>OY754873.1:5414385-6614385 GCA_963576445.1 Lithosia quadra | reverse complement strand
GTGTAACTAGAGTCTGTTGCCTGCATTACTTTACTTATTAGTAAATAAATTGTGGAAAAATCTCTTTTAAGGTACCTAAACGGTTCTAAATTGTATTGTCATTAGAACTAAAGACTTCTGCCAAATATTAGACCAATCGGACAACTAAAAGGGGGTCAGATTTGACCCAAACAAACAGGTCAAGTTAAATGAAACCGTTTAAAAATTCCACGTTCTATGAGCTATTTAAGTAAAACTATTCTAATAATTAAATAATAAGTTGCTAAAACAAGTATAGCAAGTACCTATCTACAGTAAGGTTAATGCTGCCAATTTATGCGAATTTTTTTTGTAGAAAAATGTTTACTATTCAAGGAACTGTAGCAATCAACAAACAAGCTGCACATAATAATAGATACTGTTAGCTTCTCTAAATTCTGATATTAATCGAGTTTTCTTAGCTGAAAACATTCTGATAAGCATCTATATAGCGTCATTGCATAACCTAAAGAAGGTGTGTAAATTGCTATACGCCACACGTAATCATTTGAGGATTCGTGCATCTATAAATAGAGGCTGACCACAGCTAAAAGTTAAACCGCTGCTCGTGTTAACATAGCTCGCAGTAAACATAAACGTGAGTTGTTGACCGCATCAAAGCTTCTGCGAATTTACATACAGCTAGAACATTTGCGAAATATAATCTAATTTTAGCATTAACACTGCGCAACTAAAATCGTTAAAACTTGTTAAAATAGAACAGTATAACAATGTTTGAAAATTCCGATTTGAAATTTTCAAAAAATATTAAAATGTTGCACTAATAATATTTTGCTGATTCATATTGTCAAGCGAATTCAAAAAATTTCACTATTTGAAGCGACTTCTGTGTACCAACCGTCAAATATAGGGGAAATAATTATGTATTATTTTCCTTTTCAGAAAAGCGACAATCCATACAACTTGACTTGGATGCTCTATCGCCGCCCCCCATCTCGTTTTCTGCACCTGAATTAAGTACACGATGCGTGATGCCGTTCAAAGCTCTACGTAACGCTGTCAGTTCATCGCAGCTGCTACATGAATTCGCAATGGCTCGGTTTCGTAAAGCTGTTGCTATGAAAGAAGAACAAACAAAAAACAAAAATGATAATAAAACTGACATTCCGTACAATACTTACTACGATCAAGAAATCGATGTTCGAGAAACGACTACACCATCCCAAGATTTTGAAGTGAAGACTAAACCACCGGAGATTGTAATTAAATCTGATTCCATCGACAGTGCTGAAAATAAATATAACGCCCGCCAATCGTCACAGGATTCCGTAACATCAGATCACAAATGGCAACAAATGTCTTTTGACGAAGACTACACAGCCAGTACAGTTTCAAGTGAAGGTGAATATTCTGATGATGGCAGTTTTAATGGCGATTTAAATAGAAGCCAATACTCAAACGAAGAGGAGACATACAATCCAAGAGACAAAATGACACAACCATCACCATTCAAAGAGTCTGCTGAAGAAATTGAAGAAGAAGAATTATCAGAGCATGAGCCTCTGAAGCCTCTGCCGCTACCTGATCCTAATTTCGTTCCAAAGCCTATATTAAAACGACGAGAATCAGATATGATAGATAACAAACTGACACTAGATATTAACACAGCAAAAATAAGTGATAAACTCCAATCACCTAAACTGAAACATAAACCAAAAAAAGATGAGAAACTTACAATATTTAAGAAAATCACGAAAATGCCCATTCAGAAATCTTTTAATTTGCCAAGATTCGTCAATAAAAAGGAACCCGCAAAAAGTAGTAATGAAGAATTACCTGATAATAACGTTAAAATGAACAACAAAATCGAAAAAGTACTTGACAAAGTTAGTGAAGAGGGCAGAACAGCTATTGATTATTATACAAATATTGTGAAAGAATATGGCGGTCAGAAAAAAACAAATACTCCTATGTACCTTAAAACAGAGGATTTAAAAGCAGTAGCTGAACAACAGCAACTAGGAAATAAAGAGAATCCACCGAAGAACAAAATAACGAAATCAAAGAAACCTTTAAATAAAATAAATGACAGCAATCAGGTACCTGCAAAAGGAAAAGTTAACTCCATTGACAAAACAATTAAGGCTAAAAATGCACTCAGTGGTGATAAAGTTTCAGAGAAAACTAAAGTTAGCAATACAGTACGCTCTAAAACTCCAGATGGACAGAATAAAACACCAAAAAAATCTACACAACAGGTCATTCTCAGAAAGGCGGAACGTGCTACAATTGTGATTCCTATAAATTATCAAGAACTTGAAGAGAAGGCAAAAAAGAACGTGCGATCTGCGATTGACTACACGGTGGACGTTTGCCTACTGCTTTTAGCTTTTTGGGTGTATTTTTTTAAAGATGAAAGACTTGCCATTCCCTTCTTGATACTAATCATATATCGTCAATTACAAGAAACAATCCTACAAAATATACCCGAATGGTTCAAAGGTCATACTCCCAGCTGGCTCAAGAAAAAAACTTCTTGACCTCTTTATTAAAAAGACATATTGTGCGATAATCTGATTGAATTGTGAGCTAAGTATGCAGTGTGATATTGTGAATTTACATGTTTAAATATTATAATATAAACTTATAAACATACTTGTTATGTCATATTAAAAACTAAATTGTTGGAAACCAGTTGGCTGCTGCTTGTCTTTGTAAAATAATACTTCTCTTAAAAAAATGTCTTACTACAAAATTATCATGTTAAAGTCAATCAGTAACTCGCTGCCGAAAGGTGCACGTTTCATATCTCAGTTTAAGTTAGTGAAATCCGACTGTGTGCCGTTTGTGCCGGTACGAAAAGTGATAAACCCTGGTACCTGCGATAAGAGAAAAGCAGGGCTAGTCTTAGGAATATATTGGAATGATAATGTGATGAGCCAGCCAGCTATTCTCACCGACACTGCCAGGAAGTACAATGAAAAAGTACAAGGAAAATTGTGGAAATATTTAGAAATGACTCCAATACCCAAACTCGGTGAGTCCAGAGTTTTTTACAATCTGGACTCAACTTATGCCTATGTAGCAGTCGCAGGGCTCGGAAGTGAGTGTTCACAATTTAATAAAATCGAGAATTTGGATGAAGCTAAGGAAGCAATAAGAATAGCAGCAGGAGTCGGTGCCAGCGCTCTACAACCTTTTAAACCTGTTACAATACATGTGGAGTCATTCGGGAATGCCGAAGCGGCAGCAGAGGGCGCGAACCTCGCCCTATGGGGGTTCCATGAGTATAAAAGTAAGTTGAAGAATCAAGCTGTAACCCCAAATCCCTTGTTACAACTATACGATGACTGTGACGTTCAGGGGTGGGAAATAGGTGAGTTAAAAGCAGAAGCACAGAATTTGGCACGATATTTACAAGAATTGCCTGCAAATATTTTAAACCCCACAAAATTTGCAAAAATAGCAGTCGACCTTTTATGTGAATGGGATGTAAACGTAGAAGTGAAAACCAAAGGCTGGGCCGCTAACCACGAGATGGGCGGATTTGTTGCTGTGGGCAAATCTTCTGTAGAACCACCACTATACGTGGAAATCAGCTATTACGGTGCGGACGAATGCACACGGCCCATAGTTATGATCGGTAAAGGTGTAACTTTTGACAGTGGCGGCCTAGATTTAAAAGATTTCAACGAGATTAGATACATGAAAGGTGACATGGCTGGTGCGGCCTGTGTTTTAGCCATCACCAGAGCAGCTGCGAAACTTAAGCTGCCGGTTAACATCAGAGGCATTTTACCACTTTGCGAGTTAATGCCGAACGGCTACAGTCCCAAATTTGGTGACGTGATATCGAACGCCAACTCTAAAATAATAAAGTTAAGAATACCAGCCCGTGAAGGACGACTTCTCATCGCAGATAGTTTAGTTTATGCACGAAACTACTGGCCCAAATTTATAATAGACATCGGCACTATGTCGCAAGAATTAATAAATTTTCTAGGCGGTGCGGCGTGCGCTTGCTACTCAAATTCTGAAGAGTTATATAATTACATGGAGATGGCAAGCAGTGAGACGGGAGATCGAATCTGGCGAATGCCTCTGTGGAAGTTTTACGAGAGCCGCGTGCTGGATTGTCAAGTAGCGGATGTTGCGAATACGGGGCTTGATCACCACGGTGACTCAACCAACTGCGCTGCGTTCCTGAAACAGTTTATAAAGGACAGCAATTGGGTGCACCTCGATACTTACAACGTCGGCTACACCAAAGGGATGGACTTTCCATACCTGAAACGCGGCATGACCGGCAGGCCCACCCGCACAGTTATCGAGCTTTTACACAGAATGATAGCCGACTCCAAACTATGATCAAGTATAATAATGTTTAGATAAAAAAAAATTGTGCAGTCAGTTGTGCAGTCAAGTTATCACTACGGTTTTGGTTATATTTGACAAATAATAAACTGTTTAACATTAGGTACATGGTTTTATTGACTTTTTGCAGTGATTTAGTTGCTAGAAACCGGTCAAATATGCCTATTGTATTATAATATTGATAGTCGTATGTTAGGTATCGTTGTTGCTTTTCAACACGAGTGGCAGAGCGTGATTGCGGGCACATTCCATGAGTTCCGTGACGAGTCGTTGACACTTGAGGGGCTGCGTGGTGTGCGAGGTGTAGCAGAGCTGCAGGGCGGAGCGCTGCGCGGCGCACGGCAGCACAGGCCGGGCCGGCGGCGCGCGGAGCTCGTCCAAGGCGCAGTCCAGCCGCGATAAGCATTCCGACATGACGAGGTAGTGCTCGCCCACCAACTCACCGAGTTCACCCAACGCACAATCACAAATGTTCTCATTTTGTTTACTATTCTCTTTCCTGTTGACAGATTCTTTCTGAAGCGTTTCGTTACTTCTAAAGCCTAACAGAAAACATTTGATAATACGGTTAAAAAAATAAAATAAATGTTCTGTTGACGGCATCGCGATTATTTACACACAAATCGGTATGGTCTCGTGAGACAGCTCAAATAGGAAATTACTTTTGATGAAATAATTAAAATAAAAGATGGTTTTTGATAAAATTATTTAATAAAACTAATATAAAATATGTTTAGGAACATTAATGGCACATGAAAATCGATAGAGGTAAATAGGTGTGGATTTTTGTTATTCAAATAAGAATCCTTTGGTTACATAATACATTTTAGAATAATTCTTTGAACACAAGTTTCTCTTTTATGTATACAATTAAGAAAAAAGTTTAATAGTTTTTAGCTCATTGTTGTCAATAGTTCATAGCACGCAGAGTCAATACATAAAACAAAAATACAATTCAAACTTATTATCTAAAACATATGTACTAGCTTATAATATTGAATAGCCTCGCTTGGTACGGTAATATTAAACGTAAACTAAATATTCGTGAAAGTACAACATAAAAATTCACAAAGTTTATTCTAAACTGCATCCGTCCGTTTTTCAATCCCAGAAATTTTGCTAATTTTACACCAGTCAATAAATGTATCCAAAAATTGAATGCATAGGTACTGTTATTATTCTACCGGCCTATACAACGCGACTAAGATACACGGCTGTCATACATAGCCTCAACAGCGCGAGTCAAGAAATAGTACGACTCCCCTATCACGCAAGTCCAAGTACAGGGATTGATGTACCGTAGGTGCTTGCCCAACCCTTCTACTATATCAGGCGTGACTATATTGGTGTAACTATATAATTAGCATATCAAGTAGTTCTAAATGCAAATGTTAATACACCAAGGTGCAAATTGGTTGAAAGTAGGAAAAAAATGTTATTAATTTGCACAACATGGCACTGTTAATTACTTAATTATAGTACCCGGCTTTGGAATAGATATTGCCGCATATTCCGAGATTCGTGTACGTAGGCGATGTCTATGATGTATGCGTGTAAACAGGCATTATTATGGAGTTGAAGTTCTGTATGATTTTTTTTGCAGTTGCAAGAAATTGGCGATATTGTATCTGGTAGAAAACGCTAGCGACAACACTTCTATTCTTGATTAGTTATGTCTAGAAACCGGCGGGCTTGCATGAAAGGTTTAGGACATAAGCAGATTTTTTTTATTCCACTTAGGTGGCAGCCAAGCACACGGCCCACCTGATGGGAAGCGGTCACCGTGGCCTAGGGACGCGTGCAACACCAGGGGCATCACACTCGCGCTGCCGACCCCGCAAAAACCTTTTAATGCCCTTCTTGAAGAACCCCATATTGTAGTCGCTAGTAGATGGCGGGCTGTTGTCTCTGCCTACACCGAAGGGAAAAGGCGTGAGCATATATATGTACATATATATGTAAGTATGTAGTTCTGTACTAATTGATAACTGTTGTTTCTATCACGGATTCTTAAAGTTTGTATGTATAACACACATAAATATATCTGTAGTTAAAACAATTAATGGGTAAGTATGCGACATTGATGCGTGATTGCTGCCACCTGCCAACTATTTTATGGCACTGTCCGGTATGAGAGCGCACCGCGACAGACTTACGACGATAATAAATATTCGGGGAAACGTCCTCTACAAAAAATGCTGCCAATCAATTGTTAAGTATAATGAGAACAATATACCTACATAGAGAACCTAGACGAATTAAAAGCCGGGTACTACACGATCTTCTCAAACTCGGTGGTTGCTATAAAATAATCTACATCTAAAAAAATATCTGGGAATAGGGTTGACCAGAATATACGGCAATAGGGTTAACCAGAATATACGGCAAGAGGGTAGTTAACTAGAATATATGGCAATAGGTTTGACCAGAATATATGGCAATAGTATCGACGAGGATATCTGGGTTGACCAGAATATATGGGAATATTAACGACCAGAATGTCTATTTTTTTTTATACCACTTAGGTGGCAGACAAGCACACGGCCCACACTGATGGAAAGCGGTTACCGTGGCCTATAGACGCGTGCAACACCAGGGGCGTCACACTCGCGCTGCCGACCCTGCAAAAACCTTCTAATACCCTTCTTGAATCGTCTATGGCTGTGAATAATCATTTACCGTACACAAAACTCACAGATCACAAAATTCAATATAAAGATCCAATATATTATCGTGTTAAACACATAATGTATTTAGAAATACATTGCGAACCTCTTGAGCGAGATTTCAATTATTAAAAATGTTTAAAAACTTAACATAAAAATCTTATCAATCAAATATGAATTGATAAAGATGTCTTTGGAATTTATTTCTTCAATAAAATTGACTAAAACCTTACTATCTAAGTGTACAATAAATCGATACCCATGTATGTGCGCAAGAGTCATTTGTCTTTTAACACTGACTTACAATTCATTCGACATGTGACGGTGGACATGCATTTGGACCACTTCGGAGTCCTCAGTATCACTTATGTATCCAATTTGGCCAGTGTAGTGTGTTGGATTGACCAACAGCGGTGCTGCCGAGTACGCCTTCAAATTACGCACAGGGAAGTGAGCCTTCCACGATTCGCTAAAAGAAAAATATGGTATGTAGACAACGGTGATTGAATAGACATGTGCATGCATAGAACTAAATTTAAAAGAAAACTTTGTTCAGAATTGGATTCTCAATCAAATTTTATCGTCTTTATATATTACTAGCTTCCGCCCGCGGCTTCGCCCGCGTGGAATTCGGTATCGCCACCAAGTCTATTTTAATGAAACGACTCTCCACTCGACTTTCCACTCCGCTGTTCACTCCACTCTCCACTCCACACTCCACTCCACTGTTCACTCCACTCTCCACTCCACACTCCACTCCACTGTTCACTCCACTCTCCACTCCACACTCCACTCCACTGTTCACTCCACTCTCCACTCCACACTCCACTCTCCACCTCCACTCTACTGTCCAATCCTCTCTACCGTCTCCACCCTACATTCCACTCTCCACTTCAATCTCCAATCCACTCCACTCCACTCTCCACTCCACTTTCCATTCCACTCTCCACACCACTCTCCACTCCACTCTCCACACCACTCCCCACTCCGCTCCACTCTCCACTCCACTGGTCTCCACTCGTCTAGCCAAAACCTTTCGGATAAAAAGTACTAAACGAATTTTAGTGCGGTTTTCTTGGTCAGACCTAAAATTTGGAGATATGACCAAAAGTTTTTTTTTAATTTATTTATTAGCTTCACCTTACACCATCTTTACAGGGTTCACCTAAGGCGACAGTGTGGACATTATATCCCTTAATAACAGTACTTTTAGTTGTAATAATCGATATTTGAAAAATGACTTGGTTATGTTGACCACAAATATCTATTTTTTTGCAATCCTTGTCTGTTTGTTCGTGATGGACGCAAAAACTGCTGAACAAATTTTGATGCCGTCTTTTCATTAGAAAGGCATTGGTTTTACATAAAATCTGCCGTATGTTTGATTGCATTTGGTTAAGCAGAACCGGGGATATGACCAAAAAACGATTACCAACCAATCGACTCCCACGGGCAGAGCCGCGGGTATTAGCTTGTATAAAAAGTAGCCTATATATTACTCCAGACTATAATCTATCTCTGTACCAAATTTCAGCCAGATCCATTCAGCCGTTTTTACGTGAAATAGCAACAAACAATATCTGGACATCCCAACCGATCAACTTCGCGAGCGGAGCCGCGAGTTTTAGCTTGTATAAACAGTAGCCTATATGTTATTTCAGACTATAATCTATCTCTGTACCAAATTTCAACCCGATCTATTCAGCAGTTTTTGCGTGAAAGAGTAACAAATATGCATCCAGATATCCCAACTGATCGACTCCATGGGCGGAGTCGCGGGTATTAGCTTGTATAAAAAGTAGCCTATATGTTATTCCACACTTTCATCTATCTTGTTACCAAATTTCAACCCGATCTTTTCAGCCGTTTTTGCGTGAAAGAGTAACAAACATACATCCAGACATCCCGACTGATCGACTCCGTGGGTCGACTAATCGACTCTGTGAGCGGAGTCACGGGTATTTGCTTGTATAAAAAGTAGCCTATATGTTATTCCACACTTTAATCTATCTCGTTACCAAATTTCAGCCAGATCTATTCAGCCGTTTTTACGTGAAAGAGTAACAAAGATATATCTAGAAATCCCGACCGATCGACTTTGCGAGCGGAGCCGCGGTATTAGCTTGTATAAAAAGTAGCCTATATGTTATTCCAGACTATAATCTATCTCTGTACCAAATTTTAGCCAGATCCATTCAGCCGTTTTTGTGTGGCAGAGTAACAAACATACATCCAGACATACATTCTTACAAACTTTCGCGTTTATAATATTAGTAGGAAGTAGGAAGTAGGAAGTAGGATAGTAGGATAGTAGGAAGTAGGATAATTCTACTGTATGTGAACTCCTAAACTGCTGGACCAATTTTAATGAATTTTTTTGTGTGTGTTCAAGTGGATTCGAGGATGGTTTCACAAATCAGCCCGACAGATGGCGCTGCAGCAGGTAGGTATCTATCATGCGGAACAACGTCTATCGGGTCACCTACGAACGAAGCGTCGATCACGTCAGTACCATAGTTTTCGCGGGATCGACGCTGTTTCAATCATTAGGTACTTGTTACAATTATGCCCAGTCTACCCTATCTATCATGCAGAACAACATCTGTCGGGTCCGCTAGTACAGATACCGGCACGTAAATTGGCCAGACGCGTCATATGCGCAAAGGTCAATTTTTAGGTCCCCTTTAAAGTATGAGCGGGTCGCGGGAGACGCGGTTGTGCCGTCGCGGACATATGATTGGTCAAGTGACGGACCAATCATATGTCTCCGAGAGACGTCTTGTACCGAATCAACGTTCCGTTCGTTTGTAATTTGAATTATTGGATCAAAGTGCACGATGCGCGAACTTACCCCCACTACTTCAAAACCTGACCAAGTTACGTGCATCTGTACCTACTCTTATAAAATTGGAAAATAACTATAACAGCTGTATTGGAGGTATTTAAAAAAAAGCAGCTATGTTATATGAACGATTCTGAACACAAAAAAATATATTTTGCGATTCTCGTTTGTTTTTGTGCGATGGACGCAAAAACTACTGAACGGATTTTGATACGGTTTTTTTTTAAGATCTTGGTCAGACTTCAAAATCTTATTCATGTTTGATCACAATCGGTTGAGCAAAACCTTAAAACACGAAAGCCAACATCCCAGTTATTTTTATATGTAGAAAGTCGATTAATACTTACTTAGGATGTTGATTGAACATGATAGGAAGGAACTCGTCGACCGGCAGCATTTTGTCCAAGGGTTTGGCGTCCAGCAGCTTACGCGCACCCCTCTCTGTCACCAGATAGCCAAGAGTCCAATACGAATATAACGGCTTGGTCGTATGCGCAGTCACCAGCTCCTCTTCATCATCCATTAGAATCTTACGACCGATGTAACTGGAATGAAAACCACCTTATGGGATTACCAGCTGTGTGTAGACTATGGCTAGGGTTTAGATGAATTTTGTTTGACATGTTGTTTTATATTACTTAGGTGGCAGTCAGGTTAGAGGGGGATTGGGGAGATGGAGGGGGGCTTGTGAACTTTAGCTACCCCACTTACCGCCGCCGGGAACACGACGATTAACACACACGATGATTATTATGGCCGCGGTGTTCTGTAGGGCGGAGGTACTACCCTAGTTAGACAGCTCAGTTCGGACAGGAGATATCGTCGTGTCCTAGCTGCGATGCCCATAGCCACATTTTATCATCGCACCGCTCGCCACAGTCAATTCATCAAAGGAATCCAAGGTAGTACTCACGCTAAATCCCAGTCAAGCTGTTCAAGTTCACTCAGGAGCTGCAGGAGTCTACTTCGGAAGTACGAAACGAACTGTATGTCGTCCTCCAAGATCAGCGTGATGGGGGTGTGTTCTTCCACTATCTACTGGGACAAAATTACATAAACATGCAATTAATAACTACTATCAAGATGACTATCTTATAACTAGTGGTCTGGGTACTCTGGGTTATAGACTGCTGAGACGAGGTCTCGGGTTCGATCCCAGGTTCACCATGGCACACACCAATGACTTTTCGATGCTTTTCGAAGTTGTGTGTATTTATCGCAGGTTTATAAGTGCCCGGTTAATGGCAATAGGCTCGCCATCTATTACATTGGGACCTAAACATAAACTGGCGAGCACCTCTGCCTACCCCTTCGGGGATATAGGCGTGAGTTTATGTTATATGTTATGTTATCAAGATGATTTTTTGATCGGAAAAAGTGATCACTAGTGTGTGTGCAGCAAGAAAGAACATCCAGAAATCATATTTCAATCAAATTTGGATAACACATTGCAACCCAAAATGCACTCACACAATGTTAGTTAGTCGCTGCCATTTTATGACAGCCTTGTGTGTTCAACACTAGTTCAACACTTTCCGTCCGAAGTCTTTTTTAGGTTTATAACAGCTCTATCCCTTAGTTGCCTTGTACGACACCGCGGAGGAACACAAGGGGTGGTCTTCTATACTTTTTATTATTAGATATATATATATATATATATATTGTATGAATATTTAACAACCCACCTTTTTCCAGATGTTGTAGTGACTCAAAAAGCAACCCACTTCCCCTGACTTCATTGGCCTGGAAAAACAGCAGACATCAAACAATTTTAATATATCGAGATCGTCACAAGTGGATACAAAGTTATGTAAATGACTAACCTATGCACACGGCTGCGCCTGCGCGGACGTAGAATTTCGCGTTTTTTGTATTCCTCCAATTCTATTTAACCGATTGTGGTCAAACATGCGAAAGATTTCAAGTTCTAGCAAGAACTTTCAAACAAAAAAACGCATCAAAATCCGTTCTGTAGTTATGATGTTCATCACAAACAAACAGATAAACATAATATAGGTATTCTTTGTCATAAAAAATCTTATAAAAGTCTGTTGTAACAATCTATTACTTATCGGGGCCAGTCGTTATCTCATAATGTAGAATAACGCAACACTTTGGGGGCATGAGGTCATCGTTAGATTCAGATAGCAACAAAAATGTATCACAATGTTACTATTATTAAAAACTAGTAAAGTAGCTGTGTTTGTGAGATATTTAAAAAAACATACTTGGTTATACATAACTGACCGCGTGGGTGTCTACTCCTATACCTACCAAATTTCATCAGAATCGGTTCAGCGGTTCAGGCGTGAAAGTGTAACAGACAGACAGACAGACAGACAGACAGACTGACAGACAGTCAGACAGACAGAGTTACTTTCGCATTTATAATATAATCAATATAGTATATAAGTATGGATAATGATATGTAATATGAATAATTCTGAACATATTTTTTTGAATTCTTGTCTGTCTGTCTGTTATAAAAAGTTCTTGACTGTCGCTTCTAGTTTTACTTCAGGACCAACATTCGAAAATATTATCATGTTGCTTACCTCTTATGATACGGGTCTTCATAGTTCGGCATAAGTGTAATAGATTTATCTTTCAGATTTTTCATATCCAATAATCTGAAATTTAAAAAAATCATTCAATATGAATATCGCCTGAAGAAAAAAGTACCGAAAAACTATTTTGCATCTTTGAAATATTCTATAATTTATCAAAGTTTGTTATTTGGATTTTTTTTTATTTACATTTAAATTTTTTAAATTAAGAAAATGATTGTAAATAGACCAAAAAAAAACAGCCCGCTGAGTTTCTTGCTGGAGTCTTCTCAGGTCTGGGCCGCGTTTCGAATGGGTGGTCTATTTGCTTACCTAGTATTCAATATTTTTAATTTTAACCTTTTGTAAGTGCCTTATAATGGTGTATACAGAATAAATTATTTTTGACTTTGACTTTTTGAAAACCGCATGAAAATCTGATCAGTAGTTTTTGAGTGTTAAACAGACAGACGTGTGGCTTAAGGTCTAAGCCCTCTCAGCGCCCTCGTTAGAGGAGAGGAGACCCGTGCCCAGCAGTGGGACATAAATAGGTTGCTATCATCAAACAGACAGATGCAGTAGAGGACAGTTGTTTCATAAATGTACTTAGTAATAAGTAATACAAGTTATACTAACTTTCCATCCACAGCTGGCATATAAGTTACATCCATTCCAAGTTCTTTGAAACTCATCTCCATCAACTTTCTTCTTTCTTTTCGCCTCTCAAGGTTGATCATGTAGATCTTACTACAGCCAAACTTCCACGGTTCAGGATATTGCACCTTCGCCTGTAGATACGGCTCTAGTGGAATAGGAGTACCTCGACTGATCGCCAACAGTCTAATATTCAAAAGTTGTTCATAATCTATCTTCAATGAATCACGCTCCTCAAGAGGGATCGGTATATATCCATAGAGTTCGTCATTGCAAATCATAAGCTCGATACCTGTGTAATAAAATATGTGTTAGCTGACTAACCATGCTTTCCTTCATGGATCTGAGAGATGGATGTGCGGTGAGACATGTACATCAAAGACAGTCTGAAAGTAGCGCTAGTCACAGCCAGGGATCAGTGCAAATATTTTTGTGCATGAAAATGTCCATTTGCCTTGGTCTGGGTGTTTCCAAGCACGTTAAACCAACAATAGATGCCGAAATAGGAACATAAGTTTTATGAAAAGAGAAGGCTGAGAAGTTGCAACGCCGATTTTTCATTGCAAATATTTTTATGCATGACAGTGTATATTAGCATGGTAGCATGGTCAAATGATGATGCATGAATGATGAAATAAATTTGAATGAATGACTAAATGAATGAATGAACGAATGTATGAATGAAAGTAACTTCTAAACAGCACTAACTCACCATTTTGCTTAGCATTTACTGCAAATGCTATAATATCATCTTGAGGTCCGTCATAGTTGAGCACCTTCTTTGGATCATATGTCAGCGAATCCGATGCTAAACTCCTCATATTTATGAGCACTGCTGTGTGTACCATGGTGACATTGAAACAACCAATTTTTTCTCTCTTTTGAATAGGCTTATAATCGTCAGTCCTCTTGTAGTAATATTTCTCTGTCATTCCACACCTAGAATATATTCGTATATATTTTATATACATGTTTTTTATGTATGACTGTAAACCCAATAAAGTTAAATAGTAATAATATTTTGTATGTTAACACAGAATATTTTTGCATATTTTGCACTTAGTAGTTTAAACAATGAGCATACTGCTATACTGGCTGTATGGAACAAAAAAAATGGTATTGTGAAATGCTCTTAACCCCATGCCGTTATATGGATGACATCACAAAAAGGCAAGCTAAGCAGCTTAGACAGTTGGTGTCCACTTCTTAACTGTTTCTTTTTGCGATTTGCCCATTCCTGGATTTGACCACTTTTAGTTAAGACCATTTTGGTGTTTCAACTATTTCTAAATTTGACCACTTTGACTTTCGTCCACCATTGTATGTTGTGCAAGTTAAGCTTTTAAGTTATTCATCTTAGGTATTTTGAATTAACACTACAATGGCAGACAAAAACCGAAGTGGTGAAATTCAGAAATACATAGTTGAATCTGGACAATGTCTTAACTAAAAGTGGTCAAAGCCAGAAATGGACAAATCACATGAAATACAATTTAAGAAGCGGTCACCAACCGCCTAAGTTCGCTATGCATATGCTTTTATTGAGTCTCTATGTCCTGTACCGGTACCCCATTCCTGTTTCACCTCTGGAACCTAGACACATTTTTTATTCCAAACAGTCTAGTAGCATATAAACATCATTTGTTTTAAATATTATATCTATTAGTTAATACAACATGAAACAGTAAGCAATAAAGAAGCACCTTGTGAAAAATGCACATGCTTTCATGCATTAACTTGGGAGCTAACCAGAAGTTGGAATACAGTCCGTCTGAGACCAACATTGGAGCTACAACATCAAGTTCCTTTGATATGAGGTTTCTTAAAGTCAATGGGTTGGTTAAAAACACATCTGCATCTATCATCTGTGAACACATAATAAAGCCATTTGAAACTGAAATGATTAATGGTAGGTTTCTGAATTGAGTAAATGAATTTAATCACTCTCAATGCCTACTTAAGCAGTTTCATGAGAAACAATAATTTTTATGTTGTTATGACTTTTTGCATTGAGTGGGGATTGAACCCATGATCTCTATCACTACTGCCAAAGAGGTTGCTGAACTTGCTACATTACAACTTAAGTATAATATTATATCATAAGACACCACTCACAAAAATATAATCAGCCCACATTTTCCTAGAGAATTCTAAAGCTTTTTCTCTCAAATTGATAACATGTTTGAAATGTTCAGGGGTCCACTCTACTGACTTTGTTTCATCGCTGTGCAGGCTTCCACTTGTAGAGTTTGTAGTTATGTAAAGTCTTTTGTACTCTGAAGAATGCTTTTCAACCCATGTGTGAATAATCTGTATACTGTTGTCTTCATTGAAGTCACTGTGTAGCCTAGAATAAAAATTTCCATTTCTCTTACCTACATGTTAATTTCAAAAAAAGAATTATCACCAATCTTGTTGATAATATATTATATGTATATATATGAATAACTTGTTATAGACCGAACCAGCGTTATGCTAAGCTTAACGTTTTATCATTATCACACGTCAGCATACGGGAAACGATCGTCTGAGATATGGGCCACTGATAAAAATATTAACTTCATAAAGTTTGGGGTCAGTAACTTACCACAAGTACAAGCGATCTTTGGGATAATCCAAATTATATATACAAGTAAGAAAATAAGGTAATGTGTGAGCTTTATTCCGAACTAATACGGATATTCCCACTGTCGGCAATTTATAATCCATACGTCTGTCCGTCTCACCATTACAGATATTATCAGCTAAATAGATTTTTAACAACAATACTGACACAAGTAACCTCATGTTTAACGCATAATATTCATCAATTCCAAATGACTTCAAAAATAACGCCTAAATCGAGTAAAATATCTGTAAACCACTGTAAACGAATAATTTCTTATCTAACTCAACTTGTAAGGTTAGAGAACAAACGTGTGAAGCAATGTGGTGCGAATGTGATTATGAATACAGCAGAGTAATATAATATAAACTATGTATGAATTTAAAATAATGAAAAATGAATATCTATTTGAATTGGAAATTAATGATTTGATTATTGAGTGAAGTGACTTCAAGTGACAGTGTGACACTACGTTGTCAATATCATGTTGACACAATGACATTTATGACTAGTGGTGAGCGTTTTAAACCAAGAACATTAGAAATTTCCTTGTACTTAGCTCTTGGTTTAAACGATAAGCTATGCTTATTATTTCAATGAGCTCTTCTCGTCTGTGGAGCGTCGAAATGTCATTTTAGCCCCGTCTGTGCAATAGCTCTTCTCGTCTGTGGAGCGTCGAAATGTCATTCTAGCCCCGTCTGTGCAATTCTCTGAGTATGGATACGACTTTAGCAGTATGCAAAAATAAATCAGTATGATTTTTGTCGATCTGATTTTTATTTAATTATTGATAAGCCAAATATAACAAGTACTGTAATGATTATATGCTTGAATACAAAAAACGTTTTAAATAACAATTAACAAAAACAAAAATCTGTCCCTCATGTTGACAAGTTCGACCAGCCACCACAAGTATTTGGTGCATTGGTGACATGACCCTGAAAATAGTGTATTAAACATGCCTACATACATACATGCACTTTTTTATACCACTTAGGTGGCAGACAAGCACACGGCCCACTTGATGGAAAGTGGTCACCGTGGCCTATGGACGTATGCAACATCAGGGGCGTCACACTCACGATGCCGACCCGGTTGGGAGGTTTTTTTTTTTTTTTTTTTTTTTTTTTTTTTTTTTATACTACTTAGGTGGCAGACAAGCACACGGCCCACCTGATGGGAAGCGGTCACCGTGGCCTATGAACGTGTGCAACACTAAGGGTGTCACACACGCGCTGCCTACCCTGAAGGTAATGGGGGAGGGCTGGGAAGGAGTGGGGAGGCTAGGAAGGGATGGGAGGAGGAGGGGTAAATTGAGCTCTGGCTACCCTACTTACCGGCGGGAACACAACTCGATGGTTATTATGGCCGCGGTGTTCTGTAGGGCGGAGGTACTACCCCAGTCGGACAGCTCATTTCGGACGGGAGATACCGTCGTGTCCTACCTCCTGTCCGGTTTGGGGGGGGGGGATCCTCTGTAGGGTGAAGGTACTACCCCAGACGTACTGCTCAGTTCGAACGGGAGATACTGCTGTAGGATGAAGGTACTACCCCAGACGGACTGCTCAATTTGGACGAAAGATAACAACGGTAGCGCGGAGGCACTACCCCAGACGGACTGCTCAATCCGGACGGAAGATACCACTGTGGCGCGCAGGTACTACCCCAGACGGACTGCTCAATTCGGACGGAAGATACCACTGTAGTGCGGAGGTACTACCTCAGACGGATTGCTCAGTTCGGACGGGGGATAACGCTGTAGGACGGAGGTACTACCCCAGACGGACTGCTCAGTTCAGACGGAAGATAACGCTGTAGGGTGGAGGTACTACCCCAGACGGACTGCTCAGTTCGGACGGTAGATAACACTGTAGGGCGGAGGTACTACCCCAGACGGACTGCTCAGTTCGGACGAAACGGTGTTAAGTCTGAAGAGTGTGAAATGTGGTATGGCTCGAAGCAAGTGAAAACGCACATTGCCAGTTTGCAAAGTTTGCAGTAGGTAATAGTGCGTTTTCGACAGACGACACACTGGCGTTTCAGCCGGTCTGGCTTGCCCGGCTTAATAAAATCGTACTGTGCCGGACAATGTACGGGTGTTGTTGTGGGTGTTGGGGTGAGTGTAGGTGTGAGTGTAGGTGTACTGTGTGCTTTTAATAATTCCATTATTAACATCTTCTGGAAATTCCGGTGTGATAATGATGGCTTATTTAAAAGGATGTATGAGTTAAGGACCCTAACATTTAAAAGTCTTCTGAAATTTTTTTTGTGCCTAATCCTAGTCCGCCTTCTTTCACAGGGGTACATTGCAACCTGTTGGTCCTTGCGGTCTACTCCACCCATACACACGTTATAATCATGCACGATAGTCGGTTTCAGTGTGTCGCCATACCTGAAAAATGCGATACCGTGGTATGTGGAAATAAAAGCCATGCGGTTTTTATTTCTCCACACCACGATATCGACATCTCCCGAGGTGCAACCCAACACTTGACCGACTGCCATGTCTTTTTTAGTGATGCTCGCCAATTTAGTCGGTACAAATTGACGGTTTATCCGGAGCGTCCCCACACAATCGAACCCCAGCACCTTTAACTCGCGGGCTGGAGAGTTGTAAAAATTGTCCATCCAGACAGTGTGCCCTTTATGCTCAAGACCATTCAATAGTCTGAGCACAAGGGCTGGTACCAGTACCTGAAATGGGACTATCTTCCGTTGCCGAGGTGTCATGGCCCGCGTGGATTTCGAAACACCACAAATATCCAGTATGGGATTCACAGACTTCGTAAGTCTTAATCCCAACTGACGCTGCTTTATTCCGTATAAACTGGTTAATATCAAGCCAGCCCTTCCACATTGTCAAACTATCGTCAAGAGCTATATTTTGAGATAAATTGTATAGCTCAGAGAATTTACGATACGATTTAAGTAGTTGACTACAGGTTTAATTTTGAAAATTTTGGCTTTAGAACGTGTCAACACAGCAGGATCAAAATTGTTTTTATTGTTGAAGTGAAGGCATTTAGACAACAACAAAAACCGGTCATATGACATCTCTGTTGTGAAACCAGGAGTACAAAAGATATCTCTGGCCTGGTTCCAATACTCCTGCAATCGGCTTTTTACTACAATCCCCATAGCTAACACGATGGCAAAATACCTGTAGAGTTCATCTACATCTGTAGATTGCCATCGTGTTAAGCGACTGTTGGGACATAGCGCACCATGCTCCAACAGATCTGCTGTGTGCTGCTGGGCGTAAGTGTTGGTTTCGTAAACGATAAATTCCATTATTTCACGATCCCATATAGCAGTAAAGGCTTCATATGGCGTCGTGAAAGAAACCGTAGAACCAGCATTTATTTGCGGGAATGGTTCTCGCCTCAAATGAGGTTCAATTTGAGGCATCGAAAACCCTTTCCATTTAAAACTAAATTTATCATTTGGTTCATACGCAGTTGTGTCGGTCGTCGGCAACGCGGGCGTTGGTGAGGTGGGCGTCGGTGACGTGGGCGTCCGTGACGTGGGCGTCGGTAAGGCAGGCTCCGATGGACGGAACGATTGAGGAGGCCCCTCCAACGTAATGTGAACGCAACCTTCCTCGACGTCCTCGTCTTCGTCCATAAACATTCTGACCGACCGGGATACTACTGGTGGCTGGCCAATACCTTCCTCGTCTTCGTCTGTGTCTTCCTCGCTACCTGAATGGAAAAAAATTACTAGGTATAGTTTCGATGCTAATAAGTATTTAACTGCCGCGATACCTGTAGAGTTGAAAAGAAGGTTGATGTCACAATGCACTTACCATAATTAAGAATACAATCAATTTCGGTATCGCGAAGGCCTCTGCCACTGGTCGAAGGGAGTCTACAAAAAAAGGGTATTTGAATAAAATCAAGTAATTATTTTATATAGTAGACTAGCTGTTGCCCGCGGCTCCGCCCGCGTGGATGTCGAAATCCGTTTCAAAAACTATCCTATCTCTCAAGTTGGATCGAACTGCACATGGTGTGCGAATTTTATTATAATAGGTTAAGTGGTTTAGGAGTCCATTGAGGACAAACATTGTGACACGAGATTTATATATATTAAGATGGTATACCGAGACCAACTTACGGATATTGACGCCTTTTTCGTCGGGAAACGTCAAAGCTCAGACTTCTGAAAAAATTGGTTGCCTGTAAAGTCGGTATACCTACGGGCGAAAGTTTTACGTGACAACGACTTTGAGTGGTAAAATAATTTTTATGTCTGTCTCTCTCGCTCTTAGGCGGGCTAACCATGCCCGAGTGAAAGGGACGCGTGCCTCTCACTCGCTCTCATTGTGAGCGCATAACGTGAGCGGAGCGTAACGCAGTTTCTTGAAGTGTCACCCGGCAAACTAATTTATAAGACGTTGTCACGTCAAAATAAAACAAATATTTAATAACGTATAAACATAAAACAAAAAATAAACATACATGTAAAAAATACTGATAATAAATACTTACGCAGGTCGCTTGTTTTTAGAAGTGCTTGCTCCTGGAATATTAGTTTATATTAGGCGGAGACAGAGGTGCCACAGGCGAAGCCGGCGCAGATTCTAGTCCGCGAGGGGTGCCGATGGCCAGAGAGGGCCATAAAGTTTCTGATCTGGAAACAGACATTGAGTTATTTGTTTTGCTGTTATGTACATAAATATTTAAAACAATCAGAATACTCGCAGTGGCTGTCGTCTCGTTGTGTTAGGGAGTACCCTCACCCTTCTAGGGTGGATTGGAGTTTCTAATGGTCGCCCTTGAGGCAGGTCGTCCAGCATACCATAGAATACACTGAAATGCGTTTTGGCGTTAAATACAATATTATAAAAGAAATAAATCAATAAAAATTTAAAGAAATAAACAATTTTTAAGGGTAAGTAAGTTAGGTAAGTAAGGTAAGTTTAAAAGGTTATTACGGTTCAGAAACCGAAGGCCTATTTGAAGGACGAACACCACCACGTTGTCCACGGCCTTGTTGGCCACCACGGGTTCGCGCTCTAATTTCTTTTCATTTTCATAGCTATCGGCACTGGTCTAGTAGGGTTTCGTTTAAACTCAAATGCAATGAACGTACTTCTAGTAGGTAGGTACTTCTAGTTTTTAATCGACTTATTATAAAAGCGTTTTAAGTGAAAAGCTCTTTTAAGTCTGCTCAAATCGGTTGGTTGCCCGGATTTTGCAGCCGGGGGCCCGAGCTTGTCAGCCACCAGACCACAAGCTCGGGTTCCAGGCTTGCGGTCAGCCACCAGGGCCCTTCCGACCCCGTCCGACTTCTGGCAATGTAGGTATGCTGCTGGTAGATAGCATTTCATTGATATGCAGAAGAAAGAGAGTAGGCAAAAAACAGGGCTCTCGAAGCCGCGCCAGCATTTACTTGCAAGAAGGAATCTAGTAAGGATGGCTCTCTCACAGGAAGCTAGCAATACAGTTGCACAATCGAACTCGACAAAGCGTGAATTTCGCCTCCTCCCCCTGTGACCAAGCGTGATATTTTGAGCGTTCCCTTATAATTATTAGTAGGTAGTATAGAAACCTAGATAGTATAGAAAGCAAACATTGGCATTAAAAGTTATCACCGTCTTGCCATTATTGTAAATAGAAATGTACGAATATCTTCATTTCGTTTAGGTACCTACCTACCTACACATCTTTCATCAAATTTATAACAAGATCCTGATATAAATAACCCGGTGCTAGCCAATGTGTTGTTATGGAAACAAGTGGATCAATAATATTGGTATTGATCAGAGTTAGTGGCCCCAAAGCGCAAACGCGCTGTGCGGGCATGCGCAACTGACCACATGTGCCAGCCGGCACTCAAAATATAGACATTACGTACCTAACATTGGAAGATATGTTACTGCTTACCGGGTGATCATCATGGAAGAAAATCCAATTCACCGAATGGCTGCGGCAATGGAAGTGGAATCTTTTGCTCCCGGCTCATCACACATGGTGGAGGTAACATGTGTGGATGACCCTAAGAGTTTTTATGTCCGACTTGCTGCCCTCCGTGATGATGTGCGATTATTAGAGATCCCTGGGGATCTGATAACTGATGAAGAAATCATGATTTCCAAGCGTGTTGTTTTCAAATCGAAAATACTCAACAAGTATGTGCGAGGAGAAATTATATATATATTATTCCGAGAAACCAGTGCGTCATGTACAATTTTCGCTATTGACTATGGATACAAAGAAAAACGCGTACCATCGAGACGTATATATCTACCAGATTCAGAGATTGATTGCCCTCCGCTTGCTTTACATTGTCAATTAAGTACATGTGAACCGAAAGGAAATGAGTTTGAAGAAGATGCTATAGCTGCAATGAGATATTTTATTGGCAAGGAGCCCGCCTGTGTGACGTTTATATCAAAATCAATGGATAAGTTTACTGTAGAACTTAAAACTGTGGAATGTCCTGATGACGTTGCAACTACGCTCGGACTACTTCAATTCACCTCAAGGACTCAACCTGAAGGTTTCAACTCCGGAGAAACTTCAAATTTTGCAGAACCTCTGAAATTCGAGTACAAAGATCTCAAAGTTGGTCAAAGATTACGTGTTAGAGTTCAGAGTGGTGACTCGATCAACAGTTTCTATGTCGCCGATGTAAATGATTATAGGAGATACATTAAAGAAGGAAATACATTTTCGGCTTACTGTAAAAGGCAGCCATTACAAGATGTCGCTGCAGCTGAAGTTGATGGTCGAAGCTGTGGTGTTAAAGTTAAGCACGTAAAAAGATACGAGCGAGGCATTGTTGAGAAGGTGACTGTACCTGGAGCTAAAGCATTAGTTAAGCTCGTTGACTGGGGAAAGGATATAGAAGCAAATTTTAAACGCATAAAATGTATTACTTCACGTGCATACACTAATAAACCTGCTATGGCGATTCACTGCTCTTCAGATGTGGACCAGATTTGGGAAACAGATTTACCGAAGTTCCTTTACCCGGGTCATCAATTTAATATTGAAATTGTAGAATTAGGAAACGGGGTAGATGTTCCACATAGAGTAAGGATTTCGCCTTTGGAGAACCCGACTGTCTAAGAGATATATTTAATCAATAAGTTAATGTATATTATAAGCATTCATCAAACATCATTCGAAATTCAAACCACAGGAGGCCGGACTGGCTGAATCTGGGGCTGTTGTTGTTGCTGTTGGCTATAATATAGTTGTTGTTGTTACTGTCCATTGATTTAATTAATTTAAAAAAATGTTATGTTTTTTTTCTAAAGATAATGTCTCATTACTGTATACGATATTTGCTGAAACTAAAGACTGGAAAACTGAAAATATAAGTGTACTAAACTTGAAGTTGTTAGGCACATAAGAATTGTTTAGATATTAATTAAATTTCAAAAAATTTATACTTACAGATCGTTTGCTTTATTTTGAACCCGATATTTAATCATGATCTATTACGATGATTGATAAGATCCCTGAATATGAGTGTAGGTACCTTGCCAGGGTATATCGGTTGAAATGTTCTATTTAGCACAGTTGCATAACCGTAGTACTGAGTGAAGACCTATGGCCTCGTCGAGCACCTTGCGGTGCTGGGGTCGGGTTTAGCAAACAATCAATTCGGTTATCGTCGGTGGCGCTACAACGTGGATCATGCACGTGAGGGTCTTGGTAGACTGGTAGAGGAAGCAGTGATCCTGAGGCCAACCCCTACAATTTCTTTTGCCCTTTGTTTCTCTAGTTTACCTAACTACGGAGTATACATTTCGGAGAAAGCCATTATCTACACAAGTACCTATAGCTGTGTCCGCCTCGCTAAGCAATATATGTCGCGCGAGGCGTCTGCAGATTAGCTCTTGTGAAAATTTGTTTACGACTGGGTCCTTCGCGGGCATCTACATCGATCAAGGGTCAAAGATTGTCAATAAATCTGTCGCACTGATGTTATAGACTTTCCTTTGATTCATTTATTTATTTGTTAATAGCGATTTGATCCTTATGGTGAAAGTATTGATTGATGCCATACGGGCTAAGGGCCGGTGAAGATCTACCTTTACGCATCTGATAACCTCTAATAACTATCTGAAACACTCGGGTGTTGCACGCAAATTTTTGTATATCTTTTCTGTGTTTTGTCTATCTTATTATTTTTAGGTACTTATTTTGGTTTGGTTTTTTCCTATAGTTGTGTTGCCTGAAAAAATGCTAATATAAACACATTTTTTTCATAAAATCCCTTTAATTTATCGTATTATAAAGCTCTCGTTAATCTCTCAACTTACATACTTGTATTGTTGAGGCTAGATAATACAGAAACCCGAGTAAAACTCGGTCGCCCAGACCTTAAATATAAATCTCTAATAATATACTTCTAATGTACTTAATACTATATTGCACAAGTTACAAACGCTAATACAATAAATAAAAATCTTAAAACCCAACATCTTAATACTATACAATTAGGATTTCCTTATAAAGAAAAACAAATATAAACTTTGGCATTTTTATAATACTATTTTAATTTGTAATACTGTAATGTAATAATGTAATGTAATATTTATTTGCAATACATTTCAGATAGGTCTGTAGTTCGCATGAGTCATCCCATTTAATGCTACTATATTATTATAAATGCGAAAGATTAGCGCATTCAACCAAACAAACAAACTCTTGACTTTTATAATATTAGTATAGATTTAAACTGTAATTACGGTTTTAATGACTCTAAAATGATAGAATCTCAATCGTATTCTCGACGTGCCAAAACAAAACCGGGTACTGTATTATACTCGTTAATGATACACCTATTTTCTTTTTCTAAAGAATATAGCATCTATGCTCCAAATCATAATAAGTTTATGGCCATAAATATAAGACTATTGATAATATATACTGTATAGCCTTCTTTGATAAATAAATAAATTATTATTATTATATATTATTATTAAATGAGTTTGTATGATTCTCGGTCGAACTAAATTCAGGTTATCGCAACTTTTGGTAAGGTAGGTATATCTTCGGTTCTATTCAACATATTGCAATCAAAGATAGGGCAGATTTGAAGTCTGATCAAGAGCGTTTTATTAAAAAATCGCATCTAAATCCGTTCAGTAGTTTTTGCGTTCATCGCGAACAGACAAGCATTCCAAAAAAAAATGTTGTATTCAGAATCGTTCATGTAACATAACATGATTTATTAATAATAATTATTTAGTTATCATTTTTTTCTATAAATCAACTTATATTTTAACGTGTATACGAATTATTTTCAACAACTACCTATTTACTATTACCTACATATCTAGTTAATTATAAAGACAAGTCATCATAACCATATAAAACCTACGGACAGATAGTGCTGAATACGAGACTATGTCACAAAAAAGGCGGCAGGAGTGAATTTTGAGTGTTACCCAAATTTGATTGAAATGTGCTTATTACTTATAGGATATTTTTTTCTTGTAGGTTTTTACACTGTCACTACACAAAATATACTGTACTCATATTTTTTTCACTACTTATTAAATGAATAGAATGACGTTTGCCGCATACTGGCTCACGTCAGTTGTATTCTTCAACACGTTCCGTCCATAGGTTTTATACGTCCATGAATATAATAATGACAACAGATCGATACATTTAACCCTCTCCATTCTTTATATGGCAACAATTTTATAATAAAGTCTATAATTCGTTATATCTACGAGTAATTAAATCATATGATAAAGCTTTTAACTAATAATAATACAACGATTACAGCCTTTCATATATATAGAACACATCTATTACTAAACTATTTAACGACATAACAGTTGAATTATATTGTAATGTAATCACGACTACATTCTCTCCCCCTCTACCTCAAAGGCCGACAGCGCGAGTGTGACGCCCCTGGTGTCGCAGAAGTCACATCTAAGGCCACGGTGACCGCTTTCCATCAGGTGGGCCGTATCCTTGTTTGCCACCCAAGTGGTATTAAAAAAAAACATGACAGAATGTAACTGTTAAGCACATTAAGCCGTCGGTCCCGGTTGCCGTTTGAACAGCTACGTATATCGTTACGGATAGTTCGAGCCCTTAGTAGGTACATCTACTAAACACTATTATTAGATTACAGTGAAATGTGTACGTACTTGACTATTGGCATACTGACTAAACGCTCTAAATTCTTCTCTTCTTCTCTTTAATCTTCTAAGTGTATCAAAGTTGCATTTTCCACGAATATGGTGTCGGCTTTCCGCACTTCGGAAGGAGGGAAACAGAACGGTGGTGGGTGAGACCAGAACCCATTCTCTGTGCACACTATGGAGGACTCCCCGACGATTTCATAGCCATCTTTACAAGCATATATCATCAGGTCGCCGACTGGATATTTGCCGTGCTTGATGTAAGGTTCCGTTAGGAAGCGCCCGTTTTCAGGTACCAGCGGGTCCGGGCAGTAGATTGCTGTGAAGGAAATTGAAAGGATAATCACCGTGCTTTGAAATTTTTGAATAGAACCTGGTATTTGTTTAGACTTGACCCTCGACTTCAATACAATCTATCGCGCGTTCTAGAAGCATCCAGGCTTGCGCGACGGAATGCTCGTACGCGCAATCGTGCGTGATTATTTTGTGAACTAAATCTTTCGCGCGCGATTACGTACGTTCCTTTTCGACGTATCGGAAAATCGGTGTATAGGCTGTGTATGGGGAAGAGAGATAACACTAAGGCATAACATGACAGTCCTGGAGTGTGAGCTCTTTCCCTCTCTCTTTCAACATCTTTCTAGAACTTTCTGACGATCCACGCTACAAATTTTAGACAATAATTCCGGATTTATTTTTGAGTAGGTAATTATTTAATATGATTATGGTTTCGTATACTTACGCATGCAATGTGGCACTTCGCCGGACCACTTGCCGTCCATCTCACACTCCAGGCCTGGCTGCCCGATCAGCCGGTACCCCCAGGCGCACTGGAACATGGCCCGGCCACCAAACGAAGAGTTGTATTCCACCACGCTCAGGTGAGGGCCCAGCGTCTTCAGCGTGGGGCAGAATGTTTCCTCACATGTTGGTGGCATGGACGACCATTCACCTATCAAACGAATAAAAAAGATCGTTAGGCAAACTAAGAGTATTATTGTTCAGCATATTGATAGTAAATGACTCATCATCAAATTGCAGTGACCTGCACAAACTTTTTCTGAAGTGCATCTATACAAGAAATTATTACCAAAACTACTGTCATACTTTACAGTAGTTACAGTGCTCTAATGAGTACGCGGTTTAATATAGAAATATTATAAATACGTCACCTCTACCCATACAGGTGAGTATAGCGGATCCGTTAAGGTGGTATCCTGGCTGACAGCTGAAGTGAGCGGAGTGCCCGAGCCGCGTGCCTTGTGTGAACTGGCGGATGCGCGTCGACGTCACAACTATCGGTGGACATATCACGTCTGTAGATACACGAAAAGGTATACTGTTAAACAGTTTAGTAGCTGAACGTCGACGTTGTGCGGAATGCTTACGATTATGTTTATACATATACTAGCGGACCCGACAGACGTTGTCCTGCCCAACTGCAGCGGCATCTGCCGGGCTGCTTTATGGATCTAAACCTTCCAGGGCGCCAAAAAATCATTGAAATCGGTTCAGCCGTTTAGGAGGAGTTCACTGTCAACACACGTACAGTTAAAACAAAATAACTTTGGTATTCATCAGAACATTTTATTTCTATTCATTCCTTGATCCCTATTTATTCCTTGATCCCTATTCATTCCTTGAACAGTATATGAACCCCTTAATCCCAATTCACCCATTTATCCCTATTCACTCTTTAATTCCTAGTCATCCATTTATCCCTATTCACTCTCTTCAACGGTATGTAAAAAGTTGGTGCAAAAACTCACTAACAACTTTAATGAGTACGGTGTTGGTATGTCCGCCTTGTGAGGTGCAAGTGTACTGGTCACTGTGGCGCACCGACATCTTGTTCAGCGTGAGTCTGTAGTGCGTCTCTTTCTCACCTTCGTCCGTCGACCAACCTAGAAGAGAAAGAATCCATATTTACATCAAATATGCGTTTTGAAAATGAGGCGTTTCTGAATCGGGCTTCTTGCTGGTTTATTAGATCTTCGTGTGTAGTTTGCCTGTTTGTACACAGTGACTTACCTACAAGTATACTTACCCTATTAATGAATTGTCTGTATAGTTGCTACCAGTTTCAAACATTACCAAAAAAAAAATTACCAGAACTATGTTGTCCCAACGCCTGCGTCCAACTCCATTCCGGTTCACCAAGCGCGCGAGGTGTCACACAGTCCAGCTTGATAGTACTGTCTGGGTACACGTACAGTTCGCCGGTCGGCTCGACCACGGCTGATCCACTTACGATCGTGTACTGAATCGTCGGTGGTGCGTCACCTGAAAATCAATAGAATATTCATCCACCGAGGCTTTTCAATTCTTTTGAATCGACTTTTCAGTCTAACTACGAAGCAGTAAAACTTCCATTTCCCGTTAAGCGACTGCCATCTGACCCCACATAACATAACATAAACTCACGCCTATATCCCTAAAGGGGTAGGCAGAGGTAGCACTAGCACCCACATTTCGCCAGTTTATGTTTAGGTCCCAATGTAATAGGTGGCGAGCCTATTGCCATTAACCGGGCACTTATAAGCCTGCGATAAATACACACATCGAAAAGTCATTGGTGTGTGCCATGGTGACCCCACAACCTATGGGCGATATCGCAGATACGTAGTTAGACGTGTCGGATTTTTAGGGCTTTTCAACTACCCGTAATGACTGCTACAGTCATTTGTATGGCATCCGGCTCAATGTTTGTTTCCATGATTTCATACTATCGAAATTTACAACTTTCGATAGTATTTCGACAAATCAAAGCAATCAGAGAGTGCACGTTGACGGTAGTTTTAAAACCAGACTGTTTAACTTCGAACTTAATAACTTAGGTCATTGACCACATTATTTTATAAAATCATCACCTGTAAAATTTGTGACAACAGTGGTCGGCACACACTCGGGCATCTTTGGCGTCCACTCCCCATTCTCACAATGCAGCAAGTTATCACCCTTCATCTTATACAAGCCAAAGTGCTTGCAACGGGATACTAACACGGAGCCGTGAGGGAAGTGAGTGTCTTTCTGACGATAAAGAAATACAGAAGAAAATCAACACAACTATTAAACATTTATAAGTTTCTCTCACCATATGCACGATGCTTTTACTCGTAGTATCACTCACTAGTAAATTAACTCTCTGGTATGTGAAAGCAGGTATCGAATTTTAATCCTGTATTAGATTTTAATTATAGCTTCGGTGTCGACCGCATTCTATGAATAATAACCTACTTTCAAACTAGACCCATTCAGAGCCAATGATTACTGTGTTATTAACATTTAGCATGATATTGATACGAGCTGTATCAATACCATGCTACATGCTACAAAAGTATCGTGCAATGGTGGCCTAAGGGAGATGTAGGAGAAATTATATCAAATTAACCTATTTTTAAAATAAATTCTAATTAATTTAGTCACGACACTCTTGATAATTAGCAAGTGTTGACTACTAATCTAAGTTTAATTTATCTATCGTAACTGGGTACTTTACCAGGTATAACACCTACAACAGCTTATTATAGTGTGCGGCATCTACATTGGAACAAACAAAAAACTACGATACTTACATTAATAGATGCATTCTTAAAAGTTATTGCCAGCAAAGGATGAGCATTCCGAAACAGGCATTCTCTTAATATTGGTTGAAATCTGCCATCTAAAAACAGATTGCAATATGATTAAGGCAATAGTGGCGTTCATAATAATGAAGTTGTTATTTCCGAATTGCAACCCACTGTGTAGTCAAGTTCTCAAAAAGTCTACCATAGCCGTACTATGAGATACAAAGTGCATATGCTAGAGTTAACACGACCATACAGAATGATATAGGAAAAAGTTGACCATACAGAGTCACAGAGAACTAATGCAGAAAACCACATTAACCATGAATCACAAAGAACATAGATATTTGAGAAATTTTGTCACAAAGAACTTATAATGAAGTAGACGGAAAATTGGACCAACTTATTAAAAAAACAGAAAAATTGGATTAAATAAAATAACTTCCTACATACCTGGGGTACTAGAACATAGTGGCCCCACCCAGTTTCCATCAATACATTTAATCTTACATATTAGTCTCTCATTCAAAGGGCCTATAAGACCAGGGAACTTCACCTGAAAAATTAAAATAATAACAGTACTTTTACCAGCCCCTCCTGTTAAGCTAAATAGCTTGTGTTAGGATTATCAGTATTATAGGATATACGATTGACACAGTCATTTAAATTATTATCATAAATAGTTGGCCAGATTTCCACCTTTTTTGTTTACTGACTATTTGATATTGCAGTCCTGTTGCAAGCACCATGATCACGGTTATACTCAACATACCAAACATTTGTTGCAAATATCCCGCCAAATATTACAATAGTAATTACATTATCACTATTATCAGTAAATAAAAAAAAATGCCAAAGAAGTATCTTACATCCAAACTACACACAGTTATTGCATACCTCAGAAATTTTTGAAAAATCCGATCTAAATCTTGTTACATCCAAATTGGAGTCTAAACTCTTTACATCTGGTAAGGAACACTTGAATTCATCTAAAAAACAAAAAAAACATAATGGTCATTCATGAAAACGAAATTCATGTCGCATAATCTTATTATAAGTACTTCTCTACATGACAGAAAACTCTTCCCTAGTAGAAAAAGAGATTTCAACTAAGTAATACTTTCAATCAGATGGGAGCTTATGGGGTCGGACATAATGAACAAAGAAGATTTAGTTAATGAAGGTGGAACAGATGATCAGATTAATTATAAGGATACAGGAAGATTCGACGGGATGCCGATCGACCATACTCTCCCCCAGAAGAGAACTGGCAAGCACCCTGGGTGGATTGTCCATCCAGCTGCCGGCGTCCCCGGGGGAAATGTAAGTAATACTTTCAAACATCTTAATATATATAAATCTCATGTCACAATGTTTGTCCTCAATGGACTCCTAAACCACTTAACTGATTATAATAAAATTCGCACACCATATGCAGTTCGATCCAACTTGAGAGATAGGATAGTTTTTGAAACGGATTTCGACATCCACGCGGGCGGAGCCGCGGGCAACAGCTAGTTACTCTATATAAATCACTAAGTATGAATACGTTGAAACCAGATTTTTAAAGAACTCGATAAAAATGTGCTACCTGGCGGTAAAGATATGTTATCCTCGTCTTCACATGATACGCAGGATATAAACAAGAACAATAAAAAAGCGAAAAACATGGTTGATGTTATGGATGCGCTTAACACATAGTGGACCAACTATGTGTAAGATTAATTCAAGAACAAATAGTTATTGCCTAGTTTTCCTACTTCACACAAATATTAATTAACAAAAAACATCTACTGCATATCACGCTTGCATCAAGGTATTTCTATTGTAATTATTAATCATCTCAAATCAAATCATCACAAATCAACAGATCTTGCAGCAGAAACGTCACGAATGTCAATCTAGTTTGACATTCACATCTTATCTTAGTGACATTAAAAACGTTTCACGCAGAAGAATCAGTTTATGGCAACCAAAAAGGTTGCATAAACTATTTTGATACAATATTATACTTATTTATTTATTTTAGTTTTATTACAATGTATTTAGAACTAGCTATAAACTTACGATCTCTTACTAATTACAATGCTGCAGTTTGTTAGTTTGGTTGAACGCGCTAATCTCAGGAATTTACTGGTTTAAATTTCAAAATTATTTTTGTGTTGGATGGCTTATATTTCATCACGCTACTTACTGTCCAGGGGAGTGGAAAAGTTTCATATCATATAATATAAGTCAACAAATCGGGCACATTCCCATACGTACCTACATTATTACAAAAAATGAATTAGGGGTTGCAGATAATGAAGGTACCACGGGGACGTAGTGTATCATGGGCGAAGACGCGAGGGACAGTCATGGGTTATATAGTCTCCTCTGATTAGAACATTCATTAGGTAGGTACCATTAGATAGTGATATCTAGGTAGATAGGTACCAACGGTTACGACAAAAATAAAAGAACGGTTTACATTCTCTCATACAACTTTATTATATTATAAACAATAAACAAGCAAGTTACAAGTTTTTGATGTTTAAGCACATTACATTATGTATTAGAGGTGAACCTACCTGATAAGGTCCTAGGCAAGGCACTGACCTTGTATTATACAGGTCAGTGGTCCTAGGTAAAGGATACCTGCCTACTTCTCCCCAAAGTTGATGGCCGCTGTGAATACTTGTGCATGATAGTAGGTAGGGTTTGAACCAGCAATCTATCGGATGCAAGCCCAGCGGCTTAGCCATTAAGCTCCCGCTAATGTGTCCAATATAAGTATAAGTACACCAACATAGACTTAGGTTTTAAGTAGGGGACATAATAGGCAATTTCATTTACTTATTATTTAGTAAACCGTAGGTATTACAGGTAGATACATTTCCATTTTTAAACCACTTTACGATATTGAGAAAATGACCTTGCATAAATCCAAAGCGAGCTCCATAGGTACTCATAGAAACTTTTTGTGAGGAAATAAAAAACAATTGTAGTGCCTCTGGTATACCTCCCTTTAATATCATATTAACGTATGGATAGGTACTATATTGGTAGCTCCGTGCATGAAAAAAAAATTTACGTAGGTAGGTACTACTACTACTTTTTTTTGTAAGAGAGAGAGAAAACATCATGGATGGAACTGAAGGGCTGTGCAAGACCATGAACATGAGCTATTTAACTAACCTCGGCGATTGTGGTGACCATTACGTAAGTATAGTGCACGGCATCTGACGTGGCCAGATTTTGGAGTACCTAGTGTGGGCCTCACTACTCCAAAACCTTGCCAAGTTAGATGCCGTACACTATACTTATTTCTAGGCGACGCATTTGGCCACAAACAAATATAGTGTACGGCATCTAACTTGGCAATAGGTATATCAATGTGTGTGTTCAGTACAGTAGGTATATTAACCGCCTAAGTTACAAAACAAAACTTGTCCTATCCTATCCTACTAATATTATAAACGCGAAAGTTTGTAAGAATGTATGTCTGGATGTCTGGATGTCTGGATGTATGTTTGTTACTCTGCCGCACAAAAACGGCTTAATGGATCTGGCTAAAATTTGGTACAGAGATAGATTATAGTCTGGAATAACATATAGGCTACTTTTTATACAAGCTAATATCGCGGCTCCGCTCGCAAAGTCGATCGGTCGGGATTTCTAGATATATCTTTGTTACTCTTTCACGTAAAAACGGCTGAATAGATCTGACTGAAATTTGGTAACGAGATAGATTAAAGTGTGGAATAACATATAGGCTACTTTTTATACAAGCTAATACCCGCGACTCCGCTCACGGAGTCGATCTGTCGACCCACGGAGTAGATCAGTCGGGATGTCTGGATGTATGTTTGTTACTCTTTCACGCAAAAATGGCTGAATAGATCGGGTTGAAATTTGGTATAGAGATAGATTATAGTCTGGAATAACATATAGGCTACTTTTTATACAAGCTAATACCGTGGCTCCGCTCGCAAAGTCGATCGGTCGGGATGTCCAAATATTATGTTTGTTGCTATTTCACGTAAAAACGGCTGAATGGATCTGGCTGAAATTTGGTACCGAGATAGAGTGTAGTGTGAAATAACATAAGACTACTTTTTATACAAGCTAATACCCGCGGCTTCGCCCATGGAGTCGATCAGTCGGGATATCTGGATGTATGTTTGTTACTCTTTCACGAAAAAACGGCTGAATAGATCAGGTTGAAATTTGGTACAGAGATAGATTATAGTCTGGAATAACATATAGGCTACTTTTTATACAAGCTAATACCGTGGCTCCGCTCGCAAAGTCGATCGGTCGGGATGTCCAAATATTATGTTTATTGCTATTTCACGTAAAAACGGCTGAATAGATATGGCTGAAATTTGGTACAGAGATAGATTATAGTCTGGAGTAATATATAGGCTACTTTTTATACAAGCTAATACCCGCGGCTCTGCCCGTGAGAGTCGATTGGTTGGTAATCGTTTTTTGGTCATATCCCCGGTTCTACTTAACCAAATGTAATCAAACATACGGCAGATTTTATGTAAAACCAAAACCTTTCTAATGAAAAGGCGGCATCAAAATTTGTTCAGCAGTTTTTGCGTCCATCACGAACAAACAGACAAGGATTGCAAAAAAATTGATATTTGTTTTTATTTTAATTTTTTTCTTTAATAGGAAAACATACAGTATTTTACAATTCTCATTTACGCTATACAGTAATATATCTGTAAACTATTTACCAGTTTTCGCATATTTTTTTTTTCGTTTTCGCATTTTTATTTATTGTGGTCAACATAACCAAGTCTTTTTTTTTTCAAATATCGATTATTACAACTAAAAGTACTGTTATAAAGGGATATGATTTCCACACTGTCGCCTTAGGTGAACCCTGTAAAGATGGTGTAAGGTGAAACCAATAAATAAGGAAAAAAAAACTTTTGGTCATATCTCCAAATTTTAGGTCTGACCAAGAAAACCGCACTGAAATCAGGTTAGTACTTTTTATCCGAAAGGTTTTGGCTAGACGAGTGGAGTGGAGACTGGAGTGGAGAGGAAAGTGGAGTGGAGAGTGAAGTGGAGTGGAGATTGAAGTGGAGAGTGGAATGTAGGGTGGAGTCGGGAGAGGGGATTGGACAGTAGAGTGGAGGTGGAGAGTGGAGTGGAGTGTGGAGTGGAGAGTGGAGTGAACAGTGGAGTGGAGTGAACAGCATAGTAGAAAGTCGAGTGGAGAGTCGTTTCATTTAAATAGACTTGGTGGCAATACCGTATTCCACGCGGGCGAAGCCGCGGGCGGAAGCTAGTAGGTAATATTCAGTGAGATTCTTCAGAGAAGAGAAGAATTTCACACTGATTTATCATGTAAACTGATAAATCAGTGTGAAATTCTTCTCTTCTCTCAACTCAGTTTACATGATAAATCAGTTACCAAGAACAATAATAAAAAATCCTACTTCCTATCCTACTAATCCTACTAATATTATAAACGCGAAAGTTTGTGAGAATGTATGTCTGGATGTCTGGATGTATGGATGTATGTTTGTTACTCTGCCACACAAAAACAGCTGAATGGATCTGGCTAAAATTTGGTACAGAGATAGATTATAGTCTGGAATAACATATAGGCTACTTTTTATACAAGCTTATACCGCGGCTCCGCTCGCAAAGTCGATCGGTCCGGATTTCTAGATATATCTTTGTTACTCTTTCACGTAAAAACGGCTGAATAGATCTGGCTGAAATTTGGTAACGAGATAGATTAAAGTGTGGAATAACACATAGGCTACTTTTTATACAAGCTAATACCCGTGACTCCGCTCACGGAGTCGATTAGTCGACCCACGGAGTCGATCAGTCGGGATGTCTAGATGTATGTTTGTTACTCTTTCACGCAAAAACGGCTGAAAAGATCGGGTTGAAATTTGGTAACAAGATAGATTAAAATGTGGAATAACTTATAGGCTACTTTTTATACAAGCTAATACCCGCGACTCCGCCCATGGAGTCGATCAGTCGGGATATCTGGATGCATGTTTGTTACTCTTTCACGCAAAAACGGCTGAATAGATCGGGTTGAAATTTGGTACAGAGATAGATTATGGTCTGAAATAACATATGGGCTACTATTTATACAAGCTAACACTCGCGGCTTCGCTCGCGAAGTCGATCGGTCGGGATGTCCAGATATTATGTTTGTTGCTATTTCACGTAAAAACGGCTGAATGGATCTGGCTGAAATTTGGTACAGAGATAGATTATAGTCTGGAGTAATATATAGGCTACTTTTTATACAAGCTAATACCCGCGACTCTGTCCGTGGGAGTCAATTATTTGGTAATCGTTTTTTGGTCATATCTCCAGTTCTACTTAACCAAATGCAATCAAACCTAAGGCAGATTTTATGTAAAATCAAGGCCTTTCTAATGAAAAGACGGCTTCAAAATTTGTTCAGCAGTTTTTGCCTCCATCACGAACAAACAGAAGTGTGGAGTGGAGAGTGGAGTGAACAGCGGAGTGGAAAGTCGAGTGGAGAGTCGTTTCATTAAAATAGACTTTGTGGCGATACCGAATTCCACGCGGGCGGAGCCGCGGGCGGAAGCTAGTAAAATAATAAAATTTATATAGGGGACATCTAGTGAATAAAATGATTTCCTAATTTGAAAGATTGTGTGTTGAATCGATTTTTTTTATATAGGACACGTCAATTTGACTTCACCTCGCCTGATGGTAAGCTGAAGGTAAAGTCTCAGGAAAGAGGATCACCATTACATACACTTACCATGTTAACAATAGTGGCACTCAGCTTGACAAGCTCATCAAAAGAGGATTGTCATGCCACCTCTTATAAATAGATAACACTAGTACTATGTACGTAACCCATGTCAACAAAAAATAATAAAAACAAACGTTGGAAAGTGATATTTAAGTAAAATACGACAATACTATGTGAATAGAAGGGAACAGAATCAAATCATGGGAACTGTTAAAGCAATACTCTTCCGGCTATTCAACAGCGCCATCTAGATACAGCCGATACACATACTTAACTCCTGCATGTCAAAAGAGAGGCAATATGCGTTTCTAAAACACCTAATCGTATGTTCTAGCGAAAATAATAGTTATCGTCTTATGAAAAATAGATGAAGTAAGATGATCCATCACTAGACAAAGACATCACATAAATTAAAAGACGACTTTGGAAGGAATAATAAAGGAGCAAGGTAGCTATTGCCTAAACTTCCACTACTATAGGCATACGAGCACGGCTCGACCACCATCAAAGCATGACATAATCACTAACAAGAAAATAGAAGACATTGGCATGAATATACCTATTATGTATCTAACTATAATATTATATGCTAAATTAGTGCTCTGAACTACGACTCAAAGCGGTCGGGGGCATTTGTGATTGAAAAGCATTTTATTGTGGTCACAAAACAATTATGTATTAACAAAGTACCAGACTTATTCACAAGCTGACAACAAATTAGTAAGGGTATGAATAATATTAACATTAACTGTACAAGGCACAAGAAATGAAGTGATTACATGTTCTTACTAAGACTATAATATACCTAATTATCAAGTTATTAATTAATTATGCTGAATCATTTTATGCAGGAATATGCGTTTCGAATCAATAAGAAGTGGGAAAATTAACGTGAAGAAGATTAAAAGATCTCACTAAGATGACACATCATAGATTGCACGGGGCGAATAAAGATTATATTACATTAAAATTATTTTTCGGAAAATATGCATACTTTTATTGTCTAGACGCGAAAGCCGCCGCGCCGTTTACCTACTTGAATTTTGCGTCAGCGAAAATCTTGTATATTAAATACCTTTTATGTTGTGCTTTGGGTATTTTACTAAGATAAAAAACAATGTCAACCTATCTCCTTCAAATTACCCGTTCTAATTTTATTATATACCTAGGTATCTAAAAAAATTACATTTTTTTCAGCAAATATTTGACTTTTAAGTGAGATTTTGTCGTTAGCTACAAATTATGTTGGTTTTTTTTGTATGATGTAAATTATCTGTAAAAAAATCGCATATAGGTACAATATAAAATAACTAAATAATTACCTGCTTATATCTTATTTTTAGATAATATTTACATAATGTCAAAATTAATTAATTAATCAATAACATAAACATACCTAATCAAAGAAGTTAGAAAACTGAAAAATTAAGTGTGCACGTATGACATAAATCATTATTATGAAGTAAACTTTAGGTTCTTTTAAATTGTTATGTATTTCTATGTAGTTGAAAATTGTTATTTTTGCTTAAACAAATTCGCTTATTTTGTCAGTATATTTTCCATATTTTAGTCTCTTAGTACCATAGTTATCTCGCAAGTTGTTAATCGCAACACAACTAATCAGAACGAGATAATGGCTTTAACAAAAACCAGAATATATAGGTTATATTATAGATATTACCCATAAATACTAAGTACAATATATAAAATTCAATATCAAATAAGTAAATTACCTATTGAAACAGTAAATTATTTTTTGTGTTAATACAAAAATCTTTGTAAATAGCTATCCAAGCATGAACTTATAAGACATACGGACGGAACCCGTTGAACTACACTGATGACACTAAAGACCACTTTCTTATACGTACACAAGTCAACACGCACACACTCACACACTAGTCAGCCACTAGCGGCAAACATCATTCGATTCAGACAGTTTACGTGGCGAAAAAAAAACATGTGTTGTGTAGTTAAATGGTGTAAAAACCGTAGTGACATGACAACAAGAAATAAAATCCAGGAATCATGTTTTAAACAAAGGACCATGCAAAAAATTGTATGGACGCTGTCCCAACTGACCAACAGACATGGTGATAGTTTCAATATTATTATGAAGGCCCATAATAAGACAAATAATCATTTTAGTCTAAAAATCGATGGGATTCTTCAAAAATAACTTTTTGGACCGTTGCATATTTTTGCCAACTGTAAGATTTTTGCAAAATCTGTGAATGCAGTTCAAAATATCTCAAAAAGTTAGGGAAGGTCTTCTAAGAACGTTTTGCTGTAACTACAACGATTAAGGTACTTGCCCTTACTGCCTCGTTTCAAACCGTACACCCTGTATATACTTTTTTGTACGATAACCATATGACCTTCGATGATATCGTCATAGTACCTATATAACTTTGAAATCTGTACCTTATCTGTAGGGTTGGGACGATTTTCTGCATGGTCCTTTGGGTAACACATTGTTGTTCAAAATTCACTCACGGATGGTTAGCCACCGCCATTTTTGTGACAGTCTCTTCTTCAGTGAGTTCAGTCCATAGGTTTTATAAGTCGATGTATATCCTTGCATATCCTTGAAATATCAGTTAGGCACAATTGGAAAATAAACACCTACTATTGTATAACTAATCAGTCTTACACTTAGGCACCGCGTATTCACAACATTGAAATTTTTTTTCTTATAAAGCTAAATATTCGCCATTGTTACCCTTGACATTTGGGTAGAAATTATGTATAAAGTAAGCATATTGTAAGTAATAATAAAAATATTCTTAATATTATAACAATAACAATAATAAAGAGAGATCTCCTAAGTACAAAGACACAAACATGGTTGTTTTGAGGTAACTAGGTGTTGTTGAACTTCAAACAAAGTTAAATAAATAGATATATAAGGCACCTTGCAGATGCAGCAACTTTTTTAAAATACCTACTAATACACTAGGTATTTACCTTTTTTTTTCCTTTAAAAGTTGCAAGTTGTTACAAACAACCAAATAGGTTGACAGTCATTTCAATTTTATGGCAATCTTTGAATATCTTTAGATCTGAGGCCTATAATAGTAGGTATGGTATTGTCTAGTCTAGTATAATAAAAAAGTAATTTTACCTTGAGATTTTACTAGATGACTGTTAGGTACGAAGTAGGATTATACCTATTTTATGACTTAATAACATTATTCAAATATACAGAGGATTTATCTCCAGGATTAAACAGATTTACTCGTATAGCCAGCTATACTACTTTAAATTGAATGAAATTTTAAGCAATTGCATGCTAACTATTTCCAAATGATTTTTTGATCGGAAAAAATGATCATCCAGGACAGGACTTGAAAAAAAAATCATATACTACTTTAAAATTGTAAATTAGCTGTGTTTGTTCGTTGGTGATACCTATTACGTATAAAAAAACTTGGGCACAATCACAATTAAATTGTGAACCCAAAAATATTGTTTTTTGGAATTCTTGTCAGTTTGTTCGTGATGTACCTACTTATTCAAAAACTACTGAACGGATTTCAATGCAGTGTCGTTTTCATAGTCTTGGTCAGATTTAAAATCCATAAATGGTCAAGTAGAACCGGAGTTATGAGTAGGTATGTTGCGATTACTGACGTTCACGCGGGCACGGGCGGAGTAGGTAGTAGTGGGCAATTTTGATACAAACCCGTGAATTTTAACTGAGTACCTACAGAGAAATGCTGGCAAATGTTTGTCAGAATTTGACAGAGTTACTTTGTTTGAAGTACAAGCCACTAAATTCGAATTTATAGAGCTATTTCTATTATTCAGAGTTCTAATTTTATTCTAAGGCTATTTTTAAATAAGATTTTTTTTTAATGAAATTTTAAGCAATTGCATGCTAACTATTTCCAAATGATTTTTTGATCGGAAATCTAAACAGAAAAAAGATCGGAAAAAAAAATCATTTGGAAAAAGATTTTCTTTAAATAGAAGTAAGTAGGTAGCGTCACTACTGCGTGACTTTTGCGCGATCAAAATATTCGTCTCTATACCACTGCCTAGGTATCACTTAGGTACCTATAAAATGGTTGTATAAAATGAGGTGTCTATGTATACCTACCAGATACCTACCTACCTACCTACCTGATTTTAATATGATAATTCTACCAATAGGTAGAGGATTATTTTGATCGCGCAATAGTTATGTTATGATAGTTGTATACAAAAGTAAATTATAGGTATTATGTGGTAGGTATGAGTTTGACAGAAATCATACTAACTTTGTTATTGTTCGCATCACTGTATCAAGGTCGCCCCAGGCAATTGCAAGAGTGCAACTGCCTGGGGCGCAACAATATTCTTCATATAAATTAGATTGGCAAATTGGTACATGGCCTCGTCAATGTTTATGATTTAAAAGTACTAGGATACCTTTAATAGCACTCAATGGCACTGGAATTTAAAGTCTGATGAATTCTATTTAGAATCATGCATGACATTGGCTATTCAAGCACTGGTAGGTATCAATGACGTTTGATATTCCTACTTCTTCCACCATTTTTTAGAGTAAACTACAAGTATGTAATATAATATTATGGGGATTTAGTTTTCTTAAAATTGAAGTTTATCTATCTGATGTCCTTAATAGTTCAGTCAAATAAGTTCAAAACATATTAAGGGTACCCTTGAACTGAAATTGAAATTTTACATGAATGTTTTTGCAACTAATGCATGCATGAAGTTTATTTAGACTGAAATAGGAATAATGTTAGTTGGGCAGGTAAAAAGTTGGCATAATCTGTATGCAAGGCATTACGGAAAATTACAATGAATAGGAAGACTAAACAATATACTACTGCCTATATTGTAGGTATAATTTGCTTGAACATTCATTTTATAAAATTTAAGTTCTGTTGGTAGGTATTCTGTTGGTCCATGGCACAAATTTTTGTTCTTAACAGCTTGACTATTAGATGTACATTATATTATATAGGAATATATATATAAATATATAATATAAGTAATCTTATTATAGGTTCTGAGAAGTCATTGGATATAATGCCATACCATCATTATTTTGCAGTAGCACAAGAGAATAAAAACATGTGATTATTAAGAGAATAAAAACATGACTGAAGTAAATTGTCAAAACAAAATAATAATATAGGGTCATTTCGCCGGTTCTCGACCGTTTAGTGGAGTTGTCAACTTCGGAACGAAAAATAAAATTGAATTAATATGAATTATTGATAGAGAATATTTTTGATACATAGTAAATATAGTCTATTTTCATTTAATATCCTTTATCTTCCATTAAGATCATGCAATAATTTTACAGAAAATAATAAACCCAAAAATGCCGATTTCGCCAGTTCTCGACCGAAATTTCCAGTTCTCGACGTTATATTCGCCAGTTCTCGACTATTAGGTGAGATGGCAAATATGTGAAGTAAAACATTAGTAATTAATAATTTGTAATCTAATAAAACCCGTATTTTGACAGAATTTAATATACATTATGTTATTACAATAAACTGATGTTAAATAATCATTATAAAGTTGATAACACGCCTATAATATTTACAAATCAGTGTTCTTCCTCTGCTTTATCAACCTTTACTAACTAAAATTAAAGTTTATTTCTTAATAGCACTCATTAGCCTATTGCAGTCCACTGCTGGCAGTAGGCCTCTTCCAATGTGCGCCATAGCACTCGATCTTTCACCTTCCTCCAGTCTATCCTAGCCACCTTTTTCAGGTCATTTATGTCCATCCTAGGTACTGTTCCATCTTCCGTTTGCCAATCAGCGGTCTCCACTATAGAACTCGTTTGCTCTACAATCATTATTAGTCCTTCAGCAGATGTAGCCAGCCCATTGCCACTTCAGCTTGCTTATTCTGCGAGTTATCTCGGCAATTTTAGTCCATTGGCATAACGAATCTTTCAAAGAATCAGGATTATTATCCTTCAAAGGATCATAGCTTGCTCCATAGCCCGCTGCACGACTAGGTTGTGGACGAACCTTACTGTTGTCCACGCTTCGGCACCGTATATTTTAACAGATAGAATTCACTGGTTGAAGAGGCCATGTGGTAAGCCGAAGTAATTTGCCAAATGCTTTGTGAAATAAATGTCACAAAAAGGATTCAATTAGGTTACCCAATTCAAGACTTAAGGAGACTTTTAACTCGAAGTTGTTTCTACCGAGCTGGATAACCTGCACAAGGTAGACATTATTCTTGAACAACTCTCCCTTCAATGGCAATTGCTCTTGGTGTAACCAGTTCCGGCGTATGTATACACCAATACTGACGGGCCGAGAGGATCTATTAAGGCTGCGCAGCAATTTGCTCAGCTGCTCCAGCAACTCTGTAACTATGATGATGTCGTCGGCGTACTGATGATGCGAGATGTACTCACCGTTAATGTCCATACCTATATGTACCCACCGAAAATAGTAGTCGGAATATGGTATAGGCCTATTTAATTGCACTATCCTGTTCTCGACCTAGAAGATTTTACAACACGTGATATTGTTAACGTGCTTGAAAAAGTCTGGTCGCGAACTGGCTGACATGATTCTCATGTAAAAAAGATTCAAACTCACAATCTAAGTTCAGTAATTTCTTTAACAATATGTATAAAAACATGCAAGTGTTTGAACTCGGTGACGCCAATTCTCGACGGTGCGGGTCGAGAATTAGGTATTCTACAAAAATGAGGTAACAGTTACCGACCATCCAATTTTACACACTTTTCAAATAAATTTACAATAACTCCTATATTTAATAGATACTATACTTCATTATCTATCTGTACAAATAACAAACAAGTCCAAAACATAAAGCGACAATTTAAAATTCCAGGGTCAACTGCAGAACCTCCTCACTTTTCTTTTCGTAGTGAAGCACGCTTTCTGTCATGTTCTTAGCAAACCACATATTTCAGTATTTTTTTACTCCCTACTCTGTTTGCACATATGCACTTTATCTATTTGTGTCTACAACCGAACTATTTGAGATTGTCACAGTATTTTTATTTTGCTTCTAATCGTATCGGTATTGCTGTTCTACGCCGATTAGGCAAACAGGTCGGTAAAAAAGTCGGGAACTGGCGTCGGTCGAAAACAGGCGAAACTACCCTAGATATAACTTTCTGATAGTTTATGTGTATGTTATGTAGTCTTATCAATATGTAAGTGTGGATCAATGTCAAACAAAGATCAATTCTCCTTGACAGTTGACCAAGTATGAATCAATATAACATAATTACCTAATTATTGTAAATATTATGTAAATTGTGCTGTTAAGACAAGTTGTCATACTTTTTCAAGGCAACTAAGATTACAACACAAAGAGCAAAGTATAGCTTTAGTTAGACATTCAAGCACTGTTTGTACAAATACCTATACTTATTACAAGGGGTTTCAAATATGAGTATCAAATGATTCTTATACCTACTTACATAAAATAGCACTGAATTACGCTTCTTATTATATATAATTATTATTCATATATACAGAACATTACGTAGAAAATTTTAATTTAGCATAAGTACAATAACATCACATGAATATTAAAAAGTATCAAAATAAAGTATATTCGCTTTACCCCTAAATGCACGATGGAAGCATTTTAAGCTAGAAATATTTTAAAGCCACATTAAAATGCAATAAGAAAACAAGTCCTCATAAATTTTGCAATAGGGTATTTGACTGTATTTAAAAAACTGCTTTCAATCACACATAGGCACATTTAAAATAGTAAAATAACTGATCTGATGTTCTATTTTAATGGATGTTTGGTACAACAATTTTGTCATCGTCTGCAAGAATAACGTCAAGACATCTTTGGCATTTGAAAGGAACTAAAATATACTATTTTCAAAAAATTAAAGAAACAGTATGTGATAAATATTCTGAAAACTTGTCAAATACCCTATTGGTACACATTATATATTATGAGTGTAACCCTTACATTATATAGGTACCTATACCTACTTTATGTTAATATTATTTATCAGAAGTTGAAACGTTTAAAAAGTTTAGCCAATTCACAAAGGTCCATTACTAATCTGCTTAAATTTGATGATAAGGTAGGAATATTGTTAATGTGTTCGTAATTATGGATTGATTTAAAAAATATCCAAGGATAGGTCCAGTATTAGTCTTAGTGTCTGTATTATCTATATCTCATATCTCACTGGAATGTTAAGCACTGGTAAAGTATTATATTGATCATTTGTGAAGTCAAAAATAGATATATAGGTATTTCACTTACAGGCCTTAATTGATGTATTTTTAATCACCCAGAAAGCCATAGAGTATGGAGGCATTGCAATATGATTACCATATTTTAAATGGATTGGTTCCAGATCAGGCATTGAGTCCTCATAGTAAAGAGGCCAACCATTCAACAACATGGTCTTTGATTTCCTGTTATTTGAAGGAGCACTCAGTATGTACTCATCAATGAGCAAATTGTCTCCATGTAGCGCTGTGCCATTTAACAAGAACCTAGCCTTTTCCATCTCCAAATTAATAGCATAAATTGTTATAGCGGAAGTATCATTTGTATATTGCCTGTTTGTACAATGTGCATACATTCTTTGATAGCGGGAACAATTACAATCAACATGCAATATTTTGTCTCCAACAAGTTTTTTAAACAAGACACTGATCCACCAGTCTGGTAAAGGCTCTAAGCTACTGTCAATTAAACTGTAATTTCCACCAATTAAACTTTGTCTGACTACTGTTGTGATGTTATACTTTGACGCCAGACCCAATTTGTCTAACCACAAAGGGCTTCCAGCATAGGAGTTTGATAGTCCAGCTGCTCCTCCTCCATAAGCGCTGCTGGTTTCAGTCAGCCACATTGGCATGTGTTTAAACTTCTTGGTATGAGTCCTCATAGTTTCTATCTCTTTTTTTAATAAGTCAAATGTATCTGGGTGCCAGAAATCTTCTAGTGTAGCAGTTCTACCGTTTAAGTAATATTGGTGCCATGATACAACATTGATGTATTTTGAACCAAATTTCAAAAATTCTCTCATGTACTCCAGACAGGAAGGGCGATCTGGCTGGGGCCGAGTAGTATCAGGGCCAACTAGTAATGAATGGTTATATCCATAATTGTTAAGCAGTGTACGAAGTTTATGGAAATCTTGAGCCAGTGTTGTAGCATTCAAAGTTATGTTAAACACATGTTTAAAGGAATTCGGCTCATTGCCAAGTTGAAAGTCAATATCATATTTACCTTTTGAATACTCTAAGAGTTCTCTAGCATTGGTATCATCCCATTTATGTTTATCACGAAGCAGCACATTGAATGTGAATAGCAACTTAAGTTTTGTTGCTTTGCTAAATTCATTTATTTCTGTCCATTCTTTACCAGTCATAATAAAGAAAGGTAAAACATGGTGTTTACATAATTTCTTGACAGCAGGGCAAAGTGAATTTGAATGAGGATTCTTTGAACATTGTTCGCAAGTCCAAGCAGGTGCCTCATCCTTGCTGAATATGAGACGATCCGACATGGTGCCGCCAAGGCGAAGCCGCGCTGGCGCTAATGCTCCTGCCAATTGCCTAAGTCGAGCCTTCTTGAAGTCTACTTTTTTGTAGTGTTCTATTTCAGATGTATCAATACCGATACTGAGGAAATTTTCGGGTATGATGTAGGTTACATTTTGGTGTTCATCGATCGTAATGTAGTATTTCTCCCCCGAGTTGTATTTCACAAACAACACCATTAGGGCCACATTGCAGCAGAAGGCTATGGCACAGGCTGCCACTAAACTTTTATTCGACAGCATTTTATAGTGTTACATTAACATACTTCCTACAACTTAATTTAGTCTACTATCCACTACAGCACCGGAATAATCCCTATAAAGCGCACCAGTCAAGTCCACTTTTCGAATGTCTCATAAAATATATTACACACAGCACAGCACTGCAGCACTCAGCGTGCAGTACTGTACAGTGCACACCGAGCACCAAAATGTTTAACAGTATGTCTATAGTACAAAATGTACAAATTATAAATACATCAGAACACTGACCAAGGACCAACACTGCACTGCACTGATCACTGACAGTGACATGACAAGTGACAAGACAACTCTGACAAGACAACTGAGTGAACAGTGAACTGAACTGACAAACAAAACTGAAGTCTGACTGCTCTGAGTCAGAGCCTCTGACACGGCTCTGACTGAACAAAACGGAACAAAATATGGAACAAAATGATCAAAATCAAAACGAATCAAAATGAAAATGAATTATTTATTATAATAGCTTCATGATAATGAATGAACAATGACCTGCTGATTGATCTTGCAGCCTGGTGCAGCCTGTCAGCCTGTGTCAGGTGCCAAGTGCACCAAAGTGCACTTCAAGTGCCAGACTGTTTGGTTTGTTGTAGATGTAGACAGTTATCGAATTTCATAATAATTATTAATAATCGATTATTTCGTATTATAATATTTTAAAATAAGATTAATTAATTTGAATAAACAATTTTTTTAATAATTATAATCGACTTGTAAGTACATACTAAATCGGGTTAAAAATATTCTATACCTTGTCTAATTTAGGATGATAATTTTGACAGTTCACGTCTATGAAGTATCATATTTTTATCAACGAGGTGATACCTCAAAAATAATTATCGTAGCACATAGACAGGTACCGCCCACTTGCCGTAGTGAAGCGACTTGAAAGAAATCAGTACAATTGACTGTAGACAAATGAATCGAATGAATCGAAATTAAATTAATTTATTGAAATGATTAAGTACTTATCTACTACATTTTTTTATAATATAATTAACTAAGTATAATACAAAACATAAGTACCATACTATAAAACTTCTCTTTTGTCATCCTGAAGTATAAGTTACCTAAAATAATAAAAAAATAAATGCTTTTGTATTTTTGTAAGTATCGATTCCATATTCTATGGGAACGATAATCGAAAATCGAAAGATTCGTTTTCGATTATACTATATGGGGTACCCTACTTGGAGCTGTCAAAATTATCATCCTAAATTAGACAAGGTATAAGTATGGTAACGCAGTTTCAAAAGAGACGAAATCTTTGATGCATTAATATAGTAGGTTTCTAACAGGTGGCGTTAGTAGTTAAAGTTATAAAATTATTTTCATAATTTTCGACAGATGGCGTTGGTATACTAAATTTGGATTTTGTATAAAATTACTTATTTAAAATAAGATCTCTATAGTTATTGTGCTCTCTAATTCATCTTCTAACCTTCCCTGCTATTAAATTTACCTATTTAAGGTACCAAAATCAAAATTAAATCCAAAATATACATGCCTACCTATTTTTCTGACATTAAACTCAATTGTTCTCCTGAGGGGCGAGCACGAATTTTCTTTCGTATCGAGTTCATAACGTGTGCGACAAAATTGTGTGTAATTTGTACAGCGTATCGTGCATTAAAGGAACTGTACAAATCTCATAATCTTCTTAATATATATAAATCTCATGTCACAATGTTTGTCCTCAATGGACTCCTAAACCACTTAACCGATTATAATAAAATTCGCACACCATGTGCAGTTCGATCCAACTTGAGAGATAGGATAGTTTTTGAAACGGATTTCGACATCCACGCGGGCGGAGCCGCGGGCAACAGCTAGTTTTATTATAAGTTCTATCGCACACGTTACGAACTCGATTCGAAAGAAAATTCGTGCTCGCCCCACTGACTTGCTCACTTTCATGGCTTGATTGAGGCTGAGGCTCGACTGCTCGAGGTTGGTAGTCACTTATGATTGAAATGAAATGATGCACACAATGTGCACTCTCGGAATGTTAATCAGTAGGTATGTCGGTCACGACTCACGAGACCATTGATTCGGTTTTTGCCCTAAGGGTTATCACGGAGAAATACAGGGCGAAGAAACTCCCTGTAACGACCCTTAGCATGTTTGAAAATACTTAATGCAGATTATTTTCAGACATGCTGATGATGGGCACTGCGGTCCAAAGGGGTTCCAGAGTATTATACCTACCGTGCGTGGGTTAGGTATACCAAAGACGATAGATAACAGTTATCTATCGTCTTTGGGTATACCAAGGATCCGTTCTTTATTCCACTTTTGTTTTTTAGACGGACGTTAAAAACGTCACCGGCTAATTTTTGTTTTTAATTGCTCCACAATTGGACCCGGTAGGTGTCTGTAACATCGGATTAAACATTTTTTATTGAATTTCAGGTGGATCCTCGAGAATAGTCAAATAAAACACAATGTCATAATAGTATATAAATACGTTTTAATATTACCACAGCGGAATGAATATCGAACAAGTATGGTGGTCTTAGGACATTTATGGCCTAGCTACAGGTACTTACAATACAGATACATACTTACACTATTAATAATAACAGATAATAATAAATATATAATAAAAATAAGTACCCACTATATAAATAAACAATAACGAAAATTAGAATTCTCAAGCTGACATTGAGTTTGATTAGTGAGCGCGAGTAAAAATTTAAAAACATCTATGACGACAGTGATAGGTATGTTCACTGAAATGTGTAGGTTATCATTAACAGAAAACAAAATAAGTTATATATAATTGAGATTATTCCTGTTAGGTTTTACTACATTAACTGTTACGTAATAGCCACAAACACGTGCAACTGAATGACATACTAAGAAAAAATGGTATCATCCTGAATCTGATAGTCGATAGTGTGCATAAGTATACGAAATAATCCTAACTAACAAAACTCCATCACACCACAACAACATAATAAGTAAACTAAGTACAAAAGACTCAACAAAACTTGTATTTAAATGACTCATATACAGCATACTCTTAACTAAATCTAAAATATATAATAGAACGGTTTTATTACAATGCAGGGAATTTAATTCTGGAATTTTATTGATTGTGTATAAATTTATTTGTAAACGCTTGCTTTAAGACTTATGACCGTTCTCCCAGAGGTACTGCTAATTTGGAAATCAGTTCAATCAGTATTAAGCAGGGAGCGGTGTTACTAGGTTACTATGTTTAACATTTTAGAGTTCGTCGTGCTTGGGACCGGAGAACTCTTCATGGCTGATGAAACCGTTTTTGTCTTTGTCCTCATGTTGGAATATCTCTTCGACGAGCTTGTCATGGCTCTCCAGCATCTGCTTCACGTCTTCGCTCATCTCGGCACCGTCGGATGGCACCATTTGCTTTTTCAAGTAGTCGCTAACCTGTAAGACAATTGGAAATCTTGTTAAAGATTATGTTGATGCTAGGTTTCTTTTGATGGTAGATCGCTAAAGAGCCCCCTTGCCCCAAGAGATTTGAGTAAATTATTACTCAATAAATGGTCCCGGATGCCATACGAACGTTTAATATAGCAGTCGTTGCGGGTAGCCGTAGTCCTAAAAAGTCTGACAACTTACTGGTCTAACCAATGGTCAATGGGTTGTGGAGGTCAGAAGGCAGTCGCTTTACAGAAAATATTGAAGCCCGCCGCTGCATGTTAGGCTGAAATGCCAACCCTAACTGCTCAATAAAGGTTGAGCTGAGGGCTGGATTGGATTAGTTTTGATTTTCCACGTTTTTATTACCAGCGAAATTCGCTCTTAAAAAAGTTTGATGCCTCTAAGTTCAACCGTGACTTTGAATGTTTTATGTAAAATAAAATGAGGAAGCGTTGACAATGACAAACAATTTTTTGCCATGTGTTATCTACAATGGTTGCTTATTTACAACGTTATCTATTCTTCACTAACAAAAGTGTGAGAGTATTCTCAAAGGCTGCCTATTAAAATTTGCAATCGTGGGAAACGAGAAGTAATCGTTCTTTTTGTTAACTCAGCAGGCTTCAATTATGACTTATTATCTACTTATGAATTTATTGTGACCTTAGATTATAAATAAGACAATATAATATTATAATGTTCAGATGTATAATATAATTACGAATTCTGATTGTAAAATGGTATTTACAACAAACAAAACAGGAAAACATCTCTGTTATGTCTGAGGAGCGGTTAGTTTTTACTGAATTTTGCAATAAGTTACCTCTATATGTGAGGGTTCACTTATAGAAATGCTCTCTCATAGAGGTAACTAGAGTCTTTCTTATGAAAATGCAATGATATTTGCACTAGATAGACTGGATTAGCAAGTAGGTACCCAAATTGACACTGGATCAAAATTTCATAAACTAAAATACAAGTTAGTGTAGGAACATAATCTTTCTTGGGACGTGTTTGAAAGAGAGAAACAAAGATATGGGATGGGAGTACTTAGTCCCTTGTCATTTATTGGAGTGGCTAGGAAGTAGGGTGTTGTCTGTCCGAAACAGACACTCCGTTCTTTATGAATGTATGGAATGTGTGGAAAGTTTTGAGAACATTGTTAAATGACATACCCACTGGAAGTTAGGTACAAGCAAGCAAGGAAATTTCTAATGTTCTTGGGTACAAGTTTTGAATTCTTTGACAATAGTTGATATGTGGCAAGATTTACTTTACCTATGTCTTAGGTACGTACACTTCATAAAAATAAATTGCACGCAATTTACGACCCCTTCCAATAGATAATAGATAACTCTTAAACAGTACCTAATTTGGACTACAATAATCTTAGCTAATTGTGCACTCAACACCTGGCAAGTACTATACTCGATGGAGTAGAGTAGATGCTCAATAGGTACAAAAGAAAAAGATAATATCAGTTTCAGTCAGTAAATTATCGTTAGGCGATATTAAGATAAATCACCGCATGCTATCTCCACACATGCACACCAAAGGGATTTTAAAGAATAAAAAATAATAAATAAAATACGTATGTGTACCTAACACAGCTGTTAGGAATTTGGATGCTAAACATTGTAACTAATAATACTGGAAATACAGGTCTGAAACTAAACAGATCTTGGAGCTGATGAATATGTAAAAGGTGAATAGGTAGGTACGATTAAACAAATATATCGGTTTAAAAATATCTCATATCAATTACATTATGTGTGTAGGTACCCACACTAATAGATTGACCCTACTGGTTCATACCAAAGTTTGGAGATAACAGTTTATTTTTACATAAATGACGGAATTTTTTTTTACATTAACACGGACGGACGGACGGACGGACGGACGGACGGAACATTTTACATGAATGATGAAAACCAAGTAGGTAAGTACCTACCTAGGGATTTACATAAAAGATAACAGTGCTAAGTAGAAATAACTATATACAAGACTTACCTATATGAGACATGTATGAGTCTGTGCTGCATTATTTATAGCAAATCTCAATCAAGATACCTAAGTATACGTGGTTCATTATTGTTGTACCTAGAATCTTGTCAATAGTAATACTAATAATTAGTTATACAGGTAAGCCTAATAATCAAAAATATTCTACACTCTGACAGCGCGCAGCGCTACCTAGATCCAAATAAGCATTACCTACACTTAAGAAGCTTATAGTACCTACCTAGTTTTTCTTTTGTTGTTATTATAATATTAATAAATAATAAAGCTGATTATTTGTACCTATAGGTTTTAAAATACGGATAAATAAACACCTGCCTACTTTTTTAGTAAGTATGCTATACCTAAGTACATGATATTATACTCGTAAATACCTACCCTACATATCTAATGACTGTGGAGTGAATGTTATCAGTGACTGTTCTCATCAGGCGTTGCTTTCGAACCTTTTATGTATGAGAGGTTTACACCAATGATAGAAAACGCAATCGTTTTAATGAAAGAAACGGCTTCTGGCACTGATTGGTTACACTGATGTAACAACGGAGCATACCTATGATCGGTAGTTACACTGATGATCGGTATTTACATTGATGTAACAACGGAGCATACCTATGATCGGTAGTTACACTGATGATCGGTACTTACACTGATTTAACAAATACCTATGATCGGTTACACTAAAAATTATTTATAATACTGGCGGCCTAGATTCTACGATAATTAAATGATCGGGGTGTACTGCCCTCCCAGCCCTCGCCGACTTCGAGCAACTGCTCGGGGAACTCGAGGGTATGGTGGCAGGGGTGCGCCCCGCTCACGCAGTGATCGCCGGAGATTTCAACGCACACTCGCGTGATTGGGGATCACCGGACACCGATGATAGAGGAGAAATGCTGGAAGAGTGGCCGTATCCACTGGAGTGGTGCTCCTCAACAGGGGAACGGTGAATACGTTTGTAAGGCCCCAAGGTGGCACGTCCATTGTAGACCTGTCGTTCGCCAGCCCCACGCTGGTACGCAGGATACGGCCACTGCTTTGTTACATCAGTGTAAATACCGGTCATCAGTGTAACTACCGATCATAGTATGCTCCGTTGTTACATCAATGTAAATACCGATCATCAGTGTAACTACCGATCATAGGTATGCTCCGTTGTTACATCAGTGTAACCAATCAGTGTAACCATGGGTCAGAAGCCAAAGAAACATCGTGTAAAATGAGAACCGAGAACCCAGTTCAAATAATTATGTCATTAAATTATTTTCAAGGGTTAAGTTCAACTTAAGCTAGATACAAAGACATAATTACCTATATACTCGTTACAACTATTATGATTTGGTTATTAATCACTAGTTTAAGAACGTACCTAACAGATAGGACAAATGGTGATGATTTAAACATTAATATAATTACATATAAGCATTTACATACAGTTAGCTATTCTGTAATTACTAAGTGGTTAGCTAAAATATAGGTAAGTAACTAACTACAATCCCGGCAACTTATCAATTTGCTTCTGCAGTAAACGGCAAGTCAATTTCCATAGACTTGAAAGTGATAAGTTTAATAAAAAGTTACGGCAAGGAGTTTCTATAAACAAAGCAAATCGACGAAATGTTTCTATTTTTGCTTCTGAACCGATTTTTAAAGAATTTTGATTTGTTCGTCTAATTCTAATACTTTGAACACCTACCTACTAGTAATTTCGTATTAATAAAATCTAAGAAACTCAATTTTAGAGCTTTTCAAAATGTCGGATTAATTTGAAAATTTACACCCTCTTGTCAATAAGCATCATCATCTATCTGCCTTTGTCCCAATTATTTGAAGTCAGCTGAATTATCATTCCACTCCATATATTCCTGTCAGATTCCATATCCTCACCGATGTTGATTATATTTATTTATTAATTTTTATCATATATCTATATAATTATGTAGTGAATCTTTTAACTCAATCTAACCTAAGTAAGTTACTTTTGGAGTATATTTGTCCAAATAGTTCGATTGTCAAACACAATCTAACTACTTGGAATATTTGTATCCAAACTGTCCGATCATCAAACTGTTAGGAGGACTAGTGTTGGAATAAACCGTTCTAAAAATATATATGACCTATATTTTCTTATAGCTGATAGTAGGTATGCATACTCCCTCTAAACTTCATGTTATTATAATTTGAAAGCATCGCATGCACCCTCTGCCTGTTGGACTGTTCTGAATCGCGTTATACGGAATTCACATGCCTCAGCACTGATAAGTTAACGGGGGAAATGTTAACAGCTAGCCCCTCATACCGTCCTCCACCTAAGGCTGGGACTAACCTCCTCTCGAGACAGCTCTCTGTCCCCATCGGTATCCATGGCTTGGAACGCTAACTCTATACTCACTTCTTCACGCGAGAGCATGTTGTCCTTATCAGCATCAATCTCCTTGAATACGTTAGTTGTGGGGGGCGAGTCACCGATGTTGATCAGCTCAACTTCAAAGTTTAGGACGGCGTTAGGGGGGATGACGTTGCCGGCGCCGCGCTCTCCGTAGCCCAGAGATGAAGGGATCGTCAATTTACGTTTCTCGCCTGGAATAAAAAAAAATTGAATTAGTTTAGTTGATTTGCATGTTATGTTGAGTGTGATGTTGGTCCTGGTCAAATGAAGGTCGGACTAAGGGTTTCCTTTTCAATTATAGCATCGGTAGCTTAATGTTAATGATAAGGGAGTCAGTCAGTCAGTCGATGTTATATCGTGAGGTCTCCGGTTACCTGAGCAGTGGATTTGCAGTCATGATGAGGTGATGAGCAAAATCGCTCCACACTTTGTACACTTCCGAACAAAGTCTACCTCTTTATATTATGGGTATTTAGAAATTGAAGGTGGAAGAGGCGACAATACAAAGTGAAATGCTATTCATATATTTTTTACTAAAAAGTTGCGAAATTGTAACATAAAGTAGTATAAGTAATGATAACTAGAGCGGCTCAATCAAATTCTTTGTTCATTTATTATATAAACTGTTTGGTTAATAACTATAACTAGGTAGGTTACCTACCTACTGCTGTGGTATACCTACCTACCTATGTCTGCATCTATGTAAATAAATAAAATTGGATTGTCTGTTTGTAATATTAAAATAACCACTTTTTGCTAAGTGCATTTGAATTAAACACGGTAGGTATACCAGATATATTATACCAAATCAACCATTTTTTACAACTTTTGTCTGTCTGAAAAATCTAAAACCATGCGGACGAAGTCGCGGGTACAGCTGGTATAAAACAAAGAGGTAATCAACAGTGTGAATAAAATGTGTTCGACGTAGAACAGAGTACGAACTTTAAACTAGGTGGAAGGATTTTCCAAGTAGCGATTGTACAACAATAAATAAAAGTGTGCAAACTCTGAAGATTTCTCTAAGTTCAGTCTTTGTGGGTAGGTAGTGGTTGTGAACTTACTGCATAAGTTTATACAAGCGACAAATCTCCGCTCTCTATACATATTTAGTTTCTTTAAAATCTGTATTATATAACCAAATATAACCAAATGTCAAACGAAAGTAGTGGCGTTTGAAAAAGAATGTAGAGACGAAGTCGAGTCCCGAAAAAAGGTACTTACCTAAATGTGATTTGAATAATATGTACCTATTTAGAAACGCCTTTTTTTTTTCGTGCGGAAATCCCCGCGGATACCCCCCCTTCCCCCCCGTGTTGTTGGGGAATTAAATTCCTCCCTTCCCTGTAGAGAGGCGCGCGGTAACACAACGCGCCGCCACCCTGGGCCTGCTTCTGCTAGGGCAACGGGTTAGACCCGATCGTCACCCCCCGGCCCGCGCTCACGGAGGATATTTAGAAACGCCTATAATGCAGTACTATGAGTATATAGTTATTACGATCAAGTTGATGACGTTCTGAATAAAATCATTAAGTAAATCTTAAAATCAGGTCTCTGTCACCTACTTACTTACCACAGAAGAAACTCACTTTTGATTTATACCTCGCCCAAGTGGAATTCAGTCGCCGTTCCGCTTCAATTGGAACTCATCCCCCAGAGATAAAAAGAAGCCTGTAATTTTAAACTATAATCTATCCCTGTACAAAGGGTTTTTCATGTTTCAGAGACATATTCAAAATAGCTACAATGCCAAAAAAGAAGCATATTCTACTCACCAACACACATGTCGAGTAAACCCTGGTCCCATCCCTTGATGACTTGACCGACACCGAGTTGGAATGAAAATGGCTGTTCGCGATCAAAGCTGTAACAAAAGAAAAATAAATGTCAAATTGGTTATTGTTGGTAGGTAAATTCCATGTTGCTTAAATAATTACGAAGCTCAATTAAGTTCAATGTGGACGGCAACAGGGGATAAAATAAACCCTGTTGTATACTTGAAAGAATCAATGAAGGTTGCTAGGAGATCTACTTAACAATTTGACTTAAAAATCTGATTACGAGTAGACTGGTTGTGCGAAAGTAAACAAAATGTGCTCAAATGTAGGTAGATCTTTATCTGTTAACTGTAATGTGACATGTTGTCGCAATAAGTTGAATGAAACGCCGACCATTTTGGTGACTACACTACTGGCAGTACATACCGTCGGGCATATTCATTCCCTTCTGCATTTGATCCAGTAGTGTACCTACTCAATTAAAAATCAATGTTTGATTAATTAACACAATACGTAGGTACTTAATATACGTTACGTCGTTACCAAATTGCCCATCCATTAGTTTTAGTTAAATAAATAATATTTGGTTAAAAATGTGTGATCATTTTAAGAAGAAAATTTATCTCTAATTTCACATTTCTGAGATATTTTTCTACCAAAGATTGGGACGACTCCTATCGGTCATTTTATATAAGTATTCAAAAACAAAACCTGTCGCCAGCATGGTATCGTATGCGATGCGTTTGCCGATGCGCTAGATACACGTTTCATGTAACGAACGTTGGGACGGCGCGGCGCGGCGTATTGTCCATATATTTGGTCAATGTGACTGGAGTATCAGATTAATCGGCCGGTAGAACAACACTATTACGTAGGCCTTTGTCCAGCAAGTACAGTTTGACATATCCATTACTGTTTATCAGTGTACGAAGACCGAGTACCTGTTTACTTCACAAAACTAAGTCTCGACACTGCAGGGTCGGAATTTTAGAAAAACAGTTTGCTGAACCTCAATCAAGTTAATAATAAGTGTATAATATTTTGTATAGTTTTATATTTATTATAAAAAATTTGAATCTGCTGCCTAATAAGTGCTGTAGAAGTTCGTAGTTAGATATACTTAAATATAAATAAATGTATAATAATGCTTGTGCTTTACAAATTATATGAACTGTGCTTGGATTTAGAAGATAACATTGACACAGATTACATAAAAGTTACGTCGTTGATTACAAATTACAATGGATGTCCTCACGATTTGGAGTTATAGCCGTGTGTCTTACTCTGTATAATGTAATACACAATTGAGTAAATAACAGTTTGGTAATTTTGAAAAGGCTAGTTGGATGTTTTAGGGGACAGCGTATGACAATAGACAAGCCTAATCCAACTCTTTCACTGCTGTTAATGAGTTATATTGTTTATAGAATACTCAATTACTTGAGGACAATTATTGTGACATACCTATTGTAACAACAGTTTACAAATTGTGGCAGTATATTTGAATACCTACATAATACACGTTATAATATCCTATTTGTATTTATAATATCCTACTTCTCTCTCATTCTCCTATAAATAGGTATCTATACATACTAGAATTATAAAACAATAATAAGAGATATTTTTAAATAGAAAAACTTGGGTTGAGTTTAAGTGGAATTCTTCTCTGTTTGTTCTCGATGGATGTAAAAATTACTAAACGAATTATGATACGATTTTTTTCATTAGAAAGGTCTTGCTCAGACTTAAAATCTGCTGTATATTTGTTTGCAAAAAATTTAAACATACAAAATGTTTTCCTGTTAAAATTCTAATGCTACGGTCACACGCGCGCCGTGCTGCTCGGCGGGCTGCACGGCGGGCTGCGCGGCATGCAGCCCGTCCCGGGCCGGCGGACATTCAAGCTGTTCACACGCACGCCGTCGTGTCAGTCAGTGCCAGAATGGCGAGCAGCGAGGATCTCGGTGTTGTTGCTGCCATATCCTTTGGCTTAACTTATTTTTATTGGAAAAAGAAACAAAATTATGAACGACGGAGAAAAAGAATCCAAGCAAAAAAAGAAATCTCCAATCGTAGCGACTTTCTTAGCAACGTTGAATGAAGATCCACTCGTCGCGAAAGCGCGGGAGCGACTAACTGCCCGCGCGCGTGTAAACAGTAACCGGGCGCCCGCACATTCATCCTTTGAACTTTGCCAAAAAACCGACACTTGCCCGATTCACGGCATTCACGTTCACAGGCGCGTTCACGGGCTCGGGCGTACCGTTTACACGCTCGTGAATGTGAATGTGCACGTTGAATGTAGAGTTGAACGCGCGCGTGTGAACTTACCAAAGAATCACCGTTTTCGCTGATGATGCCGTCATCACGTGGCCTACAGTCGTATGTGATAATTAAGTAATAGGTATTTCAACTCGTATGCGCATTCTGCTGAACAATTCGATTTAGTATTATACCTATTACTCAACAAACTTTCTCAATATCAGTAACCTACCAAATACGACTAAATTTTTTAGAATAATTCTGTTTCATTATCGCATCGTATCCTACAAGACACGTAGGTAGGAATGTTTAGTATTTAATCCTTTACCTCATTTATATAACTTCAAATGTTGAGTCAATCGAATTGAACGTACGATGTCTACGCCGGAAATTGTTTCGACGATGCTGTTAGAGTTTAACTTACCAAGATACTATGTACCGTCATTCGGGGCGTATCAATATTTATAGTATTACAGAAATATGAGCGATACTTATAACAAGCCCTAGAGTCTTAGAGAGGAGCAAACGAGTCCTAGAGTGGAGACCGCGAGACGGCAAACGGAAAGTGGGACGCCCCCCCGCCAGAGGACCGACGATCTGAAAAAGGTAGCTGGGATGGACTGAATGCGGAAGGCGGAGAATCGGATGGTATGGCGCACATTGGGAGAGGCCTATGTTCAGCAGTGGACGTCGACAGGCTAATGGGGATTGTTTATTTTTTTTTAATTATTATAAAATGAAAACCATTTCGAGGAATAGGCTTACTGATCACTACCTATTACTTAGAAATGATAAAAAATCAAGGATTATTAGTATTTCAGGCTATATATAAATAACCTTTATTTAACCTTCAAATGACGTCATATTAGGCGAGATGGAATGAATGCCTTAGCTTTAAATATGAACATAGAGAAAATTTTTGTGACATTTAAAGGTACAAATGTCATAAACGTCAAACACACAATAATAAACATAAACATAACCTCACTCAAACTCAATCCTTGCGGCGTTTCTTTTCTTTTATTTCGATTCGATTGCAGCAGCCATTATACACATAAACAACGTTTATAAGAAGAATAACCTCAATCTGATCAATCATAACATCGTCAAACTCAAGAGTGATTTCGACTGTTTAATTTGGATTATTTTATTAACTGCTATTAACAATGGTATACAGAAAGTGCTTTGTTCCTACTTGCAAGAACGATACTAATAATAGTCCAGACAAAATTTTTGTTCGTATTCGAGAAGACTTGCGAGAAAAGTGGTGTCGTGAAGTCAAGGCGGAATATTTTAAGGTTTACACAATGTATTGTTGTGAAGACCATTTAGAGGTAAGGATTTCGAGATTAGGTTACCTATGGATACTGTTTTTATTCTCATGGCCTGCCATTAATAGTTACAATAATTTGTTTGTTTATTGTAGCCCTCGGAAGATTTAACAAACTATTACCAGTGTAAATTAATGCATCAAGAACCCAGGCTAAAAAGTACGGCTTCACTACGCAATATCACCCAGGATACAAGAGAAGATTCATCAGTATTACAGAAGTTACTGTTACAACCTGCAAGCACCAGTAACCCATTGAAAAGAAAATGTGAGGAGATTATGATGCCTAGTACATCTGGTGCAATGACGCCTAGTACATCTACGTGTTCTACATTACCAATAAAGGTATAATATCTTAATAATCTATGTCTTACGCCTTTATTTCGTCGTATAAAACAGAAACAACAGCCTGCCATCTGCTTCTTGTCCTTACATATGAAACAAGCTTCCTCTACTGTTATTAAACCTTTCATGCAATCATACCTACTTGTTTTGACTGCATTTACATTTTAATTTGATCAGTACAAATGCACTCTGCATTCAAAAACCTGCAAATGTACTGCAGTAGGTACATTAGACATGAATTACTCCGGACAGCAACTTTTTATTATTACATTTAAGTGTAATAAGTAGTTGTGTGTTTTTAGACCATAAGAAGCAGTTTGGATAGGTCTTTTGATGTTCTATTATTACACTGCCCTAATAAACTTATTTTATTATTTTTCAGATAAATGCTGCAACCCAGTGTGAAATACAGATGGTAGACAAAAGCACAAACTATAAAATTAGAAAACATGCTACTAATGTTACTACAGTTGATGTGCAGTCTTCACAAGAAACATCTTCAGGAGCTACCCCTTTTTTATTTGGTTGTACGTCAGAGACAGAGGAATCCACAGTATGTGATTCAAGTAGCAATATGTTTAAAAGCAGGAAAATCATGTTAGACATAATTTTAAACAAGCCAAAGATGTATTTGGGTTTACCTAAACAATATTTTTGGCTTATAGATTATATTGTTGAAAAAAACACACAAAAAATTGAATCGCTTCAACTTATTATAACATTACTAAAAATAAAGCAAAATGACTCTTTAGAGAGAATAAGTGATCACTTTAATATATCCAGATCAAAGTTATCATCAATGATATTAACTGGCATTGAAGCATTGGGTAACTTTTTTCAAAATTTTGTTTTTTGTCCACAACCCAAACAAATAAAATAAAATTTACCGTTAGTTTTCAAAATAAGATATTCAGATGTACAGATGATTATTGATTGCTTTGAAATTCAAATTTCTAAACCCTCCAATCCCCTGAAGCAAGCTCAGACCTGGTCGCAGTATAAAAACTGTAATACAGTAAAATATTTAATAGGCTGCACTCCTAATGGGTTCATAAGTTTTATATCAAAAGGTTATGGAGGTAGAATCTCTGACAAAGCCATTGTGGAAAAAAGTCAGTTATTAAATGCATTAAATCCGAACTCTGTCATCTTAGCTGATAGAGGATTTAAAGAAATAGAGTCTCTATTAAATACACATGGCATGAAACTTTTAAGGCCACCAAGTGTATTTTCAGGTATTAAACAAACCACTTCTGAAGCACTTGAGAGTAAAGTGATTGCAAGCTTAAGAGTACATGTTGAAAGGGTTATCAGACGTGTGAGAGAGTATGCTCTACTGAAACCTCACTCCGTTGTAAACTATAAATATGTACCATATTTGGATGAAATTGTTTTAATTGTTTGTGGGCTAATTAATTTACAAGGGGAAATAATAAAGAGTTATTAAAATATAACAGTATTTTATTTTAATATAAATACCTACACATTCTACACAGTGCTATCTACACCTAAAGCACAGCTTATTTTGCTTGTATTATGGATGGGTTTTAGATTGAGTACAAACATACTTACATAGTTCTTTTTGTAAATATATACACATTCTACATAGAAATGCAAATATAGATATTCATGCACATAAATATTTGCACCGCACAAGAATCGAAAACGTCACCTCTGACTTAGCTGTTGAATGTTTCACTTTGTCACTTATTTAGCACTTTTCAGGAGTTTTGGAAATACATATAAACTCCAAAAATTTTCTGCCTGCTTTATTTTATTCTTAATAAATACGTCATCATAATCCACCCAAACAACATGAATATTTTGGGAAGTTTCAAATAATGGATCCGCAACACAGAACAATCCTTTCTTCTTTTTGCAAGCCAACATTTGACACAATATCTGTGTCTTGAATTTTTCAGTGACTTCATCATTTTTAATATAAGTTAGGACAGCTTTCTCTGACATTGGACATTTTACTTCTGCTACAAAGTCCTCACCTACTCCATCAGGCGATGCTCCCAAAATTCCATTAATCAGAGTAAATCCAGACTTTTCTATTCTTAGGTTTAATTTTTCCTCTACTGCTTGGAGTACTCTACTTTCCAATCTCTTTCCCCGTTGTATGGCTTTAGTTTCGGGAACTTTGTATCCGCCTAATATCTGTTGAACTAAAGCTCCATCTGTACTGCAATGGGCAGCTTCATATAGTTTAGAAGCTGTTAACCTTCCCTGACGTACACTGTGCCAATACTTACTTTCAGCTTGGTTGACTGTTTTTGTACTGATTTCTTGAATGACATCATTGTTAAAAATATTATCTAAATATTTTGTGAAGTTATCATAATCATGCACAGTTTCATGACTAACAAATGCTAACATGATGTCGAAGATATTCTTTGAATTCGATTGGTTTCCTTGTGTAAATTTTAAAATTAGCGAGTTACTTAAATTTCTACTTCCACATTCTTCTTGAAATTCACGTAGAACAGTACTAGATTTTGGAATCAGTTTCGGAATCTTAGCTTTCGGAAATATTTCTTTGCTAAGAACATGTTCTTTACTGGCACTAGAAAGCGTTGGTTTGATCCAATAACATTCAACCGCAGTTGATGAAGGTTCTGAACTTTTCTTTGCTAGCCAGAAAAGGAGTAGAAGCGAATGTTTGCAACCACCTGTAAAGAAAGAGATATTGTTATAAGATCACTACTAGTTATTGTTATAGGTATGTATATATATGTAATATCAAACTGCCTTTTTAGGTTTTACAAATAGGTACCTGCAGATGCTGCACAGTCTTCACAGGCTGCATGAGTAATGGTATTGGTCTGTTCGTCAATTTTACATGTGACCGTGTATAGTTTTTGACTTATTCTATGCTCAGGAACTACTTTGGCAGTAACTACACAATCACTTCCTGTTCGTTTTACTTTAACATATCCCACAGCGGTGTTGATATAAGAATCTCGAGATGACCTAAAACACAGAGAAGAGACACTTTGTCATTAGAAAGTAGATAGATAGGTACTTATTACATTTCCTTACAAAACAAGTCAACAGTTTAAAAAACAAATAATGATATGAAACACAAATGCAGTGATAATCACTTAATAATAGTTAAGAACGAGTTGGTACCCTAGATACCAAAGTAAAAAATAAACTTACATTAAAATCTTTGCTCCTCTTATTTCAGCCACGTTATGCTGGTTGCTCGTAGTTACATATTCTAGTATCATGATATTTTCAACTTTCGGAAGGTTCCGTGAGTCTGCTTTGATAAAAACATCACTCATGGTGTTTGTTTAGTTGTATGTAGTAATATGAGACTTTATTTTATCAGGTGTAAGGTCGAAAGTTTGCAACAAAGAGAATACAATAGTTACTACGTTTGCAAAAGCGCAAGCGCAAGGATGGTAATCCAATGCAATCCAATATTATGTCAGCTCAGCAATGTGTGATTTTTAAAGAGGTTATGTTATTAGGGCTTTGCTCTTGCTTGAGACAAAAAAAAACCGGAAAAATCTCCAGAGATTATAGCCGTATAGCTGATCATAACTTAAATGAATAAATCACCGGTAATTTATTCATTTAAGTTATCAATCTAAAGGAAATAATAGTAATGTAAGACATTTCAAATAATAAAAATTTTGACGGATATGAGCTGACTTTGGTTGAAGGTTAAAGAAACGTTACATTCGTTACTGGCCAATTTCTGTACCATGTTTTATAAATAATTGGCGTAGAATAAAGTATATTTATAACAAAAATTATCGAAAAGTATCGCCGGATATTCTCCGCAGATTTTTGGAAACCGGTGAAAAATTTCCGGAGACTAAAATCGTCTCCGAAGCAAAGCCCTAGGCTATGTTTTTTTTTATGATTGACATTTTTGACAACTGACAGCATTGATACAATTTTTAATTGTTAAAATTGAAGCAAAGGCACAATATTTCTATGCCATCAATAACGTCATCGCACTTGAAGGATTAAGATTTTTAAATATTTAATTTAAAAAGAAATACGATGAATATAACAAAAATATTCAAATTAGTTTCTTATATTGCTCTATATTTTCAAGATTTAAAATAAAAAAGTAAGGTAATTTATTTTGGTCAATCCCCATTGATTGATTGTTTGAGCGATAAACAGTTGATGTTTTTTATATTTTGAACATCCGATAGAAATATATTTTTAAATTTACCGTCCCTAAGGTGGTAAAACAAGAATAAACAATTCCCTCCGTCCGTCCGTCAGTTGTAAAATTAAAAATACGAAATTTCATATACTTGTAGCTTCAGGTTAGAAATGAATTATCCCTAGAGGGTGGATTACGAAAGGGAAGTAAGAAGTATGAAATTCTGATTAAAGGACATGTTTGACGAAAAAAATCCAGTTTCATTCTTAATAGAATAGAACTGACGATTGGTAAAGTAGGTCATAGCTGAGTCAAAATCTAGAGTTTGGTGACAACCGCCAAACTACATGATTTTGTTTGTAGAAAGTAATTGTACAAAAAAGTGTTGTTTTTTTTCTCTCAGGATGTTTGTCGACAATTGTGGTAACGTATTGATAAATATCTTCTGGTTTGGACCAATAGATATCTCTCCATCCGTTGTTGTATGAATTGCACACAATAGAAAGCGAAGAACCGTTTCCACGATTTAAAACTCAATTAAATTCAGTGTGCACTTAAAAATGTTACCGTAAAAGGCAATGTAAAGGCAAAGTACTTACTTATACCTAAATTACGAAAGAGTCTGCAATTGCTTGACTTCACTGTTGAAATCAAACTGTTTTTTATTCAACTTCGAGATTATAAAAAATATTTTCCCCTTTACGGTTGAAGCGCTGTAAATAGAATATTGCTAACCTGGCAAGTATTGGCCCCGACTTTATTTCCCTCGACTTTGTTCTTTATCTGAGGTATCGTGCTATAAATAAAAGACTTAATACAGTTAACTACAAACAAGTCTGCATAAGAAGGCTGTTCCGTAGAGCTTGAAATGTCTACTACAAAGGCCTTTGCGAGAAGTGCATAACGTATCTCAGAGATGTATTACAACGGTTTGAAGAATTTTATTCTGCACAGTGCATTGGACTTTTATCGTATTTGCTTCAAGAGCGTGCGTAATCTAATTAAATCAAATGAATAAGAATACCATGTATTATATTATAGAGACATTAATAAAAAATACCGTCAAAAGGCCGTCGTTAGATGGGTAATCATTGTAATCAACCACAGAGTCACGCTCCTGGAGAACACAGGGAGCCTTGCATTCTAATAGTCACAATCCAAGGTGAGGACTATAGTAATTACTGTACCAGGTCGAATCGGAACCTGTCAGTCATGAAGATACATTTTTTTAGTACGGCTGAACAATTCTAGTTGAGGTGAACAAAAATAACAATTCTGGTTATTGCAATAAAAAGATTAAAGTTACTTCAAAGAACCAAACTGTAAAATGATTATGAATTTCCATGAGTACCTACCTAATATTCGCGTATACTTTCGGCATTGCTAACAAATTGAAGATATATTGATCGTTGTAAATACGCCAGTATGTTTTGTAATTTCGTTGCATAGTGTTAGGTAGTATAGTTTATAAACAAGTCATGTACCAAACATGTCTGGGTTGCACTTTCACTCGACACATCCTGATATTACGTAATTATCTTCTGCGAAGAGCTGGCTCGATCATTGATTATGCAATATCCAACTTTACCAGAAATATCTAAATGATAGAGAAATGTGGATAATAAGCTCTCGTATTGTATAAAGTCAAAGCTCTTGTACTTACTTACCACCTTCTTAAATGGTTTTAGATAGAAAGAAAGAACGAGAATGAGCCTACGAATTACTAAAAAAAGGAAAAGAACTTTTCAAAGAATTATGGTTTTCATGTAATGTATGTATGTTTATGTAATGTAGGTACTGTTTTGCAACAGATAGGTATTTCCCTAACCTCAACGTAAGTAACAACTTTTTCCTGCTTCCTACTTGTTGAATGAAAGTTTGTGAAGATGTTTGTTACTAAATCACGCTCAACGGCTCCACGGATTGGACTTGGATAGATTATGTATGGAATAACACATTAGCTACTTATTATTCCTGAAATGGGTCACTATGAGTAGCGGGCATAGAATTCCACGCGGGCATACAACAAGCGCTAAATATAATATTAAGCTCTGTGTGCGGTCACTCAACAATTTGTACAGAAAATAATAATATGCCTTCCTATGATTTATATCAAAATATATACATAAATAGCTACGTATGTGAAGGGTTTCTTTCATCGATAAAATGTAATAAAATAATGAATGCAAAGAATTTACGAGTATGGGTATCGTCAAAAGCACGCGGTCGGCCATGTTTAATTAAAATATCGACAATCCCGGTTCAGTACAAGCCATTTATTACATCTCATTTATTATTATTAGGTATTTAGTAGCTCATCATATTTATCATTCTTCTAATATCTGGGAATTTGTGCAGATATTTGTTAGATAGTCAGTCACAATTAAACGGTTGAACAGATTTGACAAAAATCTGGTTAATTTGGTGAGTAGGTAAAGGGAGAGTAGGAAAATAGAGTATGGAATAATTCAGGCTAATTTTTATCCCTGAATTCAGTAGGGTAAGGCCTTCTGTATCAAATACCGAACCTCTTGCTCTGAGTACCGAACAGATGACTGTACAGAAGTCTCTTACCAAATCGAAATTCAAAATTCATTTCCGTCTCATCAGCCTCATCCAGGAACTGAGACTAAGTAGTATAGATTGTAGGTACTATAATTACGAATTCGAGTTTGTATGTATGTCTGTCACTCAATGACGCCAGAACTAGGGAATGAATCTAGATGAAATTTATGGATATTTACGAATTAGTACTAGTAACCTAGTACCTTTTTTTTTTTTTTTTTTTATCGTGCGGAAATCCCCATGGATACCACCCCCGTCGGCCATCGGGGGTGGTTATGTCGGGATCGAACCGACTAAAACCGCACGCCGTCTCGGGCCTTAGTAACCGGGGTGTAAGGTTACCCAATGGGCATATCCCTCGCACCCCAGCTGACCCCGGGCCATCTACGGTTTTAAGATGGCCCCCTCGACCCCCCGAAAGGGGGGGTGGGGCGAGCATCGCGCCACTTCGCTGACGGTGGGGTGTAGGGTGACAGGAGGCCGTCCTGTCACCCAACCGTCGGCGCGCAGACAATCAGCTCGCCCCCCGCTCGCTCCCCACTGTGCCATCTGCTAGTCAGAGGGACACGTGGAAAGCCTCGGAGCAGCCCTCTAGAGAGCCCTAGAGTCTTAGAGAGGAGCAAACGAGTCCTAGAGTGGAGACCGCGAGACGGCAAACGGAAAGTGGGACGCCCCCCCGCCAGAGGACCGACGATCTGAAAAAGGTAGCTGGGATGGACTGAATGCGGAAGGCGGAGAATCGGATGGTATGGCGCACATTGGGAGAGGCCTATGTTCAGCAGTGGACGTCGACAGGCTAATTGATTGATTGTTTGAGCGATAAACAGTTGATGTTTTTTATATTTTGAACATCCGATAGAAATATATTTTTAAATTTACCGTCCCTAAGGTGGTAAAACAAGAATAAACAATTCCCTCCGTCCGTCCGTCAGTTGTAAAATTAAAAATACGAAATTTCATATACTTGTAGCTTCAGGTTAGAAATGAATTATCCCTAGAGGGTGGATTACGAAAGGGAAGTAAGAAGTATGAAATTCTGATTAAAGGACATGTTTGACGAAAAAAATCCAGTTTCATTCTTAATAGAATAGAACTGACGATTGGTAAAGTAGGTCATAGCTGAGTCAAAATCTAGAGTTTGGTGACAACCGCCAAACTACATGATTTTGTTTGTAGAAAGTAATTGTACAAAAAAGTGTTGTTTTTTTTCTCTCAGGATGTTTGTCGACAATTGTGGTAACGTATTGATAAATATCTTCTGGTTTGGACCAATAGATATCTCTCCATCCGTTGTTGTATGAATTGCACACAATAGAAAGCGAAGAACCGTTTCCACGATTTAAAACTCAATTAAATTCAGTGTGCACTTAAAAATGTTACCGTAAAAGGCAATGTAAATGCAAAGTACTTACTTATACCTAAATTACGAAAGAGTCTGCAATTGCTTGACTTCACTGTTGAAATCAAACTGTTTTTTATTCAACTTCGAGATTATAAAAAATATTTTCCCCTTTACGGTTGAAGCGCTGTAAATAGAATATTGCTAACCTGGCAAGTATTGGCCCCGACTTTATTTCCCTCGACTTTGTTCTTTATCTGAGGTATCGTGCTATAAATAAAAGACTTAATACAGTTAACTACAAACAAGTCTGCATAAGAAGGCTGTTCCGTAGAGCTTGAAATGTCTACTACAAAGGCCTTTGCGAGAAGTGCATAACGTATCTCAGAGATGTATTACAACGGTTTGAAGAATTTTATTCTGCACAGTGCATTGGACTTTTATCGTATTTGCTTCAAGAGCGTGCGTAATCTAATTAAATCAAATGAATAAGAATACCATGTATTATATTATAGAGACATTAATAAAAATACCGTCAAAAGGCCGTCGTTAGATGGGTAATCATTGTAATCAACCACAGAGTCACGCTCCTGGAGAACACAGGGAGCCTTGCATTCTAATAGTCACAATCCAAGGTGAGGACTATAGTAATTACTGTACCAGGTCGAATCGGAACCTGTCAGTCATGAAGATACATTTTTTTAGTACGGCTGAACAATTCTAGTTGAGGTGAACAAAAATAACAATTCTGGTTATTGCAATAAAAAGATTAAAGTTACTTCAAAGAACCAAACTGTAAAATGATTATGAATTTCCATGAGTACCTACCTAATATTCGCGTATACTTTCGGCATTGCTAACAAATTGAAGATATATTGATCGTTGTAAATACGCCAGTATGTTTTGTAATTTCGTTGCATAGTGTTAGGTAGTATAGTTTATAAACAAGTCATGTACCAAACATGTCTGGGTTGCACTTTCACTCGACACATCCTGATATTACGTAATTATCTTCTGCGAAGAGCTGGCTCGATCATTGATTATGCAATATCCAACTTTACCAGAAATATCTAAATGATAGAGAAATGTGGATAATAAGCTCTCGTATTGTATAAAGTCAAAGCTCTTGTACTTACTTACCACCTTCTTAAATGGTTTTAGATAGAAAGAAAGAACGAGAATGAGCCTACGAATTACTAAAAAAAGGAAAAGAACTTTTCAAAGAATTATGGTTTTCATGTAATGTATGTATGTTTATGTAATGTAGGTACTGTTTTGCAACAGATAGGTATTTCCCTAACCTCAACGTAAGTAACAACTTTTTCCTGCTTCCTACTTGTTGAATGAAAGTTTGTGAAGATGTTTGTTACTAAATCACGCTCAACGGCTCCACGGATTGGACTTGGATAGATTATGTATGGAATAACACATTAGCTACTTATTATTCCTGAAATGGGTCACTATGAGTAGCGGGCATAGAATTCCACGCGGGCATACAACAAGCGCTAAATATAATATTAAGCTCTGTGTGCGGTCACTCAACAATTTGTACAGAAAATAATAATATGCCTTCCTATGATTTATATCAAAATATATACATAAATAGCTACGTATGTGAAGGGTTTCTTTCATCGATAAAATGTAATAAAATAATGAATGCAAAGAATTTACGAGTATGGGTATCGTCAAAAGCACGCGGTCGGCCATGTTTAATTAAAATATCGACAATCCCGGTTCAGTACAAGCCATTTATTACATCTCATTTATTATTATTAGGTATTTAGTAGCTCATCATATTTATCATTCTTCTAATATCTGGGAATTTGTGCAGATATTTGTTAGATAGTCAGTCACAATTAAACGGTTGAACAGATTTGACAAAAATCTGGTTAATTTGGTGAGTAGGTAAAGGGAGAGTAGGAAAATAGAGTATGGAATAATTCAGGCTAATTTTTATCCCTGAATTCAGTAGGGTAAGGCCTTCTGTATCAAATACCGAACCTCTTGCTCTGAGTACCGAACAGATGACTGTACAGAAGTCTCTTACCAAATCGAAATTCAAAATTCATTTCCGTCTCATCAGCCTCATCCAGGAACTGAGACTAAGTAGTATAGATTGTAGGTACTATAATTACGAATTCGAGTTTGTATGTATGTCTGTCACTCAATGACGCCAGAACTAGGGAATGAATCTAGATGAAATTTATGGATATTTACGAATTAGTACTAGTAACCTAGTACCTAGGTACAACAGAACTGTAGGTTGGGGGAGCGGAATTAGTACCTATTTGCTAACTAACACCTAGTTATACCTTGGTGATTGGCCTTCTTTGTTATCCCCTATACAATTGTAATTAGCAAATGCTTTCGAATTCCTTCATTCGTTGCGTTTTTGTTAAGAGAAAGTTCTATAAACCGATACTACATAAACAAACTGCTGCAGATGCTATAACTTGTGCAAATTAATGTTAATTTTAGCTTTTATGTATTAACCTATGTTTAATTTAAGTTTTCTTGGTGAAATAAATAAATAAGAAACATAAACTAACGCAGCCAGTAGCATAGTGGTTTAAGAAATCAGTGTCTTAGAGTTCGAATCCTGGCCATTTCACTAGTGACGTGAACCCAATCGTAACACATTGTTAGAGTTGTTAGTAGGTAGGTACTAGTATTTTCGGTTATTAATCTTTGATTGGTATCTAGGGAACTACCAGGGTGCGAGGGAAATGCCTTCTGAGTCACCGTATAGGTACTTACTCCGGCGTCTTAAGACTCTAGACCGCGTGCGGTTTTAGACGGTTCAAGTCCGCCATAAACCTTACCCGCTGGGGGTGATATCCGTATGATAAAATAATACGACTTTCTTGGTTCTCTTTTTTCACTTTGAAATGAAAACGAGAACGTTTTATTGTTGGTATATTTTTACCTTCCTAGTATTGTAGCTACTTTCAGTGTAGGTGTAGAATGGGGGCACTTCAGCATCAGACGAGCGGCGGCGGTAAGTACAAATTTGAATAGGAAAAAAGCGCTACAAACTGTTCCACACTATCATGATAGACGCAATAAGCAAAAACGTAGGTAGCGTTTTAGATTAAATTATTCAAAAGTGAAATTTTTAATGCGTGCCTACGATATGGAGTCTGGAAATAACTTCAATGGTTTTCGTTATAATAGTCAAATGTCAGAATAAGGATATGTTAGATATAGGTACTAAAATATATATTATGGTAGGTATACCAAGGCCGTAGGCGCAGAACGATTTCAAACTCATTTCGTATGTACGGATGTACTAAAATACATATTGAATTATTAGCATTGCAATATGAATAAGGAAGGACGTAAATCGATTTCACTAGGATGTTTCACTTCGTTGTGAAATTGATGATATTTAAAAAATACCGATACTTACCGATAGCTTATAGAGATGAGCAATACTTTATAATTGCTTTAAATGTGTTAAATTCTATAAAAGCTCGATTAAGGTACCTATTTATTTTCTATAAGTAAGTAGGTAGGTACTATTATAAAATTGTAAACTACTTGTGGCCTGTTTTAAAAAATTACTTGAGTTATGTTAAAATGAACGATTCAATACAGAACTACTTTTTGTGGAATATTTTGTCTGTTTGTTCGGGTTGGACGCAAAAACTACTGAACGCATTTAGAGGTGGTTTTTTCTATTGAAGAGGAAGACTTCTTGACCTTGACCAAGAGGTCAGACTTAAAAGCTTTCGTATGTTTGATTGCCATAAGGTACTAAGTAGAACTAAGTAAAAAGTAAGTAGAATTAAGTAGAACTGGAGATATATGACCGAAAAACGATTACGAACATCCGCGCGGGTGAAACAGCGGGCATCAGCTAGTTTCATATAAATAAGCATGAACGGGGTGTCGAACTTCATTAAACTTTGGCGTGTCTATCAATTTACATGAAAATTTGAATAACTTCACACCTGTAGCTGAAGATTACAGACATTCACTTGTACATAATTTGCGTGAGTGAAATTGTCAGCGTCTATCTGTTAAACACGCCAACTTGCGCTTTGTGTCATACAACAGCTCAAGTTGTATGATCATTATGATCAACTATGTCTGCTCTGGCATCAAGGATGTCATTATATTGTATGTTACACGCATAGGTATAAATGATTTACCTATAGACGATCTTATAAGTAAGGCAATACGAGAATCTATAGTCCTGACTGATGCAATCAACGAAGTGCCAGAGCTAGAAATCAGAAACTTTAGTAGGTACCTAATTATTGCCTTAGAAATAATAAATCCGTATAATAATTATAGATAAGTATACGAACCTTACGAAATAAAAATTATGTTATTTGTAGCCTTTACCTTTACCTTAGATATTCGAGTAGGTAGGTATAACTTTATTCACGAGTCATTAGACGGCTTTGCAAAATTATTTTTTTTGTTAGACAGATAAGTAGGTAATAATTAGGTAATTCCGAAATGGTCCAATTTAAATGTTGTCAAGAACCAATGAGAAATTTCAGAGACAGACAATGGAACTCTTCAATACATACCTACCAACAAATCATCCGTGATTGAAGCAACTACCGCATATTTAGGCATTATTTATGCAATTACAAAATATGATATCCCGCCTGTAGACCGGTACGCGCTAAATGGACTCGCAGACGTCAAATAGCTGTCGTTTATGCACCGATTATGGTTTTTTAGGTCGGTTTATTATTTGTTTTTGTCAAAATGTACCTGTTTTTGTTATACGTTGATTTACAGTTATTTTGTTTATTCATCGTTCTTATTTCGAACACTCAGCCAAGTTGATGGAATGTAACGAATCTTTAAATATATTGAATAGGTCGGGGCATGAAAATACATATTAAAAAGCCTATACCACGTCTTACACGAGAGTATCCGAAGCGCGGCTGGCGATGTTGAATTTTTCACACCCCCTAGCCACCCCAATGCGCCGTCACCCCGCACTTAATAAAATATTATCAGGGCAGACTTCGTCACATCTCAAAAATATAAACTGTACCCCTTTTGTGTACCTACCTAATTCACTGCAAATTGTTATTGAGAAAGTTTTCGCAATAATACTTCGTGTCAGAAGTTTCTGACTAAATTTCTGCTTTTCAAATTATTATAAATGCGAATTTCATATTAGTACCTGACCTTACCTGAGGGCCAAATTATTCTCGTCTCAGTCTAGTCCCGATCTCATGTCGATTTCCCAAATGTCAAAATTGACATTTGAGAGATCCATAATGGGAGAATTGGGAGATTCATATGGGACAATAAAATTGGGAGATTGTTCAAATTCAAAAGAGGTAAAGCACAGTTTACTCTGAACTTAAATGAGGTTTTATATGGAAGCGCTGATAAAACAGTAGGCCTACCATGAAATGTGAAATCAGTGAAATGAAACGCATTTGTCCAGTAAACGGACCCAAAAACGGCACGTGACGCTTCGTTCGGCCTAAACCCTACTGAAAGAAATCCAAAATAATTTCATACTACGCAAATGTTACACCGTCTTTCGTTAGTATTGCCTGCGAGCCCTAAGTTTCGAATGTAAATTTCATGGTTGCAGTAGGTAATAAAGTATCGCATTCACTGATAATAGTTTAAAAGGTAATTGAAGCTTTCAGTCCCAGCTCGATCCTTTTCAATACATTCAACGTAAAGGAACTTATTTTAATTATTGAATAACACTTGTGAGTTAACGAGTGTTACTCAACAATTTTAATAACTTGCTCTTCATTTTATGAAAACAACAATGGGGTATGAGTGTGTTTAAATAACATAATTAAATAGCGTATGTACCCTTTTCCCAATTGAATTATTATGTACTGGTCTCTTGTGGAGCTCATCACTCGAATTACATAAGTAGGTAAGTAGGTACTTAAATTAACCTAGAACTCCACCAAGAACTTCAGAGCCCAAGCTAATCTTACCTGTTAGCCGATAGGTACCTACACCTGCTGTTTAACAAGAAGTGTGACTCAGGCGCAGATTTTCCTTTTGATATTAAAAGGTCAAATGGCAATCGATTCCACAAAAGCCAAGACAAGACGAATCAAGAAACTTGTTGGTGTTTCTTTTGTTTTTTTTTGTTTTAATAAGTGAAGAACCCAGGTATTACACGAAAATGTCGAACAAATTGCTTTTTGTCAATAAGGTTGCTTCTTTTATTCCCGATGACCGACTTAATACGACGTCCATGGAGGGATGAGTACGAAACAATTCAGATTAGGTCTAGAAATTGAATTATTATTAAGAGGTCATGCTTAGGCCCTGTATGCACCGACGCGTAAAAATATTTCATTACTGACTGACAATTATGGCTAGGTTCACTCAATGTAATAATTCTGTATACGAACCAGCTGGCATAAAATAAACACAAAGATTTTTGGCATCTGTTTTCCGCACGACACAAAGGAATAAGAAATACGCTAAGATTAGATATTCGAATGTACCTACGAACTCCCAATATCGACTGTGATGTGTTCATGACGGGCTTTCAGGTGCTCTTCATACCTCTGTTAATGACTATACATTATTATAATAGGTAAAATGAGAAACTTTAACAGTTGTTTGAACCTTCAAGCCACGGGTGAATAGGTTCCTTCTAGACAAACGTGATTCATCGTAGACCACATCGTCACTTATCTACCACCAGGTGAATAAAAAAACACTACCCTTCTTTCTTCGGCAGTCGGGTAAAAAGACTATATTATAGAAAACACGACAGTTTTAGTCCCACAATAAGCTAGGTACTTACTTAATTTACTACTCTCAAATAATATCGTATGTACCTACGTCTTGGTTTGGTTTTTTAAACAAATTAACCCATTTTATAACTTAGCTATGTTTAACTGTGAACTGAGCTATAGTATCTCATCAGAATTTTAATGCTATATTCCTGTATTTTAAAATTGAGGTTAGCACTACTTTATATGTATTTTACTAGTAAAGCATAGTAAAAAGGAATATTTTCACGTATTGGTTTGAATATTGTATAAATGTAGGGAAAGTAACTTTATCATAAGTTAACTTAAAGACTAAATTCTATTACAAGTGATGACTTATGGTACCTTCATATATGCCTAATAAAATATTGTGACTCCGCGAGCTTAAGAAAAGGTATTCCATGATAACGTTATATTAGTTTTATAGAACTTAAAGTAGGTATGCCTAGGAGAAACAAGGTGACCGACATAGCTATTGTTATTAGCACAGTCGAACGAAAATCTTTCTTATGTAATACATGTACCTACAATAGTTACACTGAGCTATTAGCTAGTCGTTCAGTGTAGGTTTCAAATTTTGGAATACCGGCAATCGCTGGCAAAGTGAGCTCTGTGGAATTGTGACCACGTCACGAACTGAATTACATAAATCTTTTGATGAGGTCTCTACAGAGCGGATTTAGATACATCACAGAACAGTTAAAGGAACTCCTTTAACAGTTCTGTGAGATACATCGTTTGGTAGAGACGATAAAATTAATTTTATAACACTGTGTTATATTCGAAATGCAACATTTGACATCCATTTCTTTGCATGTGGGCAGGCTTTCGAGTAAACAAGCTACAAAACTAATTAAGGATTGGTAGCCGACCCACAGCAATTAATTTCCGAATATGAGGTACGACTGGAATGAATTTTCAACCGACATCCTCTTCTCATATTGAATTTGTACGAAGCTAAAACAAACAGGACTATGTTTGATATTTTCATATGTGTGAGCGTGCATTTCAATGCAGGAATTGAAAATGAATTTGTGATAATATAATTATATCGGTAGAAACTATTATTTACCTAGGTTTGAATACTTGGAAAGCAACCGTGAATTTATTATTATCGCAAAGGTAAAATCGTTCAAATTCCAGCCGGATCCCAGTGTTAGTAATGAGATTGGATTGTAGACATTCGCAAATCGTTACTAATACTTAGGTATTTGTTTACTTCTACTAGCCATGGATCGAAGTTAGACAGTTTCATTTGTATTTAAAAAAAGGCTATTATATTAGATACACATATTATAAAAATTCATGAAAAAATTGTTAATGGTAAACTCAAATTGATTGTCTTTACGTTTTCGCACACGTGTAGGTACATTGTAAACACACATCTACATATCAGTGGCAGTTTTGCACACATACCGAAACCGAACCGGCTGAATTTCATATCATTTCAACAAAATATTTCAATGTTATACAGCTTACTTAAGTAAATGTAGGTATTAGGTATATCGAAGCGATTCACAGAAATTGATAAATATTTCAAACGAAGAAAGTGTTTAGCCGTTTGCGCGGATAGTCAGCAACTGTACTATCATGAGGATCAAGGTCAAACGTGTCAGCATAATAAGTAATCTGGGTTAAGAGTTACAACTGCTAGAAAGTTCACGACAATGCATAGATGGATGATGAAAGTCGCCCGAGGCACTAGCGGCCATATACCTACTGTCAAGTACTTGAAAGTTGTAACGGTATTCTTAAAATATACCTACCTATTAAGGCATCGGAGCTGTACACGATTGTGGTCATAGATACCTTTGGATGCGTGATATATGGTAGAACAACTGAAAGGAACTTGTACTTACTGATTCTTCAACGTATAACCTAACCTGCTGCAGCTACAAACTATAAATTTAATAGCAGTAGTAAGTACTTTTTTTTAATATTGTACGCATCCAATAAGAAAGGATTTTCGGCAAATTCGGTGAAAATTTAACCACTATGCGAATGGATTTAGGAGGAAAGTTTTTACTTTTGAAAAAGGAGCATAAAATTCAATAGTATTGTGTGTAATACCAAAGAATACCTAATAGTACCTACTACAATTATTCTTGCAATCGGGTTATAGGATTTTTTGGCCGCTATGCTTACCACCAGGTCGCTGGTAAAATATTATAGGTATTATGTCAACACATTTTAATTTTGAATCCGTACGACAACCGTACGACACCGACGGACGGTTCCATTGAAATAATCCACTTTTCAAAGATGGAATTTTTAACCTGTGCGGTTAGTTAAATTTTTAAAATCCACCCTCCTTCAGTTATACTCAGACGCAGACGATTTCCTTAATAAATATTGCCAAACAACTGAATCATGCATTATAAAATCCATAATGGCAGATCGGCACACCGTCCGAACTGCAGGAATAGAAACGGTGCGACGTGCTAAAATTAATTATTTCGCGTAAATTTTATACCACTATGTGCTACGCTACCGGAAAATTTATAATCTATAAGGTATTCTGAACCTACTATGGCTACCCTCTACCAATAAACTAAATATACATGTAAATATATATCGAAATCAATGTTTGTTTATTCGTATTCTGTACGCTGCCATACCGGTCATCTGGCTTTTCGCGCGTGTATGGACATGATGGAAATTAGCGGCGATAAAACCAAAATAACTATTAAAGGTAAATTTTGTTAAATTTAAGTACTTATATTGATATACCTACTCTGGAGTGTAGCACAAGATTTATTTTAAAATTTGGTCGACAGTTCAAAATTAAATTTAGAAATTTTAGTTAGGTTTAGTGATAATGCACAACACAAACGATACCACTAGTAATTCCAGCTAACGAACGATCGATGAAGTTCAGTTGTTTGCGGTCGTTTGGTTCATGGTGTCACATCAACTTACCAATTTTCCCGATTGCATCCAAGACTTTCATCTGCTAGTGATGTTCGCTTGATGTGTTGTAGGGTACTGGCACCAGTAGTCAGCCTTTTAGTGGAAAGTCTGACTTCAAACTCGTATAAAAAAATATTAGAAAGATTAAATTGAAAATCTTTTATATAAATTGCGTTACACATTTATTAAACTTTGTTACAAAATTAACAAAAATTACAAAATTATCCTTTAATAATATGAAAAATACGTTTTAACAAAATAAGGCAATTTTCACCAGTGCTCAGCCGCCAAAATCCAGTAATCAGCCATACTGCCACCAGTGGTCAGCCTCTCTTGAAATCAATCAAATATATAACTTATACCTACTTAAATCAATCTGAAAATTCTTCAGTAATTAAAAAGTTTCAGTATTTAAATAGTTTTCAAGTTTTTTTTTCACTTCTAAAAGTTTTCGGCGATTAACAATTTTTTGCAGAAGCTTGAGTATGTATGTATGCAGGAGCTCCTGAAACAGACACCTGTAAGGAAAATAATTCCTTACAGGTTTCTGCTTCAGGAGATTCAGATGATTAAGTATGTTACTGAGAATTTTAATTTTATTTTATTATATTTCCACAAAATCACGGCCAGTTCTATCTGCTTCTTCAGTTATGTCATTTAAATCTTCCAATTTCCTTTTCCTTGTACATTTTACTCTCAATTTCTGATTAGAATCATCATTTTCCTTCTGTGTAGTCTCCTTCACTTTACTAGTTTAGAATTTAGAGCTGTTTTATTTTCTTTTTTATTTATCTTCTTTAATTTTTGCCTCTATAACTTTCTTTCCTGAATAGCAGTTAATCAAGTGAATGGGGCGCTGCATAAATTTATGAGCAGTCAGATCGTGTCTAAAAAGGCACGTCTCACTGTACAAGAGTTCTCGTTCCCACACTTAGGTATATAAGGTAGGTAGTGAATGTTTGGTGTGGCAGAAGAAGCATGAAAGTAGATTAAATGCTGTGGAAATAAGAAGTCTAAGAAGCATAGTTGGAGTAAAGTTGATGGACCGAATGTGTAACAGTGTGATAAGGGAACGCTGCGATGTGGTTCAAGATGTCACTACATCCCATGCTTTGAGTTCCCATGAACCACATCGCAGCGTTCCCTAGATAGAGAAAGGAAGGATTGAAAGAAGATTGACGATACAGATATATATGAGGCGAGGGTGAATGGGCAACCTGGTAAAGGCCGACCTAGGCGTACATATTCTAATCAGATCTAGGACGTTTTGGAAAAAGATCAGGTCAAGAGTACCAGCAACCGGCGTGCGTGTATGAAAACAATTATGAAAGTTGAAGAAGCGAAAGGAGTATGCCAAGATCGTAGCAAGTGGACAGATTTTGTCTGGTCCAATGGTTTCCCAGACCAGATTATCCACTGGGAAAAAGGCGTGATTTGTATGTATGTATGTATGTATGTTTAAAATAGCCTAAAAGAAAGAAACTGTATAAAGAAACAATTTAAATATAGACGACTGAGCACTGGGTATACTTTCTCCAGTACTCAGCCATGCAACCAACTTCAACTGTTTAAGTGGCCGACTATTGGGTTTTTGACAAAACCGTATATGGTATGGGTATACCAGATTAAAGGATGGACTCTGAACTTTAAAATGATACTAATATAACTGTAAATAAAAAAAACAGCGTTAAAACCAGTACTCAGCCAGGGGTGGCTGGGTACTAGATAATGCATATACAAATGGTACCCAGTATTCGGCCGCCTCATTATTACTAATTCTTAAGAAGAACACGATACTTTTTCATTGATTATGATGCCAAAACTTTTAATTAATGGGAATGTTAATACAAAATGACTTAAAACTGACAAAAAAATGAGAAATAATAACTTCTTTGTGAACGCTTCCACTAACAAAAAAATGGCGCGCGCGCCGCGTATCGCCTCGTCAGCAGACGACGTCGAAATAGACTAATATTTAAAATACTTCGCAGCCACTTAGCTAATAATTTTGGAATTGAATCGACTAATGAAGAGTCACAGAACCAATTTAAAGTAATTCTATAGGTTAGTTTCTATTAGAATGCTATTTCTATTGGTTTTGAACCAAAAAAGGCTGAGTACTGGTGCGGGGCTGACTACTAGTGTCGGTACCCTACCCAGCATGAAACGAAATGCTCCAAAAATCAATACTTTCTTTGCCTTAACCCTTAACCTAACCTAACCTTAGCACCAACAAATTTAAAAAAGTAGTTTAGATCGACTTATTCTCCGTTCCTATGGGCAAATATTCATACTTATTGTTTATCTCAGAAAAGGCCAAAATAGCGCAGTAAACACATAAATAAGAACATCAAATTATCAAAAAGTAACTATTCAAAGACAAAGGTTTTTTACCTCGATAACATTTCACTGAATTTTTAACGACACGGTTAGTGAACCAGATGCGGTAGCCGATGTAGGTACTCGCAGAATACGAAAAATTTAATATTTATAGTCGGCAAAACACCTTGTTCTTGCCATGTTATGAGACATCGCTGGATTGGGCAAGCATTTTTGGAGCCTCGATTCCCAGTTTGACAGGTACGCCTGGAGACACACAATGTAATTGAATTGTTCAACACATGGATGCTCGTTCTTTTCGCTAGTTTATGTAGGTACAAATATCTACAATTTCTATATTTTGAAACACTGCCTCACACTACAACTAAGGCAGGCAGGCAACTAGGTAGACATAGGCTTTCCACGCGTTAATACAATGCTTTTTTTAGAACTATGGTCTCAATTCCGAATATGTAATAGGTATAGGTAATCTGGTATAGTCTCTAGTTGACTTCTGCGTATAGTCATGCATTGTAGCTACTTCAAAGGCGAATTATAGAATCCTACTAATATTATAAACGCGAAAGTTTGTAAGAATGTATGTCTGGATGTCTGGATGTCTGGATGTCTGGATGTATGTTTGTTACTCTGCCACACAAAAACGGCTTAATGGATCTGGCTAAAATTTGGTACAGAGATAGATTTTAGTCTGGAATAACATATAGGCTACTTTTTATACAAGCTAATACCGCGGCTCCGCTCGCAAAGTCGATCGGTCGGGATTTCTAGATATATCTTTGTTACTCTTTCACGTAAAAACGGCTGAATAGATCTGACTGAAATTTGGTAACGAGATAGATTAAAGTGTGGAATAACATATAGGCTACTTTTTATACAAGCTAATACCCGCGACTCCGCTCACGGAGTCGATCAGTCGACCCACGGAGTAGATCAGTCGGGATGTCTGGATGTATGTTTGTTACTCTTTCACGCAAAAACGGCTGAATAGATCGGGTTGAAATTTGGTATAGAGATAGATTATAGTCTGAAATAACATATAGGCTACTTTTTATACAAGCTAATACTCGCGGCTTCGCTCGCGAAGTAGATCGATCGGGATGTCCAAATATTATGTTTGTTGCTATTTCACGTAAAAACGGCTGAATGGATCTGGCTGAAATTTGGTACCGAGATAGAGTGTAGTGTGAAATAACATATAGGCTACTTTTTATACAAGTTAATACCCGCGGCTTCGCCCATGGATTCGATCAGTCGGGATATCTGGATGTATGTTTGTTACTCTTTCACGTAAAAACGGCTGAATAGATCAGGTTGAAATTTGGTACAGAGATAGATTATAGTCTGAAATAACATATAGGCTACTTTTTATACAAGCTAATACCGTGGCTCCGCTCGCAAAGTCGATCGGTCGGGATGTCCAAATATTATGTTTGTTGCTATTTCACGTAAAAACGGCGGAATGGATCTGGCTGAAATTTGGTACCGAGATAGAGTGTAGTGTGAAATAACTTATAGGCTAATTTGTATACAAGCTAATGCCCGCGGCTTCGCCCATGGAGTGATATCTGGATGTATGTTTGTTACTCTTTCACGTAAAAACGGCTGAATAGATCAGGTTGAAATTTGGTACAGAGATAGATAATAGTCTGGAGTAATAAAATAAAAAAATAAATAAAAATCATTTATTTTCAGACCAGACGTCCATAGTATTAGTGAGTGACAATATGACTTATAGACTAGGTTAGTAGTAATAAAATAAAATAAAATCAAAAATAACACCCCGTTGATAGGCTCACCGAACTTTTTTAACATGTAGCTCGGAGAACCTACCGACCAGGACCGAATCAAGGCGTTCACCAACCATCCTCAGGACTCCGTTCGAGCTCCGCCGCACCCTATATACCAGCGAGGCAACCTTCTTTCGCATTACTGCGTAAAAGTCGTCTACGCTGGCATCGGCAAACATACCTGAAGCGCTACAGCAGCGTGGAAGCCGGAACATAGCCCTGAAGATGTTATTGTATTGGACACGTAGGGCACTGTAGGATCTTTGTGTAAAGCTGGCCCACAGGCTGCCGGCGTAAAATACCTGGCAATATGCTTTAAAGAGTGTGATCTTAACCTCTGATGTACACCGAGCAAACCTATGTGCCAGCATATTACCACGCACTGACAATGCCCTACGCTCCCTCTCTATATCTAGGTCATCACACATATTTTCAGTGACAATATGTCCCAAGTATTTAAAATGTGTCACACGGTTCAACACAACTGCATTTAGTGTGAGTGGAGGTATTGTGGATGGCTCCTTGTTTTGACCTTTAAATAACATAAAATGTTCTAATTCTGTTGTAATATATAGGCTACTTTTTATACAAGCTAAAACCCGCGGTTCTGCCTGTGGGAGACGATTGATTTGGAAAGTCGAGTGGAGAGTTGTTTCATTCAAATAGACTTGGTGGCAATACCGAATTCCACGCGGGCGAAGCCGCGGGCGGAAGCTAGTATTATATAGTTGCACGAAGACTAATGAACAGGGATGTTCTACATCCTAAAGTGAATATATACCTCATGAAGTGTCCCATTGAAGACGATGAATTGATGATATAGAAGGAGGACAATAAACGCCAGACAGAGAACACTGAACACACCTCTGCTAAGCCCTTCAGAGGTACCTGTCCAAGTCTCACACAGAAATTATATTCCTTTAGAACATTTCAAAATATTTCTACTGTGGAAATCAAATAATTCCATACTTGAGTAAGCATACCGCGCCTAAAAATTAACCTAAGCCACACACACTAGCTACATTTGCGCAGATAAGTTTGGGCTGTAGGTACCTACGAGAAGCTGTACACAACAGTACCTACGAGTATAATGAGCTTTATTACCGGCCACCACGATCCAATTCTAGCAACGGCTAGAACCTTAGTTAAGCATGACGGCATGTAGCATTGTGTACCTACATAGAATCTCTGTTCTAGTAACAACCAGACTTGCAGTCTTAGTGAAAGCTGATCATTTTTGTTGGTACTAATAAAAAATATTCTTTGATTCACTAAAATCAAGAGAAAGAATTGGAAGACCGAACCCCGGGCGCTAAAGTGCAAGATCTGGATTAGTCATTGTCAATTACGAACACTTACTTATTGTTTAACACAAACACAAGATGTGAGATAATATACAAAAGTATCTAAAAATGTAAACATTATTTTATATGTGACGCTTTTTCTTGCACCCAGAACAACTAGCTATTGCTTGTCTTTTGAAGTCTTTTGACACAGTTCGCGGTAATGCTGTTTGTGACTAAAAGCGGACCGTGGACGATGAAAATATCGCCGGGAGACAGGAGTTCGCCGCGGAGTAGTGCTACATCGCCACACAGTTTCAAGTTAAGAGATGTTGCAGTACTATAAATTAAGCATATTTTGTAAGTCTTCATTATTTTTTACATGACTACAAAAAACCTGATTGTTAAGTACATACATGTCATTTAAGATTAGAACGAACCAGGGGGTAAACATCTTGAAAATACGAAAAAAGTATAACTAGCATTTACGTAGAAAGGTATCATGATTTCACTTTCAGGTTGAACTAAGCGCCACGGACCGATTCGATGGCGGGATAAATGTTTGATGGTATGTACCTACCGGTTGCCTGAAACTATATACGTGCTGCGATTTCGGATTAGACCGAATGATGTATTCCTTACTTCGCTTATTACCATGTAAACTATCAATGCAACATAACTGCATGCAATAAATTAATTGCCTTCCGAATTTTCTCGGTGACTCTTGCTGGGGAGGTGCTTCGTTTCATATTTTCAATAACAGCAACATCTTTGATATTTTTATTGGAATGAACTGCTGTTTACGTTCTTCTTAAAATTCAACAAATGTGTAAACTTGGCTACACGCAAGTACACTGTGACTTCGTGACTCACTATTTCTTCAAAATTATGCAAAACGCTACAATTTTACAAATTGTTCCACGATACTGTGGACGACTACAATTTGCCAAAGTTTTCTTCATTTCATGGCTATTTGCTGTTTACACTCAACATATTTCATGTGATGATATGGACAACTGGAAGCTTCATGCTCATAACTCTAAACCCAATAACAAATCCAATCGTCTAGTTAATCAATAATTTGAAACTCGTAGTATTAGTACAGTTTCAAATGCCTGCCGGCTTGGGTTATATTATATTGAATGATTCTGAACACTAAAAAATATTTGTCTTGGAATTCTTATCTACTTGTGCGCGATGGACGCAAAAACTACGGAACGTTTTAAAGGCTGTTTTTAATTGGAAAGGTCTTGGTCAGACTTGAAATCTGCCGGCTTTTTGATTGTAATTGGTTAAGTAGAACTGGAATACAATCAACAAATAATAGTCGACCTCCGCGCGGGTAGAGTCAAGTAACTTAACATAACCTGAGCTTTTATTCAAATAATCTCCAAAGTCCAATGTACAGCCATAGCTAATTTACAATGTATTTAATTGTAGTATAAAAGTTTTCATTTAAGATAACCACTTCCTTAGTAAATACAAAAATGCAATGAGGAAATGTATTCGATTATTATTGGCGCTAAATGTCGAGAGAAACGCGAGTGAAGTACGGTAAAGGACGTCCGGGAGTTGGTATCAGTTGTTCCAACTTCCAATAGACGCCTTCATGCGGAAACTGCAACATTCATCACTTATATTACAAAACTTGTTAAATGAAAAAGAATGAACATCATTTATTTAAAGCAGTTGGTATATTCTTTTAATGTTTTCTTGCTACCTATTCGTTTATACGTAATTCCCTACATGTACCTAGTTAAAATCAATTATTTAACTGAGCGTGTTAAATAAAGAATAAGGAATGGGCGGTAAAAATTACGCCATCGTAGCTCAGCACTGTGTAGGTGTTTTTAAATTCAACTTTAAACGAGTCATTTGGGTGAAACTTTTATAGATGTAGTTTTGCTTTCGAAATTTATCCATGAACTGAATAATAGGTAAGTACCTATCTTTTCTGAACAAATAAAAAACCACAAAATAAATCACCTCACACACTACCTTTTATAATTAGCGGAAAACGTTTTCTACAGTTATTGTGTTTTCTCAGTGAACGCAATTTTTCAAAGAAAACATTTTAAAAGTAAACTGAAAAGGGTGGACTCTATGATAGGTCGTAAAAATATGGGACACAGAGACATCAGAACGTGCGACTAAGTTACGAGTCGGGTGGCGATACATCTTCCAGTTTTGTTAATATATCATTTCATCGTAACCAAGTGAGACAGACAAATTGCGCACTACTTAATTTAATATTTATTGGACAGAAGGGTGCCCGATCAATCAACTGAAGAACTGAAAGGCGGGAACTTTATTTAAGTATGTACCTTCACGTTCTACTTTTAAAAATATATTTGGTAGGGCTTCACCGAGATTCTCGGCTCAATGACTTGGGCTGCTGATTAACGCACGAGGCTCTGACGCAGGTTTCCCTCTAAGTAGGGGTTGGCACGTCAGGTCAAGAATCATGGAAAAATATAAGACCGTTCCCCGGGTTCCAAAAGACAAGCTTTAGATGCAAATGTGAATCTGGAAACGAAAGCCTATATATGAATAAAAAAAAAGAACTAAATAACATTTTACTGTAACATATCTAAACTAGACATAAATATCAAAATCGCTGCAAGTTTCGTCCTGAAAATGTTTGTTTTGCGTGGGCAAATAATTTATAGTCAACTGGTGTATCGAAGGCATATCACAGCACAGGCTTGGCCGAGTCTAGATTTTGGGCACGAATAACGCTCCATGTTTAGACTCTTAACTACGAGAATAATAAACTACACCGTCGATGGTTATACTTTAAAGAGTTTTAGAAGATTGATAAACATTTAATTTTAATTAAATAGGTAGGTAATTCAGTAGATAGAGAAACCACATTTTGAAAGTTATATTGTGTTAAGATCATTATCGACTGTCTGTTGCTTTGGGAGCCTTTATTTAAACTTAAATTATATAACAACAGTTCGACTATCCATCTAGCAACTTTTGCAAGAATCTAATATGTACTCTTTTCATGGAACTTATGAAAACACGTTAAAAACAATGACCGTTATGTAAACATCATCAATGAAAGTGTAATGCCACCGTATATCAAATTCAGTCTAACAAATACGGCAATAAAACCGTAATCGGTACTTATTACGGGAACAGCTTTTGTCTGTACGCTTTCACTATATAAAGGTATCTTTAGAACCCAACATATAGCAGGCACATAAAAAAAAACATGCATAACATAAACAGTCTGCAAAATAACCGTTCATCTTAAACATTTGTCAAGAGAGGCTTATGTTAACTTAGAACGGCTAGGGAAACGAGTAACGTTGAAAAAAATGTCGACCCTCAGCCTTACGTGTACGTTGAGATATTTACCTGTTTAAGAATATGCATGCGTTTTATTGCGAGGCGAGAAAACTCGACACATTTATATTTGTTAAAGTAGGAAACCTTCCAGTCAACCTTTCGAGCGGACAAATCTTTGAACGCCTGTAAAACGATTCTGCTTCTATTGTAAGGACACCAATAACGTTAATGTCAGAATGCTGAATCTTTGTCAAGGATATAGAGTCTGTCTGTTTTTGATGTGCAAATGCGATTCGTAGGTATTTTAACGATATTGGATTGCGGTATTTATTGACTGTAATCTCTGCCGGCAATCCATTTTAATTAATAACCATTAAATTCAGAATCCTACTAATATTACGAGAATTGCAGTTGATACTCTACCCCTATTTGTATATCAGAATCAACGACATGGTTGCAAAGCTTTCCCACCAAGGCTACCTTTACCTTTGCATTCTATAGGTATTTGAATCGTTTACCAGTCACAAATCCATTTCTCCGCGGCTACGGCCCTTGGTGGTGCTCAGGAGCCAGCCTCCGCGCCGCACTCACCAAGGCGCACCGCGTACAAAAGTGTTCTTAATTATTTACGCAGCCACCGCACTTAGTAAACGCGTCGCAAGTCACGGCAAACTGGATAATGTTGCAAGCAAAAGCCGTTTGAATGATACCTTTGCGTTTATTTTTGCTCTACCTTTTATTTTCACAGACCGTTATTTTTTAAATCAAGGTCTATGGGGACTTGGGTGCCAAAAGGGCGCAGAATTCTGTAGCCAATCGTCCGCAATAAAACAGGCGAAGATCGCAACCTCAAACAACGTTCGTGTATTATTCAGGGAGGGTGGAGTCGGGCACATGTGTCCACTGACAATCCAGCGACCGCGGAACTATGTTTTCCAATTTTACATTAGCGTAGTGATATGTAAAATCCCGTGTTTATTTCTTTATAAAATTATCGGCTTTATGTTCAGCGACCCGGAGAGGGTCTAAAATATTCTAAGATTTACTTTTTAAGTGCTATGATAGGAAGCGAGCACAGATGAGTAATGCGAAGTACGTATAACATTTAGAAACTGTAAAATATTCTGGGTGTGGGCTCATAGATGTGCAAGTTTTTTTTAACGATGACTCCGTTGACATAACTTTACTTCATAAATAATATAGCAAATAGCAACAACTAGTTTGATCTGCTGTACTTCATTACCTCGAAATGATCTTCTTTCTTGACTTCAGGCTGTTAAAAGCTAAACAATTTAAAAGGGTGATATTGGAAGGACTGCTACAGTTAGCTGTCCCCGAGGAGATGACTGCAAACTTATTTGGAGCGACTGTAAACAGTAAACGACTTAATTATAAATTATTTAACGAGTACAATACAGTCCAGCCGTAGTAGAGTTGGTGCTAGGCATCAAGGTCGGCGAGTGAACAACATTGACACTTTTGCCATCTTGTGCCCTCGTCGTTGTGTTTAGTAATACCGCCAGGAATTAAGCGCAGCGTGCGGGTTACTTCTCAAGTTGGAAAACAGCATAAGTAGGTGAAATATGAAAGAGGTTCGTAAGTTTTAATTCTGTCGATTCAACTTCTTGGATGGCACGTGTTAATAATTCAGAGTGGTGGGGGAGACCGCAACGTTACTGGTACGCCAGGCGGTTACGTTTCTGTGACGGATATAGAATCCTGGAACGTGCTGCTCCGCTACAAAAATGATCGTTAAGTACCTACTCGGTACTTTTACTGGGCCGATGATTACATACGGACCGTATTTGCGGTACCTATTTGTAGAAAGAGGATGTTTTAGTGTAAGACATTACTCGAAACCAGTTATGATTTGTAATTAAGCGAGAGCAGCTAACAATAAAAAAATAAACAGTAGGTATATAAACAAATTGTAATAGGTAGTAAATAGTAATCAAACTAAGTAGGTACCAAATTCATCTAATACACATTTTCTTTATAAAACCCGTTAGGGGCCTCATCACATTTCAAAGATTCATTCAATTTTGTGGCCATGTTTATGAATCGACAATCTGTATTTATATGGACATGGACGGCATCGAGGCTCGAGCACTTTTATCAGTCACCTTTATCGCTGCTCGGAAGCCAACGTCCCCCAGTTCCGTCGTTCAAAAATATTTGAATTTGGAATAGGCTTTATCATTTAATTTCATTGTAACTTTTTGCACATAATTATAAATATTTAGGCAAATGGGTAATTTTATGTACTTACTTTAGTTCTATTTTATTTGTGAACTTGATTATTGATTCAAAACGTCAGATTAGAATTATAGTTGTCACAAAATAAAAGGCCCACTTTGACAGTTCGTGACCATGAAGTTCTTAATTTTTTATCATTCGAAATGTTCTAAAGGTAATTACATTTTTCATTGACAGGTACCGCCCACTCGGCTAAGTGCTGTGCAAAACGATTTTTTCATGTAGTCCACAGACTATTAATAATCAATTATGGAAAGAAAATATCGAGTGAGATATTTTTTTTCAAGCCCGACGCGCACTTTTATTTTTATTTATTTTAATACTTGTGCTTAGATTCTGAAGACTGATTTAATTATTCTTGTTGTTTTGTGATTGAGTGAATGTTATTGTAAAAAAAATATTAAATATAAGTAAATTAACCTATAATAACATTGTATTGTTTTAAAATACCTACAAAATCAAAGGTTAAGCTAATTTTTCAAATCAGAACTTTAATCCAATGCAGTTTACATACATATTCAAATCGATTAAATCCCCATGCAAACTGGATTCGATTCATCGTGAGTATCGAATACCGAATCGTATAGGTACATAACTAGTTACGCCACGAGGACAAACGTCAAAACGGGCCTTTTATTTTGTGTTGAGTATAGGATCTATGACATCGCAATAAAATAAAAAAGGCTTTGTTTTTAAAATTAAATAAAGAAACAAACTTTTTTAACCGCGAGACTGAATTTCTCTAAGCCTTATGATGCGGTCGGCTCTTCTAGTTAAGATAACACTGTATGCATGTGGTCGGCGGGTGTATATGGCAGTTTACGACTGTTGCTCGCAACTTCTCTACTGAAACCGTGTAGCGGATCGTACGTGAACCCAGACGTCGAACGTCGATTACCTAACGCGTTTTCTTTACACTACACACGGTAAGCCTCTACCGTTTTACTTACAACCCACTTTGCACGAGTTAAACTTAAGTGTAAGCCTCGTAGTTCTATGGCAGGGGTTTAAATGTGGTTCGTGAAGCGTTGAGTAGGAGTCGATGTCTGTAGTGACAGTGACAGTAATGTAAAGTCAAAGTACCTAAATGGTACCTAATCCTAGTTGTGATTGGAATAACTACTAAAATAAATCTTAGCAAATTCGATTTGTCTGTAAAGACTCTTATATCATGGTAGGTATCTGAATTGAGAATTTGAGGTCAGTCTAGTGAACGTCTACACATGCACACACAATAGGAAATAGAAACCGGTCATTGAGATTAAACATAATAATTCTTCATCATCATCATCATTCTTATATTTCAATTTATTCAATAGTTTTATATGATTGAATATAACACATACCTTATTATTGTTAATTCAAAGAAACTTGCTATTAATTTTTTAAAGTTTAAATAGCTTTTCCAATTTTCAAACGCCGTGCTTTTTTGTTATTTTTTTGAAATTCTAGTTGAATAGAAATACTGTATTTACCTTGGTAACGACACATTGTGTAAAATATGAGTTGCATTGCAAACGAGGGGAAATCTAGAACACAGATGGATGAAGCTTTTTTTAAAACCAATTTATTGCTGTAAAAATTTATGAAATGTATCGAATTTTTGTATAGGCATAGAAAATCAAAAACAATTGTTTTTTACCGACGACGCGGCGACGGTACCAAAATTGGTACATACATATGAATTTGTTGACTCAATAAATTTTTCACTTTCTAATTTACAGAATGCGTCAGGTATTATTAACATGTTACTGAAGTCCATTACCAATCTAACGAGAATTTAAGAAAGCGTGTGTGAATGAGTTAAAACTATGAAACATTCAAATAACGGCAAATTAAGCCGATTGAAACTAATACCTAGAGTTCATTGAAATGAAAATAACATAGGTAGGTACTTAAGAGATATCTTCCACCTACCCCGCAAAATAACATTTTCGAGGAAACGGCGCCGTAAACATTACTGTGTAATTATAAGTAGGTACCTACATTATTTGTTACAACCGGTACACATCTTCATTCAGGGCCGTTATACCCGAAGTAACGCTGCTTCGTACAGCAATAAACAAGTTTCGATTCGAAACCACGATGGATAGCTCGTATGTATGTTTTTTTCAATATTAAATATTAAAGGGCGGCAAACCTCGCCCGGGCTATAAAGTTTGGCCCCTATGTATCACCTGGGCCTTCGCATCTACCCGCAACCGACAATCTTATTTTATTGACTAGTGCTGGGTTACAACAAGTCAATAATATATCGATACGCAACATGTTGTTCAGTTTGATAGCATAATGTTGGTACACGTCATTGGCGGTTAGGTAATGATTGTTTATAGCGTTATAAAATTCGATTACTCGGGCAATGCATTAAAATCGATAAATTTACTTAAGTTTCATTACCTTGAGCCTGCTGTAGGAAAATGTTAGTAACGCTACGAAATTCTGTGAAATTAAAATGCTGTCTCTGTGATGTCGAGAATAGAATGAAAAAACACTAGTACCGGTATGCAAACAAAATGGGAGCATCCCTAGCACGGCAAACAGGCAATACATTTCGGCGCCCATTTCCGACATAGGTACTTGAATGTGTGCAATTCACAGAAAGACTTGTATCCATACGGTAAACGGAACGTAGTTGCGAAGCCTACTTGGTACGCGAAGATCCACCTCATATCCGGGAACAACGGATGTAAATCGGCTCAATCTGTATTGTGCACACTACACCCGAAAGGCCACTAGGGGGCTTTGATGACAGTCCCGGTGAGCAGCGGGACTGTCATCTAAGTCCGTAGGCACCGATCTGGGTCACTACACTAATAACACTCGTCTTACTCGCTACGGTTAATACTACTGAGTTTTCACTCAGAAGTAAGTGTTTAAACATAAAAGAAAAAGGAGACAAACAGGAAGCTGCTAATGAATCTACATTAATCGTCAGCAAAGTAAAGATGATTATCTATTTATAAGCGGTAAGTACAGGGTATTTTTATTCAACTCTACCTGCTTTTGCGTAATGTTCTGTATGTACATTACACAATACATGTTTAACTGCTGTATTGTTGCGGTTTTCTAAATACGTTTATATTTAAAATCCTTGTTAGTAAAAGAGAAATTTTACGCAATAGCTGATTGACAGGGTAATTGATAGTATTTTCTCTTTTAGAACGGTTATCTTCCTAGACACCGAGACGATTAAACAAAGTCTAAATAAATGAGTAATTAAGTGCCACATTTGGTGAATCACTTTTGAATAATAATGAACATTATTATGAGTTTGTAGTTCATTAATAAGCACGTACCTGGTCTGCTACGGCTCTCAACCGCCGGCAGCGCTCCGACGCCATCTAACAAAAAGCATACATCTGAATTTTCATTTCACATCAAGACGCACAGCCATTGAATTCGCAGTTTCAGCCTTTCGCAGTGCCAGTGTCTATGTATGCTTTTTGATAGAGGCGTGGATATTAATTCATATTAAAAAAAACGTAGGTACGGTGCTAAGTTCTTGAAAAGATGGGAAGGCAGGTCTCTTACTTACAAAAAAAAGCAAACAAACTGAAAGTCGCACAGCATGCAAACAATATCTATAATACACTAAAAATAACATCAATAACAATAATGAGGAAGCTGAAGAATTAGTTTGTTGAACTTTTCATGGGATTTGGAAAATGTTTTTCATTTGATAGCTCAGTTCCTAGGAAAGGCCTACTTGACATTAAATTACAACCTTTCGGAACCAAGCAACAAGTAATCAAAAATGTCGGCAAGACGTGGGCGGGCGGCCGGCCGCCCTAATAGAACCGAAGAAGGTAGCGGCGCCGGCGGCGGCGCGGCGCGGCGGCGCGGCGGGTGCAACCGCTGAACGTTAGTCTATATCAGTCTTTTTTATACCACTTAGGTGATGACACGCACCTGATAGGAAGCGGTCACCGTGGCCTATGGATTTTGCAACACTAGGGGCGTCACTGCCGCTCGCGCTGCCGACCCTAATAATTTAATGTCTACTAATACCCGAATTTTGTGAGTTTGTTTACATAGTTTGAGTTATTGTCTGCACCACTGCAAATGCACTTATTGGAAGAATTCTTTCACCATTTGAAAGGTACATTATCCTAGATGGACACAGGCCATAAGTCCTTGGTATATTATACGTACATTACGATAGCTCGAGTTAAAATAAACCGAAGCGTGGGAGGATAGTATATAATAAAGTTGAGGACTAGAACGAATACACTAAGCCAATAATTGCGATATTTTGAATTTCACTAGACTGTATCGCGGCACAAAGCCCGCTGGTGGTCCAATGCCTTTGCGATGTAGATTGATGTTCAATAGCGTTATCTGGTCGTTGTTTTCTTTAAGACTCGTTTGTATTTAGATTAAACATTCTCTGATACCGTCGACGTTTTTGTTTTGAAGATCTGCGACAGTACAGCAGAGCGACAAGACAGGATAGACCAATAACACTGCCGTGTGTTTTCTAGAATTTTTAAATTTGAGAGAGGAAAGTCGAAAGAGGTTTTTGAAGGGGTGTGCCGACCGGCCTTGACCACCAACATTGGCGACCCGGACTTGTTGTTGAAAGTCAAAATCCTCCCTCCACAACAGCTACTATAATAACAGCACTTATAAGATTAGAATTCTCATTATTTTATCCGGCAAGTCACAAGGACTTGACAAGGCTAATTCAATGACAATAGTTTATCTGGTAACCTCAACGTTATCATTATCAATAAGGTACCTACTTATAAGAGGTGGTTAAAAACATAATTACATACGAGTATATCATAACTTCGTATCTTTAAAAATTATCGCCGAAGATTATAGTAATTAAGTTGAGTTTAAAAATTACAATAATCTTTTGATTTGCAACAGTTTTGGCACATTTTAATGTTTCGGAATTATCATTATGATTATTAATTACACGCACACATGTATTCCATAATATTACAATTTTAATTTAAAAAATTTAACCGACTCCAAAACCAAATACATTGAAAACTGAACATAAATGATTTTTTCTGTAATTCTGGTCCGTGACGAAAAAATTTCTAAGCGGGTTTTGATGCAGTTTTCATGTTAGAAAAGTTAGTCTTGGTTAGACTTAATAACTGCCATATTGTCTGAATGCAATTGGTTGAGTATAACCGGAAATAATATATTATGTCCAAAAGTTGCAATAACCTACTGCATCAAAGTTTAATATCATATCAATTCTATTCATTCTATTCTATCACTTCATGACCAGTGATGGGTTCATGCTTTGACACTCGTTTAGGTGAGGTGTGTGTTTATTGAGACGACGCGAGTTTATTGCGTACTTACCTATTTATTTGTCCGTTTTATTTTCATATGTTTCTTATAAACTATCTACACTCGAGAGCAATGAAAAATGTATATCTTGTCAAACTTTAGGATTCCTTGGGGGAATCGGAGGGAATCCAAGTGGAATGTGTTAAATTAATTACGTCGACGAAGATGACTAACAGTTAGATAGAACTTTTCATTTTGAATACCATAAATGTCATGTATCGGCGTTTTTCAAAATCCTTAAGGGACAAATAAGGGATGAACGGTTATATGGAAGTGCGTTATATGGAAAGTGCTTCGCTTTTAGAGTAAGAAATTCAATATTCTAGGATCTTATTTTCATATTTACAATTGGAGTTGTAGGACTTTTTAAGAATTTATTCCCGGGTAAAGGCGGGTTACGAGTCGCTATCTATACTTAATAATAATAATATAATAATATAATAATAATAATTATTATAAAGAGGAAAGATTAGTTTTTTTGTTTTTTTGTTTTTTTGTAACGAATAGGCTCCGAAACTACTGGACCGATTTCAATAATTCTTTCACCAATAGAAAGCTACATTATCTGTGAGTAGCATAGGCTATAATTTATCTCGAAAAAATTTAGGGATCCTTACTAAAACTTCAATAATGTAACCCAAGGTGTAAAAAAATTACCTAAACAAATTTCTTACATCGCGTGCGCTGCGAAAACTATTGAAGATAGAACAAAATAATATACTGTGGAAATGTACAACTTAAAAAGGTCTACATAAAAGTCCGCGATAGCATATGTCTACCTAATAAGGGTAGCCCACAGTAACCATTTTTATCTTTTCAAATTACAAAAAATTCATGTGTCATTTTCGAAGCTAATTTTAACAATACAGTATTATTTCTTATCCAATTAAATACGTTAGATACATTGTACGTTTAATGCAGATCAAAATTGCCATTCACACTATATAATTACCATAAATAGTTTAAGAGCTATCGCAATATGAAAAATAATGCGCGGCGAAATAAATGCAAGTTGAAATGCGGACGTAAATCAAACCAATATACTTCGGGACATTATAGGTACTTAGGTAGTTTTATTATGCTCTATACACGCAGTACAGTTTTCTTGGGTGCCTTTGAGGATAGCACGGGTGCTACAGCACTGGACGAGCTCAAATTCACCAATCATGGATTATTGCAAAACAATCCGCTCGCACCAGGACGTCGTTTGTCTCGCGAATTATACCTATCTAAGATTATCTTTCCTTATGTGTATCTTTGTATTATCACTGCGATGCGGGCGAGGACTCAGGGCTGCACACGCTGGCAGTGTCCGGCGTGGGAGGTGCCGAGACAGGCCCTCCTGGCAGCCCTCGGGGTGGGAGTCCTCACACTGCCGGTGCTGGTCGCGGCGATGGTGCAGAGTGCGGACGCGTGGTCGGCCGCCGCCTCCTTCTGCGAGCAAGTGATACTCGAGAAAGAGGCGGCGGAAAAGGTTCGGTAGAGGCTGCACAGAGCTCTCCCGGACGGAGGCGGGCGCAGATGCCTATCGCGTCGGAGGTCCGACGACCTCCGTCCTCCATGAGCGCTGGTCTGTGGGTGTCGGGTGGAGCCGCCTGTCACCCTAGCAGAAGCAGGCCGAGGCGGTGGCGCGCCAAAGCGCGCCCCCCCCCCCCCCCTATTCCAGGGGCATGACGGGAACCACGTGGTTCTCAAACCCGAGGGGGCCATCTCGAATCCGGAGATGGCCCGGGTCAAGCCGGGGTGCGAGGGAAATGCTCTTTGGGCCACTTTACACCCTGGCGTCTGAAGACTCTAGACGGCGTGCGGTTTTAGTCGGTAAGAGTCCGACATAGCCTGCCCCGCTGGCCGCAGGGTGGGTATCCATGAGGATTTCCGCACGGAAAAAAAAAGATATATCTTTGTATTCCCATCCAAATAAATTATTATATCTTAATCAAGAATAAAATTGTGTAAAAATTATTTAAAGACTGTTTGAGTTATTGAAATCGGACTTCAGAGGATGGGATTGCGGAGATAGGGAGGGGGGTTGTGAGCTCTGGCTACCCTTCTTACCGGCGGTAACACAACACAATGTCTATTATGGCTGCGGTCTTCTGTACACTGTACCCCCTGTCACCCCATCTCCTCTTTTCCGGGGTTCGGTACGGACACCATGCTTTTTTTATACCATTTAAGTGGCAGACGAGCACACGGCCCACCTATGTGACCTATGCACCTATGGACGTGCACAACATCAGGGGCGTCACACTCGCGCTGCCGACCCTGCAAAATCCTTCTACTGCCCTTCTTGAAGAACCCCATATTATAGCCGCCAGGGAAAACCACTGAAGGGAGATCATTCCACAGCCTAAGCGTGCGCGAAATGAATTTTTTTTTCAAACCTTACAGTACCTACGCACTGCAGACGGATGCAACGTGTGGGGATGAATTCCCTGCCTGTGGCGAGCGGTGCGATGATAGAAAGTGGCTGTAGGCATCATAAATCAAACAATTCCCATCCCAGGGTCAACTGGGGAGCGCGGGATATGCTCTAAGTAATCTTACACCGGCAACTGAAGACTTGAGACGGCGGCGTGCGGTTTTTATCAGGTCTGAGTGAGACTTAACCACTCCTGCTGGTTGACAGGGATGATATATGAAGGAACTTCCGCACGAAAAAAGGAATTTGAAACAGAATTCGCAATCCACGCGGGCGGAGCCGCGGGCAACAGCTAGTAAAATATAAAGTAGGTAATGGATACATTATTTCACCTACAGTCCAATCAATCTGTACCTATTGTAATTGCCAATTATAAAAAAACAAATGAAACATTTCAAAACTATATTTCTTTGCGCTATCGATCATTGCATGATTATAGCGCAAATTGCCGCAAACACCGCGATAAGCTGTTAGCGTCAGAATGACTGGTTGCCTATAATTGCTACAAGATTTATTTTTGACAATTGGTACATGAATGGTACATTGATAGAAATGTAAATTTAATAGTTTTTGACCAACCATTGTAACGTCAGGATGGCTGGTCACCTCCGTGTTCTTCATTCTATAAATAAGCAATTCTTGAGCTACTGTTTTTGAGCTTTCAGTGCCACTTACCAATAGGCAACCAGCCATCCTGACGCTAACGATAAGCTGCAAATTTGCCCGCATGCTTACGTAAAACGAGGAAGCCAACACCGCAGCTTAAAATATCAAACTTATAATACCCATTAGTAGGTACTTACCTAATTATCAATAAAATAAATTTATTCAATTTCAGTGCTTTCATATCGTAATCAACGCTGTTCTTAAACCTTTATTGTGGTGGGGAGTAATCTGCTCATACGTGGAAGCACCGCAAACAGTATAACAGTTATGACGTGACCAATTATAAAAGAAAAATGAGTTTTGTAGCCTTAGACGTTTGTACTGTTTCGAATATACGTGTAGAGAATGGATACTTCATTAAAATTACACGTAGGTAGGTACAGTGTTACGTACGCCTGTCGCGTCCTCGGGTCAGCTTAGCCATAGCCGTGCGTTGAAATCGTATTAAAAGTACTAAGAAGCGCATACCTAAATAATTCACAAGTATCGCGTGTGAAACTAATATCAGTAATTAAATGTTTGCTTTCTATGATACAGCTATCGAGTCTCGTTAGTTCCAATACAATTGAGCCGATAACGTAGCATTATCGCTACTGCACCGGGTGCTATAAAACCAATATAAAAAATTTGCTTGCTTTGCTTAACATTCAAAGTGATAATTAATTCATTAAAACAAATGTTTTGAATTATCTGCCATATCTGCGGATGTGAAAGCGAAACCAAAGCTGCATCGGAGTGACAATATTACACTGATAATTTTGTGTGATTGGGGGTACCTATATGGGGGTTGTCATTATCCAAGCGCCAATCACGGGGTTCACTCTCATACGTTTTCTTCTCCGGAGAAAGGCATAATACCTATGGCTTATTATTGCTTTCACCGAGGCGACTGCCATCTCCGGATATAAAACCTACCTTGGAGCCTCGTCTGTCTTATGAGCGGGTTGCGGGTGAACTTAACTTCGGGGTATCGATATACCATCAATTTTACTAATTCCATAGGTACTCCTAATCCATTTTACGGAATCCTGATAAAATACACAATAAAAATAATAAGGATATTTAAATTTCAACACCTGTTTCAATGTTATTCGCCTCACAGAGTATCTAAACTACATAACCGGTTATTTGTTGTAATCTGTGGATTCTGTGGAGTGTGTGGAGTTGCGTAGTGACGTGTTCACAGTAAGATAAGCTGTGACCAATTATAATTTTAGCACCAACTAAAACGAATAGTTTTATAGAGCTGAGTTTAGCAATTTGCGCATGCGGCGATCGTGCATGTTTTCCTCATCAATTCGTATTCAAAGACTCCGATAATATACGGTGGGACATTGCGTTTTTTTAGACTACGCAGGTGGCAGACAAGCACACGGCCCACCTGATGGGAAGCGGTCACCGTGGCCTGTGGACGTGTGCAACACTAAGGCCTACCCTGAAGGGAAGGGGAGAAGGCTAGGAAGGGGGGGGGGGGCTAGAAAGGGCTAGGGGAGGAGGGGCACAGTAATGGCTACCCTACTTACCGGCGGGAACATAACACGATGGTTATTATGGCCGCGGTGTAAAAAGCGTCAATCTCCAAGGTGATCTCTTGACCTTTTACGTAATGCATAAGTACTTACTCCATCTGAGCGTTAGTAAACCCCGGTTGCATCGACAGCATGCTCTTTGGAGCTTGCTTTGGAGTCTTCAATAATTGAGTTTGGTTGGCTTTACAGAAGCTACTGTCTGACCGTCTGACCTGACCCCAAACTTCGATAGGAAAGTCTGCGCTACAGCTTCTTCCGTCAATTAACAGTTGTAGGTACTGACCTACAACTACTATTCGAAAATTTTGGTAAATGAACTCACCTAATTTAAAGTAAAAAAGATTTAAAATTATATTGATCCTTCGAGCAATGTTTAAAACTTTAAATACATATAAGTACCTAGTGTACCTACTTAAGTACGTCATTCAACAGAAATTCTCGGGCCACGTCAGTCTAAGTTAATCATTCGGACACGGAATGGGTTATCGTCAAGCGTGCCATATCGGCGAATAAATTAATGATATGGAACAGCTATCACAAACAGGTTTCACGACCGTCACCTCACTGGGTTTTTGAGGGTTTACGTTATGATTTATGACGTCAACAGCTTCCATGACGTGAATGAACCAGAAGGTATACCTTTAGACTTTAAAATCAATGTGTTGATTGACACATCGATCAGACACGTTTAGGTACGCGGATAGACAGTTTGATAGCAGGTCAGACGAGCGACAGTTGCGGGCAAAGTTCCTGCGCTGCGCAGCGCCTTACTGGCGTGCTTTGATTAGGTCGTATAATAAAGCCCTTTAACTTTTGCGTTTCATAATATATTATAGCTGTTGCCCGCGGCTCCGCCCGCGTGGATTTCGAATTCCTTAATTTTTTGAAAACAAATTATAGCCCATGTTACTCCCAGATATTGTAGCTTTCTACATATAGGTGAAAGAATTATTGAAATCGGTCCAGTAGTTTCGGAGCCTATTCGAGACAAACAAACAATCAAACCTTTCCTCTTTATAATATTAGTATCTATAGACAATAGCGACAAAAGCGTAATTGACTGTCAATTCAAACCAATTTCTATTTATTAAACGTACAAATGGTGGAATCTTGTATGATTATTAACAAAACGAAAAAATAAGAAAGAACGTAATTTTTACCACGCTTTGCTATTTTTTAGATTTAATAAGCTCAGATCTCCTTAACGTCAAGAATTATATTCTTGTAACCAAAAAGAATGTTACCTGTTTCGACATTTGGAAAATCGACATAAAACCGTGACTAGACTGAGCCTCAATTTTGAAAGTATTTTTGTTGGCAATGGGTTTTCACAGGCTTGTGACTTCACTTCAACATCAAAGCTGTTGAGTGAGTCAAAGCGTTAACATAGTCAAAGCCTGTTTGGACATTGGTCTGATTGTTTGACGATAGAGCTTTGATGAGAGTTCCCTTTGATATACCTACCGTTTAAAGAAATCTGCTAAATAACATGTTTTCAATGCTTATTTGACGAGTAATGTATATATTCTTAGCCTTACATCAGTTATTTCATCATCATTCGCCATTCCCACTTGCGCTTTTTAGCCCCATGGGCACAGGCGGGGATGGCCATTCTTTTGCTTTGCCACGATTACTCTTTAATATATCTTATACATCATTTTTTTAAATACACAATACGTATGAGTTTGAGTTCGTATAACTACAAAATTCTATTTGCTATGACATAAAAGTATTAGCCTTTATCAGAAAGGCTATTGTGGACAGCGTAAATAAGAACCACATTTAAACAAGCCTCGCAATTCATACAAAAATATGGTTGTTAATGAAGATATTGTTTTATTGATCATGCGCAAATAAAACGCATTGTCTTCACATTTGTGCAAAGGGATTGTCTCAATACAAATATTTAATTATTCTTGCTGTGCCTACGGGCCTACCTACTCCTGTATTTATCAAATTTATTCGTTATTGCTCGACTCCTAAAGGGCATAGCGTGATGTTACATAACCTACATATAAGTAGCCATCTAATCAAATCACCTGTCTCTAATTATTATATAGGCTATTAGATTATATCTTACACCCGGGCTATCAAATGCAAGACGATTTTTTTAAATAGCACATTCAGTTCGAGAGATTACCGCATTCAAACAAACGAACAAACTACTCAGCTTCATTTATTAGTTATTATGTTTGGACCCCGCTAAGTACTTTGATGTCCTAGCCTAAGATTAAGTCAAATCAAGAGAGAATCCGCGGTCCAGGACCCTGAGCTGCATAGAACAGCTTTGCATGCAACCGGAGCTAACGCTGTGATAAATATGATGAATTGTAGTCGAAAGGTAGATACGGCACCGATACTTAAAATGGTCACACGAACGAAATAAGGTGAATTCTCGTACCTCAACACAAACACGAGCGCTTGCGCTACAGTGCGGACTAGAACAACAGAAGACACAACTTATGTCGAACATTGCGGTACACTTTTGGCATTCTCATAGTATTAAGACAACAATCTACCTCATTTTAATATAATAATATCATCACTTGTTTGAATAATTTGAATTTATAATTAATTAAATCATTCTCGTGTTAAAGTGCGTAGCAAATGGATGTTAAGACGCTTACAATGGAGAAAGTGTGAAATCTTTACTTAACTATACCTAACCTACACGTAAGATAATGTAAAAGTAAAGTAGATATACTAGCAGCCACCCGTGACTGCACCCGCTTAAAAACTAGAAACCGTTTATAGCGGAAAATTTTATTACCACAGCTAGGGTTGCCACCTTTTATTTTTGCAAATAAAGTAGGTACATTGGTTATTATAGGCAAGAAAAAAAAAGTACGATGTATCAAAATAAAGTACAATTTATTTTTCTTTATTATCCATACTAATATTATAAATGCGAAAGTAACTGTCTGTCTGTCTGTCTGTCTGTCTGTTACGCTTTCACGCCTGAACCGCTGAACCGATTTTGATGAAATTTGGTATAGGAGTAGATTAGACCTCAAGAATGACATAGGCTATGTTCTGTCGAAATAACCGACATCCACGCGATAACCGACATCCACGCGGGCGGAGCCGCGGACAAAAGCTAGTATACAATAAGAATAAATTACTTTATACAAATTTAAAAAAATATCATTACTCTTTTTAAATACCTGCTGCCATTTTTTGCAGTTGATAGTTCAGAAAAACCCTCAGAAATACATAATTATAGGTATTGAGGTCAGGTTGCGTTCAGAAATTCTACAAAACGATTGCTTGAGTGCAACGTGAGACATCGATTCAGCACCAAATCAGCAACCGATACATTTCGTTTAACAAAATAATCAACTAAACTTTTCAAAATCTCAAAGAAAACAAATATTGCAAAATAAAGTATTTTCGTGTACTTTATTGATCTCATAAAGTATAAAGTACAATTACCTGAAATAACGTACAATACTTTATAATAAAGTACGGGTGGCAACCCTAACCACAGCCGTCTGAAAAACATCGAGAGGAGAGTCTGTGCTAGAGACTAATTTATCAATCAGCTAGTTTTGCAGAAGCAGGCTTAAGTAAGGTTGACTTGAGCCCCGAAGATCTTGTCCCACCCATACACTCGGTCTTTTATTAAGAAAAGGTCTATACTTTTATAGAGGTAGATAGATACCATAATATACTCAGATCAGATTGTTTCCTTTCAAGACTTCCATTAAAAGAAATATTTTTATTTCACTTTGTAATCTGACCACGTCAGTTGTAACGCGGTTATCGGGTCGATGCAGTGGGTACATGAAGCGTAGCTAATTAATGATACGGGGCATTCATTTGTATTATTTGCGCGAATAAGGCGTCCGCATGCGTGCAAACGCACGAGGCAGCGAATGGACTTATGATGCTTAGAGATTGTACTTTACATAAAAATCTTGAAACTGCGCCGGGTCTCGCTTAATTCAGCGGACGGACGCGACGGCCAAACCGTGAACCCGTGAACCTACGAATCTACGAATGTGTGGATTCACATATAGGTATATTATGATAAGTTAGTTTTATTTTTTAATTATAAATAAATAAATAAATAAGCCTTTATTGTTGATTCTTAGTTTAAATTACAAAAAACTATATGTGCCTAAACTTATTAACTAGTTACTTATTAACTGTTATATAATTTTACATTAGGCAAACGTTATTTATTCTTCAACTTGTCTTCCGACAAAGGCCTCCTCTAAAGATCTACATTCCATCCTATTCTTTGCTGTTCGGATCCATGTTGGACCCACTATTTTCCTGAGGTCATCCTCCCATCTCTTAGACTGAGAGAAGAAAGAAAAATGGACAAGACTTATAACAGAGTGGTACCCAATAGACGGCAAGAGAAACAGAGGAAGACAGTATTTTTTAATTATAAGAACATAAATCCTAAACATAAACATCCTTATGAATCACTGGTTCGTAAACAATCATTGTAAGTACATACAAAAAAAACTTCGATTGTTGCTACGAATTTGAAACTACAAGACGGCACAGATGTGGTAAAATTTTATTGGATTTCCGTAAGATGATACTTTAAATATTCAAGTGCTAGAAAATCACCCTCCTGCGGTTCGTCCGATATGGTACATGTAGAACGGCTATAGGTACATGTAGTGTAGCTAGCTATTTGTTTTCGGCAATAGGAACGGGGTAGCGTCACGTCGCTCTATAAATATTTTTTTTCAAAATGTAGATAGAATTTCGTCTGATCAACTGAAAACGGCTCATTCGTTTCGTTTCTTTTTCAGAACCCTCTTAACATATAATAGGTAGGTATAGATGTTCTATTTCACGAAGGCGGTTTAGCTGTTATTGTAGTAAAACATATAATATATACAATTGCTTTCAAAAATGAATTACTTGCAATGCAATTAGGTATTGTTCTACTAACTGCTACATGAATTTCTTTTGACGTGACATGAACTTTTACATACACATGTAGGTACGCGTATTTATAAGACACAGGTAGGTACTACTATTTAATTCTTCTTTCGTGAGATAGAATAACTTTAATAAAAGGCTAAAATATTTGAAGTTATTGCTGAATACTTACTAGGTATATTCGAAATTAACCTATGGTATGGTTGGCAAACAAATTACCTATGGTATGTATACAAAGTACTGATATTGTACATACAATTTTAACTGGAATACGGACAAACTTTAGTTTAAAACATAACCTATCTTTCATTGCTTTCTTTCATTATTTGCCTCATCATTAGGTAACCTATAACTAAATATAAATTAAATTATTTAGTCAAATACAATCGTAATCATCAATTATTGTGGGTTACAATCTTAATCGTATTCGTTATCACAATCGGTAAACTCGTATCATACATTAATAGCTGTATCACTACCATGTACCTGCTTACGTATGATGTAGGCAGTAAGCACTTTCTCCAGCGGGTCATCGTCGTACATTGCGTACACAACACAGTGAAAGTATAATAAGGGACGCTTTCGACTGTATCCTATACAGGTGTAAGTGAATGTCATGTGCTGACCGTAACGAATCGGAACAGCAAACGAGATTATTAACACATTATTTAATTCCTTTATACAGGTTGAATTTTTTAAGTGGACGTGTGGATAGCCAATGCCAAATCCAAAACTATGAGGATAATGCGAAAAATGCTTTGAGTCTCGTTGTCGGGGCTGATTATGAAGAAAACTTGGATTGAAAATTATGTATGAGACATAAGTACTTATATCTTTTATTCCTAGTATTCGCCGTTAGTTAATATAAAGATATAGTTATACAGCATATATATAATCATGATAATTATCACGCTCAGCGTGGTTACAAGACAAAGAGCACCTTTACTTATAAGGTTAGGTTTCAAGTGCCTACAAGCGAAAGGTACAGACGGAACTTTTTATTCCATTTGCTATTGTGACCTATACGGGTGATAAGAAGCTGACGACTTTTAACTTTTCTTTTGCCAAGAGCTTTCACAACGATATTTCTATAACTTCAGTAGAAATATCGTTTCAAAGAAAAGTGGAAAATTTCATACACTTTTGAGGATTCTACGTCCTCCATTGTTTTTATTCAATATGTTTATATACATTCACAATTTTCAATTTCTATTTATGGAAAAATAGAAATTGAACGCAATATTTTGTGCGAAGCCAACTAGCATAGAGTGGAACAGGCGACATGAAAACGAAGGCGAAGTGATATAATGTTTTGAAATTTACCAATTAAATGATAAAGTAAAGCACGTTTTTCAATTAAATGGGTTAACGGTAAACTAATCGAAGCGATTGCTGCAGGTTTACCTTGTAAAAGACCAATCATAATTAATTATATTACTTGGATGAAACCCAGATACCAGCGGTACATAGGTCGGTATTAAATACAGTAGTTTTTTTTTAATACTAGTTACAGACGAGACAGTCTACACCTACGTACCTAATAGAACCTATCTACTAGTAGAAAGAATAACTTTAACCTAGACCACATCTTGTGTTTACCCGCCATATTTACCACGTTTAGATAGTTTTTGATCACAATCTGTTAGGTAGAACCCAGAACCGGAGGAACAGTCAAAAAAACCGAAAACCGACGAAGGCTAAGACGAACCGAAGACGAACCGCGGACGAAGGCTAGTAAATTAAATAGAAATGACAGTTTACCTCACGCAATTAAAAGACACTGCACTGTGTTCGTAGCTTCTCAACAGGCTATTTGGATTTGCAATACCATAAAAGTACTTTTCCAAGTGCTACTGTGTCTGTGTAACTGGTTTTGACAATGAGTTGGAACTTGAGAACCACTTCTTTTATTCAATTTGTTACTCACAATAAGCTCACAATAATATTTTTATTTAAGTCTTCACACAACGTTGCAGTGTTTCATTTTGTTGCGCTGTTGGTGTTTTCAGTTTATTGACACGATATTCTTGAGTATGAGATCATAATTAAATTGGAGCTACTTAAAAAGGCATTACCTGCCCACGTAAGTCTGATACACTGGAAATGGGTATGTTAAAGGATGATTATGATATTGCATAATTTACCTACCTACAGATATTTTTCATTAGAGTTCTAAAACGAATTGGGTTCTATTTATATATTTTTTTGTAGTTCGGTATAACCATAGAAATAACACATTAAATTTCTTTGTCATATTACCTCCATATGAAGGTATATGTACCTACATACCTACTTACGGAGTTCCAAAGTTATTTATTGTTCACACTGTGTATCGTACCTACAAGTTTTTGAGTGGTGGTAAATACACGGAGATCGACAATGGAACATCATAAAGACCAAAATTATGAATGTCCCGTTTAAGTTATTAAATGAATATACTTAATCCTACAGGTACTTTATTATAGAACCTAGCAGTGAACAGCAAATCCCACGGCCTGTCCTTCGAATTAAATCAACAATACAGTTATATTTTACTTATCTGTGCACTTTTTGTTTTTGAACATGTAAATCTTAGATGAAAATCAATGCTAACATAATATTATGTCGACTGAGTTTCAAAACTAAGCAAAGTCAAAACGACTAGCGTTATTAATAAGATAGAAGCAACGTTAGGAGAATTGGCGGAGCATCTAACAATGCACTGATCGGTGTTTATGATCAGATAAATATAAGAAACTGCAAAATCGTAATTGCACATATCAAATATCTTGAGAGAACAGTGGCCTTTGTTTTAGTTAACAACAACAATGGTACAAACGAAATATACTCTGCGAACAATGCAGCAAATACGTTTTAAATAATGGCCGAGATGTGATTCACACGATAATAATGAGCGAATTCAACAGAACAAATCGCATCGTTAATATTTACAAAAATTGTTTCACTTTTTCTGTTTATCACGTATACTACAGTTCATGATGCTGTAGAGCCTGATACAATGTGTGAAATGTGAAATGAAGGCCTTTCCTATACTTACTGTATCACTTCACTTCTTACGCGATACTTCCACCAGACTAAAATTTGAAACACAGTGCCGAGATACATAACAAGAAACGTTTTAAAAATAATTTCTTTCCTAACAGACTGTAGTAACTCATTCTTATTATAGCAATGTTCTCGCAGGTTCTTCTCTTCACTCCAACTACTAAAGACAACCTTATTATTATCCCAAGCAAATTGAAATAATTTACGTAAATAATAGGTAGGTACTTACGGTAACTCACGGCTGCATAAGTTCTTTCTAATCGCTTATAGCAAACGAACAATTTTATTAAAAGTTTTTGATAAATGTAAAATTTCCTCTAACTAGGAAAGATTCAGTTAGTCCATTCGTGTTTACTTAATTAAATACTTGGATCGTTTTCAATAATCCCTCCACTCTGGGAACTTAATTATCTCTTACGATTGGAAGTTCGTCGACGCGACTACGTAGTGCGGGGTCAACACAAATGAAAAGTAATCAAAATTATTAATTAAACGTTTTGTAACTACCTTTATAACAAATCCAGTTATTTAGGTACTTTCTGAGTATTCTTACACTTTTGTTTTGTTCATTTTCATAGGTACGCACTTTGAAGCGTCCGGTGGAAACTACAACCAACGGAACCAGTCTGGCAATATTGGTAGAATTTAATTTATAAAGAAATGGTGCAGAGGTACCTACATTTTTACAGTCTGAAATGAATGAAAACAAAAATACATGTCTGTGCTGTGATCTACTGAATCCACAACACGACACAATCTCGGAACAAAATAAGTAATGGACACTGAGTTGTGTTGGCAGATTGACAAATAACCGCGGTCTTTATTGATACCGGCAGATCCGTGGACAGTGTAGTAGCATTTGGATGTTACCGAAACAATATTCAGCATGATGAATCTCTTTAATAATGAGTATTCCATCAGTGTTTTGTTTTGAGTGTTATATTGCCACCTGTCTGCGAAATAGTCTTGAAAATAGACGTAGAAGTATCATCATCATTAGATAGTATAAAACGAAAGTTGGTCTGTTTCGCAGCTTTCTTTTTTTAAACAGCACAACAAATTTTGATTATGGTTTTTACCGTCATTTATAATAATTCTTTAGAATATTTTATATTTTTAAGCTGATTAATTCAAAGCTTTTTAGGCAAGTGGGTGAATATTTCATTTCGTGCAGATTACACGGCCGACGATAAAGAATACCTTAAACGTTGCAGAATTCTTTACCTGATATTGTTTTCATTTAGTTAACGTTGTATTCTATTAGGCGCAACAGTGAAAACCTCTTGTATTTTATTAGAAATGCTCCAAATTTCAAAAACCAAACCGAAAATCTAATTACCATCGGTGTCCCTTTCTCCAGATTTTAATACATTAGTACATCTTGGTAAAAAATCTCTTGGAAGAACGATTTATTAAATACATCTTCGGTTAATAGAATAACTAATCTATATTGTAAGTAAATATTGTGTGCGAAAGAACAAATTTAAGTAGTTTAATACGACTTTGAAAAATGTCCCTGACCTGACCCATAATTACCATTCGACGATGTTTCAGATCCGATATTTTCGTATTTATGCGTAACTGTGCTCTAGACTGACCATAGATTAAACAGCGGTAGTCAACACTATACTACAGAGCCAAAGACATGCGTCAAAGACCAAGTATGGCTATGTAATTTAAGTTCTCCTGTTCGAAAAGTGATGTGGTCCAAAATATTTCTATATACCATTCGCATTTTCAAAGGTAATTAAATTATTACTTCTGTATAATTATTTGTCAGGTGTATCCAATATAAGGTCTTCTACACGCTGGTAAAATCATCAGGTCTTTATCTATTAAAAACTGGACTATTTCCATAAAAATACTTGCAAATCTAATTACTGTTCGTCTAATTACCATTATTTACCATTCTTTTTATCTCGAATGGTAATTAGAAATAACGAATGGTAATGATTTTTCGTTTTTCATCACCAGCTTTAAGAGATAGATTTCTTCATCACTGGCAGTAAGTACATATTTAGAGATGATGATCCACAAGTTTAAAACCAGCAGCGATCACAGACTTGTCCGAGGCTCTCTAAACCCCATCTTCAAGGCTGAAATGTTCCGTATGATAAAGTTAACTCTCCGACCTACAGCACGGCGCTCCAAGCAGCCCTGGGGTCCGAACAGTTCCAACTGGAACTTCAAAATCGTTTCGCAATATTGGAAACCACTGGCACTGTTGATGAGAAGACCGATACAGTGGTCAAAACGCTGTAAGAAGTATCTCGGAAGTTGTTTCCTGGAAAATGCAAACAGCTAGAATTCAAACTCTCACCCGAGACTCTTGAACTCATGAGGAGGAGGCGTGATCAGCCCTCCACTCAGTCATCTTCGTCAGATGGAAGATCCCTCAACCACCTTATTAAAAAAACTGATACGACGCGACCTCCGATACTACAACACTTGCCAAATAGAGGCAGCAATCGGGGGTCGAATGTTTCGCTCAGCAGTTTAGGAGGCCCCATTTGACGAAACTTAAAACTGGATGGCAACACCATTACCTCAAAGTTCAAGATTCTCGAAGAGGTAGAGGAATTTTACGGACAGCTGTATGCATCACGCATGATTTAACCAACGAGACACAGTGATGAAGACCACAGAGCCCCATTCATGCGCCACTACACCGAGGAGATATCCGATGTCAAGCCGTGCGAGATAGAGACGGCTCTGAAGCAGTTCAAGAACAACAAGTACCCTGACGATGACGGAATAACTAAGGAGCTCCTAAAAGCAGGCGGAACCCAAATCCTGAAGGAGCTAGCGAGTCTCTTTAATTCCGTTATCCAGGGCTTAACACCTAAGGCATAGAGCGGAAGTGCGGTGGTACTATTCTTCAAAAAAGGTGACAAGGCCTTACTGAAGAACTACAGATCCATCTCACTCCAGAGCCATATTTACAAGTTGTTCTCGAGAGTCATCACAAACCGCGTCGCTAGTAAGCTCGATGAGTTCCAGCCACCAGAGTAAGCCGGGTTTCGAGAAGGCTATAGCAACGAAGACCATATCCATACTGTTCGGTAGATTGTACAGGAAACCGAGGAGTACAATCAGCTGCTGCTGTGTATGGCTTTTGTGGATTACAAGAAAGCCTTCGACTCCATCGAGACCTGGGCAGTTATGGATGCTCTGCTTCGGTGTCGTGTCGATTGGCAATATATCGAGGTAATGAGATGTTTATATGACACTGCCACCATGTCCGTCCAGCTCCAGCTAGAAGACCAGAAGACGAACCCCAAAACTCTACAGCGGGAGTGAGACAAAGGGATGTCATATCCCCTAAATTGTTCACTAACGCACTGGAGGACGTCTTTAAGACGCTGGATTGGACTGGACGAGGACTCAACATAATCGGCGAATACACCGTCGGTTCGCTGACGACGCGTTGCGGAGTCACTGGAGCCAGATTTTTTTTTTTTTTTTTTTATTCATGATAGGCTTACGTTTGACCTCAATCTCACCTGATGGTAAGTGACGATGTGGTCTACGATGAATCACGCTTGCCTAGAAGGAACCTATTCACTCGTGACTTGAAAACTCCCAGGTTATAGCTTTCCGGAAACACAGACTCAGGCAAGGAATTCCACTCCTTAGCTGTACGCACGATGAACGTGTCAGCAAAGCGCTTTGTGCGTATGAGTGGAATATCGACCATATAGCGGTGGCGTGACGCTGTTCGTCTGGTCGTTCGTTGATGGAAAGGACTTGGAGGTATCAGGTTGTGCAATTCCAGAGCGCACTCCCCGAAATGTATCCGATAGAACACCGAGAGACCTGCAACTTTGCGTCGATGGGCAAGGCTTTGAAGTCTTTTCTCGACTAGTGCATCGTTATTGATGAGCTTCTTGGCTCGTCTCTCGATCGTCTCCAGCGCGTCAAGTTGGTATTTAGCTGAGCCATCACACAGATACGAGCAGTACTCCATACAGGATCGGACCTGCGCTTGATACAAGTTGAGCAGTTGCTCCGGTGTGAAGTACTGTCGCACTTTTGACAGAATGCCCAGCTTTCTTGCGGCCATTTGAGCTTTAGCCTCAATGTAAGTCCCAAAGTTGAGGGTGGATGTGAGAGTTACGCCAAGAAGCTCGAGGCGGTCGGTTATCGGCACTGGTACACCTCGGAAGGAGGGATTTGGCTGGAATTGACTTCGCTTGGCAGAAAAAAGACACGCCTGAGTCTTAGCAGCATTGAACTTAACCAGGTTAGCATCACCCCAGTCGGAGACCGCCTTCAAGGACAAGTTCAAGCGCCCAACCATCGCCTCTCGGAGAGATCGGATGTGTGCCGCGCTGGCTCTAGAATTAGACTCATACTTCTCGACCACTGTGCTGTCATCTGCGTACCCATAAGTACCGGGTTTGAGCAGGTCATTTATGTGCAGCAGGAATAGAGTAGCCGAGAGTACGGACCCCTGAGGAACCCCAGCATTGATCTCAAGCTGGTCTGATGCGCAGCCATCAATGACCACACGTATGGCCCGATTCCTCAGGAAGTCGGCAATCCAGATACATAAGCCAGCGGGCAAGCCGTAGGACGGAAGCTTGCCAATTAGGCTATCGTGCCAGACCCTGTCAAATGCCTTCGAGATGTCGAGAGAGACGGCAAGTGCTTCCCCATGTTTCTCGATAGCTTCGCTCCATATGTGGGTGGCATACACAAGAAGGTCCCCAGTGGAACGGTTCTGACGGAAGCCATATTGCCGGTCACTGAGGAGATCATTCATTTCGAGGTATGCCAGGAGCTTTTTGTTCAGCACACGCTCCATACTTTTACAAAGTATGGACGTTACCGAAATTGGTCTATAATTGACAGGGTCTGCTTGGCTGCCCTTTTTGGGCACAGGTTGCACGTTAGCTTGCCTCCAAGCCCTCGGCACTCGACCAGCCTCATACGAGAGACGAAACAGGCGCGTCAATACAGGAGACAGCTCAGGTGCGCAGGTCCTCAGTACAATTGCAGGAATCCCGTCAGGTCCACTGGCCTTGTTCACGTCCAGATTACGTAGTACCCCACGTACATCCCGCTGACGGATGCTGATATCTGCCATGCGCGCCTCGCAACCGACAGGAGGAGCAGGAGGCTCGGAGGTACCAGCATCCAGACGCGAAGACTCCGCAAAAAGCGAAGCAAATAAATTTGCCTTCTCCTCCGCGGAGTGGGCCAGCGTCCCGTCAGGCTTCTGCAGTGGAGGCAGTGAGGGGCAGCAGAAGTTTGACTCAACCGACTTTGCTAGGACAGATCGGGACTGGGCTTTTTGCTGGGCTGGGCTAATTGGGGCCTCTCGACGTGTCGGTCTCGGCAAAAACTTGGACAAAACCAAAATTATGTTCAATGAACACGTCAAACTGAGACCAATTTGGCGTCGAAGGGTAGACCCTCGAAGTTGTTCAGGAATATGTATACCTTGGGCAGCTCATCCAGTTTGGCAGAAACAACTTCGAGAAAGAAGTCGCCCGAAGGATTCAGTTAGGTTGGGTAGCATTATTTTGACAAACTACTTCAGGTTTTCATCTCACCCTTACCGCAATTCCTTAAAACGAAGGTCTTCGACCAGCGCGTCCTACCAGTCATGACTTACGTTCTCAATAAAAGGCTGATTTGTCAAACATTTGTTTTGTTTCTAATTACCATTATAATTTAACTCACTACCGTAGCCTGAGATCTAATTACCGTACTTGCACGTCTCACTACCGTTTTCGCAAAAAACAGAAACGTCCATATCTCAAAGGATAAAAGAGGTATTGCTGTCCCTTCAATATGATTCAGAAGCTACTATTAAATACTTTACAAAAACTACATAAAGAACATATTTTGGCGCAAATTTTTTATTTTTTTTCAAAACTGCAAATCTGCATGAAATGAAATATTCACCCAAGTCGTAACAAAAATGTTATACGCAGAAAAGCGATAACTCAAACTGCACCCGTACCAATGTAAAGTGGGTTGCCGGTAAAATAATGTAAAAAATATGTTATTGTTATCAAATAGTAACTGAACTCTTCGGAGAAACCTGCGGCTGACAAAGACTAGTCATTATTGTAGCAAATGCAGCGCCTTTCCAAAGTTGAAGGTTGTATAAACAAGAGCGTTCATAATCCCTATTATTAACTGTAACGTGTTTTGGCACTCGAAATGGCGGACCGTTAGGCGTGAGCGATGTTTACCTCAGCCTAACAACGTTAATACTGCACCGACGCTGACGCCGAAAACAAACTTGTACTCTTGTATGGTATAACTTAAATTGCACACTCACTTAGTTCAATAGCTCCTCGCTAACCTCGGTTAGTTCATCTTGAAATCCTGAGATGTAGATGAGCGAAGTATGAGTAGATTACCAATATGTATGAACTTTAGACTTTGATGACAATGGATGACTTCCAATTAGTACTGGACAGGCATTAAAATAGCGAAGTGTTTCATCAGTTCGTCGCAGTTTAAAGCCTATGTTTCGTGAGAACTTTCTAGAATATTTGTAGGTACGTGGTAATTATGGTGGGTCTGTTAACAACATAGTTTGATGTCTTGAGGACCTTGAGGTAAACAACAAAGAACACTAAGCAGCTAATTATGAAAGGTGAATCCTAAGAACTGTGGATAGGCAACTGTAGGCGCACATGCAACTATAAAACAAGTCACAGTAAAGATTAAAGTGTTCATTTAAAGATATTTTCATTTTGCAGTTTAATAAAATTACGATCTCTAACGTTTTTTGGTATGACAGAAGAACTGTGCCATTCGAAGCGGCTGTAAACTTACCCTCACTTATGGCAAGCAATGCTGTGTGCTATTTTCAGAATCGCCGAAGTTTTCTGGCCCACTAGTCAGGAATCTGTCTATTGCTTTGATATGACAACCTATCTCCTATCTTAGGTACCTATATAGTTTCAGTCTGAAACTAGACAAGATATTCAATGCAATTTTTGAGCCATTATTATGCAAACTTGTCTGGACTAGTCACGGGTTCAAGACTCTTCCGGGGTGTTCTCAATTTTAAAAATCATTAACAGATGTTTCCTACTTAAAACAACTCAATTTCATGTTAAATGACGTAAGTAAGCACCTACCAGACCCGTATTATCCAGCTTCGTCATTCCACATTGTAATAATATGATAAACCTTGTTATAAAGACATAAGTACTCATACATATATCTCTACCATCTTCATTCTAATTATCCCCCAGATGAACTGTGCGCGGAAACAGAACCAAAGAATACAATAGCCCTGTTTTTATTGCACGCACTTCGTAATACAGTGAGATTAATTCTCCCAGCGGTTATACCATTGTTTCAAATAATCAAATGCACTTTCTCTCTGAACGATAGCCTCGCAGACTTACAAATATTTACGTGCGTCTGTGTAACTGACATGCCTAAATAGTTTATGAATTTAAATTGCTGGCTGCGGATATACGAGTATAGGATGGAAGGAATATCTTTTGAATATTTATCACCATCCCCCATTCTTAGCTATTGAATTCTGAATTTCATCCGAATTGATTAAGAATCGATAACTAGTTACTTTTTCTGTACTTAATTATGCTGTACATCATTAGGACAAAGAATCGAACGACCAAGAAACATTCAAGTTCCTTCGAATGTCGTGACATTCGTGACCTTGAATGCGACTGGTGCTAGTTTCCTTCCTTTCTATGCACGTGAAGTATTATTTCATCATTCACTTGGCGAAGCTCTGCTGCTTTAAAACAAAAAGCAGATCAGTGCTAGTTACTCGCACGTGACACTACAAAATTAAAAATCCATTCAAAAGTTAAGTTCTGTCGACAGTTTCTGTCCACCAGTGCTGCTCCTTCATATTGTATGATAATCTGAGAGACGAGACGGTCCAACTTTATAGTAAACTTTGCCTTTACAACATCCGTATAGAAATGAATTATGGAGTTGCTCACAAGAAATTATTTATTATCTAGATTGTAGAATATTAGAATATAAAAGCAGAAGTTCGTTATTGAAAATATGTATAACAGTTTAAGCTATAACGGTATCGATAACCAGAAAACAATCTCTAGAATAAGAAAGTTATGGAATGTAAGTTAATCATTTTAAACAGATTTCGAAAAACATAGACCGGTATGTTTTAATGATAGATGATTGGATTAATTGTTTAGAAATGTTTGCCCATATGCGGATATTGCACATAAGCATTACATAATAATTTCAAAAGCGTTAAGATTTGCATTCTTGGAAATTACCTAAACTAAAATATCGATTACGTATAAACGTTTGAACGCCCGTTGAACCACCGGGTTCAAACCGCAGAATTGGATAGGGGTTTACTTTCCACTGAGTATAATTGAAATAAGTCAAATCTTTACATGGAATGCGAATAAGTTAAGAATGTATATAATTAAATGCTAAATTTTACACGCACATCCATAAACGGTAATAACAAAAGTTTCGCGTTGTGTTTATGAAACAAGCTGAAGTTTTGTTAGTTAATCATGGCCTACGCCTTAATTCGTATGAAACATTTGAGCATGTGTAGGGAGAATTATAATTATATTTATGTGCCATATTTTTTATAACTAGAACTATTTGTGTCATGCAGACATTTTTGCCGAGTCTTTGTTCGTCTTCGTCGACTTTGTGAATGTAAGTGGAAACGGGATAATTTCCCTGTACGCGAGTTGTCCTTTTAACACGCTTTTATTAACTTGACATGTAATATGATAGAATATTTCTGTTCTATTTATATAAGACTAGCTGTTGCCCGCGGCTCCACCCGCGTGGATTTAGAATTCCTTCATTTTTAGAAAACAAATTATAGCCTATTTTACTCCCAGACATTGTAACTTTCTATAGGTGAAAGAATTATTGAAATTGGTCCAGTAGTTTCGGAGCATATTCGAGACAAAAAACAATCAAATCTTCCCTCTTTATAATATTAAGTATAGACAAAGTAAGAAATCATATTTAACCTGTCATCTTATGTTCGAGCTGTTAGAATTATACCTACACTAGATATTATTGAATTTGTAAATAAGTATTATTATTATTAGCGACGGTACTGCATATTTTCAAATATTAACCTGACAAGGGTTAGTACCTATGGTTAGTACACTTTATCACTTCTAATCTAAACCACAGCTAATTACCTACAACCCCATCCTGTTTATATTTGTTTTTAGGTGTTTTCTTAAATACTTTTGCACCTAAGCAGATTAAGCTTACCGTCAAAAACCTAAACGCGCGCTCTTATCTCTTTCATTCACTTTCGCCATTATAAGAAACAACCTCCTCGATCTTCTGTCTATAAATAAAACAAAGAGAAATAACAATAATCGGAATGACGATCTTTACCGCTTAAGCGGAGACCGCAGAGCCATTACAATCAGCAAGCTAACAAGGTTTGAGCCCCAAATTAGGCTCTCAGGATTAACGTTCTTTGTTATGAACAGGTAAAAATGTTGCAGAGACTGTTTTCCATATTTTTATTTCCCCTATGTTTATTAAGATTTGCTATGTAACAACAAAAAACAAGCTGTTTAAAACATTTTTTTTTTTCAAAACTTTATGGTTAAATTTAAAGCTTATGGAAGAGTAGGCAGATGTCATATTTCTATGGGTTGCTGTACGAAATCGAAATTGTGAATGTTTCTTAATAATATGTTTATCCGCATTCTAGAACTCATATTACAAGATACAATTTGGTAAGGGCGTCAAGCAGAAGGTCGCATCAAATTGTGTGAGTATGTTATGGTGATCACCTTTATCTATTCTTATTCATTCCTGATTATTTGAATTGTTTACTTTGGATACAGGTAGACTTCGGGTCCAAATTGCACTATGTAGAATCGTCTGGCATATATTGTTAGGTACTACAATATAAAGTACTGTCAGGGAACCGTTACTGCCCGAACTCAAATCTACGAATACGAAACACTGCAGATAGAAGCAATGCCAGCAATAAAAATATTAGGTATCTGATTTAAGAACCGGTTATGTTTATTTTGTGCATTGATCCATAGTGTATATATGTTACAATATTATGAGGTTGATGCAAATATCATGTACTTATGCATATTTTAGAGAAATGGAATGAGAAAAGCCTAAATGAAATAAAAACTCGTTCGCAACACTTTTAAATAAAAATCCATAAAGAGGCCGCGTGGTTCCCGGTAAAGTAGATTATATGAGGCACTTCAACTCTTCCCGGGAATGTCGTAGACCGGTATGTCATGTACGCTCAGTACAAAGCGACTAAAGAACATAGTACGGGAGGTAGCGTTAATTTTTTTTGGCAAGCGTTAGCGAGTTGATATTCTCCACGATAATAATTCTTTATTGATACATACCAGAATTGACCGTCAGAACCCGCACCCGCGGAGGAGTCGAAGGTGACACCATGGTAAAGTTGTCAAAAAAAATTACGCTCCGAGCAATCATTTGCCACGTGAAACTTTATATGGTGATTCCTGAGGTCATTTTCAACTGAGAAATAACCGTCAGATGTGGTGTAGAGTAGAGGTTATACGTCAGTCGCGTATATATTAGACCAGTGCCGATAGTCTTTGAGACAAAATAAATTTATAGTAGGATGAAACCTGTTGGAAAAGGATCAGAATATAACAAAAATGAAAGGAAAAATAAATTACGGGTGATCTGAGGTCGGGAAGTGGGGAGGGGTGTGAGTTTTAAGGGTAAAAACGGTTTATCTCGATTTCCGGCAAAACTACAAGTCCCATGGAAAAAAGTTAAATGGCAAAGTTGTAGGTAATAAAGAGACCTACAACTTTTCATTTACACTTTTTTCACATAACCTCAAAATGTATGTGAAAAATTCAAATAATCAAGTTTTTGGTTTTTTATTTTTATCTTAAGCAAAACAAATTTGTTTTCCACGAAATTTGGTGAAAACTTAGCTTTTTATGTCCTACAGACATTGTATTTTTTTTTGATTTGAAATACTCTTTTTTTCAGCTTATTTTGACTAAATATCGAAAAACCACCCTAATTTTCAATCGAAAATTCTCACGTCAAAATATCAGCTTTTTAAAAAAAGTCAGAGAGTTTTTTGTTCTCTGAAATCTCTTCTTTCTGATAATGTAAAAATACATATACATTGCTATGGTAAATTTTCTCAGAAAATGCAAAGAAGAAAAACTCGAATTCGAAATTAATATTTTTGTATTTAGTCATTTCCTGAGAAAATTTACCATAGCAATGTATGACGAAAGGAAATGAAAAATAATGATAATGAAAGGAAAAATAAATTACGGGTGATCTGAGGTCGGGAAGTGGGGAGGCACTTCCCGACCTCAGATCACCCGTAATTTATTTTTCCTTTCATTTTTGTTATATTCTGATCCTTTTCCAACAGGTTTCATCCTACTATAAATTTATTTTGTCTCAAAGACTATCGGCACTGGTCTAATATATACGCGACTGACGTATAACCTTTACTCTACACCACATCTGACGGTTATTTCTCAGTTGAAAATGACCTCAGGAATCACCATATAAAGTTTCACGTGGCAAATGATTGCTCGGAGCGTAATTTTTTTTGACAACTTTACCATGGTGTCACCTTCGACTCGACCGCTACCAGACCGGTTGACGGCCAACTCTGTTATGTATTAATAAAGCTCTATTATCGTGGAGAATATCAACTGGCTATCGATTGCTTGTTAGAATTAACGCTACCTCCCGTACTAACAGGGCTGTTACATAAAATATAGTGATGTGGGCTCAATTTTCAAGTAGCCATCTCGGTGTTTTAATTTTATTCGTTTAGTTTACATGTTCTGAAAGAAATGAATGTGGTAGGGAGGGATACAGGGATGAACATACATACATGATACATTATAAAGGAGCACTAATATCATGTTCTGATTTGGATCAAGTAGGAAGGATGTAGGTATTTTATGTACGACTAGCGGCCCGGGACCCGGCTTCGCCCGGGTATAAATTCCAGTTTTCCAATAAAATATATAGCCTATGACACTCACAAATGACGTGGCTTTCTATTGGTAAAATAATTTTTAAAATCAGTTCGGTAGATCCAGAGATACCCCCTACAACGTCACAAATTCACTCATTCACAAACTTTACCTCTTTATAATATTAGTATTGATATCACACACGATAAAGGTGACCCACCTCAGAAAAAAACCACTTAATGGCAAGAGAGAATGTACCTGCACAAGGTAAGAAATAATGTTAATTATTATGATATTTAGCAGCATTATTAGTGGCTACAATACAAAAAAAATTAAGTGCTATATTCCAATAGCTTTATCAAATCAAGCGTCACCAATTTCCAATGACAGTTTTTTTGCTGTGACAATAACAAGTCTCAAGGCCGGGCATTGAAAATAGCTGAGTTGGATCTTTGTCCGCCATTTTTCACATGAAATTATTATAATAGGTACAATGACCGCGTGTCAGTTGCAGTTGCAATTTTGTGCAGCGTATTTACAAATGCTTCTTTAGCCCAATACCTGTATAGTGTCGGGCTAAAGAAGCATTTTGGTAGGTATACGAGCCACGTATCCTTCTTTAGCACAACACAACACACACACACACACACTCCATGTGGGGCTGAAGAAGCTTTTGTTATGCTTTATGTGTTTAGTGAATGTTTCTTACTATATCTGTCTCCTAGAGTTAATAATTATTATGACTATTAGAATATTATGTTTTCGCCTCTATGCATTTCTATTTAAGCTCTACCTTTCATAATTCCTACATAGTTCGTCTGATTGCAAAAAGCTTTCCCAGCTCAAAAACTACACTTTTTTTAGTCCCACGTAAAGGCGAGCGAGGTTAAAAAACTAGTCAAGTGCGAGTCGGACACGCGCACTTACGGTTCCATGAATTGAGAACTTAGCGTAGCTCTACCCATTTAGAGCTTCTTGTCTTACATGACATACCTACAATGTACAAATATTTTTTGGGTGATATGGGTAACGATATTTACGATTGCTGAACTTTTCCTTCCTTGCGCTGCGCTGTAAGACCTTGCACCTTGCAGAATTTAATATATGCCTCTACGCGTTCCTGAGAGAAAGGCCTTGATAGACTAACATACAGACAGATGGACAGCAAAGTGGTCCTATGATATTTCCATTTTTTCCTTTTGTGGTATGGAACCCAAAAAAAGGTTGAAATTCGAGGTGTAGATATCTACCTACTTCGAAACTAGTTGTTTACGTGAATAGACAAGGCATGATTTCACTTAGGTAGTGGCAGAAAATTGCAAAAAGAGAAGACCAATCATAAACTCTGCGATGCGTCGCAACGTTGCAAATAAAGAAGCAAAAATGTTTATGAATTTCAAGAGACGTAAATGAATTCATTTTACTCGTTCATTAGTTTCCTTCTCTCCACGCAGTTCAGTTTTTATTTTTTATGCAGGATCGAATGTTCTATGATTGCTATAATATTATTATCATGCATAATGCGGTTTAGAATAATTCAAATAGCGCTCAAAGTTAGAGTAAAAAATGTGACCCAAACAAACAGGTCAAGTGAAATAAAACCGTTTAATACTTTAACTTTTATCGCTCACATAGCTACAGCACACATCGCTATGTTGGAGCTCATATAGCTATGCTGCCTTTACTCGTAGGTAGGTAGGTATGTGTTTTTTAATTCATCATCTCAATTCTTTAATCGCTTCGAAGCGAATTGTCAAAAGTTCGAAATGTATGGCATTATTTGTTCACATGACGTGTCACTCTACATTACGGAATTTTGACAATCCGCTTCGAAGTGATTCCATTGGTAGAAAAAAAAATTATCTAGAGGCCAAGTAATATTTTAGTTTTTATTAATTTAACTATTAAATGTTCGAGTAATAATAGGTCTACTTGATGCTGCTAACGAAAGTAGGTCGCAAAACAGATATTTTTTTAATTACTCGTAAACCATTATCAATTCTAGTGTGAACTGTGAGAATAATTCAAATACTTTCAGATTGTACATTGATTGTTATTGTTATTTTCATATAACCATTGATTGATTGATTATTATATTAGATAATATTACCTACCAATTCATTTTATGTGCGGAAAAGAAAGCAGGAAAACGAAGATTAAACATGGTAAAAATTTGGTAACAGTCGAGGTGCCTCTAGAGTTGCTCGATGGGCATCTACCGTGGGTTTATGCTCTGGCATTTTGGGCATAAATAATAAACGCCCGATAAATGCCCAAAGTGACTGTGGGCATAAACCCTTCGATAGGTGGTGCTGAAGTTAATGTTGACCCTGGACTTCATCAGTCTATGGACATATTAAACCGATCCAAGCTAACGGTTGAGGTCTAGCTAGATGCACCTTCATACTATACATAGAAAATATTTATTTAGTATTTATTTGTTATTATTTAGGTAGGTATATAATTAAGTTTCTTTTATGTCTAATAATTGTTTTGATTTATTTAGTTGACGCGATAAAGCGAATTTCAGTCCGCAATTATTACCTAATTCTTTGCAATTAAATGCGAAAGTGCCGAGCAAGGATAAAACGAAATTTTATTCTATTTTACGAAATTAGGGGTTTGATTTCAATAATTTCTTAATACTTATAGAAGTAATTTAATACCTACCTACAATAAAAAGATGAAATATTATACCGAGGCTTGCATATACGATTGTATTCTATTTACCTCATATCTACTTACTTAACGTTCTTTTTTTATGTAATACTTATCAACTTAGAACATACAAGTTAGAAATATAAAATAAGTAATAGGTAACTATTTATACTATAAATGTCACAGGTAATTTGAATGATTTTTCCGTTTATAAATAGTTCGGCATTTTATAAACGTGAAGCGTTATGCAAACTGCACATTGCCAAAAATATAATACCGCGTTTACATTCAGCCATTCCCGTTACCGCTTGCCCTGCCGTACATATTTCCCCGTACATTGCTGTGGCAACGTCAGCGGAAATGAGTGTTTACATTGCCGCTTCATATGTACTTTTAATTCGACTCTGGGCGATGGATAACGTGGAAATTGTCGCAGCGTCGGCGCTCTGCCTTATAAGTTTAATTAATTATTTGAATATTTTAAAAAAAATAGAATTCAAAAGAGACCTCGTCGTCAGAGAAGATGGTGGATGATAGCAATTCATCGTAATAGAACAATGTAAGTATTTTGAGTACTGAACGAGAGAGCAACATGTAAACACACGTTGCCGCTCGCATTGCCGCGCTTTGATGTCCGCTAGAAAAACCGCCAAATGAGGGATAGCCGGGCAATGCGAACGGCAACGTCAAAGGCGATGGAAATGTCTGTTTACATTCTCGCGTTTCCCAGTTTATTCCCCATGTCCCTGCTCGTTGCCGCGGCAATGGGCTGAATGTAAACGCGGTATAACAGTTGACAGGCAACCATTGGCCTATTGTCGCCAGCGGCAGCCGCACTGCTGGCTGTTATTATCTGAATTAAAGATGCGTTCGGTTAAGGTAAACGTGAGGTAAACTTAGGGTTATCAACCACAATACTGTTAAAATCATTTCAACAAATTATACTTTTTTTTTACAGTTGAACAAATAAACTCCATATCCAAAATACTGTTTTCAGCAACAATATGCATGCTCACTTTTCAGTCAGCCGGGTCAGCCGCGTGCGAGGGATATATTATATTATGCCTACTTGGTAACCTTATACCATGGTTATTGAGACCCGAGACGGTAGCGTGCGGTTTTAGTCGTTTCGATGACCACCCCAGCTGACGACGGGGTTGGAATCCGTGGGGATTTCCGCACGATAAAAAAGGGTGTAATTACAGTTATGAATGCGAATGGCGAGACGATAGAAACAGCTAAAATCAATTTGGTAAAAACTGAGCTCCTTACCTATTCATTTAAATTTTATTATAATTGTGGTGAGGCATAATGAGGTTTTTAAAAATGATTCTAAATTAATAATTTCTGCGAGAAGTGTGTATAAAACCAGCAGCGACTAATGGTCGTTGATTTAAACATTGAATAAATACCAACAAATAAAATACCTACTACCAATTCCATTTCCTAAAATACTGTTCAATATTTTTCTCAGACTAAATATACTATATTTGTCTTAAAAAAAAAAGTTGGCGACCATAGGTAAGCTGCTGGTGTCTCGTATAGGTCATCGCATCGCGGGCCGATCGATGATGACGTTGGTTATAATCGTATCTACAATTTATTGTGGTAGTAGCACCTACTTAGTTAATAGATTCTAACCAGAACTTCCATAATAGATGGTGACCCATTTTTAACAAACTACATTCGAAAGAGGAATCCAAAAGATTATTTTATTTGTTTAAAAAAACGTTCCAGCTCATACCAATGTTATCTTATCTGTAACAGTACTGTGAAATACCTACCTATAATGTTTTCAAAGTTTGTTTATGTCATAAAATCCTATAAGTAGGTAATTCAGAGGCACATCTATCAAATCCGAACACCTCCCTCGTGTCAATTGCGACTCTGTTATTCTCGCCTACTAGAGCACAAACTTAGGTAGAGTTGGTAAATTAACTCTTATACTGCTAATGTACCTATCTCAAATGAACTCTATCAATGAAACTATTACAGAACACATTTTTTTATTTCAACTAGGTACTTACGATAAGGAACCGACCGAAATCGAAATCTTTTCTAATTCACCCATATTAGATTCAAGGTAACACAGGTACCACACATACCTATGATTTACTAAGCTAAGCTCATGATAATTATTAATTCTTCGACGCAACTGAAAACAATGACGTGTGTCAGTGTGTCACTTACCTGGAGTCGAACTTGGTTCCGTCGGCTAGTGTGCCCGTGTAGTGCATGGTCAGCATATCACCGTGCTTGGACTTGGCGGTGCATACTTCAGGGACGCTCAAAACGTCGACCTTAAGTTCGGTGACCTCGGAGCCCGCGAATGTAGCCCCGGCTAGAGCCAACACCGCAAGTACGCAGCGCAACGTCATGACGAACTTACGAAAAGTTATATGGGTTTAGAAAAATGAAAAGCGTGCGCTATCGTCTGCGACCGGTGTACGACTGTGCGGCTTACGACGGTAACTCGGAACAAACTCGGAATTCTGATAAAGTTTACAGTTTGCCGCTATAGTCGAATGAGCGAATGCTGTCCCGCTTTACCATAATGATTGTACTACGCAATAAAATGAGACAGACAATATTTTATCATGTCTTTAAATAGGTGATGCCGACGACGCGTAGCTTCATCGTGTTTGCCACGCGAGCGATGACGTGATGGTCATTCGCGCCGTATACACTTTTACCCGGAACTTGCCATCATAAGAAAACATTTTTTATTAATTTAATACCTTGAACAAATGAAAATAACACATGGAACAGTATTTAAGCTTATTAAACAACTTGTTTGTTTTATTCCCTTAACGCGAACCGGTTTTCGTCGTTACTTTTAACTGTATTTATAAAATGTTGCCATACTAATTTACCTACTACTTTATCAACACTTAAATCACAGTGGAACGAGTTCGTACAGCAGGGTGCTTATAAGCTATCGATATTCTTCAAGAGAGCACACAAGCACTAAGTAGATATTATGTAGTTTACTATACCTAATATTTATTTAGGTACCTATTTTAACTTTTTTAGTCTTGAAGTAAACAACAGTCAAGTCTAGGACAACGGAGACTTGCCTTTAAACATGAAATATATAATAGCTAGGTACCTGCTTAACGAAACAGTATTTTGCTAAATTATTTGAGTAGTTATATAATTACTTACGTTTAACTGTTTTAATAATCACTGCCCATTAATGATAGATATGATTATTATACAGTTTAGTAACTTCTACTAGTCTTGCACATACTTGCCACTATAATTTACCAATCCATTTATTGAGTGGTCTAGTGGTGAGCGCAAACCATCTAGCTATGCTGTTTGTGTAGAGTTGCTAACCACACAAGTACCACAACCCGTACCTAATTTAAATGTAACTAAATCAATATTCAAAATACACCTACATGTTGCCCGCAATTTCGTCCACGTTAAATTCGGAATAGATCAAGATACTTTTACTTTTGCAGTTTCGAACAAAACATGGATGAAGCCCCATTTACACGATACCATTTTCTTGTACGTACCAGTGCAATTATTGTATACAATAATTGACTGGCATCGTCTAAACTACATGTCACATTCTTGCTCTGCTAGGCAATTATTGCAAGCAATACTGTTATTGGTGTAAACACAACATACCATAATTGCTTATGCAATTCTTGTATTCAATTGAAGAGAGAATCTATTCTCTCTTCATTGGCAAACATGGGTACAATTAGTGAGGGTGTATTAAAAATAATTTTCAATACACCCTGTATTAAAAATTAATTTGAATTTCCCTCTTATTTTCCGTACTTTTCAATAATTATTTTCATAATTGAAACGTAATTATATTAAAAAAATATTAATATGTAAGTAATTAATTTAAAAGAAAAGACTACATATAAATAATAATAAAGTGCTATTTGAATCATACGCATATTCCTATTCTTCTCAAACGTTCAATACTTGAACGAAATATTTGCCAACGCAAATACGTGCAATTCTTGAAGCAACTCGCTTGTACATGGAAAACTTGCATACCAGTCTGTGTTTAGACGATTCAAGACTTGAAAGCAATAATTGCCTTACCATAATGGTATGCGTGTAAACAGAAGACACTTGCAATTATTGCTTGGCAAGAATTGCATGCCATAATCGCATGCAACTTTTTGACAAGTATCCTCGTGTAAACAGTTGCTTACAATAATTGAAAGGCAATTATTGCCTTTCAATTATGGCATGCAATAATTGCACTGGTACGTACAAGAAAATGGTATCGTGTAAATGGCGCTTGACTTATCAACGTAGAGGTAAACCTAAAAAAAATGAATTGGATTATAAAGGTTTCTTCTATGGCCAGGCAAGCGCTAAGAAAGGATTTTGATAAATTGAACATCGGCAAAACCCCATTTTTTCGTGCGGAATTCCCCATAGATTACCAATCTGTAAAAACCCTCACATAATGAATGTAGAAGAATACGTGTAACACTTATCAAAGCTCTTCAAATAATTTTTTGAAATTTATAGAAGTTCAGTATTCATTACACCGAAATAAACTCTGCTAAATTCTATAATACAGGTACCTAATAGTGATGCAGATCATAACACAATCAGCTTCTGAAATTTAAGTAAGCTACCACACTGATAAACAGACTACAGACTGGAAGGTATATTAATTGAAAAAGATTATGGTGAATGTTGTCGCTACATTCAAAGATTTTTGAAAAGTAGGTAATATGCCTTTTTACTGGTTTAGGGGTTGAATTTAAAAAAAAACCTTTTTTAGTACGCCTCCATTCACACGTGAAAACAAAGACATCCTTCAAATTTCAAGTCTCTACGGCGCTATCTAGACCCAAAGTAAGCATAGGAACACTGATTAGAATCTATCAAAAGGTTTTAGAATGCGGATTATGATTATTTATTATATACTATACATATTATACATAGAAACACCCAGATCAATGCTAATAGACATGCATAAGTACTAATATTTGAACAGAGCGGTCATCGAATATACGACCTCCGACATTGTAGTCATACGCTTTACCGCTACGCCACCGAGACGACGACTATCCCGGTTGCATCCAAGGCTTTCACTTTATTCGTATGTCTATTACGAGAGCAACTGCCTTTCAATTCCCAATTATAATTTGGTCACAAGAGAAGTTTTTTTTTTCGTTGTTTGGCAACAGACTAGTCTGATTGATATAAGAGCCGAAATTTCGGAAACTCCAGTAAACGATGAAGAGAGAAGAAAGAAAGAAAACTAACTTTATTTATGAACACAACGTACATATTAGGTTTTACATAAACAAATACAAAAAAAAATATTTTATAAATATCATAACAGTTGTGTAATGCGATACGCTACTGTTTATAGGTAATTATTAGTAACTATTAGCTATTGCCCGCGTCTTCGTCCGAGTTAAATTCGAAATAAATTAAGATTTATGTTTACTTCTTTAGTTTCGATAATTTATATTTTACTGCTCATCATTGTAGCGTAATGATTTATAGTCGGGATTAATAAGGATTTGATCAATAGAAGTTTCATCGGTTTTGCTCTACTGCTCCCATCGAATCTAAAATAGCGGGATGATACGAGTACATACCTCAGTTTATGACCCTCTACAAAAAAGTTCTTGAAAAGTTTTAGATGAATCTGTTCAGCGGTTTTCCGTTCCGATGACATAGGGTTACCTACCAATATCTTGTGTCATCGTCATCTTTGATTAATATAATATCGTCACAATTAATTTCAACTCTTTTTTGTATCGACTATTAAATTCTACAAATACATGATAGTGTAACTGACTTATTTTTTACTTTGCGGAGCACAAAGTATTTCTTTATGTTAACATCGGTATTCATACACAAATGTTCTGCGTGTTAGAATTAAGTAACTTTGTCTCAATGGAATCGTATCAGTACAATAAGCAACTAAACAGCCGTTGTATAAATAACAAATGGATCCATCTGTCCACTGTGAGGCACCTGTGGGCTATTCCATTTCTTGTTATCTAGTAAAATAGCCCAATCGTACTTGATTTCCTTTTAGGAGATAGTTACTCGTACAATTGAGTTGTTTTTCTATTCTTTTTTGAGTTTTCGGAAGAAAATTTAGCTGATGAGCTGACAAAGAGGTATCTTTTATCTTTTCTTATTCATGATAGCCTTACGTTTGACGTTACGTTTACTTACCACTTGTCTAGGCGGGTGGTAGGCGACGATGTGGTCTACGATGAATCACGTTTATCTAGAAGGAACCAATTCACTCCTAGACTTGAAGATAGCTTCCTAGAAACAGACTCGGGCATTGATTGATTGATAGTTTTTTTTCGTGCAGAAGTCCTCATTCATGGAATCCATTCCCCCCTTCCCTCCGCAACGAGTGGGGCAGGTTATGTCGGACTCTTAACGACTAAAACCTAGGGTCTAGAGTACTCTAGGAACTTCTAAAATGTCATAGTGGTTGTTAACATTGTAACTTTTGTCGATTCATTAAATACGAGTACAATTTTAAAACTGCTAGACTAAAAGCAGGTCTGTAAAGTAATCAAAGAACATCTGCCGGAGGCGCCACTAACTACCCTGTTCACCGTCTTTCCCCGTGTGCATCAGACACTTGCGTTTTGTTGACGTAGCACTCGTAAGAAATGAGTAACGTTGTTCTTCTTAGAAATTGTTTAATTAAGATAAAACTTTACAAAAGCTTTCTGACGGCCTCCGCATGCATAGCGTTCTATGTAAAATATACCTATGCATGTACCTATTTACAAAAAAATATATATACAATAGTTCCAAAACTTAGAAAACTAAATAAAATCGAAGATAACGCCACGGGAATGATCTTGACCATCTATATACTACGAGTATTATGAAATTATTGTAAATGCGCTGTGTCTGTACATTGGCGATGTTTAAACATGGGTTATGTTGGTCAGACTTAAAATCTTACACATGTTTAATCACAATCGGTTGAGTAGATCCGGAGATATAGAGCGGAGCTGCGAGCATGGGCTAGTTTTAAATAAGATGCTGCAATAACTATAAGTAATTTATAATCTCAACAAATTACAACATGCCCGTTGTCATCAGCAAGTCCGCTTCTTCTGGTTACAATTTACCAATTTATATTTAAATCTAAAAGTGACGTTCGCAATTCAACAGGTAGAGCCGTAGGAAAGTAAAAACTCGCGCCACTCTTGACCAAAGCCTAAATTACCATGTCAGGTTTTTCAAAATGTCAAGAATTCTAAAAAAATTACTTCATATGTACAAACTTTATGTGCGTACTTATTGCTGTAGTGGCGCAGTTACTTGGATAATTGTGAGACTATCGCTGTCTTATTTATCTATATACTTACCTATTATAGTAAACTACATAATTTCAATACCCACTTTGTCATCAAAATAGTATCACCTACTTTAAACATTACGTGGTTCTACCAATGCCAATTTAAAATTTATTGATAAGATTACTGCAGGTCAAACAACAGGTTAGGTACGTCAAGTGCACATAGAAACCGCGATTTTTTATCATCGTATGGAACTACATTTGAAAATAATATATGATACTTATATAACTAAACTTAGGTAATTTATTGAAATGTGACAAGAACAAGATATATTATTTTTATTTAAAACTTCCTTTGCCCGCGACTATTAGGCTTATATTTGGTTTTTAATTTTTGCATGGAACTATAAAAAATATTTTTCTTAAATTTAATTAGCCCATGTTAGGCCTTGTAATATTAAAGTAGAAATACTGTGAAAATCGACCCACTCGTTTCAGAGGTTTACTAATTCAAACAGACATATTATTTTTAGGCATCGCGAACAGCGCTATCTTAATATAAGCATGACTTAATTACCTTGTAAGTACCTATATGGCTTCTATATTGCGGATAAATATATTTGTTTTTTTTTAAATCCAATATTCAATGAAGCATCCAAACCAATGCAAATATTCATGCATAAGAATATTTGCATCCAGTGGAAAGCGACCCCGCGACCTCTGACTTAAACTTAACAGTCGAACGCTCTACTACTTACTATGCCACAAAAGTTACTATCATAATCCATTTCAATTATTTTATAAAGCTTAAATATAAGTCATAATGATCTAATGCAGTACTTTGTAAGTATCATTGTTTTAGCAGATGGGGACCGAGGCGTTGAACAAACCGCTGTATAAAACAAAGCCGTGCCGAAAGACTAATATTTGAATAATAGAGGAACCATCCTGTTCGCTCAGATGGCTGCCGGTCTGCCACTTGCATCTACTTAAGTAGTGATTTCGTTAGGAGCGGGAGAGATAATAATTATAACAAAGCGGTCATCATTTTAAATCAGTTCAAAGTTGGCTGCCATTATCACACCATGGTTTATTTAATTTACAGAATGCTGTCACCCTGTCACTGAATCAAAGCATACATTCAGGCATCATTGCATAATTGAATCAACGAATATGTTATAGCATACCTAATATTAATTTCCATTTTACTATTCACCTGATACTCATTCCACACCATTGGAACCTATTTCAAGGTTAAAACGGCCTAATATTTTTTATTCTAGGCTGTATTCATTCCTGTATTAAATTTCAGCCAGATCACACAACAACACTGGCCAGGCAGGGCTACTTTTTTATCCCTGAAATTGGTTGCGGGAACCATAAGTACTAAACATTGAAATATAAACACATTTCATTTGATGTTCAATCGTTACCTACGTTCAGATATACTTATACTTTTCTAATAGGCACGTAATACAAGGTCTCCCGTAATGAATGGATAAACCGTAAACTGGAGTTGCTCCGGATGTGAGGCTATAAGAAAATCATATCATTTTGCTAGGGTTGTCAACCATATGGTAATGGCATAGACTTTTATACTTTTTTAGTAATTTCTCTACTTTTTTTATTAATTCCGTAGCCATTTCTTCAAATTTAAGTATTTTCGTGAATTTTTTTTTGTATTATACTCTTAAAGACGTGTATCATTCACTTTTGATATGATTTTAGGTGTCCTTAACGTTAAACGTTAATAAAATAGTCATTTTAAGAGAATTTTTTAATTTCTTTTTCTTAACATCAACTTTTGATCATCTACTGTGAAAAAAAAAGTACGGCGCTATAGCTGCCCATGATCTTAATAAATTGTCTAGTATGTGTAGATTCTAAAAAGGTATAACAATGTGTACTTTTAAAGCAACATTATGTTACTAGGAGCAAGAACGTTTATCAAGGCCAAAATTTAGATTTTTCAAGTAATGTTAAAAATAGTTGTAAAACTCGCCTTAATGATTTTATTCTATCAAGATACTTTACAAAAAGCTAACAGGCCACTAACTAGGATATTTAGAATGAAACCAAGTTGTTAAAAAAAAAGAATTTAGTTCCTCCAGTTTTTTTTGTTTTCATTAGTTTCGTCAATTTGTTACTGCTTTCTAATATCCAGTTTACGGTTTATCCATTCATTACGGGAGACCCTGTATTATAACGCTAAACGGTGCACCGCATTACACTCTGCACAGTCTTACACTTAAAAGAGAACTTTTATGGAATCGTAAATTGTTTGGAAGTGGGTTGTGTTGGCTGACTCGAGCTACTCGCTAGGACACCTAGGTACATTTCACGGCAACTTCCTTCATTGCACCGACATCGAAATTCTGGTAAAACTGTTTCTTATGATATACGACTAGCGGAGACAGTATAGAAATAACTTTAATAATATTAATAATAAATATTCTACGACATTCTACACAGTGCCCTCTAGATCCAAAGTAAGCATAGTTTAACTAGCTTGTGTTATGGGTTCTAGAATGCTGATAAACATACTTGTATACTTTTTTTTTGTAAATACATACTTATTATACATAGAAACACCCAGACCAATGCAGATAGACATATTCATGCATACGAATATTTGCACTGAGCGGGAATCGAACCCGCTCCACCTGCGTAGCAGTCACATGCATTACCGCTACGCTACAGAGACCGTCAGGAATACACTATAAACTCGGGAAGCATGTAAGGACCAAACCAACGAACAGCATAGCAAGTTAAGTTAAAAGTTAAAAGCTTGTAAAAATATACGAGACGAGACGAGAACCTACCTATTAAGTATTTTCGATTTACTAACCAGTGATTTACAATCAAACATACACAAGTAATATAGGCTCTCACATATTATATCCTCGAGGGGTTAGGCAGAGGTGTATTACACGCTCACATATCGCTATTACATATTTTTGATCCCTCTCGTAATGCAGGGCAGGGGCGAGCCTGTTACCCCTAACCTGGCGCTCTTGAATTAAATGGTGGGAACACCGATAGTATACTGTGAAAGAAAGGTAAGATAGATTGTAGTGGAGTTAGGAGAGAGAAGTCTGTGTGTGATGCAATAGTAGTTCGAACAAATTCCGCTTGCGTAAAAATACCTGAAGATACGAGTAATTAGACACGTTTTAAAAACACCTGATTCCATGTAAGTTACAAAGAAAAACGTAAAGAAAGTAGTACTTATTGTATACGATTTGTTAAAACGAAACCTACTAACGTTTTCCTGAGGTTAGTAGGTAGGTAAACCCTCAGAATTACTCTTAGTTTGATTCGTTTTCAATTCGCCTTCCTATAGCTTTTTTTCTTCAGGACAGGCAGATAAAGCAGTAAGCCATCTGCTTCTGTCCTTACTTCACGAGCTTCTTCAATCAATATGAAACCTTTCATTATGTAGGTATGTACCTATGTTTTGAAATCAAGCTACGTCGGAATATCTTCAAAGTTGTAATAAAGAAAGTCATAACTTGATATACTTACTCACCCACATTCCATGTTTTGTAACGTCTTTGCAGGTTCTTTGTACACGTCAGTCTGTCTCAAGACGAATTTAGGTCGTCTCCGACTCCCCGGACACCACCTGTCAGTCACTTCACCCCGCATAGTAATAGGATTAAAGCTTGATTTTTTCCCCCTACCAAGAACATTTAATTCTATTTTGCTCCTGTAAATTGTGACACATCTATTCTTGTAGGTAGGTACTCTATATTTTTTGCAGGATCTGTACATTGAATTTTAAGCAGTCACTGATACGTACCTACCTACCTTTTAACCCTTGAAAATCTGAAGTAACTAAGTACGAGTAGGTATAATGGTCGAATGAAGGTTTTTAATAGGTTTTTATTAACTTCACCTGTGTTTATAGAGGTACATGTTACAAAACCATTAAACTCCATTTTTGAGCATCTTAAAGCGTATCATCATTCTACCTACATTTTGAAGGCCTGAAGACTGAATGGCTAGTAGGTACTACCTAACTTTGCAATAATATGTTAATCTAATCGGTTACCACTTAGCCACGAACTTCACAAAAATAAAATAAACATTTATAGTTAATTCATTCAAAACCAGTGTTATAAACAATATTTCAGGGTAACGTATACAGTAAGTAGGTAGGAGCACAGCAAAGTTATGAAGGGAATTTATGAAATGGATCAAACGGCTTGAAGGGCCGGATAAAGTGCTGTGTAGCCTATGGTGCATGGTGTAGGTGACAGCGAGCCCTGCCAGCTGTTACACGAACTGAGTTTATTGTGTCTTCGAGTTTTTATTAATTTAGAGGTCTAACAGGCATAACAAAAATATAAAAAGATTCAACAAAAACTGCTGATTGAAGTCATACCCTGGGATGGGCGTGGCTATTCAGTTTCTCTGATAAACAGAGGGCACTGTGGAGAGACATGATGTGAATATGCAGGTTCACTTTCTGTACGTGGTCTGGTACATATTTATCCTGGCCAAACTGTGATCTGACCGGCAACGGGTAGATACTTAGCTGACTTTTTGGAACTCCGACGAAAAAAACCTGTATAAAACCTGTGGTGGAGTTAAATATATTTGTTATTTTTATAGGATTTCAAATGAATACAAGAGAATAATACTTATAATAAAAACTAACGTTAATTGCATCAAGGTAAGTGTATATTGTAGGATCGCTTTTGATTAAACGGCATTTTGGTTAGCTCAATATCCACTAAAGCCCTGACTCCTGAGTTAAGTCGTTGAAGAATACAACTGACGACACTAGAGTCGGCCGACTTGTTTAGCAAAAAATGATATGAAAATGAAATATTGATAAAATTTCAGAGCCTTAAACGCTGCCTCTTATGCCTTGACCAGCCCATGTTATCTAAAGAGTCGCTGTATCCAACTTCAATCACTTTGCTCCGATCTCAGAGAGGTGTACCGAATTGCTCGCCTGCACGTGATCAGGGATTGCAATCGACTGCTGAAGGTAATTTTAATGTGTGAAAAGAGTGAGGCATGAAAATTTTTAATTTCACATTTTATGCTTCCGTACCAGTGATGAGTTTATGCCCTGGCAGACACCGGGTTAACCCATAAGGCGTGTCCCTCGCACCCCAACTGACTTTGGCCCATCTACGGCTTCCAGAAGGCTCCCTCGGAACTCAAACCACAGAATAAGTACCTAATAGTACTCTTAAACTTCTATTGTTTCAAAAAACCATTTAAAAAGGTACCTATCTACTTATTTGCATAGTATGATGATAGTAATTTAGGTATAATTATAGAAACTATGTAACACTACCACTGCGTCTGGGCATTGTCCATTAGCTAAGTTTGCGTTCCTAATGGGTAAGTTCATAAGTTGGTATTGCATAAGTAATTATAAGTGCTTTACGTTATCACTTAATGGACGTCCATAATTTACTGATGGAATACGCAATGAACAAACACTGAATTTTAAATAAACTTGATTTTGTGGATAAATCCTAAACGCCATTGCCCAAATATTGAGCAGCCTGATGCGGGTCTCTCCTATTGGACGACCCGCCCACTCACTAGCGGATGCAGGTGGAATTTTAGATTCCCTAAACTACTGATCGATAAAAATATCTTGATACTTCTTAGATATCGGTTGACCCTTCCATGTTATTAACCTGTAAGTAAGTAAAACCTTGAACCAACCTGCCTTGCCTGATCTACAGCAAGTAGTTATTCAGTAATGCATCACCTTTTTGAGTGAAATGCATCTCGTAAGTACTCGATATGATTTAATCAAGTTATCGACATCCGGTTAATCAATTTGGTATGCAGAAATTATACAAAACGGCTATTAGGTAGGTATTCTGTGAAAACGGTAACAAGCGCAAGCGAAAGGCGTGTATGCCAAGGATCGTAGCAAGTGGAACGTAGAATGATGTTGTCTTTGCCGAGAAGGAAACTCTATGACCGTACTAGCTGTCCCCCGCTGCTTCGCTCCTGGCATTGGTAGGTAATACGTCCCTGTCGCACCAATTTCTTCTTTCTTCAATTTTGTAAGGAAATTTGCCCGATTGGTTAACATAATTATAAATATGATCACTGTGTCGGTCTACTGGGTAGTAGCGTGATGATACCTATAATATATAGCCTATTGTACCTACCCAGTAATTTCGCAATTTATTGAGCTTGACATCGATTACCTACGCTGCTGGATTGTTGGTTTATAATAGGCATTATTCGTACACTGAACGTTTCCACTTGACTGCCAAATACTGGAAATACAATTAACAATACGACCATATAAAATGCGTGATCATCAAGTACCTATATACAGTCCGTTCAGTCACATGCGCTTTTTAGTCGTGTAACAAACGTTATTTCCAATAAATGTGATAGAAACCAACTAAATTTTACAAGTTTATTCACTAAGGACTTACCTATAAATAATTTTGAAGATGGACAATATAGGTTTTGTGGTTGATGAAAAGTTGCCAGTTGTTAGGGACCTAAAGTTGGAACATGGTCCTCGTTGTGTGGCCACGTATCGAAGTGGGCGCAGATTCGAGGCCCAGCCGTCTACCTGTAGCGGAGTTTGCGGAGTCGTTGTTCCTGTCTATGGATTGTAAGTACCTACATACTTATTTATAATAACACTAGCTGTGCACCTCGACTTCACCCATGGTATACTTCGTCTCAGTTGCAGGTAATTTTAGTGAAATGTACAACAGAATCGTCACCATTATGGGTATCAGTCCACATTAGGTTCCTACTCATACTCAAGGTTGAAAATTAGCGCATCGATTTTTTTAAAAGAAACAACGAATTTTTCGCTATGGTTTAAGCTACCGGGTGCGGCCCAGAACCTCCATGCGGTGCACCCGGGCAACGGAGGCGAGCAGCGCCTCCCACTAGCCACAAAAGACGCTGCTGCCTGCGGCCAATCCGGCCGGGGTGGGAGTGGCCCTCTAGAGGGCTGCTCCGAAGCTCTCCACGTGGCCCTCTGACTAGCAGAGGGCACAGCGGGGAGCGAGCGCGGGGCGAGCTGATTGTCCGCGCGCCGACGTTTGGGTGACAGGACGGCCGCCTGTCACCCTACCTACACCCCACCGTGATGCTCACCCCACCTCCCTTTGGGAGGGTCGAGGGGGTCATCTTAAAACCGTAGATGGCCCGGCCCGGGGTCAGCTGGGGTGCGGTGCGAGGGATATGAATATTGGGTAACCTTACACTTCGGTAATTAAGACCCGAAACGGCGTGCGGTTTTAGTCGGTTCGATCCCGACATAACCACCCCCCATGGCTGACGATGGCCATGGGGATTTTCGCACGATAAAAAAAGGGTTTAACCTACCTAGGTACCTGCCTATAAAAATATTATGTGGTGGTTTGGTGGTACATATACCGCGGTATACGTAGGATAAAAAGTGAAAAAAAAGGGTCTAAGTTCCTAATTAAGAGGCAGGGAGTTATTTAATGTAGGTTGTACAAAATTTGATTGATGTAAGTAAGTTGCTAACAAGGCAAGTTGTAGCTAATACTAGTGACATCTAACGTAACAATCTTATATTAGCTGCTCGTAAAACTATTAAAATTTTCTGTAGATGGCGCTATTTCTAAAACTACAAAGTACAAGATATAGATGACACTACAATGCCAAATCATGCCAAATAATATAGAAATATATAGTACTCTTATATTAATTAATTTCATTTTCAGCTAGGCACTAATAGTGTTTTTATTTCACATAAAAGTTTTATATTTCAAAAGGTAGGTAGGAACTCGAAACTGAAAAACTTTAATCTGAAAAGACAATGAATCAATACTATAGTTATTTTAGAGTAAGTTAAAAAATGTGACGCAATTTGTCAAATTCAATATAAACAAAACGTAGATTAATCTTCTTATCTGTGACGTAGATCGAAACAAAACGATTGAGCGATTGAGTGCTTAAATATACATTTTCCTTTAACATTTAATTTAACATTAAATATTTATATTATAATTATGATAATAATAAAATTAAACTATTGAAACTGATGCTGTTGCGGTTTGCGGTGAAGTTTGAGCACTTTAAAATAGAACAGCTAATTCTGAAGCGAGTATTCTGCATGAATTTGAAGATGGAATGGACGGTAATTTTGGCAATGTAAGAAATTGGTTTAAGCGCGGTTAAGTTGAGATTGCCATTTCCCGGTTTTAAATTGAATAATTGACGTATTTACATACGCATGCGCGTCCCAGTATAATGCGAAGTGAGGAACGGTACGGCAATTCTGTCTGTGAGTAGGTTCCAGCCAGTCAGACTGCGAACCATTCCGCTGTCGGCTTTTCATTGCAATAGTGCTCTGTGTCCGACCCGGTTCGCGACTTCGTATATCCTGATCAGAATTATCAGCCCTTTATCAAGAGGAAAAGAAGCCGGTAGCTTTACAGGTAAGTTTGTTCTCAGCTCAAAATTGTTTATAACTGTTTACTGTCAGTGCACTTACTTAATATTCGCAACTCAGCTGTTCACGTAACTAGGCAATAAAGTTTAGACCAAACTCCGTACTTTTTGAATTACGTGAGTATTAGTTGAAAGTGTTCATTGTATATTTCCTGAATCACTGGCAGCATGGTTTTAGTGTATGATATTATTTTGCTTTATTAAATTTAATTTTTGTTGATGTTAAGTTGGCATGCATCGGGGTTTGCTGAATGGTGGTTCATATATGTCTCTGGGGCAAGTGTACCAAGGTACAACAGTGCCAAACAAAAAAAATAATGTTAAGAAAATTCTTCATCTGGCTGGGGCAGCGAAGAAGAAATTTGAACCGTACCATAATGATTGTGTGACTAAGATGTCACAAGCGTTGACTGAGTGAGTAATATATTATTGCATGAGCAACGCATGTCCATCACGCTTACAACTTTGCTTGGCACTTCCATACATAAATATTTATTTCTGTATCATCATCATCTTGGTGTTAGTTCGGGTCACACCTGAGGATCTTACTGTATACCTACCTAAATATAGTATAAGATTAGTGTTGGAATTTTCAATTTACAGTATTCAAAGAATTTCAATCCCAATCAAATTCATCAACAATCAGCGTCACCAGTATGATTATTTTAACTTCAATTCATAGAACATTTAATAAGCATCCTTTTAATATTTTTTTAAACATAACAATATTTTGCAACAGGCATATGGCTAGTGTGACTTTGTTTATCTGCATAAAAAAGATGTAGTTACCTCAGTACATGTGAGATTATGGACAAAAGCTAGCCATAATAATCATCTTAGCATTTTTTCCCAATTGCCTCCATACCTTCCACCTTGGGGTAAGCTTACTTTGTCTCCTACTTTGATTTTTAATACAGCTAGTCATACATAATAGTACCTAGATAATTTATTTAATAATTAAAGAACTCCAACTTTATACTTCAATAGTCATGAGGAAACTTGCAGGTAGTTGGATAAATCAATTAACACCTTAATCAAAGAAATTATCAGCTTCATTTAATTACTTTACACACATAACATTACTCTTCCACACATTACCGATGGCATAAAATAGTATAGGTACATTATTCATGCTAGATATTCTTTAAAAGCCGAAAATATTGAATCAAATGGAGTTTTCGTTTAACATCATAGACTAGACAAAAGAAACGAAAATCTAAAGTCGCCTCGGCGTGTGTCTGCTCGCACGCGGCCCGGTGGCCTTGAATATTCCAGACGTCTCCAGACGTCTACCAAAACCCAATTTAGAAGGTGGGATTTATATATCAGCGTTCTCAGTTTAACCTTAAAATTATTTTATATAGGTATTAGATTCATATTATATAGGTAAATGGTCATTGTTCTCGTTAATCTTACTGTTGTAAAATCTTAAAAAAAGCTCTCTTTACAGTGGAGATACCTACATAAATAAAATAAAAACTTGCGTTATGTTATTTTAAACGATTCTGAAGACAAAATTATAAAAAAGATATTTTGTCGGTGTATAGGCTAGTTATCTTAATGTTATTATTTTATACTAGCGACCCGGCACCCGGCTTCGCTCGGGTGTAAATTCCAGTTTTCCAATAGCCTATGACACTCACGAATGACGTGGCTTTCTATTGGTAAAAGAATTTTTAAAATCGGATCAGTATGCCCCGAGATTACCCCTTACAATTTAACAAATATACAAACACACAAACTTTACCTCTTTATAATATTAGTATAGACAAGTGGGTGGATATAAGTTTTTTTTATACTACGTAGGTGGTAGGCAAGCACACGGCCCACCTGATGGGAAGCGGGCACCGTGGCCTATGGACGTGTGCAACACTAAGGGTAAGCAAGCAAGCGTGTGTTACACACGCGCTGCTTACCCTGAAGGGAAGGGGGTAGGGCTAGGAAGGGGTGGGGGGAGGAGGAGTAAAGTGAGCTCTGGCTACCCTACTTACCGGCGGCGGGAACACCGCGGTCTTCTGTAGGGTGGAGGTACTACCCCCATCGGACAGCTCATTTCGGACGGGAGAAGCCGTCGTGTCCTACCTCCTAAAATCCTTTCATATTTTATATCACAACGGTTCGTACATCTAGCCATGTGCCTATTAGGAAACACTTCACGGCTCATATTATGGTATGCTACATACCCTGCACATTTTCAGAGGTACTTTGGAAGATCGCGTAAAGCAGCAGCTGAAAATGCAACCCGGTGGTGAAGACGTAGCACTCCTCGGGTAAGTTAAGTAGTTCTTGGCCATAAACCTATAAAACTAACTGACGAAAGGCGTTGAATTCGAGGCTGTGTCAAAAAAGTAGCGGCGACTAGTAATCGTGTGTTGTTACGTGTTACCCAAATTTGATTGAAATGTGATTCTTGAATATTATTTTCCTGCTGTCACTAATATTTTTACACATTACAATTTCAGTACACAAGATAATGCTGTATTTTTTTTTCGCGACTTAAACTGACTTAATCGAATAACGTTTGCCGCGTAGTGGCTGATTACCTACTTATATAGTATATAGTATATAGGTAGTGTATATAGTGTGTAAGTGTGTGCGTGCCGACTTGTAGGTGGGACGACTCAGTTTCGTTAGTTGTATTGTTCAATGCGTTCCGTCCATAGGTTTATAGGTTCATGTTTTCGGTATAGTTTTTTTAGACAAGCTTTTATTCAATTGTCATGTAAACTGAACGTGTATGCAAAATTTCAGCTTAATCGGATGTTAACCAATGGTCGAAAAATTAATTGCAAATTTTATTACATAGGTACGAACAGTGCAAGTTAAATAAAAGTTTGTAAAAAAGTTTTGTTTCCCTTTTAAATTTATTTAGTAACTAGAGAATGTAACACATACCTACACTAAAAAAATTCCGACGAACTAATAACCTCTTTCATTTTTTGAAGTCGGATTTGATGTATAGGGAGAAAGAAGTGTGTGTGCGTGAGTGTTATCTATAAAATTTGGAATGCTAACAACGTACCTACTACCTACATAACACTATCTAGATACTATACTATATAGCTATACTACTAAAAATAGCCTTTGTATTTTCGAATGAAAATAAGCATTGAAATGCCCTGACATATTATGCACACAAATATTTGAGCTGACACTGAAACCGCAACGTAACAGGAGGAGTGCCCTACAAAATAGCTGTTGTAGAGTATTCCTCTGCTACAATGAATTGCCACCAGAATAAAATTTTATACAGAATTTAGGCTATGTTCAAACCTTGGCACCTATGTAACATTTTGAAACGTTTGAAATATAATAATACTCGTATTATGTGTTTAATATAACATGTCCGACTCTGACCATCGCAATTTTGTTTACTTATTTGAATAAATCTTTAAAAAATCTATCTTGTCAAGCTCAGTTTTTGAATTTTATAGCCCCGTGTATCCTTATTAGCCCCAAAGGAGAACGGCGAACTCCTTTTAAAAAATTTACCTAGACATTTTATTGACAGTATTACACTAAACAACATATAAGTTAGATGGCTCCCAAGTTTTCGATTTTCAACGCCTCAGTTAGAAGCAAAAGATTCTTACTATGCTACATAAAAATCGGTTAAAAGACCGGAACCGTCATTACGTAATTTTGCATACCCCCTGCGATCAACTGGCTGTACTTACCCCAACTTGGGAAACCCTGTTGTAAAGATATCCACACAAGCTGTCTCTAGTAAAATATCGCTTACAATAAGCCGGCGGCGGCGGTCAGGCTCGATTTCCATATATCTATATGTTATACTTCGCTTCGGCACCAATTTATTTATATTTATTTATATATCAACTTGAATAAGCACAATGTATTATGAAAACATGCTACACATGTTCACCTCTAAATTGTCAAATCCGATCACCATCCGTGTCAGCTGAACTCTGTACTGACGTCACTTTCCGACCGCGTATGTATTATGGTATATGTGATGAGAAAATATTTAGAAGCTGAAATTTCACATTCCACTGGCTCCGCGGGGGTAGTAGCCGTGGGGATTTAGCACGAAAATAAAACCATTTGAAAAAAGTGGGCGTCCTACAGAGAAACTACTAAAGAAGCGGATCATGCCATCTAGACGCACAATAATATCTAAATGCCTGGATTATTTGATCGAGCGACAACCTACGTAGTTAACATACATGAAAGGAGCGACACATAGGTATCTTCACTCCTTATTAAAAGCTGTCACCATACCTTTGCATACTTAAGGGCAGATTTCCTTTAAAACAAGGTGTTTATAAAGTTGACTGGCAACTGTGAGAGCGCCTATATTATATAGACATTGTTGTGTCCGCGACTTCATCCGAGTGGATATTGTAAGAATGGCTCATATAACATTACCCAAGTTTTTTTTTATATCTCCAGTGTAGCTGCTTGACAATTTTATAGTATACTAGCTGTTGCCCGCGGCTCCGCCCGCGTGGATGTCGAAATCCGTTTCAAAAACTATCCTATCTCTCAAGTTGGATCGAACTGCACATGGTGTGCGAATTTTATTATAATCGGTTAAGTGGTTTAGGAGTCCATTGAGGACAAACATTGTGACACGAGATTTATATATATTAAGATTATAGATAGATTTTTCTATACCTATTACAGCGACTATGAATGCTCTTTACTTATCGTATAAGCCGATTCCTTCATTCTAAGTAGTTAACCTTTTCTCGATTTCAACTTCAATTTTCAATTATGAAAAAGGTAATTCTCAATCTCAATACCAATCTAGCTGCCTATATTGCAATACGATGTGCGAGAACCCAACCGGTTTTGAAATAACGTGTTAAATACACATAGCATTATGAACTGACTGAAATGAACTCTCGCCTCGGTGCGGTAGGTGGCGAACACTAAACCGCTTCCTAATCGTATTAAGACTTCGTATACTGTAATGTTCGTACCGATTTATCTGCTGTTCCGTTACATGATAATAACAAAAAGGACCCACCTACACACTTCCTAGTTCAGGTTAGAATAGTAGCATTTAAAATATTCCGGTGGCGTTCTGTAACGTCGTTGGACGCAGCCTGATAAAAAACACTGGGATCATGATGGCTGTAGTCAGAAACCGGTGGACCTAAGAATGATTAAATGATAGTAAAAGCAGACAGGTTGTAAGAGGGCAAAGGGGAGAAACATTTGTTTGATGGGACAAACATGGGTTGTTGCAGCGGCCTACTTCAGAAGGAAAAAGCGAATAGTGGCCCATCTGATGCCAGGCGGTACTGTGGTCTTTGAGTTGTTGCAACAATGGTGAAGAGACAATCACATGAGCTATCAGTTTTACTTATTTTCGTTACATTTTATAGCAAGACAATCCGAATCCGTAACTTACATAATTATCATACTTATATACCTAGTTAAAAATAAATCCCAAATGTAATTTGAATAAAAAAGATACGATAAGCTTTTCCGATACCTACTGTGTTCATTTGTTATTAATGTGCCAATGGTTTTGTAATTTTAAATCCTGTCATATCACAGGGTGGCAGGGGAAACTATAAGCTCGGATATTATTTCCCCCTGGTACATTAATCCGCTGGGTGGGTGTACCGTGTTCGAGATGCGACCCGATATTTTTCGTGGCATTCAATTTAAAAGTTGCGAAATATGCTATGTGAAATTTAATAAAGCCGGCTATAATATTGAATTTTAAGAATAGAAGTTATACGTCTTCTGTACGATATTATCAGAGGCCTATGAGAATATTACACATTCTAATCCTACCTGCCTGCGTACCCAAGTTGCCGCTACAAAGAAAATATATTATTAACTTTTACCTCTACTTTTTCCGCCCTTTCTATCTGAACTACCTATTGAAGTCCAGTTCCTCCAGCAACGCAATATGCACGTGCAACGCAATAACCTTGACCTAAGTCCTCTTTAATCTGAGTGTCGGGAAATTTCACTACATTGCATTCCTGAAAGAAATAAGTGTACTTCACTTTTCAATGCTATATTATACATGCAAATAGTCACTGCCTCTGGTAAGCCAGAGAGCATTTTAGAAACAAAGTGTTAATTGATTATTATTATTATTGTTTATTAGTGTCTACAGAAATGAAAAAGAGAAAATTAGCCGGTAATAAATTCAATCTAAAATTTCTAACTTAATTCTTGTGAACAATTTCGCATTGTGACGTATTTCATTTACTGCCTGGGGAAGATTCTATTGACGTCCCTAATAATAAATGTCACTTTTGAATATTGAGTACCTTCCACCTCCGCTAGCCGTAGTGACAATACCTAATTAAAATATTGACTAGTTTGTTCATTTCTCGTTTAGCGAAATAACAGGTTCGTGCCTACGTGAAATATTTTTTACACTTTGTAATCTTACTCATACGAGTATTATAAATACAACGGGGCAAAGTGAAATAAGCCACTTTTCCCCGTTGACAATCTCCGTTGATGGAGATTATTTAACTTTTTCTTCACTATTCCCCGTTGACGCAAAAAGTAAATAAATGTAAATTATCGAATACTAGCTATCTACCACAACTTCTTCCGTGGCTTACTTCGTCCTCCTGGCACCTATTTAATGCATATACATCCCGTACCTAATTTATTAGTTTTCTTACATTCACTGTTCTTGACAATTTTAATATTATCATGGGGTGAAATAGCCTTATCTACTCCGGTTGGGTGAGCTTATGTAAATTCTTCAAATAACTGTAAATAATAGTCATTACATACAAAAAAGAACCCATAAAATTGGGCAACGATACGTTTTTCTCTTGTGCATACATTCATAAGCTTTAAAGGTCAGGTTATTCCAACACTCCTGGTCTTACAACTATACGATTCTATACGACGTACGTTATACATGAATTCACAATGAAAAGACTGCTTTTTTCTCAACTTTAAGCAGTCCCTGTAAGCTGGTTACACTTGTCCTTTATCGCTTTCACGATATGACATCCTGATCTCGTTACTGAGACAAATATTCTTCCAATCAATTTTGCAGTCAGCTTCCGTATAAATTACTATGATTAAAAGTCAGAAAAGAAGGGTAGTAATACATTCATACGTTATTGACTACGATATTGAGGCTTTATAAATATTTCGATGAGAACTACTGTGTACTGTACTAACCTGCTAACTAAACAGACGAGACGGTCCAATAATAGTATTAGCTTACGGTGTTGTGAACTCATGTGAGGTGGAAATCATGACAAAGTTATCATACGGTATTGTGATTCCCAACCCTATGATAACTTTATCATGATTTTGTCATTTTTTTCTGTCTAACTGTCCTTTGGTCTGATTTTTCGTTCTGGATTTTCACTAACAAATAGCGGAAGTCACATGGCATAACTTAGGTTACGTTTATTTTAGAAAAAGTGGGCATTTTCTGGTGGTCCCAGGCTTCCTATAGGGGTTTCGTGCATAAAAATAAAACCCTCACGCGGACTAAGTCGCGCGCATCTAAGGGTGCGTCCGGAGTGCCGAGCGTACAGCGTAGAGCGGTTTTTGGTAGTGATGGGAAAAATTTAGTCGATATTGTGTAATGCACAGAACAAAGAAAAATCTGATGTAATGTATCTGTAATTGTAATTCTTAGCATCGACAATTCCTCAAATAGTCTAACGAATTAAACACTTATTTTTTTCTGTGGATATAAGAGTGAATGTTTAAACTGGGCGTGGATGGCCATATCCTTAACAATGAAGAATATCGAAAAATTATCACACGAATCTCGAGCCCGATATTGATGAAAACTAACACTACGTCATTAGCTTTTCCAAAAATCAATGGTCCTAACCATGTATCGAACTCATTGGGTTGTAAAAATACCCTCCTGTATTATAAGCACTTTTTTACTACTATTGTTACTTTACTATCGGCGAGTATCAGTCATTTGTTTTACACGCTCTACGCTCTACGCTGCGTAGAGCGTAGCTACTCCGGACGCACCCTAAATCTAAATAAAATAAGGTTGTCACTATACAACGTAGAGACGTCACCTAGAGCGGGTGTTACCTTAACTTGCCTTAACTTCACAGAGCTGAGCTGAATATAAAACAAGATTCTTTTCACACTAGCCAAATTATTACTATTATATTTTATACGTACCGACACCTACTTCTCCTTACTGCCGATCTAAGCGTAGTTATGCTAGTTTTTCTGGTTATTGGTTTGTAAAAGACGCACTGAATTTTGAGGAAAACAAATCGTTTCAAGTGTCCGCTTATTTAATTATTAATTATACATCACAATGCCTATTTAATCAGCGAAGTAGCATAAGGTTACTAGAGTTATTCGTACTAGGTATAGTCATTCACAAATTGAAATTGGGTATTTTGCCTCCAGCTCTTGTCCTGGCCTTTTGCCAAGTACCCCGGTCGATTCATTGCGCCCTGCGCGGGGAAGAGGGCATTGCCAGGGCATGACTTCGGCGGGATCCTAAGTCCCGGCCTTATTTCCAAATAAATGTTTCTTACTTTCGGTTTTAATGTAGGTCGCTGTAAACTGTAAATCGTCAGAAAGCCCTTGAATCTTAAACCCAAACAGAGTTGTTGTAAACCGACTGTTGTTGGGTGTGATTCAATGTGTTGTACCTATCCCTGACATATTTTTACGCTCTTGGATTTGGTCGTTAGAGAATGCCTGGCTGTGATACATATCTATGTATATTCCTATCACAGCAATGCCTAGACTGACTATTACAATGAGCGCCAGAAAGATCTGATTTGATTTTTGAGTTTAGTAATGAATAGTTTGCAGGTACAATGGAAATACTTTTTAACTACTATAAAAGCTTGTGTTAAAATTTTGATTGAAATATAAATTATAACTTCCATTCAAAAATTTAAGTTTCTATGTGGAGGTACAATCATATTTTTGACGCTAACTATGCGTCATAGTATACTTTTTTTGTAAATGTCAGGTTTCATGCCATTTATCATTTCGTCTGGACGTGGCGTTCTGCCTAGTACCGAGGAACGCCCTCGACCTGACGTGTTGTAAAGGTACGATGGGGGACATCGCGGCTATTCTACCTTGGAACCTCATCTAATGGAATTAAAAGACACGCCTAACTAGATTCGCAAGACTATTCTCAAATACATATAACGTTCTCGACATTATGTCTCAATAGAAATGTCTTTGATTTCAGGTTTTTAATAGACTACTTTTTTTGTTTCTATTATGTCCGTGTTATCTATTTCTATAAAATTGAAGCGGCATATATAACAAAACATATGTTTTTTGTTATATATCGTCTGTCACTCTCCGTTTGAATTAGGAAATCTCTGGAACGGCCGGGCGGACTTTGACGGTACATACCAACTGGTAAAATTGGTAAAATTATGAAGCTTAACATAACCTAAGTAGGTAGGTACTCTTATTTCAGAATGATTTAGGATTTATTCAAATCTAAAGCCACGCAGATAAAAACGCGAGCACAGCTACACTTCACTACTTAGCAATTGCCAGTGCCTATCCGTGAAAAGCCCATGCCAATCTTACTTACTTGAAAGTTTTATTTCTACCAAGAGTTTGCATTTAAAGTCTAATTCTGAAGTTGAGAATTTATTAGAAATTACAATTATTTTTATGAAATTAATTTAAATGTAGGACATTATTCTGTTTGACAGCGAATTGTAATCACATCACTGTCGTAACGTGAGAAGTCGTTGGATTTGAATTGGTTAGTTTTGTAAGAAAGAACTGGCGTAAACGATACCAACACAAATGAAACGGGTGATACGAACACGCGTGGTCACGATACGTTTGGTCAATCATGGGTCAATCAATACGAATAAGAGATTCATGAGTTGCAATGGTAAATTTCTTTTATTCGGGATTCTTTACTGCATCTTGTATTTTTATACAAACACAAATCACGTTTAATTTTATTAGATTCACTGATTAAAACGTGACAAAGCATTTTAGTTTTAATTAATCTCGGTACCTATCATTGATGAAATCCGCTCATAGCTGTTAATCTCGTGATCAACAGAACATGAATATCAGTGTATTGTTGAAGATTTTATAAAAAAAGGAACAAGGAGATTTAGGTCACTATTCGTATACCTTTCATGTTTGAATAAGCAGTAAACCTTAGGTACCGAACACAAGCTTTGAATACAAAAACAACCAGCAAAAAATTCCTGTCCCATTTATTTTTCGTACATATACATTTACCTCCATGTGCAATATGTAACAAAACTATAGTGTACGTTTAGCAATGGTGAATATAAGTAACGTTAACTTAAAAAATGGCATTTAAAATTCCAATAGTAGGTATATTTATTTTCTTTAATATATTTTTTTTATTCATATAATAAATAGTTAAATAAAATATATGATTTGATCCAACGTTGATTTGGTATAGGCACAGAATATTTAATAGTACTAACGTAGTATAGTGCTATGAGTTCATACTTTTAAGGTCCCCGATTGTTGTTTTCTTTTCATCTTTCGGTAAACAGTTCGAAAATACGCTTTGGAATAAAACAAAGCAAAGGAATTTCTTAGAATCAATAAATAGGCACATTGGAAGTAATTGTTTCTGTGTATATATAAATATACAGTACGATACAAGCTGTATTGTATAGTAAGTATACTTATGGCTATAGTCATTGTGGGTACCAGAAGCAGCAGTAGGCACAGTAATGGATCATAATGAATGACAAAATCTATATTGGCTGTTGTTTTGCTGGTCGTCATTTTTCGTAAGATGTTTTGTAGAGCGTCGAGCAGCTGACGGAATGCGGGTATTATTTTGTTCAAACTTGCTGTTGCAGATATACCGTAATAGTTATTTAAAGATATGATCAAATAAACTAAATCTAAAAAAGATATTATGTAACCTCCATTATAGTCGATAAATTATAATTAACGTCAAATCAATGGCTATGCTATTGATTTACCTTTAACTTGAAAATGATTGCTGTGATGATGAAACTGTAGCAGCAATTTTATATTGGATTATAAATTATTGTTTTCGAGAAATGTTGAGATGTAGTTTTTCACTTCGTTACAATTTTATTATAAATGCAAAGATGATGATGCGGTATATTGAATACAAGTACGCTATGTCTAAAATATATATTTGTTTGGTTGTCAATGATTTCATAATTTTCTTATTCTTCCTAAAGCTTTATTTATCCTGGCATTGTGCACATTGTTAATTAATTTAAAAATACGTCGTAGCTTCTGAATCTTTCAGGTGACGAATAATTTTACTTCTGTGGAATTGTCACGATCAATCCGTATATAATCCGACACTCGGATTTTTACACAAACCAAATACGTTTTTACAATTAGTCGCTGACTGGGATAGTGATTTGTACGAACCCGAATTAAACAAACAAACTACAATTAAAAGCTTATTCGGAAACTGTTTTTCGGTCCCAAATTAACATGAAGATTTACGTTGTAGTTCTACAAAATCCATTAAATATTTGTTTGTTACTCGACTCTGTGACCTTTCTGGAATTAAACATTGACTTAAGCTACGAAATGCCTATCAATACAACATTTTGCAATCATGCTGTTACTCTCCAAGATACTCAATCCAATTTACGAGGACGGTTATGCACAGATAACAAATCGGGATCCAATATATTCAACATTCCTATAGCAACTTAACTTGGGCAAGGAATCAAAATTTTCTGTTTAATTGCACATAGGTACCTAATTATATTAATTTATACATCAGTAAAACGGCCATGTAGGTAATGATCCCTGCTTTTTGACTACTTGTAGTTATTTGAAGACACTTAGTAAGCAGTTACCTAAACGAAATATAAACGCGGATCCAGAATATTTATCGTGAAACGATAGTGCTAAACAGGCAAAGTTCAGTCATGGTCACCTGACCTGTGAGACTTCTTCAAATGTTTAAAGATGTTGTTGAGGCTTTGATGAGCCTTTTTTCCGTGCGAAAATCATGGATACCCCGCCCCCAACTTCCCCGCGGCCTGCAGGGCAGGTTATGTCACACTCTTACCGACTAAAACCGCACGCCGTCAAGGGTTTTCTGACACCAGGGTGTAAGGCCCATAGATCGTTCATCGACCTTCGACGCCTGCGGCGCCTACGCCTATCGTGGGCGTCGTCATCCGAGAGAGTTCTGTGTAACCTCTCCCGGACCCTTTCGGCCGTTTCCTTCTCGAGCATCACTTGCTTGTGGAAGGAGGCGCGGCCGTGCGTTGATGAACCTGTATTGCCTAATGTCCGTGCAGTATCCATAGTAGGTACTATATCGAGGTACTTATCTACAATACTTTGGTATAGCCTAGTAGGTACTAGGTACATAAGGTAGTGTAGATATGAACAGGGTCCTCGACGTGACTCGTATCGAACTATGATATCTGCACATTATACGACTTTGCACTACAACGCAAAGCTTACCTTTAACTATTGAATTGGATTCTCAAGTGCCTCCTTTGAGATGCCTTCAAGTAGTCAACCACTTTGAAATTGCTTATCGCATTGGCTGACAAACGGAAGTCTGGACCCTCGGCTCGCGGCCGCTTTTAGCGTAATAAAACGTTATATTAAGGGAAGAGGCTTCATTTTGTGCCCAATCGAACCATTTCATTGTATGTGCAAAGTCGTAAAGTCAGAATTTATTTATTACAAACCACTTTTATTTGTACATAATGTACATTCACTCATTTAAAGGAAATATACTAAAACATGTTCTTCAAAAGGTGTGAACGTTATCAATATAGTATGTAACTCAGACTGAGTACATAGGTAGGTAGGCAGGCCAAAATATACTATTCAATGAAGCAATCAGTGTGTCCACATGTCACTCATCCGCAAAGATTATATGAAGGTGCAAGTGAAGGCAGTTCATTTTTTCCCATATAATTATTATGTATTCCAAACAAAAAATCTTTATAAACAAGCAGTTAAAGTTTTATAATGCAATATTTATTACGTTGTATCACCGATTACCTAATAGTTCGTTGTTGTATGCAGTGCAGGTAGCACACTTTGACCGGAAACAAGTTCAAAAGTAGTAGTAGAGAATTCTGTTGACAATAACATGACATGCAAGCTTTGCGGGTGCTTCTGACTTGGCCTATTTTTAAGAAATAACTCTTTTCATTGGTATATGATCTTTGAATAAGCTACATTTTCCTGTCCGCTAAGTTTTTGCTCATTTACTTTCAGTATGAATTCATCCTACGCGCCCAATACAAAGCACCTTAGCACATTTTTCTGTTCTAACCACTATATCCCCTTTTGAACCACCACACTCGTACGTACCATTGTTCTTCCTATCTTGCTCAACTGTACTCAACACATGTACGGTATGACGTCATCTCAACTACCATTTATTTTTAAATTCCACAGAAGAAGAGATCTCACAAACAAAGAGAACAAGGTCATCGAAATAATTGTGAATGAACCTTCATTAAATATATTGCGAGGTCAGTGGAACAAAGGACGCGCACCATCCTGCAGGTCTTGACCTTTTGGTGACTCCGTTTTGCATACGGCCACCCCTCTGGAAAAGCTCAGCAAAACTTAAGCACATCGTGTCGCGCGCCGCCTCATAACCAAAAATTACGAAGCCTGTGATTGTAAAAAAATCTTCTGGATTTTTGACTGCTTACTGGGTTTTCTGTGACATATACATAGGCATATAAGTTCGAGTTAGTGTCAACACAATTGATTATAGCGTTTAGTATTTTTTACTATTTTTGTCGCTACATTGTGCTAGACTGGTGCCTACATTGTGCAGTACTATAAAATTGTTAAGTAGCTGTGTCTGTACATTGTGGATATTAAAAAAAATGGATTTTATTGCATAAACAATTCTGAACACAAAAATACTTTTTTTTTATTATTGTTTGTTTGCGATGGACGCAAAAACTACTGAATGGATTTTGATGCGGTTTCTTTTGTTACTAACAAATTTAAAAAGATTCATTCATTAATAAAAATATTTTTCTTAAATTTCATTTCTAACTTGATTCTTTTTGGTTAAAATGTAGTCGACATGGCTTAATGCGGACGTAGCTGGAAGCGCTCCATCCGAAGTTTTGAGTGTGGTCAAACAAAAGTATTTAACATTTTTTATTTTGAAAATGTCAGTGACAAAGTCGGCCTAGCACTTTGTCGTTTAAATGCGATAAAGCTGGCGTTCTATTTGGTCGATCTAGGAATGTTGTTAGCAAAATATACGTGTGTAATATTAAAAAATATGTAGTTCTACCTACTATTTGTTGAATTTTTTAATAAATACCTAGTTGAAATATTTTTACATTATTTGATAATTGTCATTGAAAAAGTTGTGCCTGAACAACGCTGCCAAGAATGTGTCTTATTACATGGTCATCTATTAATTTGATCTTTACTCGAAAGAATCTTATTGTTATGTAGGTACTCATAAGTAAGTATACCAAAATTTCATCATGCAAAGAGGTTCCTTTTTATATTCGTAAGTGGCAATAGAAAAGGATACGATATACTAGGAAATGCGAGTGGAACTTGTTAATGAAGATTGTTATAAACGTTGAAGAATAAGCAAATTAAATGATTGCACTGAGTTAACAGTTCACTGTTGCTTTTAAGTGTTCGTTGTAATTTTTTTCCTACAATTAGTATCGAATGCTACGAATTAGGAAATAATAATATAAATAAATATAATAATAAATACCTATATAATTTATTCCTTTTGTACTTTATTTTCCAAGACTGAATCCATAGAATTTAATATTCATAGATCTACCTTATAGAAAAAATCTCAGATGACCGCAAAATTAAAAATTAATAGCACCCGTTCTAAATACTTTACGTAAAAAAATTTTTTTTTTACTATATTTCGCTTACTTGAATCCCAGGGACCTAGACAAAGTCACTTTGTATTGTCGCGGAAGTCAGAAATATATTGGAGTGACAAGTGACATTATTTTGTCGAGATGTCACGTTTAACAAATAATGTCAGTCCCAAACATTCCGGACTTTATTTTTGTTCGCTTCGAATTCTATTCCACTAGACTAGATCATAAATCGAAAGAAAATTACCTAATGATCCCGCCTGGTATCAACCTTGTTTCGATCTATTTAGCTCATTGCTTATAAGTAGACCTTTTGTAGCCGGGTTTTTTAAATTCATTAAATGCTATACTCGCAACCCACCTAGCCATTTAGAAGATACCCGGTAACTGATAAAGAAATTTAGAATAACAAATAAAAATAAAGAAATACATAGAAACATACAAAACAATAACCCTTACTTGGCAGACCGGGTAAAAATATGTTCGGTACGTAGGATGATGTTGGATGGTGTACTGCATAATAAATAGACATGATTTGTGTTTCAATGAATGCGAAGCTTTATTATTTTTGAAGCGGAAATCAATTTACAACATCAAGGCACCACATGTAAATGTTTATTTTATTTTATTGCCATGTCTATCTTAATTTCGTACCATGTAGGCATTTTAACCAACATACATCATGTTGGTTAAAATGCCTGCGGCTCAACCCGCGTGAAATACTGATCCCGGACCCACGACTAACAGGATCGGTTCTCAATAGTTCCATTATTGTAAATAATAATCCGTAGGTACATGGCTAGTTTTAAGCTAGAATTAATGATTATGATAGAATAAAATGTAAGAATCTGGTTGAGTAGAACTTAATCGCTGCTTTGTAATAAGAAACCCGACTTTAATTGTATCAATTCTGTATTCTAATACATTTATATATCAACAGCATGGATGACATCGAGCTGAGAAATGTCCAGCTCCAGTTCCCCACCGCTCGTCGCTCTCTTGCCATGGACGCTGGCTGCACCGAGGTGCGCGTGCGCACAGACCGCGGCAGCATCAGTGTGGTTGTGCAAGGCGATCGCAACAAACCAGCCATCATCACCTGCCACGACCTTGGGCTCAACTGTAAGTATCTACTACATATTACACAATTTTTTAACGAGCTGAAAGTCGGTAGGTTCTTATCCTATTACTCTAATACTAAACTAAACGTCGTCGGTAGCGTAGTTTTAAGGACTCGGTCTTATAATCGAGAGGTTCAAATTCTAGTCATTGCACTACCGACGTGAACTTACTCGTAACACCAGCAATTAAGTTTAGCTGCAGGGGTTGCGAGAAGTACTAGTAATTTCCGTTACTAGTAAATAATAAAAGAAGAAAAAAAAAGAAGAAAACATCCCGAAGTCCACTGTTCCGCACGCGTGAACAAACCTAATGAATACACAAGACATTTCATAAAAATCGATCATAAAAATCGATCAAGCCGATTACAGATTACATTCCAATTACGTTCCATTAGATGTGTCATCATCTCAAACAAAAGTTGGAACCGAAACTGGCGGTATCCCGCCTCGGGTAAGAGGTTATTATCAAAAATCCTTAAAGTCTACATTTGTAGAGTCAGTATAGGTCACAGCATTCGGCATAAGTGTCAGCAATACTCCATGTTGCGCCTAGACGTCCTACTTGTTAAGTGGTACCCTAATCATTTTGCTTCTTCTTCTTCATGACCCTCTTCGTTATTGAAAGTTGGCCGCTAGCTTCCTGTATTGCTCTATGTCTGCGGCCAACCGGAACCGCTGTTCAACGGAGGCATTGAGGAAATACCGGTCTACTCCCTAATATTCCGTAGCCAAGACTTCCTTCGGCGCCCAGCGCGTCTCTTCCCCTCTACTTTGCCCATTCTGCCATTTTGCGCCGCATTTGCCATTCTGCGCTATATGTTAATTCTATTATTTTGATTTGAGAACTATGCAATATGTAATAATCAGTCGTGCTCTTAAATTTTGTACCAGATGGCTACGACAAAGTATGCCAGTTCCTTATTATAACGGAATAGAAGGTGCAAACTTCATTAATCTCTAAAGATGGAATTCGAAGCACGCAACACCGCCTGTCTCCGATAGTATACTGGAACGAGATAATCTACCAGGTCGTAGATGAGCTTGTACGAAAAAATCGAGATCTCTACCAATATAGTTTTTATAAGTTTTCACTAAACATCATACAAGAAATTTACTAGAAGCCTTGTCAATATTATGTAGGTATAATGTATGTATATCATAGACTAATATATAAGTTCGCCACAAACACTAGGTCAGAAAAATCTATTTCAATGTCTTGTTTTGCTACCAGTACACTTTTTATCTCCTAATAATATAACGTCTCTTTAATGTCTAATTAAAGCAATATTCTACACCTGGTATAATCGTTTGTATATCGTCGTGTAGAACGTTAAAAGATGGAATCGCTTGAAGTAGTTGGAAACTCGAATAGTCCCAGCAATTAGTCCATGAGCAGTTAGTAAATTAAAATGATGTATACATTTTTGGATAACTGTTACCGTTCCTTGGTCTATTTAGAATTAAGTTAAGCTCTATTTAATTAACACACTATCTTACACCAATTTACCTCATGAGGTAGGTGTAAGATAGTGTGTTAAAAATTAGTACATGATGATGTATGAACGCATTTTTAACGTCCTTGAACCCACAAGTCTTCTGCGTTCATATGATATTGCTGCTCGGTCACGGACTCGGTTACTCTTATTAGGTCTGTGATGGCGATCACTGGATATTATTATGAGAACCGTCACTAGAGTGCCTCGAGGATCCTTTTTCTGAGTCTATTTCTTTTGCATCTCATGCTGTCTGACACTTTGAATGTACACTGAAAAATAAAACTAGACTAAACGCGTCATAAAAATGGCCTCACGTAAACTCGGGTGGGAACAAGGTGAGGTGTGAAGTTTTTTAATGCTGGAATAGCGGAGTTTTTCGTACTTTTTGCTTCTCTGAGATTATGACATTGAAATAAGGAGTAAATTTGCATCCCTATTCTGATCAATCCTATACCGACGTGATAACATGAAATTTATAAAAAATCGACTAAATAGATATGTCTCCAGCAACTACGGTTTTACGTGACGATCTAATTCGTGGCAGGTACCATCAGAACTCATTCATTGCCCTCCCTCCTTCGAGGAACCGCTAGGCAATAAACCTTGGGACATGACGACGCGACGCGACGTGAGCAGTGTACCGTTAGTAGTTTACCAGTTATATTTCTGGTAATTTATTATTGTCACTTCTGCTGCTCCAGCAGAGGTCCATGGCTTCGTGGCCAAGCACAGCGATTGGCCAAGTAACGCGATGCGGATTTTCGTATCAAATCCTATACCTAGACGACAAAATTCCTCACGTACTAATGGAACAACCATTGACAACGGATAAATTTAACTTCCATACACGAATATGCATGTTCTATAGGACCTAGTACCAGTAATGAAAACCACCTTCATTTTACGCTCTGGCAGCACGCGAGTTATATCATTGAACTTACGTAATCAATAAAGGTCTCATTATAAGGAGCTGGATTCTTGAATAGTTGATATAGGGCTATGTAGTAAGTAATATAACAGCTACTGATTTATTTCAATGTTACAGTTATGATTCTAAACTACTAATAGAATGACTAATGTCAGTCTGTTAGTAGTTTATGAGTATTAATGCCAGTAGCACTAGCACAGCTCCGCTGCGAAACCAAAACAGCGAAACCGCTACAGTTTTTACCCGACTGCCGAAGAAAGGAGGGTAATTACTGTTCTAATGTACAGAATTGACTATGATGTTGTCTCTTACTAACATTTTTTTAAATGAACTTTAATTTTAAAAAATTCAGTTGTACTGAAACGAAAGTAATAATTTTACTCAAGGGTTCTTCTAATTTCAAACGATACAAATTTTTTAATGGAGTCATTATATCGAAGATTAAATAATTTATTGCAACTTAATAATGACCGGAATCAATCAAAAGTAAACCTTTATCACGAAAATGCCAGAGGGAATGAATATTTGGCGCTTCATCCGAAGGCAATACCTACCTACTTGAATATTAACGAGATCAATTGTTTTAAAAGCTCTGGCTAAGCGTAAAAAATTTAAAGTTCTGGCCTGTATCCTGAAACGAAAGTGTTTCGAAAAAATACCCTTATTCATAGTTGTCTAATAAATAAATAAATAAATAAATAAATAAATAAATAAATAAATAAATAAATAAATAAATAAATAAATAAATAAATAAATAAATAAATAAATAAATAAATAAGTTGTCACAGAAAATTGAAAGACAGTAGAAGTAGTAGGTATCTAATAGTACGGGAGGTAGCGTTAATTCTAACAAGCAATCGATAGCCAGTTGATATTCTCCACGATAATAGAGCTTTATTAATACATAACAGAGTTGACCGTCAACCGGTCTGGTAGCGGTCTAGTCGAAGGTGACACCATGGTAAAGTTGTCAAAAAAAATTACGCTCCGAGCAATCATTTGACACGTGAAACTTTATATGGTGATTCCTGAGGTCATTTTCAACTGAGAAATAATCGTCAGATGTGGTGTAGAGTAGTGGTTATACGTCAGTCGCGTATATATTAGACCAGTGCCGATAGTCTTTGAGACAAAATAAATTTATAGTAGGATGAAACCTGTTGGAAAAGGATCAGAATATAACAAAAATGAAAGGAAAAATAAATTACGGGTGATCTGAGGTCGGGAAGTGGGGAGGGGGGTGAGTTTTAAGGGTAAAAACGGTTTATCTCGATTTCTGGCAAAACTACAAGTCCTATGGAAAAAAGTTAAATGACAAAGTTGTAGGTAATAAAGAGACCTACAACTTTTCATTTACACTTTTTTCACATAACCTCAAAATGTATGTGAAAAATTCAAATAATCAAGTTTTTGGTTTTTTATTTTTATCTTAAGCAAAACAAATTTGTTTTCCACGAAATTTGGTGAAAACTTAGCTTTTTATGTCCTACAGACACTGTATTTTTTTTGATTTGAAATACTCTTTTTTTCAGCTTATTTTGACTAAATATCGAAAAACCACCCTAATTTTCAATCGAAAATTCTCACGCCAAAATATCAGCTTTTTAAAAAAAGTCAGAGAGTTTTTTGTTCTTTGAAATCTCTTCTTTCTGATGATGTAAAAATATATATACATTGCTATGGTAAATTTTCTCAGGAAATGACTAAATACAAAAATATTAATTTCGAATTCGAGTTTTTCTTCTTTGCATTTTCTGAGAAAATTTACCATAGCAATGTATATGTATTTTTACATTATCAGAAAGAAGAGATTTCAGAGAACAAAAAACTCTCTGACTTTTTTTAAAAAGCTGATATTTTGGCGTGAGAATTTTCGATTGAAAATTAGGGTGGTTTTTCGATATTTAGTCAAAATAAGCTGAAAAAAAGAGTATTTCAAATCAAAAAAAATACAGTGTCTGTAGGACATAAAAAGCTAAGTTTTCACCAAATTTCGTGGAAAACAAATTTGTTTTGCTTAAGATAAAAATAAAAAACCAAAAACTTGATTATTTGAATTTTTCACATACATTTTGAGGTTATGTGAAAAAAGTGTAAATGAAAAGTTGTAGGTCTCTTTATTACCTACAACTTTGTCATTTAACTTTTTTCCATAGGACTTGTAGTTTTGCCAGAAATCGAGATAAACCGTTTTTACCCTTAAAACTCACCCCCCTCCCCACTTCCCGACCTCAGATCACCCGTAATTTATTTTTCCTTTCATTTTTGTTATATTCTGATCCTTTTCCAACAGGTTTCATCCTACTATAAATTTATTTTGTCTCAAAGACTATCGGCACTGGTCTAATATATACGCGACTGACGTATAACCACTACTCTACACCACATCTGACGGTTATTTCTCAGTTGAAAATGACCTCAGGAATCACCATATAAAGTTTCACGTGTCAAATGATTGCTCGGAGCGTAAATTTTTTTGACAACTTTACCATGGTGTCACCTTCGACTGCTCCGCGGGTGCGGGTTCTGACGGTCAATTCTGGTATGTATCAATAAAGATCTATTATCGTTAGGGTTGCCACCCGTACTTTATTATAAAGTATTGTACGTTATTTCAGGTAATTGTACTTTATACTTTATGAGATCAATAAAGTACACGAAAATACTTTATTTTGCAATATTTGTTTACTTTGAGATTTTGAAAAGTTTAGTTGATTATTTTGTTAAACGAAATGTATCGATTGCTGATTTGGTGCTGAATCGATGTCTCACGTTGCACTCAAGCAATCGTTTTGTACAATTTCTGAACGCAACCTGACCTCAATACCTATAATTACCTATGTATTTCTGAGGATTTTTCTGAACTATCAACTGCACAAAAATGGCAGCAGGTATTTAAAAAGAGTAATGATATTTTTTTAAATTTGTATAAAATAATTTATTTTTATTGTATACTATGGAAAATAATCAACTAAACTTTTCAAAATCTCAAAGAAAACAAATATTGCAAAATAAAGTATCAAAAATCCAGGATCAAAACTCGAAACCAATTCGCCTTCAGCGCGGCGTGAGACAGGGAGACGTTATATCTCCGAAACTGTTCTCCGCCGCTCTAGAGGATGTTTTCAAGCTTTTGGACTGGAGGGGTCTGGGCATCAACATCAACGGCGAGTACATCTCTCACCTTCGATTTGCTGACGATATTGTAGTCATGGCTGAGACCCTGGAGGACCTTAGCACAATGCTCTGCGACCTCAATAGAGTCTCAACAAGTGGGTCTAAAAATGAACATGGATAAGACGAAAGTTATGGCCAACATCCGTGTTGTACCCACTCCTCTGAAGGTTGAAGACTCTATTCTCGAAGTTGTAGACGATTATGTTTACCTGGGACAAACAGTCCAGCTAGGTAGGTCCAACTTCGAAAAAGAGGTCAATCGACGAATCCAACTCGGTTGGGCAGCGTTCGGGAAACTACGAGCTATCTTCTCGTCCCAAATTCCGCAGTGTCTCAAGACGAAAGTCTTTGACCAGTGTGTGTTGCCAGTGATGACGTATGGAACTGAGACGTGGTCGCTCACGATGGGCCTCATAAGAAGGCTCAAGGCCACCCAAAGGGCAATGGAGAGGGCTATGCTCGGAGTTTCCCTGCGTGATCAAATCAGAAATGATGAGATCCGCAGGAGAACCAGGGTCACCGACATAGCTCTCCGAATTGCGAAACACAAGTGGCAGTGGGTGGGGCACATCGCGCGTAGAGCCGACGGCCGATGGGGCAAAAAGGTTCTCGAGTGGCGACCACGAACCGGAAGACGTGGTGTGGGCAGGCCTCCGACAAGGTGGACCGACGACCTGGTAAAGGTCGCGGGAAACCGCTGGATGCGAAAAGCGCAGAACCGGTCGTCGTGGAGATCATTGGGGGAGGCCTTTGTCCAGCAGTGGACGTCCTTCGGCTGAGATGATGATTGTATACTAGCTGTTGTCCGCGGCTCCGCCCGCGTGGATGTCGGTTATTTCGACCGAACATAGCCTATGTTCATTCTTGAGGTCTAATCTACTCCTATACCAAATTTCATCAAAATCGGTTTAGCGGTTCAGGAGTGAAAGCGTAACAGACAGACAGACAGACAGACAAAGTTACTTTCGCATTTATAATATTAGTATGGATAATAAATAAAAATAAATTGTACTTTATTTTGATACAACGTACTTTTTTTTTCTTGCCTATAATAACCAATGTACTTTATTTGCAAAAATAAAAGGTGGCAACCCTAATTATCGTGGAGAATATCAACTCGCTATCGCTTGCCAAAAAAAATTAACGCTACCTCCCGTACTATAAGTAAAAATACAAAGATATCGTTGTCGCCAAAATTTTTTTAAGTTTTGGCATAATTACACAAAAACAGGCACTTAGGAATGAAAATGCGTGCATAAACGATTATTCTATATAAAAGGAAGTACAGTTCAGTTTAGTTTAATTATTGTTAAATAGATAATAATAAATACGAACGTTATAGTGAATTCTTTAATATTCATTAATATTCAATTATGGCAAACTGAAGTAAAAGCCTCATTTTCGTGAAATTGCTGCTGTATTTTCTAACATCAGTTAAACTTTTACCGGTAGATTGTTCGAAATGAAAGCTATTGTTATCAATATAGCCGGACTCGATGTTTCAAGGACTGTAATTATATTCTACATCACTAGAGTATTGATTCTGAAACTTTTGAAATATTCTTTCAAGTCATCAATTTCATTATAATATCTACATTCATAATTTTAGTTTTTTATTTAGGTACCTACCTTCAAAATAATAATCTAATGGACCTATCAAGTTACTAAATTGAAAAATTATGTGGCCCACAATGCGTGAATCGCAGCCCATAGGCTAGTATTGTATGGTCTAACTCTAACGGATACCGACTGAGACTGAATTAACATTCTGGGCTTCGAGAATAAAAAATATTTGTTCATTGTTACATTTTTATTGCCTTTACGTGCTGAAAATTGGCCTCTACCAATATCCCCACCTTCCTCAATCAGTCTTACGCTATGTCCTATTTAGGTCGTCAGATTTGTCAGGCCATTTGGCTGGGGGTGATCCACCTTCCGTTTACCAATTCGCGGTCTTAACTCACTTATTTGATCTAACTAACATCCGTAAAATAGTTCCGCAATGAAATAAAAAAACCATAATTCCGGACTTACCCAGACGATACCACCCAGTTGTACAATGTTATCTATTATCCAATTACTTTGAGTGACGAATACTAAGTTTTATTTTGGTCGGCTCTATTAAAAATTTCTACATTGTGTGTTGACAATTTCACTGCGTCGTAGGTAGCACCAAAATGTAATATTAATAAAAATGCTGTTTCTTACCTACCAGCGGTGTACAGGATCGCAAACCATTTAATATTGAGCTTCTAGGAAATAATATATACAGTAAATGTCAGGATATGAGGATACTACTATCCTGATATTTACTGTAAGTATGAGTAGGTACTTATACATAGGTACTTATTATTTATATAGAGCGTAGGCACGGCGCCTGATATGGGCACGACCAAAAACTGCGCTCTTTGATAACAAACCTAAACCAGCTCAATTGTCCTGATATACATACTATAATTTTTTTTAAATCCAATGATGAAGGTTTAGTACCTAAACACTAATTGATTATAATTTTTAGGCAGTGAAGAACAACGAACTAACTAAGATAGAGATCTTTAGACATTTTGATGAGTTTGAATAAGTGTAGAATATTAACTCTACCGTTTCAAAATATGCCACCAAATACTAAAAATATTCTAGAATTTAATTTCTGACATACCTAGTGACAGAGGATGGAAACTAATTTCCTATTATAAATTTGAAATAACAAATTTCAAATAACAAAACTTACAAAAGAACGCTGAAATGCATTTATTTGAAGTTGACATAGGTATAAGCTAAATGACAATGACTTGAAGTGGTCTGTTAGATAATTGAGTCCATAATTATGCAAGGAGTTTACATACTTAAACATTATCATTATAGGACTTAACGGTAACGCATTACCGTTTTTGTGCGCAACTGTTCCTTTTCTGTCGTATAGCTAATCCGTCGAGTCCTAGAACCTGACCAATCCACGAATCTGTCGAGTAGCGAATCTGCCGAATTCACGAAGCTGTCCAATCCACGAATCTGTCCAATACCGAAAAAGACCCTTTTTTCGGTATTGGACAGATTCGTGGATTGGACAGTTTCATCATCGGATTGTTTTTCAGTAGATCAGGGCCTCTAAACAAAGTGACATTCTATTAGTGAAATCGCTTTAAAGGGAACAGTCAAAAGTCCGAAATGTACGGGAGTAACATTATTTGTTTCTCCTGACATATCGACAAATAATGTCACCCCCTTACATTTTGGGTTATTGACAATTCGCTTTGAAATGATTCCACTAATAGAATATCCATTTATCTACAGGCCCTGGTCGCTACGTTACAGCCGCAAAGAACAAATAAGAGAATATTTGCTACAGGCTGGTATGTTAATTGCTGTTTGGCTAATGTTTTAGAAATAATAAATAACAATGTCCACGAAACTAAATGATACTACATCAAGATACTTCTCGAGCCCTCTATATGGCACACTATACCTATATGTAGAGTCATTTCCAAGATGCCGACATGGCTAGCTGCGGTTCTCTGCTGTAAACTGTATAGAAATCGTCTCATGGAAACACCGCCTTACCATGTTGATTTAATACTGTATTTTTCATTTATTTTCTTAAGTAAAGGCAATACTGAGGAATTCATTTTATTGACGAGACAATAGCGACGTTCCAAGAACCATTGTGTAAAACATTCCGGCCACCGTGGACTGAATACTTTTTATAATGGTTCGCTTCATATGAAGGAATTCATACACCGTACTGGTCAATACTTTGAAAGGTAATTAAATAGTAGTTGGCGTCTGAAACCATAATTTGTTGTACAACTGCTTTAAATCTGACAGTAATAATTTCAAGAAGTATAGCTATCAAGGTTTTATTGGATACCTATTCCATTATTATTACAAACTAAGCAACTGAAACAACCTATTGGTAGGTGATGTTGTTGCCGTCCGTTCCAATATTCCTAACAACTGTGTACACAGCCACAGCTCGCACCGCACACCCAGTGTGTCCATAGCATGTGACCCCAAAGTTTCAAGTAGGCGGACCTCGGTCTCTGTCAATTTTGAGCAACATGGCATTACATTTCTATTGTAATCCCTTCTGTAGTTCGAAAGTTATAATGACATTTCAGTCGCAAACCGCCCGTTTTCCACTTTTTGGGCACAGATTGTTTAAAATGGCACTTGTTCTAGACTTCTTTATTCAATAAATATCATAAAGCAGATTTTATACTTTATTATTGAAAATAATTTTAGCCGTACATGAGATTGTTGCCATTTTTATTACACTTCTTCGAGCGTTGCTCTCAACTCTCCATTTAACTGCTTTTATATTTTTAGCCTCAACTATGAATAATTGAATCTTAACGCTAGGTTCACGGTGAAGTTATATACCTGACAGACGTTTCCTTTTACACTTCGTGTAATGTACCTATATCACAATAATATAGGAATTTCAACGATTCCCTCGTCTCAACTAGTATGTTTGTATGTTTGGTTTAGGTTATTTACTATTTCATTATGTGACTGAATGAGGGTTTCCAAGGATACCCGTATTTGTTCTCTAAACTAGCTTCTCCTAAGCTTTGTATCACAAAATGAAATGAATACTTTACTCCGAGAGTTTAGAAAATGAGAGAACGACACTGAACAAACAAACAGTACCTACCAAACACGCGATTGTTTTGTGTGATTGTTAACCTTTTGATTATAATGCCTAAATTCCACATTTGTTCATGGTTTAAATAAACAAATATGCATCATATAGGTACTCAGTAAATGGTAAAAGTATTTTATACGTGAATGCAGTCCCCAAATCGAAAATCCATCAACCTATGCGATACTTATAGACACAATAAATATATCCTTTGGTCATTAAATATCACTTACCTGTTCATTCTTAACAATGTCATTATATGCCAGTTTATATTTAGACGTCATACAAAAGACAAGATTTTTTTTGTATGGGTATTTACCACGGAATAAAGAATACCTGTATTTACTATGTTTTCTGATTTCCTATGTATTAAGTATATGGTTTATAGTTTAGAGTTTTTATAAAGCCTGATTTTCAGTTTTTTTAGGGGCATAGTAGACTGCACTGATGCACAACTCGTGCCAGAGTTGTTTCTATGTAATACAGGATAAAAGAAATACAAACAAACAGCAATGATTAACCTAAAGGCGTAGTACTTGCCTATTACTTACTCTAAGCTTACTTTGACAGGGGTAATTAAGTAGGTACCTAACCCGCCAATACCTTTTGCTGGGAATGGACCTACACGATAGTAAATACACTTTTGATCCTTAACTATTGATCCTATTATACGGGTCCTTTTATGTCATAAAGTTTATATTTGTTATTCGAGCAGTGGACTGCAATGGGTTAATGGGTGGATTATTTTTTGTTATTACTTACCAGTAGGTATCAGAAAAAATAAAGGCCCAGTTATTGTGCGAAATCTCGATTTAGAAGCAAGGGCCGCGATCGAATATGACTAACCGGTGCGTTACGATTAAAATAGCTTATTTAAGTGGTACGTATGCGTTGCGTAAACAAACACATTCCACCCCCCAGTACCTTAATTAGTGGGTTCACGAGCACTGATATCATTGTATTTCATCGCACTTCTACTTTCCTTGAGGTCTTAGTCATAATGAATGCTAATTTGAAATGATATTTTATTGAAGGTTCGTTTCTATCTATTTTTATTTCTTCTAATTGATTGTTTTCTAGGAACTCCATTGACTACCTACTTAGCGTGGCCACGACGATGTTCCTAGAAAACGGTAATTATGGAATATCGATCAATCTTTGATGCGCGCATCAGTTGCACGCCTACCATTCATATAGTATCTACCTACTGTTGGGGCAAATTTGAAATTTATATAATTGCCTGTAAAATATTTAATGATTACATAGGTATTTAAATAGGGAGAAATTTTAGGCTGAACGATAATATAATGCGGATTTACATGCTCTTTTTCGATACATCAATTCGATCAATGTAGGTTCTGTTTGGTCGACCCGGCCTTTTATGTGTCTTACATACAAGGTGTGTCATTTGCTCAGCACTCATTCGTTCTACGCGTCCAAACCACCTTTTCCATTTTCGCATTATTCTTTTCCATTCTCATATTTTAAAATAAAAAATATTATTGGTACAATTATTGTGTCCATTCTTAAAGAACACGTTCACAATACACATCTGTAGTTCGACAAGAAAACGTAAAAGAAAAAATGTTCGCTGATAAAATAAGTTTTACAACTTGGTGAACGAAATAAGTGATTCAATCAGACCCTGACCCATAAAAGATCGCAACTATACGAGAGAAAACACTGGCACAATTATTCAACAATATCATAATAAGAGTTCTTCGTTGAACGTCGAGGGTCTACTAATTTGAATACGATGCAAATAATATTAAGCTCTGTAAATTATGGTTATTATTATTAACTTGATCTTACATAAAATAAAAAATACTATATTATAGATATACTTATAGATATACTTATAGAACTGTAGGTATACCGTGTATATAAAAAAAATATACCTACTCACTACGGCTTCGTTTCCTTCAATGCAAAAACAAAACATCTTAAATTTCAAACTTTTTACATAAACCACACAAAGTTAAAACGGTAAGCCAAATCGAGCTTTAAAGAGGATTATGCAGCGCGGTGAGCAGTTTTCACAAAAAGTAAAATACATGACGCAATATCTTTTTGACCTACGAGTAGTGCTAACTTGTACAGCCTCTATTTGGGAAGCAATTATAATAAGTAAAACTTTCTATAAGGAGTTAAAATTAAGCATAGTTTACTTTTCTCCGTCAGTTTTCAATTAGTGTCTGTGATTAGATTTAGTTTTCCCGATCTGACATCGTTCAAACGCGGCACTATTTGCTTTCGAGCATCCCTGCGGGATTAAACTCTGAGTGGTTGACTTTAATTTAATTCTTGTCAACCCCCAGATCAAAAAGTAGCGGTTGTCAAATATTGGGATTAGTCTTTGTTGAGTCACACTTAACTTTTCTTAACTTTTATCTATGTTTTACGGCGTAGACAGATGTTAACAGGTGTCCGGTCTCTTCACTATTTACAAATTTAATGATTTATTTTTGCTATTGCAAGTAAATAAAATTAGCTTAAAATAAAATAAAGCTAGCTTAAGGGGAAAATTTATAAAACCATTATCAGACCTGCCGCCCTGTATGGGTCGTCATGCTTGGCTTTGAAAGCGAAGGAAGAAAGACAACTACATGTAGCGGAGATGCGAATGTTAAGATGGATGTGTGGTGTGACAAGAATGGACAGAATAAGGAATGAGTACATTAGAGGAAGTTTGAAAGTTGCACCAATAAATGAAAAATTTAGAAGCGAGCGACTGTCGTGGTATGGACATGTTATGAGAAGAGATGAAAGCAATGTTGTTAAAAAGGTTCTAAGTATGAATGTGGAGGGCTTTAAAGGTAGAGGTAGGCCTAAGAAAAGATGGATGGAGTGCGTGAAAGAGGATATGGCAAGGAAGGGGGTAACCGAAGAGATGACATCTGACAGGAATGAATGGAGGAAAAATACATGTTGCGCCGACCCCAAATAATTGGGACAAGGGCAGGTAGTAGAGTAGAGAGTAGATTTATGTTAGTAGGTATAATGGTGGAACCACATTTCGCTATTCGCCTATATTGTATTCGCCGAAAATCTTATAAGTAGATGACTAAACCCTAAAAGATTATAATCTTTAGCGACGAGGCACATTTTTGGATGGTTTTGTTATAAGCAAAATTGCCGTATATGGGATGACCACAACCCACATTAGGTTCACCAGGTGGCAATGCATTCACAAAAAGTTACTGTTTGGTGCGGATTTTGGTCTGGCGGCGTCATTGGTCCGTACTTCTTTAAAAACGACGTCGTCGGCGAGGCCATCATCGTCAACGTGGAGCGCTACAGATCTATGAATAACCATTTCTTTTGGCTTGAATTAAACTATATGGACGTGAACGACATGTGGTTCCAGCAAGATGGCGCTACTTGCCACACAGCTAACGACACAATGGACATTCTGCATGAACGGTTTGAGGGTAGGGTAGTCTTTCGCAGAGATGACGTGTATTGGCCAGGCACCATGATCGTGTGATTTGATAGCGAAGTCAAAACAAACCCCACAAGAAAAAGTCTAGTGAAGTTCATTAGACTATTTCTTGTGGGGTTCAAGGGCATTATTCCATTCATAATGTCATAAATGGGCCTTTGAAATAAAAAAAAAATCGTTAATATCTCACACACATCTTGTTTTATTCAATTTTAACATCTACTCGTCCTTTTTAAAAGACCCTATATAAAAATTATTTTTATTATTATTTATTAGCTGAATAAAAAATCGCCACTCCGAAATGCTTTAAATAATGCCAATAAGAGTTAAGATTTTGGCCTTCTTTTCTGGTTGACGGGAAAGGTTTCAAACGTAACTAGGATAAATCTGATAAACTATTAAGTTTTACACGTAATCTAAACAAACTATTGAGCTTTGGAATGGGATCCATTATAACTTATGAAATACTACATCTTATTATGAAAAAATTGATAAGTACAACTATTTACATACATTAATTGATTTATGCTATTAATTAAAGTAAAGTAAAAATATATTACTAAACATCATCACTATCACTATCACTATCACTACATAGTATAAAACAAAGTCGCCTTTTCTGTCCCTATATCCCTATGTGCGCTTAAATCTTTAAAACTACGCAACGGATTTTGATGCGGTTTTTTCCAATAGATAGAGTGATTCAAGAGGAAGGTTTATATGTATAATACATGCATCATATACTAAGGCAACATTGCTAATTTTAGAGGTTTCTAACGTGATGTCGTAAATTAACCTATTTTTTTGGGCTTATTTAGCAATTTAGCAAAAACGCTGCCTAAACCCTACGAGTTAGATCAAATTAATGTACTACAGTATTGTACACCATAAAAAGGTCTACAAAAAAGTCCGCGATGGTATATGTTTATCTTTTAGGGATAACCCACATTAACCATTTTTATTGTTTACTTTTTACGTGAAAAAATGGCTTATTTACGAAGCTATTTTAAGCAATACGGCATTAATCCTTATCGAATTAAGTACCTTAAATACAGTGTGCAATTAATATAGATCAATATGGTTCCTTACAGCATGTAAATTAAACAAATATTTTCGGAGATATTACAAATTTAAAATTTGCGTTTGCGGCGGGCGGTACCGGTCGGACGGGGCAGTGCGGGGAGGCCGCTATGTTTTTATATACAACGTTCATAGTTTTTCTGTAGTGTATCTAATTTAATATCAGCATTGCACCCGTGCGAAGCCGGGGCGGGTCGCTAGTAGTAGATAAAGAGTACCTACTAGAGGATCGACACATTTTATTCGTTAGAAACACTTTTATCTTATTGCATAACTTTTGCGCTAATAATTGCCTATACGGTACTAAAATAACAATATATAATCAGAGCGGGACGCCCAAATACGCATTGATGGTAAGAGTAAGCGGGACACATATAGGGTTACCATTTAGGAATTTGATAAGTCCTGACAAAAAGCCGGACATTTCGATAAAAGTCCGGACACTTCTATGCAGTGGCACAGGGGGGGGGGGGGGGGGTTAGGATGCGGTGAGCAGGTGGATATCGTTCGCCTTGAAACGCCCGTCGCATAGAGTAAGTATAATATTAAAAATCCTCATGGATCATGTGTACTGGTATAAGTACAAAACTAGTCTCCATGGTTTTTTCCTAAGAGTTCCTATTCCTGAAATATCGCGATTCAAACAGTTGTTTCTACTAACTAATCGATAAAAGTATCGACCGGATTTTGATGCGGTTTTCAGGGTTCCGTAGCCAGATGGCAAATGGTAATTGGTTAAATAGAACCAGAGATATGACCAAAAACTACCTAAAAACGAAGTCACGGGTATAAGCTTGTATAAAAAGTAGCCTATAATATGTTGCCCAGAAGTATGAACTATAATCGTACCAAGTTTGATCAAAATCCCTCTAGTAGTTTCTGATTAGTCAGAAAGTATGTCTGATAGACAGAAAGACAAACAATTTACTGTTTTTATTTTTTACTAGCTGTTGCCCGCGGCTCCGCTCGCGTGGAAGTCGCTTATTGCGTCCACTCCCACTCCTGCTCCCACTCCCGCTCCAGCTCCTACTCCCACTCCCACCCCCGCTCCCGCTCCCACTCATACTCCCACGCCCACCCCCACGCACACTCCCACTCCCACTCCCACCCCCGCTCTCACTTCCACTCACACTTCCACTCACACTTCCACTCCCACTCACACTCCCACCCCCACGCATACTTCCACTCCCACGCACACTACCACTCCCACGCACACTCCCACTCCCACCACCGCTCCCACTCCCACTCACACTACCACCCCCACTCTCACTCCCACTCACACTACCACCCCCACCCCCACTCTCACTCACACTCCCGCCCCCACGTACACTCCCACTCCCACGCATACTCCCTCACCCACGCACACTCCTACTCCCACTCCCACCCCCGCTCCCGCTCAAATCAAAATCTCTAAAAACTAATAACACCACTATCCACTAATCTTACTTGAACCCCACTCATTAACCCACTCATAAAAAAACATAATTTCATCTAAATAATTTATTTATTTATTTAATATTTATGCACACACAATGTTAATTAGTAAAGAAAATGGAAGGTGGAAAGAATAGTACAATTATTACATATTTCACAATTAATTTGTACCTAGTGTGATGTGGTTCATATTATGATTATACTATTGTACGTCTTGTCAGACATGCTACGGTGATACTTTTATGTAATTGACAACATCTTCTATCTACCTGTGACCTTTAAATGAATTTTGAATTTCGAATTTTGAACTGGGTGACGTAACCTACGACAAACTTATTATTTGCGGTTGGTACAGTAATCGGGTCTAGGAATTGAACCGCAAAATTAAATTTGTCTTTTATTGTATGTACTTTTCCGGGATAAAAAGTATCCAGTGTGCTGCCCAGGATATTGAAGAATAATTATACCAAGTTTCATCGTAATCGAACCGGTAGTTTTTGCGTGATACCTGAACAAACAGACAGACAGACAGACAGACAGACAGACAGACAGACAGACAGACAGACAGACAAAAATTTTTTTAATCACATATTTGGGTTCGGTGTCGGTCTAGTAACACCCCCTGCTATTTATTTTTTTGATATTTTCAATGTACAGAATTTTCACTTCTACAGATTTATTATAAGTATAGATTTTTTGCATTAGTATCGATCACCAAACATCCCCCAATAGTTACTTCGTAAATATGTATATTCAATGTACAGAATTGACCTTTCTACAGGTTTATTATAGGTACCTAAGTATAGAAGAAGATATAATATACCATCTAAATTAAAAATCCGGACAAATTAGAAAGCCGGACAAAGTCCGGACAAGTGCCTAAAAGTCCGGACATGTCCGGATTAATCCGGACGGATGGTAACCCTAGACACATATAATATCTTTTCTCCATTACATACGAGTACTATCCGGCAAGAATGCATAGCTCAGTAGGTGACTACACGACCACTTCTAATGGATCGTTTTTAATCAATCTCATAATAATGGAGTTAGATATACCCAAGTTCTCCGTCTACGTTCCGAAAGCGTTCCGTGAAGCCTGTCCTTAAGTAGAAAGCTTAAAGCTCAGGCTCAGAAAGCTGTTAAAAAAAATAAGAGCACAGTTCAATATGAATCGATACTACACACCTGTGACTTACAATAAAGTTATAGTGCTGAGATATCTCAGATATCTATTTCAAGAAAAATATAAATTACTCATGATGACGTTAGACTTGTACGGTATAAGAGGAATGTATGCAGTATGAAGCCCAAATAAGAACACAGTGCCTGATTATGATACGATTTAGGTCACTGCTTAACGAAGTCTGTCTGAAGAAAAGAAACAATAAGTAGACAACAAAGCTCTTCTCAATATAACATAATACAATACTTTTCTAACACCTTTGTAATAGACATCTCGCTTTTGTTGTAGTGACAGTGAGGCTTTTATATTTTCTTAATGGGTACGGTAAAATCGCGCCCACCTGATTTTAATGACATATTAACAAAGGATAATTTTATTACTGTCTGCTCTGTTATATTATATTTTCATATTTCGAGTGATAACGTCTAGACACCCAGCCACATGATAAAATCTTTGTTTATTTATAGCACATCAATAGGTATCTTTAACTCATCTGATGGAAACCGGTGAGCGAGGTCTAAAGAATAATAGTAGTCTTTGTTTTATATTACAATGATGGTCTCCGGTTCTTCAGCAAACTGATTTTAATACACAACCCTAAAGAACTCACGATGATTAAAGAAAGAAATTAGCCGTATTAGTATTTGTGCCTACATCAAAAAATATTCTCGCAATCACGACACGTTTTTACTTTTATGTCACCTTTTATTTACTTTTATAATAGCTCCAGATAGTATCTAAATATTCAGAATTGATTGATTTTTGGTTCCAGTTTCGAATTATTAAATTAATTTTAATATCCATGTCAATTTGGTTTCGATTTAAATGTGTTAACATATGCAAAGCGGTAGATATATTCACTTTCCTTCCGGGTTCGTTCTAGTTGTGATCCCGCAGTCAAATTATATAGCAGCTTCTATAATGGGCTCCGGTCTCACTGTTTCACTACAACTTGTACCTAACTTCTCCAAACTTGTTCACTGATTCTTTTATTTACATCGTGTATTGTAAATATAATCAGAATATAGAATATTCATAGTTTTAATGTCAGGCCGTTCTATCTGTAATTTGATATTACTCCTCAGAGTCCTTGTATTTCATGATGCAATTAATTAGTACAAGTGTATTTGGTTAATTGATTCCAAGTATATTCCTGTACAATTCCTGTACTGTTGTAGCCTTTTTATTAAATTATATCGTGGATAGATATCGCTTTGACTGCCTCGTTAATGCCTTGGCATTTTTTTCTATACCACGTAGGTGGCAGACAAGCACACGGCCCACCTAATGCGAAGCGGTCACCGTGGCCTATGGACGTGTGCAACACTAAAGGTGTCACACCCACGCTGCCTACCCTTATGGGTAGGGGGGAGGGCTAGGACGGGGTGGGGGGAGGAGGGGTACAGTGAGCTCTACCCTACTTACCGGTGGGAAAACAACTCAAGGTTATTATGGCCGAGGTCTTCAGTAGGGTGGAGGTAGTACTACCCCAGTCAGACAGCTCATTCCGGACGGGAGATCGACGGGAGATACCGCGCCGTCGTGTCCTACCTCCTCGTTTGCGGAAAATATTGCGGAGCGAAGACCGTTAACTTTTCTATTGTAAAGCACTTATAGTAGAGTAAGAGCCCAGAGCAATCAGACATAACTTATTTTCACACGGATGAAACCTGCAGTTTTCAGTAGCGTCTCGAGTGCCTTGAATACCTACGCGCTTTGTTAAACTTGCCGAGTGACACCTGGGCAGGTACCAGGTGAGAAAGGTGACTAAAAATAAGTGTTATGTAACTTATTTTCACATGGCTGATTTTTATATATGTCATGTAGAATATTATTTTAAAGTAATTATCATAAGTGTCAGACACTTTTGATGGACCAGAACTTTTATCAGACGCTTTAAAGCTAACCAAAAAATGTATGAACTTTACTTATTTTCACATGGCTGATTTTTATATATGTCATGTAGAATATTATTTTAAAGTAATTATCATAAGTGTCAGACACTTTTGATGGACCAGAACTTTTATCAGACGCTTTAAAGCTACCCAAAAAATGTATGAACTTTACTTATTTTCACATGTCTGATTTTTTAATGTTATTGAAGTACTTATTTGAAAGTTATATTCAATCAGTCAGACAAATTAGAGTGATCAAACATCCCCTAAGACAAAAAATATTCAGCCAGAAGTATGAGGGCGAGAGCACTATGCATGCGCTTCAGAGTGAGTGAGACGTCCATGATAACTCGGTTCCCCTTCCTAAACTCACCATTTGTTTCAATCTACTGTGTATGTGCTGTTTGCGTGTAATATAACTAAAGGTAACTAAAAATAAGAATCATTTAATTTAAATTCACATGGCTGTTTTTTATATAATTATGTCATGTAGAATATTATTTTAAAGTAATATGTCCATCAAAAGTGTCAGACACTTTTGATGGACCAGAGCTTTTGTCAGACGCTTTAAAGCTACCCAAAAAATTTGTGAACTTTACTTATTATTTTTATTACATGTCTGATTTTTACCCGACTGCGCAACGCAAAGGAGTGGTAATGTGTTTAACAGCCTATGTATGTATGTATGTATGTATGTATGTAGGTATGTATGTATGTATGTATGTTTGTATGTTCCTTTGAAGCACTATACAGACCAAACGCCTGGGCCGATTTTCATGATTCACACGTCAATCGATTCCTCTTAGTCCGGCGAGTGTCACTAAAGACATGACGTCAGTGAAAATTCAATATGGCGACTACTGGCCGCCATATTGTGAAAATTAAAAAATGAAAGTCAGCAAAGTATGTCAAGTGGGGTATCGTTGAATAGGTATTTAAAAATCATTTTTAGTTTTCTTTCAACATTTTTCGATTCCATTGACCATTTAGGATCTACAGCGATTTAAAGTTGCGTAACAACAATTCATAGGTTTTTATTAGACAGTAGAAAGTCCAATCGGGTAAATAGCTGGCTAGGACACTTATAACTAAAAAGTATAAAATAAAAAAATATAATTTAGAAATTAAAAAACCCGACTGCGTAAAAAACTAAAAAGAAAAAAAACAAGCACTCATATGTCCGGTGGTCTAGAAACATAACAACTTAACAGTCGGGATCCATTGAAAAATAAGATTGGCTGTTGAATAGTGGATCCCGACTGTTAAGTTGTTATGTTTCTAGACCACCGGACATATATGAGTGCTTGTTTTTTTTCTTTTTAGTTTTTTACGCAGTCGGGTTTTTTAATTTCTAAATTATATTTTTTTAATACGTTATTGAAGTACTTATTTATTTAAAAGTTTTAAGTTAAGTTAAGTTTTAAGTTAAGTTAAGTTAAGTTAAGTTTTAAGTTAAGTTTTAAGTTTATTTAAAAGTGCCAGCAACAACATATCTGACGACGATGAAGATGATGACTCGGATGGACAGTACCATGATTGGATGAACGATGAAATCTCAAATTATTACCTCGATAATTATGATAAATAGCTGTTGCCCGCGGCTCCACCTGCGTGGACGTCGATTTTCGCTTTTTTTTACTATAAGTATCATCGGTTCTAATCTGCCGATTGTGATCAAATATGCGTAAGATTTTGAGTCTAACCAAGACCTTTCTAATAAAAAACTGCATCAAAACCCGTTCAGTACTTTTTACGTCCATCGCAATTGGTTAAGTATAACTACCCCTACAGTGGTTAGTAAATATATAACTTTTTTCCAATGTTAATTTAAAAATTGTAGTGCGACAACCAAGCATACAGTGATTTAAATCTATGTTTTGTACTGTACTAAAGGTGTAAATATATAAATAGTTATGTATCAGTTTTGTATCTATTCTGCAGAAAATAGTTTTGCCAAAAGGAATTTATTTACCTGTAAAACGTATGTATATAATTTATTACTATGGATTAATAGGATGTGTATTTCTCTGTATTTTTCTAAGTTCTGTCAATAAAGATACTTTAAAACAAACAAACAAAACTTCTGGCTGAGTAATTATTGTCTTAGGGGATGTTTGGTCACTCTAATTTGTCTGACTGATTGAATATAACTTTCAAATAAGTACTTCAATAACATTAAAAAATCAGACATGTGAAAATAAGTAAAGTTCATACATTTTTTGGGTAGCTTTAAAGCGTCTGATAAAAGTTCTGGTCCATCAAAAGTGTCCGACACTTATGATAATTACTTTAAAATAATATTCTACATGACATATATAAAAATCAGCCATGTGAAAATAAGTAAAGTTCATACATTTTTTGGGTAGCTTTAAAGCGTCTGATAAAAGTTCTGGTCCATCAAAAGTGTCTGACACTTATGATAATTACTTTAAAATAATATTCTACATGACATATATAAAAATCAGCCATGTGAAAATAAGTTACATAACACTTATTTTTAGTCACCTTTCTCACTTGGTACCTGCCCAGGTGTCACTCGGCAAGTTTAACAAAGCGCGTAGGTATTCAAGGCACTCGAGACGCTACTGAAAACTGCAGGTTTCATCCGTGTGAAAATAAGTTATATGTCTGATTGCTCTGGGCTCTCGGACTATAGAGGGTGATATTAAAATCAAAATAATAATCAATATGGTTACTAACTTCATGAAATTTATTACAGACCAAATTTGATTCTGAAAACTTATTAGTACCTTCTTCTACTCCAATAATTTATACTTATTCTTATGTCACTTTTCTTACTGAATAATGTAGACTTATGTGCTGTTTACCGAACGTGATACTCGCAAATATATGTCCTGCCTTCTGTCTATCTACGATGCAACTGTTATAGTACATATTACATTAAACCTCTCTCGAGAGAGAAACTCGAGCATCTAATAAATAAATTGCCCGCATAACCCACTTTTAAAATATAAAAATAGTTTAAGTACTTCTTATAAATCAGCTGTCTTGTTTGTTCTACTCGTAGTTCGCCAGTTATGGATTTTGTCTCGAGATTTCAGCTGTAGCTTACTTTTATATGGGTACCTATGACTTCGCTTCCTAGAGATATTAAGCCAGGAAACTTCCAAAGTTATGATGATATAATTTTTCAGCTTAGGCTGGAATTTATCTTGAATATCCGTTTCACTAAACTGAGATTTTAGGTCAATGATATTATAACATTAGATATGTCATATGCTCACAAATCAAGCTAAAAAATGTTCCGAACACATTTTTCATTCATCTACATTTCACTCCCAAACCAATCGATTGAAAAGAGATGACATGAAAAAAACCATATAAAAAAAGAAGAAAGCTAGTGTTTGTCATTTCGATTTAATGTTATCACACTACACTCAACGCACCAATCATTGCGGTTGCTACATCGGTGTACATAGACTAACAAAATTATTGAGAAAGAAGGTACAAAGCTCTCTGAATTGAGGTAATTGCCTATTTTTAGACAGATATGTTTTTAGTTGAAAACAAATTATGGAGAAATCAAACTTCACTCTACAAAATTAAATATATATATTTATTGAAGAATGGTCGTGACATCCTCTTTCATTATTACAGAATCATGTAGAAATTGACTTTTGCAGATAATATCTTTAAAAACTGACATATTTTTACTTACAATACAAAGTATGACAAAGTGTATATTATTACTTTTCAACACACATATAATGTAGCGTAACACTTAATTAAAAAAAAAAAAATTGTAATGCAAATGTAATTTACATTACTGTTGACTCGCTGTCTAAATAAAAAAAGTTTACAATTCTATAATAGTATAGATACACTTTGTTATCTATAATATTATAAAATTGTAAACCAGCTGTGTCTATAAATTGGAGATATTTAAAAAAAATACGTGGGAAATATAATATGAACGATACTGAACACGACGATATATTTTTTTAAGTCTTGTCTGTTTGTCTGTTTGTGCGCGATGGACGCAAAAACTACTGGACAATTTTTAATTGTATTTTTCGTTTGTAAGGTCTTGGTCACACTTAAAATCATACGCATGTTTTATCACAATCGGGCGAGTAGACCCAAAGATATAGTCAAAAGACGTGCAGACTGACATCCGCGCGGGCGAAGCCGCGGGCGTAGCCCAGTTGTATTATAAAAAAAAGCTATATTATGACAGTAGAGGAAGCGCGTGAAGTATGCAAGGACAGAAGCAGTTGGCGGGCTGCCGTTTTTTTATACTGCCAATAGTACAACTTTAACAAGTACCTAGGTAGGTACTTGCCAGTGAAGTGAAGTTCGCACTCATTAACTTATTTGAACCACATAGTTTTAGTACACACTTACAAAAAATAACAATTTAGAATTGCGAGGTAGTGTAGTGAGTTTACTGCCTACGATATTCTCATCTGTACTTTAATCTATGTTCGGAGTACACGCGTCCTTGTCGCTCACGTACCAAATTATATCATGCTGTCTCCTTTTATTTTCGTGCTGACATTTTTAATTTGAATAACAAGCAAGTTAGAAATATAATCTTAATAAGTTGAAATAAGTAATACTTACATGTGATATGAAATCCCTTGAGATTTATTAATTTTAGAGTGATAGTTTTTGCAATGTCTATACACACACGATGGCATTTTTGTTATTTTAAACCAAAACGGTTTTGTTTCACTGAAGCTCTCGCTCTACGTTCGACCGGCGCCGGTCGGTATCGCGGACTAGAGACAAAACGTTCCAATTGACTCGTTTTCGGATCTTCACGTTTCTCGCGCAATAACACATCTACTTCTTTTTATATGTAATATCATTGTTTTAGGTTTAACTCAATGAAATTCCCATCCAGCCCATGGATAGGAATTTCATTGAGCCAGCCTTAAAGGTGAAGAACATTTAACTCCTAATAGAATATAAATTAATTTTATGAACGAAAAAATAAAACATCGTTTTTGAAATATTCCGTATCTGACGTAATGTAATCTCAAATCATTGTTTAAAGTTCATCTCTGCTTAAAAGGTATGTAGGTACCTATTAAGTACCTCGGTGTTACAATTAATTCTAAAATATCCCAAAAGCTTAAAGTAGTTCTGAGATTACATCAAAATACCACGGCATAAACAATGTTTCTTGAGTTAAAATAACTTGAGCAATTTTCTCTGTGGAAATGCTACACGTTTTGAATATAATTGTGTATGACTTGTCGGCTATTTATAAGAGACATGATAGGATTACCGTCATGATATTGAAGGAAAGTTATTCCCTCATTCAAGTTCCAAGCACATTCTGTTCTGAAACCATCGAAGAATAGATTAAAAAGATACGCTGAGATAAAAATGTATAAATGAGGTTTTACGACGACTATATTTATTATGATTCAGGACTATTATATGCCAATAAACTGTTTAATATGTCATACTTCATCTATATTTTTGAGTACCTGAGTTGAGCACTGAATTTGTTTCTTATTTTATTTTGTATTAGTATTTAAACTTTTAATTTAATAAAATATATTTCGTAATTTATTTATCGCTGTAGAGAGCGAAGGCTATTCTTGAATCTCGGGGATCGCTCTTAAGATTTAGACGAAAATTTATATTTAGGTAAGGTTTATACCTAATTATGTTAATAATGATGTTATTTCAGGTATCCTTATGTACCTGCTCACTACAGTTCATGAAACTTATAGACCTGGCTCTATAATAATTATCTCGTATCCCAAAAACTACGTCTTTCCTTAACACATTCCTTTATTTTAATATTCTTTGTCTAAAATAAACTAGCTCTGTACTGTATATTGTAGTACATACCTAATATACTTCTGAGTACATAGTTATTACAAAGTTAGAGCCTACAGTTTAGTTTGTCTTTTGTTTAGGATGGAAAACTTATCAACAGTAACAAGTACTTCGAAATAAACTTGAGCCTTAGATTAATTTACTCTCACAAGCAGTATCATGGGATAACCTTTAGAAACACGTACTTTTCATCAGACCGCGTAACGAGTGTGGGCCTGTATGAGTATGCCTGTAATAGATGACATCATTGAATTTCAATTGAACCAACCACGGTTGGTTTCAGAACTGAACTTATCGCTCCAGTGTTATTTCGTTATTAGGTGGGCACTTCAATCATATTTCTTCTATTTTGATTTAGCTTTGTGGCAGTAAACTGTTCCATAGCAACCTACAGGATTCCTAACTACCGATAACATTGAATGTTTAACCTGTTGCGGTGGGTTGTTTATTAATTTTTTTTCGAAATATAATGTTGTAACTCGTAGTATAGTGCACGGCATCTAAAGTGGCCAGATCTTGGAGTAGTGTGGGCCCCACTACTTCAAAACCTTGCCAAGTTAGATGCCGTACACTATACTTGCTTGTGGCAAAATATCAACGTTGTCAATGGCACACGTCCATAGGTCAGGTGGGTCGTGTGCTTGTCTGCCACCCAAGTAGTATAAAAAAAGAACTTGCTAAAATAACCTATATTACCTTAATAACTCTTATTGTTACTGCCAATATGCCTTGTAATTATTTAGTTACGGGTATTCCGCATTCTCTTTTGATTTTAACCTAACAGACGGAATAATTCGAACGTGAATTTAGGAAACAAATTGGATTGCCCACCGATACAAAGCAAATCAGCCGGCTTAACTTGGAAAAATGTAATTTCAGCCTTTGTTCAGGAAGTTGTAAACTTTTCTTACAATAGAGAGAATTGAAACATCAAAAGGTGGCGCCGTGGTTAGTAGATAGTATATTTATTAATCAATCGCATAACGTTTGCTCACTTCTATTACAATCTACAACTAACAATAAATATCATGAAAATATTTCTGATAAGTACTGTCGATGTTATGCTCGAAGGAGCGCCTTTGAGGGAAAGTATCGAGCTATGTTAGGTTTGCAAGTAATGCTCGTGTGTAACTGTTCAAATAAAATTGGGTTCAGTCAGCTCAACAAAGTGGTTGTTGGCAAAAATTGTATTTATATTTTTCTGGAGCTAGGAATTTAGGTACCTACTCAAAGGTTAAAAAAATAAAATAAGTAATGAAAGTTGCTGATTGGCCCGCAAATATCCTATATGACATAAGAAAACGATTTCAGCAAAAGACATTTTCCCGCATTATTTTCAATTTCAATTATACTGTAATTCAGTTATTTTTTATTTTTTACTTATAAGTCTGTTTAATGATTGTATAATTATGTAATTCACATTTTAAATTGCGTACCTATTGTAGTAAAATTATTGCACTAATTTATAATTCTTGCCATATTCCCCAAACACGTAGTACATTGATATAGTGTAAATTGCAACATGCACGACGCTCGCACAACACGTGCTGCACTTAGGTGTCATCCACATACGAAGCAATCAATATCATCGCAAACCTAACGGTTTGGTTATTCCTTTCTTGGTTGTACGATAAAGAACTGGAATGCCCACCACACACGTGTCCCCTTCTTTCAATTTTATTCTGGGCTCTTTAAGAGGGGCGTGAAAAAAACAGCTACTGAGGCCATCTAGGTAGAGGCCACCATTCTAGGGACAACCCCTGGAAATTGTGGTCACTATTTTTGAACTTCACCTCTGCTTACCATCAGACGGAGTGCAGTCTATCAATTCCATGAACTAAATGTAAAAAAAAATTCAGAGACAGTCACAACTTACAATGTTGTACAATCAGAATATACCTAATTCGTTTTATTTGTCCACAGATGCCAGTTTCCAACCTTTCTTTAACTTTGCTGACATGAGAGCACTCGCAGCGAACTTCTGCATCTACCACGTGAACGCGCCCGGCCAAGAGGACGGTGCTCCAAATCTACCCGATGAGTGAGTACTTAACCTTAGCCTCATACAAGAATTGTATTTATATTCACATGTTGTAATTTCAAAACTGCAAATGTTATTATAGAGTAGGATGCCATGGCCGCCACTGCCGCCATGCGCCAGATATAACTTATAGGTATTCTCAGAAACAACATCTATCGGGTAGAGTAGTATTAGTATATACTTTGAAGGTCTTCATACTAGCTACTTGTGATGGCGGCCAACTTACAGGCTCAATTGTTCACATTTTTTAGTTCTGTTCGAGTGCTGAGTTTTTAAAACCACATAAATTGGATTAATGAAGCTCATTTGTTTTCGAACACAGTAAACTGTTATGTTAATAAATTGATAAAGTAGTGTGTGTGAGATTCTAGACCACAAACATGCCTTCGGAATACAATTAAAAAAAATAAACTAAAAATATTTATACTTATAGTTGAGTCAATTTAATAGGCCACATTTGACGTTTGTCAGTTTAACATTCATAATGAGGTGACCTGTTAAAAAAGGTCGATTAAAACGAATGAATCGATACGGACTTGAAAGATAATGTGAAGTTTTAAAATCCTCAGGTGAATCCCTGTCTCATTATTATTTTTTCTTTCGTAAATTTAAGGAGCAAAATAAGACAAGTACATGATCTATACTTATAATAAAACTGTAGAGAGGTAAATTCTGTTCATTAAATATATTTACAAAATAACTATTGGGGGATGATTGGTGATCGATACTAATGCAAAAAATGCAATCAGTAATTTTTTTGTCACAACGTGGTTATTAATTTTATGATGATATTTCTTCACAAGTAATCATTGCATTCGATTCTACTTATAAGCTTTCGATTTTTAGAGTAACATGCCTAATGTTTAAAAAGAAAAAGGATTAACTGACACAACATTGTAATGACAAGGTAATGACGTTCAGTTCTTTAGATCAGAAATTGTTTATTATGTTTAGAATGGTTTATTGGTGAAAGCAAAACGTAAAATTACTTGTATCTGTCATTATTACAATAAATATGTAATAGTAATTGAAAAAAGTTAAGCAATTGTGCAGTTCTAACAAAACGAAAAATATATAATTTGATGCCCACCGCGGCGCGTCGTTAAAAGGTTGCGTTGCGATGTTGAATTTCGATGAATTGTCAAATGTGGCCTATTAAATTGACTCCACTATAGATCAATATCTATAAATATTTTTAGTTTATTTTACTCCAATGAGTAAGAATATACTCGAGATTTCTTACTTAACTGCTTTCTGTAGGCTAGGATCGTGCCAGAAAAGGAAATAACTGCGTATTTTTTTCGCTTACACTGTGTCTGCTCAATAAATCAAAGAACACATTGAATATTACTTTTTTCGTAAAAGCAATCTTAAATTCATTGTGGAGATTTAATATCGACTTACCTGCCGATTGACTGTCGTATAGAAGAAATTTTATATACCTACTTAGGTCTAAATATTTACAACTACATTACAGGTACTTATATAAATAGGTATGTCTGCAAAAACAAAAGAAAACTAAACTGAAACTCTTAACACGACGTTGGATAATACTAATGAAAATGTACTTAAAGAGGGCTGAAAGCAAAGCTATGTTAAATAATCGTATTGTCAGTTAGCAGGCTGCGCTAAATGGCCACTGATATAAACTATTATTCTCTAATCTATACTGTGCAGACCGTTGGTTAAGGAGGCGACGACGGTCTCGTGTATACATATTATAGGATATGCCATCAATGCTTACCATTACTCTATGAGTTAATTTAATTAGTTTGTTGCATACCTATGTGTGAAAAGTAGGTATACCTATCATAGATGACTCAGTAAGGTAGCCCTTCCCTCGTACCCCAGCTGGCCCAGGGCCATCTTTGGTTTTGAGATGGTCCCCTCGGATTTGGAAACCACGGTGCACTGTGCGGCGAGCATTTTGTGGAAAATTTTGGGTAGTGCCTACTTATACTTTATACAACACATATTTTAAAAAACAACCATGATTTCGACCTTTTGTATGGTGGTCATACATTTCTGAGTCCTGACGGATTACCCCTGAAAAACAGTCAAAAGCACTTTGTTTCTTTTTCTTATATTAAGCTATGCTTAAAAGCAAAGTTATGTTATATGCATCATAAGTCAGCACTGCTAAACAGCTATCTGTTATTCCGTGAGAAAAAGACACACCACACATGTAAACCCTCACTCTCATCTTGACAATAGTCAAGTGAAAAGTAAGTAATTAAGCTATGCACTAACCTAATATTTATTTGACGTTTAACAGCGGCTTGGCAACGTAACTATTGAAAGAATTATCTCGCATCTTAAATTAAAATTTTACGGATGTTTGATCACAATCGGTTAAATGGAACCGGAGATATACCTATAGTCAAAAAACGCGAAAACCGACTTTCACGCGGGTGAAGCCGCGGGCATAGGCTATTTTTATTAAATAATAATAATGTCACAGGTATTACGTATTCGATCAAATAAACTCACTACTGAATAGATTTTCCATAGTCCTATACCTTCTTCAAGCATGTTTCCGTCCACAAACACGACAATAGGTTAGACAAGGACAGTAATTATTAACGTCATTTGTAAACTATACAACATGACAGCACGTTCATTTCGCCAAATACAGCAAATACTACACTCCTAAAGTATACGATGAGCATTTTGGTTACATTTAAAAAAATGCGTTGAACACTGACAGAGCGGTGATTCGAATAGCTTAAACGAATGTTGCTTACTCTTAAAGTTACTACTGACCAGTAAGAAATTGAGCGACACAATAGTCCACCTCAAGCCATCTCAAAATTCTTAACGAAAATATTCGAAAATGAGACATGCCCAAAGATCCAATGAATCGATGTGTGTAAACGTACCTACATACATGATTCTACTTCGATGGTACAACATTGAAGTTTCATAAACTATTCGAAGAGACAATATAACGTGGAAACGACTTTACAACTTAGAACCAGCTTCGTCAAACTAGGCCATTCTAGTCAATAACAGTAGGTATAATATAGTGCAAGAAATATATCATCTATATCTTCTTAGATTATACTCGTACTATCTATAGGTACCCAAGTATCTAAATTGAATAAACCTACATCAATGAAATAAAATAGATTTATCAGACTCCAACAGCTTTTTTTAAGTGAATCATTATGAGATTATTTCCGTCCTGAAACGACAATGCTAACGCGAAAATCTATACTATTATAAAATTTATACATCAGCTGTGTCTGTACATTGAAAATATTTGAAAAAATTGGTTATGTAGAACCGGAAATATGACCAAAAGTTGTGACAACCGTCACTCACACGGGCGGAGTCAATAGCATTGGCTAGTATAAAATTAAAAATAATTCGCGTAAACTTTCGACATTAGTATTACATTGTATATTTATACTCGTTGTGAGCCTTCTATTTCCTCCGAATGTTGATTAATTGTATAAAAAAGTGAATCATTTTTCAATAGTTGCCAGTAATTTGTCAGGGGTCACAGTTGCGGGCAATAGTTATTCATCCTATAATGACAAAAAGAGTTTCAATCAGTACCAAAATGAAGACAGAACATGAACCACCCTCTACCGCAGTGAAACCTTTGAAAGATTACGCTCATGTTTTTAAGGGCTCCCTTAATTTGCTTGTGTATTATTCATTCACTGAGGTTCTGTGGTCAGTATGCTTCTATCAGTTTCGTGTACCTAGGTATCTGCCAAGAACCAACTCAATGATGAATGAATATCGACAGACAAACATTATAAACAATTATCCATTAAGTACATCTTACCTCAAGTTTTAGGAATTACAGTTTGTTTAAAAAAAACTTATCATAACTCAACTGGAACTAAATGCCACTGCAAACGAATAACTGTTAAACTCATAATTGTATGAAGTTCATCACAGGTAGCGTCAACTCACGTCAACTAAACATACCTACTCGTAACTTTGTCTTTCAACTCTAAATGAGAATTGTTTATAAAATCTCGCGGTCCCGCCCGCCAGTCTGAAATACAGCCAGAGAACAAAGTTCTGTGAATACAGCAAATCTATTCCTAAGAAACAAAGTAACCTATTCCAATATTTCAGACTGTTATATAATCTCAGTGCCAAATTTCACTCAAATTCTTGAAGCCGTCATGCCGACCGACGTGAATGAGTAACCCAACTTCCGTTGATTCTAACTTTAGTAATAGCAGAAGTGAAGTAAAATTAAGTAAGTATTAAATTAATAAACATAAATACGATCTTCTCAGAATGGTTACATAACATTTGATTACATATACATTGCCACTGAAATAACAAGTCGGAAGTGAGCGTAACCTGAAATAACTGTAGTTGAACTGAATGGGTGAAGTTACATCTAAGGCGGACTAAGAGGTGTTTTATTTTTTGTATTTTCATGTCAATGAGTTTGTGCACTGCCTATTAGACGTTCCGTCGCTGTAATGAGCGCGTAGAACGCAATACATTTAAACAGGGTCGAGAATCCAGGCCATAGTCCCACACTTGGCTATTGCGCACACTTCGGTGACCATAATGTAAACCCATTATTGAAGAATTGTACCAAATTAAATTAATTATAGTTTTCGCTTGAAAATTCTCCAGAATTTATAAAAAAAAACCATATCATTTGATTCTAATATGCATTCAACTAAAACATATTTGTAAAACCCGAGTGTAAAGCATTGTTATTATATGTATAAAGAAGTAGGAATTGCGTCAAATGGGCGATATCCATTTTGGGTCACTATGCCGCACGCATCATCGATCTGTTTGTATTAAATTCTTCCAGTGAAATGATGTTTAACTTTATTTTATAACGTTTCACTGTGCTTTGTACCAATCAGTCTAATCAGTCTAATGGATACTTTATCCGATACGGTTCTTTCATTGTTCTGCTCTCTTCAAATATGTAATTCATACGCGTTTATATGTTGCAATCGAAACTCTTAACCAGTCAAAGGTACTTTTAACTAGCAAAATCAGTCAAAAGTACTTTTAACCGTAAGCTTGCAGTCAAAACTCTTTACCAGTCAAATGTACTTCGGTAACGACACTGAAAATTTACTTTGCAATAGGTAATATTAAAGTTTTTAATAAATTAGGTAATGTTTTAAGTTAAACGCTTTTATGCATTAAAAGCGGCCATATTGGATTTTTTTTTCATAACAGTGAACTATATTCTTCTATTCAAGCCCTTCCATTTAATATCCATAATGCGATAGTTGTGGAAAAATATGTAAGCCGCCATTTTGTAGCGGTGGCCATCTTTAGGTCAAACAAACAGGTCAAGTTAAATAAAAGCGTTTAATAATAAAAAAAACAGAATACATCGGCCGAAAACATTTTATTAGGTCCTATCTGTATTCACCACATAGATTTAGATAGTCGTACCCTGCAACACAAGTGCAAAGGGCTAGGTGGTGCGGCGCCGGTTCCACTAAGTATTACGACTCTTGTATAAAACGGAGACCCTTGGGCGAACGAGAATGAGTTGCCTCGTAATTATACCAATGCATTGAAAATTTTACTTCTACCCAAGCAACTAGCTCTGGTTACCTCCCTTTAGCTAGCCAATTAAGACAAACTGGAGAGATATGTTGCGCTCTCGAGAGATAAACTCGTTAGCCAATAAATGGCACGACCAAGCTTCCCTGGAATGTGTGTTTTTCAAAAACCTCGTAATATTTTTTGTTGCGATCAGCAAGTTAGTGTAAATATCGTTCATTTCAATTCGTTATCAAATCGTTGCCTGTGCATATAAAATAGCTTCCATGGACCTAAATCGGATGTAATCCCACCTCATAGACCGTGAAAGCAAATAATCTTGAAGCTGAGAGCTCAGACTAAGATCAATTAATTTATGAATCACATAAATAGGGTAGCGACCATTGCACAACAAAATTAATATTGCATCTGCACAACAATATCGTCATCAGATAATATTGAGAGGATCGCGATACATATTGACTGTCTACACCCGATTTATGCGCACTTACCTAAATCAGTGTTGCCGTGGTGGGTGGTGGTTGGTAATCAAACAATTTATTTGTTAAAGATTAGAGTAATGTCTTCATTTCATTTAGAATCATAACAAGATGATGTCCCATTTTCGTTACCGATCGACAGTAATTTTACTGACAAGAATAATGTTTCGCAGAAATTTACAGAGAACGAGCAACTAGTTCCATTTATCTTTATTTTGTTATTCAATAAGTCATGAATTTTTAAAAAGGTTCTACGAATATGAGCTGAGTAAAACTAAATACAATCTTTTTTTTTTATAAAAGCAAAACATTTTATCTTCCTCACTTTATTGTAATGTTTTGTGGGAAACAACTATTACCCTTTGCAAATCGACTTCTTAGAAAATAAATTATATATCGACATTGCATTTTTCTATAACATTACTGAGTGCCATTCTCAATAACTTGAGATCGTCTTAAAGCCCTTTCTCATTACAATATGCAACTTTCATAGAAACATAAAATGAGATTATTCGCTCGATTGTTTCTCATTTCAATATAAAAACATTCAATGTTGAAATACTCAAGTACCACGTTAGAGAAAACAACTCTTCTGCAAGGAAATAATTGGCGAGAGCTCCTCACTTAGATACTTCATATCGAACTTGATGTTAATAGTACCTAACAAGGTATTCTTTATTCCGTGGTACCTAAAGACCTGCTCTTAACACTGACATTTAAATAACCTCGCTGTTTAAAATGTTTTCAGACTTGCACTTTGCATTGACGAGTTGATGTTTGCTTATTTATTCGCTATTTGAACAAGAACAACTTTGTGATGTTTTGCTACTAGAAACTAGCAAAACATCGCAAAGTTGTTCTTGTTCATATTCTTGTTAGTCAATTTTGTAACCTACATGAATAAATAACACTATTAAACAAAGGTAGCTATATTATTTACGTATTCATATTTTTAACTAACAGTTTGTCTCGTCGGGGAGACCGCTCTAGATCTTGCGAGACAGACGTTAGATTAGGTTATGATTAGGTGAGCGGTCCCCGACGAGACAAACTGTTAGTTAAAAATACCTTTAGCTACCTTAGCTGGCGTTAGCTACCTTTAATAATAATAAAGGCTCAATACTTAGGGTAGATAGGTCATAATATAATAGTTATTTTTTTACTTTTTACAGGTTTTTTATTGTTCTTTTTTGTGAGTCAGGGATTTTTAAATTTTAAATTTATATTTCCATTAACCGCCCAACAAAGGATATTCGCCAATCTCCTTTCCCGCATTAGTAAAATATCTACAGTAGTAGGAGAAATACAGTAGGTATTATCTTTCAAAAACGATGTTTTCTAATTGTAGCAATAAATATGTCTTATCAGTGAAATTATATTTATACAGCTAATAAAAAATCGTAAAGCAAGATCATTTATTTATCATAATCATATTATTAGGAATATGCGGGACAAGGGTAGTTGTATTCTCCAAACAGAGCGGTCGCTCGAATTTATCATGTAGTACAACCCCCGTGGCGAGTAAATATTAGAAAGACTAATAAGATACGTCTTTGGTGTATGTCAACATATATATTTGTGTGTCTTGTTAAAGTTATGACAGAAAGAAGACTGCGGAGACGTGGTGAATAAAATAACAACTATTTGAATGGGGTATTTCCATTGTACAAATGTTGTAATAGTGAGTGAGAATAATTTTAGAAAACAAAATCATTTCACCAGTTCCATGGAACGAATGTGGTGCTATATGGCGTACATTGCGAGAGGCCTATGTCCAGTAGTGGACTGCAATAGGCAATTTGATTGTTTGATTGATCGATAGAACAAGTTAATAAGTACTGGAACTAGAGAGAACCATTAAAATGTTTGACTGCATTGAAAATATAGACTAGAAACAGATTAACAGTAAACTTTTCAGGTAGTTTATGGAACATATTGCATGTTTTAAAACGTGAGATTCTCCAAATATAATGAAATCTATACTTACTATAAAAAAATTGTAAAGTAACTGTTTACATTGGAGATATTGAAAAAAATACTTAGGTTCTGTTATATATGAATGAATGAATGATTCTTAACACAAAAATATTTTTTTGGAATTCTTGTCGGTTGTTTTTTTGTTCGCAATGGACCCATAAACTTACTGAACCGACTTTGATATGGTTTTTTGTTTGAAAGCTCTTAGTCAGACTTAAAATCTTAGGCATGTTCGATCATAATCGGTTGAGTAGAACCGGAGACATATAGTCAAAACGCGCGAAAACCAACATCCACACGGCCTAGCCTAGTTAATTAAAAAAATATAACATTCATATTCGACCACGTGTGTGAGAACATTTGAGTTGCTGAATCTCTGCTGAATCTAGATTCAAGTCACTTGTTTGTTTACAGTTTATATTTGGTTCGGTACCTACGTGTGCTTTTTTGATTGCCCTGACGTCATTCGGTTGGATGACGTCAAGACGTTGCTATAGTGTTTTGACAGTATTTTTATTCATTTCAAATGTTATTGAGATATTTAAGGAAAACGTAGGCAATTCTTTTAGTTATATTTGAAAGACCAACAGCTTATAAAATCATTATTATCCATATAAATTAGACAATGGATTGATTGAATGGATGCTTCTGCAACATCAAATACTAAGAAAAGTTTGATATAAACATTTAAGGCGACTATCATACAATGAAAAGTTATTTTTGTCGTATATGGTACGGAACCCTTTGCGCGCAAGTCCGACTTCCAATTGACTGCTTTTTTTTATTAATGATAAAGTTATTGGAAAAGTACATGCCTACCTGTATAACTTATACGTTTTTTGATTTAACCTCATCTTTCGTAAGTTTCATTTTAAGCGCAATCTCCGTCGCATTTTTCTTGCCAGCACTGTTTATTTATTTCTGAAGCAATTTATAGCTTAAAACTAGTTGTAATATTAAAATAACCGCTATGTACTAAGTACATTTGGATATTTTTTTTTTATACAACGTATTATTATATACGTAGGTATAAGTATACAAGTAACAATGTATACACGGTACATACCTATACCAAAAAAAATTTTTTTTTTTTTTTCAATTTTTGTCTGTTTTCCCCAGTTCCCCTGAAACAGCTGACCCGATTTTCGAGACTTTTACTGACTGATAGGTAGCTAAGAAGTAACTTCGGCTACTTTAACTTTGGAAAAAGAATTAGGATGCCGCGTAAAGAAATTACAACCTGAAAATCTAAAACCACGCGGACGAAGTCGCGGGCACGGCTAGTGGTATTATATAGGTCGCGTACGGTTATGTACATGAAGCTCTGTATGTTGATTTACTAAATTTAGTACAAAATTACGTATTCGTGACGTTATCTAAATTTTAGTTAATTAATATACTGTGCTTTCATATACCGCTTCATGTGATAATACATTTTTCATTCCAATAATAAATGGTCTCTGAATTAATCGTTACGTACATTGCTGATTCTGACACATCCAAAACCCATTTAGGTTTTATTATAACGACACACAATATTGTTGAGTACCTACCTATAACCTATAAGTACATTAAATAGGTATTTTTTTAATTTATCATTCTCTTATTTTAGAAGTTAGGGGGACACACTTTTTCCATTTTGGAAGTGTCTCTCGCGCAAACTTAAAAAAAAATGTTAGAAGCCTCAATAGCATTTTTAAAGACCTATCTATAGGATACCCCATACGTATGGGTTTGATGAAAAAATAAACAAAAGTTTCAGTTCTTAGTATGGGACCCCCAAAATTTATTGCTTTTTTTCTATTTTTGTGTGAAATTCTTAATGCGGTTCGCAGAATACAATACATCTGGAAAAAAGTAGCTGTGACATACGGACGGACAGACGGACAGACACACAGAAAGACATGACGAATCTATAAGGGTTCCGTTTTTTGCCATTTGGCTACGGAACCCTAAAAACGCGTCCGTCACCAGTCATCCATACTTAAAGAATAAGAATAATTTATTTGATTTATTATTATTATACGAAATTTTTTAATTATTATGATTATGATTATTATGATTTAATATTATTTTATTTATACGAAATGCTTTTAACACATTGGAGAGAGACGTTCTTTTGAGTGAGGTCAAGGATCAGGTTCCCTCTCTCTACCCTTTTCTGTTTCAAGTGTACCATCATCCCTCTAATCTCTTCTTCAATAACAACTTAGTCTCTTCGCAAGTGGGTGCTCAGCAAGGAGATCCGCTGGGGCCCCTTGTTTTCAGCCTGGCGATCCATAAAGTCATTACGGAGCTTAAATCCAACCTGAACTTATGGTATCTAGACGATGGGACCCTCGGGGGTTCACCGGAAGACGTCTACCAGGATCTGAACGCTTTGATTCCTCGTCTCAAGAAATTGGGCCTGGAGGTGAATCCTTCTAAATGCGAATTGTTCCCTTGCAGTACTGAAGCTCGTTCTTGTTTTTCTCGCTTCAATTCCCTTTTGCCTGGCCTCAAAGAACTTTCTCCATACTCTTTCACCCTCTTAGGGTCTCCTATCTTCCCTGATGGAGTGCCAGAAGCAATTTCTTCCCGCACTAAGCTTCTCCTGACCGCTCGAGAACGTCTCAAAGACCTTTCTGCGCATGTGGCGATGGCCTTATTGCGCATGTGCTTTACCCTCCCTAAGCTAACGTATCTCATGCGGACTACACCTACCTGGGTATGTCCAGTGGAAGTCGCAGCATTCGACGATAGCCTCAGATCCACTGTTGAGTCGATCCTAAATGTATCTCTCAACGAGTCTCAGTGGACACAGGCGACTCTTCCCATTCGTCACGGAGGTATCGGAGTGCGACGCGCGCGGGATGTGGGTGTGCCGGCTTTCCTGGCGTCGGCGCATGGGGTAGCGGATCTCGTCACTGTAATCCTCCATAATAATGGTGGCAGAGTGACCGTGCCCTTTGCGCCCGAGGCCGAGACAGTGTGGTTCGCCCGCAGTTCAGCGGCGTCAAGTCCAGTGGTGCCCCATGTCCAGCGCGCTTGGGACGAGGTCATTGCTGGGGGGCTTAGGGAGCAGTTGTTGGGGGGTGCATCGGGAGCCGATCTGGCCAGGCTCCGTGCAGTGTCACAGCCGGAATCGGGAGCATGGTTGCACGCGCTGCCTTCACCTCACCTGGGCACTTTGTTGGATGACAATTCGTTGCGGGTGGCGGTGGCCCTCCGCCTGGGCTGCGGGTTGTGTGAACCCCATAGATGCACCTGCGGTTCCACGGTGGCGGACGACGGCCATCACGCACTGAGTTGTTGTAGAAGTGCGGGTAGGTTTCCGCGCCACCATGCTCTCAACGATATACTTCGGAGAGCCTTTGTGTCGGCGGATATCCCATGCCTATTAGAACCACCTGGCCTCAGCAGATCCGACGGCAAAAGGCCGGACGGTATGACTCTGGTGCCATGGAAAAATGGTAGGTGCCTCCTGTGGGATGCCACGTGTGTCAGCACGGTCGCACCCAGTCACCTGAGCCGTACTGCCCGGTCTCCGGCAGCTGCTGCCGAGGACGCAGCGAATAAAAAACGGGAGAAATACGCTGCATTGACAGGGCAATATATGTTCGCTCCCTTTGCGGTCGAGACAATGGGTAGTTGGGGCACCGATGCCAAAAAACTAGTTGGCGAATTGGGACGCAGGTTGAGGGAAAAAACGGGTGACTCCCGCTCCGGCTCGTACCTGGGGCAACGGTTGGCCATAGCAATTCAACGGGGCAATGCCGCCAGCGTTATGGGCACCTTTGCACCAGGTACGATGAGGGGCGGGTTAATAGATTAGACTTTTTTTTTTTGGACTGTAAAAAAAAAATATACCTATATTTATTTGACATTAAACATGGTATAAGAGGGCACCACGCAAAACAATTAAAACCCGCGAGTTTGTCCGCGTGGATTGATGGACGAGGCCCTGGCGTAAACTTTCCTCTCGTGGTTAAGAGGTCAGGCGGCAGTCACTCCCGCATAAGATAAGTTAAATCAAGCAAAAGAGTAGGACAGTCAAGTACAAGCTTTGAATGGCACCGTAATAGCTAACGCTAGGATGACAATGATGATGAAAATATGTTGTGAAAAGGTTAAAAGTGTGAATGTAGAGGGCTTTAGGAGTCATCATAGAACAAAAATAAGTTAAATATTAATTTTTAAAAAGACATTTTAAAAACAAGCTCTCCAGTAAGTGCATAACCAGACAAATCAAATGAGCCCAAACATTTTAACAGGGCTTATCTTGTTTAGTTCAGAAGTTCCTATGATCACTTACCGTCGCCTTCTTCAGACCTTGGATATCACTACTTGATCATTCACTACTTCATCTTCAGAGTATTTGCCAAGGCACAGCAAATGAGCCTAAAATATATTGCTTTTTTGGTAACTTTATCTGTAGGTACTTACATACAAATAAATAAAATATTGGTCCACGCGGGCAAAATCGTGGGCACAGCTAGTACAGTATAAAATAATAGTTAATATTATGTACATTTTATATCTCAGAAAAAGGATCAATCATCCATTGGAGTTGACTGTTAGATATTTTCACATGCTTTGATAAAATTAAAAGGAGGCTTTGCAAAAACGTGCCTAAATGTAATGACAGCTGTTTTAGGAACATTTAACTAGTTAGCTAGCTAGTTATTCGACGTCCTTGCGACCGCGAGCGAGGCAAGGCGTGCGGGTTGTATTGATTATTTTCGAACGGCACGCGCCACTGACTACGTCCAAGTAATACTTTTTGAATAATGCCTTCTTGTTCCGATATCAGATATTTTTTGAAGGGATAGTAATAAAAAATAAATTCTAAATAAACTTTAAATATAATAAGTTTTGGATGTAGCTACTCGTAGCTGGACCCCTGAAATAACTATTTAAACCAAACAGGAATTTTAAAACCGACTTCTATTTAAAACTTTATTTCAGTTACTAGAGCTAAATAACGCATCACACTAAAATACGGCGAATGTAATACGAGTAAAGGTCACTTTGAACGAGGTAGAAGATTATAATACTAGTTTCCTGTTCAAATATTTGAACTGGGTTAATGGAATGTAACTCAAAGTCTTTGACTGCATATATGGTGCAGTGATTTAAGCTTTACCAGCAATCTTGACATTGCATAACTATTTGTAAAAATGAACGAATATAATCGTTCTGAATTTGAAGTTTATTTTGTAGATTTTTTATTTAGACCACTGAGGTTTGTAAATACCGTTTGTTAGTTCCTGCTGGTAAATAGAATTTGGGTTGGGGGTGGAGGCTTATTAATTAATGAACACTAATTTTAAGCAAACATGCTTGTGGTGTGCATTGCATGTGCATTTTTTTTAATATAGCGTTTATTGGGACGTTTTATTTTTACAATCTGATACAATTTGGACACCGGTTATGATCTGGTGTAACACGTATTCTATACGATTCTGTGTGCTATATTATTCAGCAGCAGGCTGTCCGTACGTACAGTTGTGGAATGCTAACCATTCGTCCTGAGAGCTTGTCAACAGTGGACATACTTAACATGATCTATTCCTACAAAGTCTTGTTACATAGGTAATAAGTGCCCCAAATCCCGGCTTATGTAAGCCAAGTTTGTTGTTTTAATTAGGATCTTAGCTGTCAAACAATGTCGCTCGACCCTGCGGCATACTACAGATAACTTACAACATTCTAAGTAAACACGTAAGTACCTACCCATACTAACCGTAGATGCTTGCGAAGATGCCCATGTAAACATTCAAATTACCTACCATAGTTTGTAAAACGATGTTTTAGAACATAAAAGAGCAGAACCTTGACTAATATATTTGTAATAGATTGACTTACGTTTGATTGGCAGTATTATGTTTTTGAAGTTAAAAATAATTGCATTCACTAATGCCAGGTTAAGTCCCAGTAATGATTGTTCAAATCTGTGTCATTTGTATTGCCTCTACGCTGTCAAAACTATAACAAAGATTAAAGCCGTTGACAACTGACTTTTCATACATCTGTTCTAGATCCTAAAACAAAATAAATATAATTATTTCTCTATCGACTATTATACATACTTATAGCGCTGTGGAAAACGTGTCTAAAAGGAGACTGCCTTAGTGCCTTGGTAACTTATCATAAAAACCTTTAAAATGCCGTAACGTGGAACCGATCAGTGATAGGTTGTTGTCCTGCCAGGTTCAGCATTTTATCGAGCGTTTATTCAATCTGCCTAAAATGCCAGGGCATAAACCCATGTTCTAAGATGGGTTTATGCGCTGGCATTTTGGGCAGACTGGTTCAGCGCTAACAAGAACCGACAGGTCCGACAGTCAATTCTTCTAAAATATTGTTATATTCGCTATAATAACATATGTGTGCCGAACTGTTCACAGTTGCTTGATTATTCATCCTTCTTTTAAATTTATTTCAAATAAGTACTGAGGAAAAAAAAAGTTTGCGCTAAGCTCAGATTAATATCTGAGCCTAGCGCAAACGTTTCTTTCCTTAGACTTGGACTGGAATTAATGTATTTACTCCAAGTCCCTATTTGTTAAAGAGTCTATAATTTGATACATGGGTGGGGTAATTGGCTCGTCTGGGCTGTGAAAAGGAACACCTCTGTAAGAAATCACGGTAATGACCTGATAGGCAGCCTGTCACTCATCTATTACCGGACGAACGGATAAGATGAAAAAGGAATTGAAGTCTTTAAGCTAGCTTAGCTAGCCTAGCATATCAAGCTAATATTAGGTCTAATCACTAAATCTGTAAAATAAAACCTAATCAAGAGCCGATTTTCTCTAATGATACCTATACTCGTTGGTAACGGATATGTCGCACGCAATGTAGGTATTAATTTTCCCGTGGATCGCACTGACGCATTTGAATTTAGTGAAATAATTTTAGTAACTGACTGACTTACTTTTATCATGCGATTATGGTGTTGGACGGACTGGTAAAAATAGGTATGTTTAAACTTTGTCCATTAGTATTATTTCCAAATGTATCGACAGTTTATCGTCTGATTTCTATTTGCCACTCTTATTCGTAAAACAGGTTATAAATAAATTTTGAAGCCTTAGTCATTATCTACTAGTTTTGTACTTAAGTATTATCTAATTCACTAACGTTAATGTTTTTAATATAACAAAGGAAGCATTGCGTATGTTTTGAGTTGGAATAATAGGTACGTGTAATGCTTGGTGTTTTGTTTTAAAAGAATTCTATAATGAACTGTACAAATGAAAACGCAACGTAGACTGAAATAAATGTTTGCGCAATCTTTTGCACTTCATACATTTGCACTAGGCGCTACCTGACGTCCCTACTTAGTACGATTTTGTTATGGAGCGTTTTTGAGTGCCTCGAGAAATGGAATTTTCAAAATCAAGGAGTTTTGAAACTATTTGTCATAACAAAATATCACTTTTGCAGTTCATTATAATATTATAGAATGATCATTTTTCAACAATAAAAAAACATATTCGGCGTCCCTATTACAGCGCTGGTTTACTTTTCATTTCATCATGACATAAATTACCTCGTGTTGAACTGAAAAATACTTCCGAATGTATCTCATGGAGAGAGCGCAACTACAGCCGGGGCGATTAGGTACCTATAAGTAGCCTCGTGGTTGTCGTTTAGCCAATAATGCGTGCAGAAATCTTTTCGCTATATAGTATAAGGACGCGATGTGTTTGTTCAACATTTTCAGTAGATTCAGTGAAGAACTTGTTCTGCTCGGTAAAAGAAAACAAAACTTTCTCAAATTCTAATGAATTTATGTTTCGCTAAGATATTTTATGGGTACTGGGAATTACTTAATTAATATTCCGTTGCGGTTGAAAAGTAAATTATGCTTGTTTGTTAAAGTCTTACAACTACAGTAGGTATACATAACTCTCAATTTTATGTATTCTAACTGTGATTATAATAAACAGAAATATTATACAGTAGCTACCAACTTCGAGACTATTCTATGCTCATAAAATACAAGCAAGAAAAGAAATAGTTTGGCATGCATTCTATACACACATACACTACAACACAATACACATTACACACTCGCAAAACCTCGTAATTCCCTTAGAGCTAGGCAGTGACAACGTAAACTGTACCTATACGTTCCTTACATACATCCGTATAGGGAATACGGATGTATGTAAGGAACGTATACAGTTTACGTTGTCTCTTACTTACCTGTTTGACATCATTCAAAGATTCACTGCAAACTCCTTTGGCAAACTGTGTACTTTATTTATAACTACCTGTGCCCGCGACTTCGCCCGCGTAGATTTAAATTTAAAGGTTTTATTTTTTGCGTGGATTCCTAAATCGTTTTCTAAAATAAAAGTAGGTAGCCTACCTATGTTACATCTTATAAAATTACCTCTCTACCCAGCCGTTAACTGGAATTGTGTGTCTTTCCGTTTATGTCTGTCTTTCTGTTTGATAAATAAACATAGTTTATTTGTAGGTAATATCTGTCGTTGTTCTGAGTTAATCAAACTTGAAGTAAAATATTCCGTACAACTTTGAAACTCTATCACACACCTCCCACCGGTCGGTCGTAGCTAAAAACAAAAATATACGTGTTGGAGAAACATAGTTTATTTGTAGGTACTTAGTTCTGTGTTAGTCAAACCTACAAATAAAATATTCCATACAACTCTGTCACACACCTGGATGTCGTTTCGAATGATGAGAACATACCTGTTTCGTCACTTATCCCACTTCTCCTATTACATTTAATGTGTTGTTTCAATTAACTTTCTTCTTTTTGCCACATTTTTATGTCGCACTAGTACCTACCTGCAAACGTTGTTCTCAATATTAAAAAAATCAAAGGTAAGTAGGTAGGTATAACATACCTACATATACCTAAGTTGTTAACTATTAAAAGACGAAACAAACATGACAAGTTCATCTTGTTTAGTTCAAAAGTTCATAATAATATGATGATTACTATCGTCATCTTCAGACCATAGGCTTTTCACAGTTTTGTTACTTAAAAAAATGGTAAAAGGAATGCAGTGTTGCATCATTTCGACGTGTAAATCTAAGTATTTTTCGATAGATTAGCGCAACTGATACGAGTAGTAGGTAAAGTAGAATGAGGGCCCCGTCTTGACTTGTTATTTTAGAATTTAATTTCAAGTGTCATTATATCGATTTCATCGCAATAGAATTCACACAACACAATGCTTCCTTGTATTTGACACAAATAAACCCCATTTGGTAATTTTAAGCGATAGGTAAATTGATGATACTTAAACCTTAATTTCCTTCGGGATTGGGAGGCAATTACAATGTAACTCTGCAAATGAATTTGGTACTTTAAACGCTGTGTTCAAATAAGTTTAAAGGTCAAAATTCTTGCGTCAAATTTCAACATCAGTTTACGAAAAAAACGTAATTTACAATTTTACTAGTTAAGTTTACTCGCCTTCTCTCAAAAAAAATAAGTATGATAAAAATTAAAAGCTTGACAAATAATGCCCAACTTTGATGGCAACATAAAGACGAAAGGTTAAATTTTACGTGGAACCACTAGGTATAAGTGCGAAATAATTAATTTACAACGTAAGTACCTACTAACTTACCTGCCTTGTACCGCAAAACTCTTGTACATAAGTTGCTGTTTGTGTACTAGACGGTTGCTAGGATACAAGGGGACAGTGTACTCATTCTATTTTTTATGTTAGACTGCAATACGGTTCAACTTTCATCGTAAGTTCAAGTGTTTTATAATTATATACCTAAGCGGGTCACTGGGACGTCTATATCTGACGCGGTGTAAGTTATATATAGGGCTTAGATTTATTTTTAAAATGTGGATTAGCCATGGCGGAACAAGTTAAAATAAAAGTTATCTAGAAACAACAACGTCTGTAATTTGCTGATCGAGATAACGATACAAATGAAATGAGTCCAAACATGACGCGTTTATCTTGTTTAGTTTAGAAGTTCCTATGACCACTTACCGTCAACATCTTCAGCCTCTGGATATCTCGTAGTCTCGCAGCAATCAACATCAATGTATCAATGGCAATGACAAATCAAAGTATAACATAGCTTTTAAAAAATGATATAGGTACCTAATTATGTAAAATTCATATTAGATAAACAAGTACATAGGTATTTAGAGTATGCTAAGGTGGTCTGGTACGTAGAATTAACGAGTAGTGCGTGAAGGACACTCCAAGTACTACCTATGCAAGGTACCTAACTGTATATGGGCAGGCAAATCTAAGGTGACCTCGCAGAATTGCACTCCTCTGTGATCAAATTGATAATGTTGACCTAATTTTTTTTTTTGAAAACTCTTGCATGAAAGATTTAATGGTAGTAAAGAAGAAAGCTCGTGAAATGTGTAAGACAAGCAGACGAACTGTTGTCTCTGCCTACTTAAAAGGGGAAAAGGACGTGAGTATATAAACGTAAGTATGTAATATGTGTTTATGGTATAAGTATTTCACTCCGATATAGGCATACAGCACATACAGTACATCCTAGGTAATCACATTTCAATTTTTCCAAGTTAACTGGATTAAAAATGACAACGGCCTCACTAAGCTATGGGGTGTGCGTAATAAACTGACAATGAACAGACTTCCCCGTAAAGGGTAGGTGAATAAACTGCATAAATGGGGTGACGCGACGAATAGTCGCCAGCCGCGAAATACACGGTGAAAATTAAGTGTATAAAAAAATATTATAGAACATTTTTTTTGCTGAACTAATTAAAATTAAATCATAAAGAATCTTGTTTCCGAGGTTTCTGTTAAATATAATTTTCTTCTTTTTATTAATGGCTACAGCAGCACAATCACCGCAATTTAATAATAGGTATAATATAATAAATGTTTATAAAATATTGTTAATGACGAGATGCCAATGTCAATGTCTTTTGTAAAAATATAATTTTATTTATTAAACACTAGCTGTTGCCCGCGGCTCCGCCCGCGTGGATGTCGAAATCCGTTTCAAAAACTATCCTATCTCTCAAGTTGGATCGAACTGCACATGGTGTGCGAATTTTATTATAATCGGTTAAGTGGTTTAGGAGTCCATTGAGGACAAACATTGTGACACGAGATTTATATATATTAAGACTAGTTGTTACCCGTAGCTTCATCTGAACGGATTCCAGCACGGGCTCCAAAAAAATGCACCATTAACTGTGATAAAAGTATTTTACGTAATAATTCAAATTGTAAACTGTGTGCCAAATTTCTTTAATATTACTTTTTGAGTGTTCAGTTAACAAACATCAAAATATCCATACGCTCGCACATTATTTCTGCAACACAGGATCTATTATTAATTATGTAGTCAAGATAAAAGTAAGAAGTATAGCTATTTCGACCCTACTCATAAGTTGTATTATAGTGATACAAGACGTATCACTGTAATACAACTTATGACGTAAACATTTCAACTTTGTTGGCGCCCACCGTGGGATCATGCAGAAATAATTACACTTAGTGTTTTTGCTTTGTGAATTTTCACATAGCAAATCTATTATATATGGTTACGTTAATTAACCAACTAATTATAATATATGGTTGTTTTATCGTGTGTACTACATCAAAAAACTATGCTACATCATAAATGCATCTTTTAAGTTAGTAAAAATGTAATTTGCTAACCTGAATAAGCGAGTACTATTTGTAAGGCTATTCTAGAATCAGCAGCGGGTCTCATACCGCAGTGTTATGTAAGAGTGTGCCGCTCGATATAGACTGTAGGTAGTACATGACGGCGGCGCGATGGCTACCGGCGGACGAAGTCTGGTCATATCGCTGCCTTTCCTCCAGGACTTTGGAAATCACTCATTGGGAAATTGATTTTCCGCGACCTTTTGCCATGATAACCACATTACTCCGCGTGTCGAACATGCAGCCTTTCCAGCTGACATGTATAAATCATTTCACCCAAAAATTAGGCGTTATAAGTGAGTGTCAGATATAAAAACCTGTTAGCGATATATGTATTACGAGTTGCATGTTGAATAATTTTATCTGTCACTGTGAATAAACCTCGCTATGGACTGAGTAATACTGTGAAATAAACACGACATTTTACAGGCCAATTTTAACCCCTTTAGTGTATGGCTCGTTTATGTCAACTTACCTTCCAAATTACCTTATGAGAACGAAGTATATTACAAATCGAAGTCACATTTCAGTCAAAAGGAATATCTTATTTTCATATCGAATTAAAATTTTCTGAGATTGTAATATCCGGATGACATAATATCCGGTTGCATATGGTTTATCTGAAGGAGTCCTAAACATTACATTTGGTACGATAAGTGTTTCAATTTTTTTAAACTTGATATTTTATCGACGTTCACGTTGTCATAACAAACTGCGTAAAATGTTAACTGTTCATGTCTTTGCTACTGACACTGACATTTTGATTTAGCGTAACCGATATTTAACCAAATATCGCATAGCCTACCATGCGATAAAAGTGAGGATGTTTCTGCATTCGACGAAATGCCATGCCGAACCATAATGTATACGAGCCCGGGCATTTCGGTTATCGCAAACACGGTGCAATAAATGGCTCCAGATACTAAGTACAGTCGTAAATAAAATGTCTTATCTTCAACTTGAATTTGAATTTGTTGAATAAGTAATGAATTTTATAATAAAAGTAACGGTTGATTGACGGATTCAAATGATCGATCACTCAGGATTTTTAAATAGGCGTAAGGAGCTCAGATAAATCTAGATATCGCCGAAATACTCACACCACTGCCAAAACAAACCGCATACCTCAAATAGAAAAGGAGATGTATATTAAAAAAGCTATGAAATAATGCTTATGTACAGAAGAAAATGTAAGAATAACAGTATCACGTCAACGCTTTAATCCCTAGAGTTTGTAAACTCTATCAGAAAATACATATATGTTATTATTATAAGACACATACACACATGCACAGCACACATACTTTAAATATTTTCTAACACCTACGTTTGTTTCAGTTTCATCTACCCTTCAATGGATGAGTTGGCCAACCAACTGAACTACGTGCTGGGCCACTTCTCAATCAGCATGTTTATTGGATTCGGCGTTGGCGCCGGTGCTAACATTCTCGCTCGATTTGCTATCGTCCAGCCGACGAAGGTAGGTCGTATAAATATTTAATCAAGTCTGGATTTCTAGCATTATGTGTCATGCATCTTCGTTATTTTAACATGTACCCATTGACGGTAGCTATTGTCGTACCAGCACTGAAGCCAACCCAAAAGGTTTCCAATATTAATTTTGTTTTCGTATTTCATATTGGAAATCTGTCGAAACTTGATGCAGAATGAAATGAATATACATCAAATTTCATATGACACCAGCCAGCTACGCTCTAATTGAAATGTAAAACGATCCTTGTGAAAGAAATGTAGTCCAGTCAATGAATGCTCAAAAAGGGGGTCTAGATGGAAAAGTCGAAAGCAGAAACTTTGACTTAGGAACTTTGTTTGGACTAGTTAGGAGATAAACATACTAAAAGTCCTGACCCCTCCGAGGTGAGCCGGAGGGGGGGGGAGCACAAAGAAGGTCCCGTTTTTTCGTTTTTTGCTTACTTCTCGAAGACGGTGCTTTGTACGAAATTGTGTTGTATGACATAATAAAAGCTAATTAAATTCTCTACAACTTTGTCTTTTGCACTTTGTATCTGTCTCCAATCATTACCTAGCTATGAGCTTCTAAAGGTGGTCGATTTTCAAAGCGCTCATATCAGTTTTCCCAAAAATGTATGGGTAATTGGGTATCTACCGGAATTGTTCACATTTATGATTATTGCTCCGCTCCCTTGGGCAGTAGCGTGATGATATTCAGCCTATGACATTCAAGGATAATGTGGCTTTCTATTGGTGAAAGAATTTTTAAAATCGGTCCAGTAGATCCCGAGATTACCCCTTACAATTTAATAAATATACAAACACAAACTTTACTTCTTTATAATATTAGTATAGACTATATAGTGTAGATAACATAAGCGGAGTACCTCTACACAGTGAAGGCGGAAACAGTTTGAAACTGGATCTACTGAACCGATTTTAAAAATTCTTTCACCAATAGAAAGCCACATTATCCGTGAATGTCATAGGCTGAATATCATCACGCTACTGCCCAAGGGAGCGGGGCAATAATCATAAATGTGAACAATTCCGGTAGATAGCCATACATTTTTGGGAAAACTGATATGAGCGCTTTGAAAATCGACCGCCTTTAGAAGCTCATAGCTAGGTAATGATTGGAGACAGATACAAAGTGCAAAAGACAAAGTTGTAGAGAATTTAATTAGCTTTTATTATGTCATACAACACAATTTCGTACAAAGCACCGTCTTCGAGAAGTAAGCAAAAAACGAAAAAACGGTACCTTCTTTGTGCTCCCCCCCCCCCCCCCTCCGGCTCACCTCGGAGGGGTCAGGACTTTTAGTATGTTTATCTCCTAACTAGTCCAAACAAAGTTCCTAAGTCAAAGTTTCTGCTTTCGACTTTTCCATCTAGGATCACTCGTTTACTAGACTAATGGGCAACTTCTATTTCATGAGCAACAAAGGAATATAGCATAACTTGAATTTAAATAATTTAAACCACGGCTTGCTGAAGATTATCAGCGGAGAATACCTATACCGTGATAAATATATCCAATGTAGAAAATTAGCCGATCTACGATCTCATGACTGGCTGTATTACCTACTGATCCGATCACGGTATTCGTGAGCATGCATCCCACGGGTTGACTGCTCGAAATTGTCCCACCTAACGGGTATCGCTTCCCTCCGAGCGTTTCAAGATCATCCTTTTGTTGACTTAAAAATGATCTTGAAACGCACCGCTCGGAAACGGCTATTGACCCCCTTTGTCTGATGCAAAGACAACCACAAGTGAAGATGCCCACGCACTCGTGGGCAATCGTGACTCAGTCGCTAGAGCAGCAAACCAATTCCGATTATGTTGGACCGGTGCTGAACCACGACTACCGCGATTTCCTAATCCTAATGATTTCCCCACGTGTGAGATGACTCTTACAATTAACATCACTTAAAATTCTTGACAGTGAGGATACTTCCTCTTTTTATAATGCTTTTACTATAAGTAGGTACAAGTTTAGCGCCAACTCCTTACTGTATAATTTACTGAAATAAATCAGTTGCCGACCGTAGTTCGAGGTGTAAGTATCCGACTTCTCTATCGAGTTCAGTTCCTCATTAACAACTTGACGGCCACAAGCTCCATTCCTAACGACATAACGACGCTGGAAAGGCAACCTTGCTTATGCGCCAAATTCACGAATATGAGTTATATATATCATTAGAATCGCCTGATTTTTCTCTATCCGTTGATCTCGGTTTCATTCAATTCTGACCATTTTTGATGGTCAATAAGCCATCTGTGATTCCGATTTTTCAGGTTAATAAGCGCACAATTTTAGCTCTTTTTAGAAAATTTGTCTCTTAAGCTACACATAATTTTGTTAGATTGTAGGTTAAGCAATATCTCTTTTCCAAGATATTACGTATATATTTACATAAGAAACTTTGCTTCGCCATGGACCATTGCATTGTTTTGACATCAGACAATTAGCCGCGCTAAAGTTTCTCAAGATATGGGACTTCAGCAATTTATCTCCGCCACGTCTAAAGCATTATCTGCATATAAGCAATTTTATCGAAAAAACTAAACTATTCTATTGGATATAAGCAATTTAGCTTGGACTAGAATATTTTTAAAGTAGCTCATAAGCAAGTTTACTGCACTGTACATTTTAAAAGAAATCATTGTAAGATATTTTTTGCTTTCATTTACTTTCCACTTTATGGTCACTTACAACGCACTTCCGTACATGTCAATACACGACGAACGGCGCTTAAGCTACATTTGTTTTAATGCAATGTTGCATCAAACACCGACATTATCAATAGACTCGGCTGCGCACGGGCGCATCAGTCACTCGCGTCTAGTTGACTCGGTTGTTACATGGCTTTCGATCCATAACAGCTTGCCAAAAATTCATTCTAGCCTGGCTAGGTTTTGATCACCAGCACTTTCGATCTTCTGAAGGATTATTATAAAAAGCTGATTAGGGAGGACTATTAGGTATGTTGTGAATAAAATAAATGATTTAAAAATAAAAAACCTGACTGCTGTTGAAAAGACTGAAATAAGTTTTATAACAGGCGGTACCCATTTGAAAATCATAAACTTGAAGAAAATTAGTGGGTACCACCTTTTTTTTTTTTTTTTTTTTCGTGCGGAAATCCTCATGGATACCCACCCCGCGGCCAGCGGGGCAGGTTATGTCGGACTCTTACCGACTAAAACCGCACGCCGTCTAGGGTCTTCTGACGCCAGGGTGTAAGGTGGCCCAAAGAGCATTTCCCTCGCACCCCGGCTTGACCCGGGCCATCTCCGGATTCAAGATGGCCCCCTCGGGTTTGGGAACCGAGTGGTTCCCGTCATACCCCCGGAATAGGGGGGGGGCGCGCTTTCGCGCGCCGCCGCCTCGGCCTGCTTCTGCTAGGGTGACAGGCGGCTCCACCCGTCACCCCCAGGCCAGCGCTCATGGAGGACGGAGGTCGTTAGACCTCCGACGCCTTAGGCGTCCGCGCCCGCCGCCGTTCGGGAGAGCTCTATGCAGCCTTTCCCGAACCCTTTCCGCCGCCTCCTTCTCGAGCATCACTTGCTCGCAGAAGGAGGCGGCGGCCGACCACGCGTCCGCACTCTGCACCATCGCTGCGATCAGCACCGGCAGTGTGAGGACTCCCACCCCGAGGACTGCCAGGAGGGCCTGTCTCGGCACCTCCCACGCTGGACACTCGGCCAGCGTGTGCAGCCCTGAGTCCTCGCCCGCATCGCAGTGATGGCACTCGGGCGTTGGCTCCTTCCGAATCAGACACAAGTGATCCCCGAAGCACCCCTTACCAGAGATCACCTGCGTCAGCCGGTACGAGAGGCCCCCGTAAGGCCTCTCCAGCCAGTCCTCCATGACGGGTCTTACCGCCGCTATAACGGCGTGCCCCGCGCTTGGTTGCCCAAGTCGGTCCTTCCACTCCACCACGGTATCCCGGCGGAGCTGGGCATGGACGGCCTCGATTACTCGAGGCTCCGGGTCCAGTCCCCGCTCCTGCGCCTCCTTTCGCCACCAGTATAGGCGCGAAAGGGCTCTCGCCTCCAGGTCCCACGGTGGAGTCCCGCCAAGGAGACTCGCCGCCTCGAAGGAGATCGTGCGGTACCCCCTGATGACCCTGATAGCCATAACGCGCTGCGGCGCACGCAGCGTACGCCAGTTACGGCTATTCAGGGCCTCCGCCCAGATCGGGCATCCATACAGGGCCATGCACCGCACGATCCCCGCGTAGAGCCTCCTGCAGGAGTCATCCGGCCCCCTCATGTTGGGCAACAGCCGCGCCAGAGCGTTAGCCGTGCCCTTCAATTTGGGGGCCAGCCTTCGGAGATGCTTCCCGAAGTCCCATCGGCCGTCGAGCACGAGCCCCAAATATTTCATCTGGGCCTCAATGCCGATGGATATGCCTCCCACATCGATACTGGATCCCGCCGGTGGCACGCTCCGAGGCCCATGGAAGAACAGGGCCTCGGTTTTATGCAGAGCCACCTCGAGACCCAGCTGCCGGATCCGACCCACGACTTGGGCAACCGCGGTCGTAGCCTTCAGGGTCGCTTCGCTGTGAGACGCCCCGCACGCCGTCACTAGCGTGTCGTCCGCGTAACACGTGACGGCTGCCCCGTCCACGAGCTCACCGCGAAGCACCCAGTCGTAACCGATATTCCACAGGAGCGGCCCCAAGACCGATCCCTGCGGAACACCGCACGACATCTCACGCCTGCCGAGACCGGTCATGCTCGGGTAGATGACGGCTCTCTCCGACAAATACGCCCCGACTATGCGGCGAAGGTAGAGAGGCACTTCGTGATAAACGAGCGCCTCCCTAACGCAACTCCAGGGCAAGGTGTTGAACGCGTTGGCGATGTCCAGGGACACCGCCAGCATCACCTCACCCCGGGCAACTGCATCCTTCGCCAGAGCCTTCACGCGCATGATGGCATCCACGGTGGAGCGCCTCTGCCGGAAGCCGTACTGGCCATCCGACAGGTCCGGCCCCACTCTGGAGAGGTGCTCGACGAGGCGCTTCGCAATCACTCTTTCAAAGAGCTTGCACACCTCGTCGAGCAACACTATGGGCCGGTAGGCGGACGGTGAGTCCGCCGGGCGCCCCTCCTTTCGGATGAGGACCAGCTTCCCCGTCTTCCACAGTCTCGGAAACTGGCCCCGCTCCAAACATGCGCTGAAAAGCCCTCTCAGTCGGGGCCCGAGAGCATCGTCGTCTAGAGCTAGGACCCACGCTCGGCCTGGAATGCCGTCGGGTCCCGGGGCGGTGTTCTTGGCTTTGAGCCTTCGCACCGCCAGCTCCAGTTCTACCCAAGCGACCTCGGGTACGTCGTCGTCATCCACGCTGGGCGCCACAGGCGACCGAGGTGGAGTCATTTGCGGCGGAACTTGTTCCACCGCTCTCGCTGGGAACAGGGAGCTAACCACTCCTCCGAGGAGATCTGGCTGGAGACACTGGGTCAACGGCGGGGCCCAAGGGCGCAGCTTGCCCCGCACCATGCGATAGGGCCGCCCCCACGGATCCCGCTCCAACGTCTCCAACAGCTCACGGCGGGCCTCGGCTTTGGCCCGCCTTATCTCCGCTCGGAGGGCCTTTCGGGCCTCCCTGTATTCCGCGTATAACTCCGCCTGTCGGGCCTCCGCATCTGCGGGGCGGCGACGCCTCCTACGGAATCGGGCCCACCGGCGGTGCGTGATCACGCAGGCTTGACGCAGCCTCGCGATCTCCATCGACCACCAGTAGACCTGACGCCTCGGATTATAGGGCGGAGCCCTAGGCATCGCCGCGTCGCAGACACGGGTCATTGCCTCCCGAAACCACTCCGCTTCATCGTCTACGTCGACAGGCCTGTCCGGCGCAGGGGCCCAGGCCTGTACGATGGCGGCTTCCAGGAGGAGCTCCCGATCTAGTCGCTTAAGCGCCCAGCGCGGCGCCTGAGGAGCCGGTGTGACCGGCGCAGCGTTTGCAGGAGGGGAGACATCAAACCGAATGTATCGGTGATCCGACTTTGTCTCCTCCTCCACGACGACGCGCCAGTCCTGGACACGGTCGAACAACAAGGGGCTCGCGAACGAAAGGTCCACGATGGAACTGCCCCTCGAGGTCACGAACGTGTCCTCGGCTCCCCGATTGAGGAGAACTAGACCGGATCTGTCGGCCCAGTTCTCCAATGCCGTGCCCCTTGGGTTCGTGTACCGGGAACCCCAGGCCCGTGACCAGGCGTTGAAATCCCCGAGCACCAGAACCGGATGGGGTTGGCAGGCTCTGACGACGACGGACAGCTGTACGAGCCATCGCTCGTACGCGTCTATCCCCTCGCCTCGGCTAGGCATGTAATATGCGGCCACGACCGCTATTTCACCCACCAACGCCGCAATGCAGCCGGGTCCCCTTGCCAGAACAACAAGGGGAGGGGCGCCGGCGGCGAGTGGGTACCACCTGCTATCAAACTTGTTTTAGTGTTTTCAACTGCAGTTGAGTTTTTTTTTATTTCTTAATCATTTATTTTTTAGAAGACTAATGTCAAATTTTGTTGTTTTGTGCTTTGATGTTTAAATTTATGGGAACAAAAGACTTAAGAATAATACCTATTCAATGTCTTTTACGAAAATTAACCTAATACTTTGATTTTATCGTAAGTAGTTCTTTTATTTATGTAAATCCTTGAATATGCTTACCTATAAGAAACATTATCTTAGCCACGATTTGAGGTCAGTTAGAGGTTCAGAATTTTTGGCAAACTATTTTTTTATGGTTTGATGCATATCACTGAATTATGCCGTCGTTTTTTTCAAATGACTGACGAGTTAAGACATTTTGCTCTGATATTATTTACATACTTTTGGTCCATAAGCAATAAGTGCAGCAAAATTATCAGCTGAACCATGGCCTATAAGAAAATTAGCCTTGCCTGAGGTCTGGACATTTATTGCTTAAGCGACAACTAATTTTGTCCCCTGACGTTTTTTAAGTAATATTTTATAGTGAATCTGTGACAAATCCTTTTTTAAATAGTCATGCCAATTTTCAGGCCATTCTGATTAAAATCATATGATTTACGAATTTTTTTCGAAATTTTCAAACTTTGAATCGCTCTCCTGTAAAGTTGCTAAATGGCACATAAGCAAGGTTGCCTTTCCAGCGTCGATAATTTCCTGGACAAGAGCAATTCAACCAATAATGTGTAGGTTATTGATACAGCACAATTGCGCAATATGTCGAAATTAACGCGATTTATCTCATAGACACGTGCAATACGTGCATTGAGCGCGTTTACTTAATTCAGACCCATTAATTGAAATGTACATGTATAAGAACGTTATCATTGCAACAATTACGACGGATATGTTTTTTAACAACGGACTTTCACATCAATAGTTGTACAACACCTATACAAAATTAAATAAATTCACGATTCAATTTCCCGTGTTCCGCCAACTGGCAGATGTCTCTCCACATGCCACCACGAAAGCCTTCCGCATTGAACAAAATGGACTTCCTGGGACGATTTGTGTCGATTGATTTTTTATTTAAACTTCTATAAACTTTATTTAGGTTTTATTTTTAAAAACCAAACACGTTACTGAATTTAAATATTAAATGCTTTCCTTTTTACCCTTGTAGACTAATATACAGGATGAATTTTTCAAAAGGGCTTGGATGGCCAAAACCGAAACTATAAGGAATAGCGGAAAATGCTCAAAGGAATCACGAGCCCGATTTTGATGAAACTTAAAACCTCATCATTAGATTTTTGGAAAATCAATAATCCTAGCTAGGAATCGAACCTGTTGATTTTGAAAAAAAACACACCCTATATTATTACACCATACGATAGTGTTGCTATTAAACGATAATATATATGCTATAATCTATCTCTGTACCAAATTTTAGCCAGATCCATTCAGCCGTTTTTGCGTGAAAGTGAAAGAGTGACTTTACATCCAGACATTCTGACAAACTTTCGCGTTTATAATATTAGTAGGCAGTAGGACTATTTGTATTCTATTTCAATACTCAATACTCAATATCTAGTGGTGACAAACTAATGGCCTGCACTTAAACTGATCTAATTATAGAGGAAATGCAAATTTAATACAGGTCAAATATAATACATAATACGTCATCACGGTTTTATTAGGGCTACATTATATATGGCTAATCGTCAAGCAATTGAATATATCCTTATAGAAATAAGGATCCTATATAACATAACCTAACAGTGTAATAGAATAATGTTTGCCATCAAATTAGCGAAAACATTTCGTCACAATTTTTAATCAGAGAACACCTCGTGAAATCCTATCTGTTAAAATATAAATAGAAACGACCGTCGCAGTCTGTCATATACGTGGTGTTGATTACACTAGCCAAGGTTGTTCTCATTGAGCATTAGAATCTGAGTGATCACTTATCACACAGACAGATGTAGGTCAGAGGACGTACAAATTTGCGTTGAACAATCGAATACTAAAGACACAATGCTGTCAAATACAGATGATAATAATAATAATAATATAATAATGGCAACACTAAAGTCAAGCAGACGGTTCTATTTTTGTAATAATATTTTAAATTAATAAATCATATAAAACCATAACCTGCAGATATACATGTTTATAAATAAATACAACAAACAAAAAGTATTTGAATGCACTATAATAATACACCAATAAATATAATAAAAATCATAATCATAACCATTAAGCAAAATAGTGAAGATGACAGATAGTTGTCAAAACAATTCCCAAGAAAAATACGATCAAATATACCGTGAAAAATGCTGACAAGAGCCAAGACCAGAAAAAATGCACATAGAACATCCCCGGACTCGTCGCACAGCTCCGTCCCACAACAAAGCTGCCTTGCTGAGACAGTGGAGACGTCGAGCTCCAGCAGTAGCGACGAGTATTTCTCCCCGCCGACGTCGCCAACACCTGTACGTCGGCCGGGGAGAGGCCGGCCACCGGGCTGCTTAGGACCCCGATGCCCACCGGCGTCGAATAGGGCCCCCGCTGCCGGTGGTAATGTGCGCCGCATAAAATGGACTTCATCTATTAATGAAAACGTTATGCGGGCATATTATACGGCTACAGAGCTGGGAACTAACCTCACTGCGTACCGTAGTCGTTTACTGTCTTTGTTTCAGGAACTTGAGCCGGCCCTCAATGTATCAGCACAACGACTATCGGACCAGGTGCGGGCTATCCAACGTTGTAACATGTTGGATAGTACCGTACTTGAGAGGCTATACTCTGACGTACGGAATAGTCTGGCTATTCCCACTTCATCACCACTTACGGAAGAAACCAATACAATTGTGAGCTCAAACCAACTTGTTCGCACTGATGAGGTGGAGGAAAGTGAGACTATAACCGTAAGTACCCAGTATAATGATCTATTAAGGAGCACTTTGGAAGATGCGATACTGGAATACCGAAACATGACGCCAAGCAGTAGACCTCGCTTGCCCCATTTGCCCATGAATAAAAAGAACGTAGCGTTGGTGAGTGCTCTGGATTCGCTATTATCTATGTATTTGGATAATAGCGAAGACCTCAGTGATACACACTCGATCTTGTACTGTGCGGCCGTAACAGCATGTCGAGTAGCTGGAGTTGAATTTATATTAAATAAAACCACTACTCGACCTAAGCCTGCTGTTCCCGCCTGGCAGTACAGGATAGAACGTCGTATTGCTGAGGCCAGGGCACTCATTGGCAAGCTAACCTGCTTCAGATCGGGCAATACACGCCCGAGGGTGATGCGCTTTGTGACACGGGCGTTTCTGGGGACTAACGTTAGTCCTCAACAATACGTGTCATGTGTCACAGAGCGCATTGACTTTCTGAAGCAGAAAATTTATGCATGGGCAAATCGGATACGACGCTACAAAAAGCGTGTAGATAGGTATAATCAGAATCGCACCTTCCAAAAGGACGAGAGGTGGGTTTATAGAAGGTGGGAACAACCCGAGTTAGGTGTGTGTGACGGTACTCGTCCGGATGCCGGTGTTACGAATACATTCTGGCGTAGCATCTGGTCTAGGCCTGTCATACACACTGAAGGTGATTGGATGGGAGAGGTTGAACGAGCGTGTGAGAATATACAGGTTATGGAGCCAATTGTTATTGATGCCGAAGATGTTGCAAGTGCTGTCCGGTCGTTGCCGAACTGGAAGTCGGCGGGACCGGATGGACTGCACAACTTTTGGCTAAAGTGGCTCCGTAGCTCACACGCTCGTTTGGCAACTCAGTTCCAGTCATCTGTAAGCTCGGGTGTGCTACCCCACTTTCTAACTACAGGAATAACCCACTTACTCTTTAAGTCTGGTAGTGCTATGGACCCCAAAAATTATAGACCGATAACATGTTTACCCACGGTCTATAAACTTCTAACCTCCATTCTGAGAGTCAAAATTAATACACATCTAGAAAAAAATTCGATTATATCTATTTCTCAGAATGGATGTAGAAACGGGGCTCGTGGCACTAAAGAGCTCCTTGTAGTTGACATGGCCATTAGCCAACAGGTGCGTCGTAAACGTAAAAATCTGGCAACATGCTGGATAGATTATAAGAAGGCCTACGATTCTGTGCCACATACTTGGCTTCTGAGGGTGTTAGAGTTGTACAAAATTGATGCAACTCTAACGACCTTTTTGAGGTCATGTATGGGGCAATGGAAGACGGTCCTCCGCTATCCAGGGTGTTGCCAGACAAACGACGAACCCATACAAATTGAGAGGGGTATATTCCAGGGAGACAGTCTGAGTCCTCTGTGGTTCTGCCTAGCACTGAACCCTTTAAGTACGATACTAGAGAATTCAGGGCTGGGCTATCGGTTGCAGAGAGAGGCTCGAGTTATATCTCACCTCCTCTACATGGATGACCTGAAACTATTTGCTTCAAACAATTCACAATTGATAGCGCTTCTAAAGATGACTGAAAACTTTAGTAGCTCTATCAATATGGAATTTGGGTTGGACAAGTGTGCGGTCATGCATGTAGAAAGGGGTGGGATAGTGGAATCCGAGGGATTAATACTTTCGGATTCTATTAAGCTCAAATCTATCTCTGCAACCGAAACCTACAAATATTTGGGTATGTCGCAAGCGTTAGGAATATCTGATTCTGACATGAAACAGGCACTGCAGGAGCGCTTCTTTGGCCGCCTGAAAAAAGTCTTGAAAAGCTTCCTATCAGGTGGTAACAAGGTGCGCGCCTGCAATGGTTGGGTCATGCCAGTCCTAATGTACTCTTTCGGCATACTCAAATGGACTCAGACTGAATTAGATACCCTGGATAGAAGAGTCCGTACACTGCTGACCGCATTTCGGATGCATCACCCGCGATCATCTGTAATGAGGTTGTATATCCCGCGGAAGTTGGGTGGTCGTGGCTTTCTAAATGCCAAGACACTTCACAACCGCGAGATATACAACCTTAGAGAATACTTTTTACACAAAAATACAGATATGCACCGTGATGTGGTCGCAGTGGACAATGGCTTAACCCCTCTTGCGTTGGCTAAAGAGAACTGGCGCAAACCTGTAGTACTTAGTACTGCTGATCGCAGGGAGGTATGGATGGGCAAAGAGCTACATGGACGCTTTTATCGGGCCTTAAACGGGCCCGATATAGACTTAAAGGCGTCTGTATCTTGGCTACGGTTTGGTAATCTCTTCGGAGAAACCGAAGGTTTTGTCTTTGCAATTATGGATGAAGTTGTCATGACGAACAACTACAAGAAGTACATTCTGAAAGATGGTACGGTTGACATATGTCGGGCATGCCACCGTCCCGGGGAATCTATCAGACACATTATTTCAGGTTGTTCTCGTCTTGCCAACGGCGAATATTTGCACAGACACAATCAAGTGGCCAAGATTGTACATCAGCAACTTGCCCTTAAATACAATCTTGTATCTGCAGAGGTGCCATACTACAAGTATGCGCCCGACCCAGTTCTCGAAAATGGTCGTGTCACATTATACTGGGATCGATCTGTTATCACTGATAGGACTATTGTCGCCAATAAGCCTGACATAGTGGTAATAGATCGATTAGAGAGGCTTGCAATGATTGTCGACATCACCATCCCTCATGACGAGAACCTCATAAAAGCTGAAAAAGATAAACAAATTAAGTATTTGGATTTAGCTCATGAGGTTGTTGACATGTGGGATGTGGATTCGGCGATCATTGTCCCGATAGTTATATCAGTCCACGGACTGATTGCCAAGAGCCTCGACCAACACCTAAAGAGGCTCACGTTGGGTGGCTGGGTTAAGGGACTGATGCAGAAGGCAGTACTCCTCGACACGGCACGTATTGTGAGGAGGTTCCTTTCTCTGGAGTCCTAACCACCGGTAGCTTGGTCCCTGTACCCGATGCCGGTGGGGTACTATTTTTTATATTTTTAAATGTATTTTTTTTTATATATATTTAAAAATGTAATTTATATGTCTATATTTAAAATAAAGTGAAAATAATAATATCTCTAGGACATGCATTTAGTCTAAATTGTCAAATACAACAAAAGAGAGATGGTACTTATAATCTCAAAATGCATTTCCGATAGCAGCTCTCGAAGACGAGCTTCTTATATTATTACTACTTACTTCCGGCAAGATATTACACAATGTGTACGCTATCAGTTTGCCGCACTTTCCACTACTTTTCAATTGGAACTTTGTGTGCTTTCCTGTCTATATGGTGTAGGTAGTTATGGATTGAGGCGAGCAGCTGCCCCTCTGAAAACATACCCTAATATGCAATATTTCGAATGTAATATAAGTGATATAGTCAACAGAATACAATAATAATATGTACTTACCGACATGCTTTGTTTTGTGAGCCAGAACTCACGTGAGTGGGAGGGAGGGAGAGTGCTTTCAGCACAAAAATAGTAACTAATAGTACCAATTCGATGGACATATACATAATCGGTACTTACGTCTTTATATCATCGAAGGGGTAGGCAGAGGTGTAATAAGACATTTCATTCACATTATCGTTTGCTGTCAGATGGAGTAATATAAATTCCTCCTACCGAAAATTACCGTATGCTTTGTACCTGGTTATTCAGGTATTTAAACATATCGCATAGCAAAACTCAGTTGCTACGAGGCTTTCACCATGATTAAGAAGTATTAAAACTTAGAGTGAGCTGTATGTCGTAACCATGGACGTAACCACGGCTACACAATCTCCAAAGTCCATATCGTTGATCGAAGTTAATTTCCGCTAACGTTTCACTCTTGACTTGACCAAGATTGATAAGTAAATACCGCCAAAGTGCATTATAAGGAATCCTCTCTTAGTCGCCACTTTATCACCTCTTAATTGCCTCTTAATCCCTTCTTAAAAACTGAGCGTATCGCCAAAATTCTCTCGATTAAGATGGGGCCCCATCAAGATCTTTTGGGCCACCTTTTTATGCGTAACTGTATGTATGTATGTGTATATTATTATACTGCTTAATCGTGTACGCTACGTATAATCTTGTTTATGATTCAAACTAATCTTGTTCCCATACGTCTATAGGGAATCATCCTCTTCTCTCTTCATATAATACAAGTATAATTTCAGGTGGGTGCTCTAGTCCTGATAAACTGCACATCAAACCAGGCTGGCTGGATCGAGTGGGCCTATCAGAAAATAAATATGCGCACGCTGAGGTCTCGTGGAATGACCCAGGGTGTGCTGGACTACCTGATGTGGCACCACTTTGGCCGGGTACGCATTCTTAAAAGGTTTTTCTTAATGTAAAAAGTGTGCGGATACTATGACCTCTATATCCTATTTGTTCTTGTCAATTGTGTAAATTGAATGATATTTTAATGTGTAAGTGATATTATCGTTAATGACGCTCATTATAGCTAACGACACATCATTAGAGACATCAGGACGCCTTACCAACTTAGTTGGGCGGCCCACACGAGTACAATAATAATAATGTAGGTAATGAAGCAGAATATTCTAAGAAAAAAGATTTTAACCACGCTTTGACATCAAGAGCAACTGTTGTAGGTACACCTACCTACAAACTTCAGAAAAAATATTCATGCTAAATTAATGGAGTCTTTTACCAAGAAGAAAATATCGTACATGACATAAATAAATACTATAAAATATGTGGTAAAACTGTGTTGCTCATGTTTCGACATTGTGTAATTAGTAGGTACTTATAATCTAAAATATTTTTTCTTCACTGTGCTGGCGTTTGCTTTGCGATATTTTACATCTCATTACACTACCTACCTAGCTGTTCGTACCTGACGTCATCCGAGTACCAACATTTTCCATTTATTTTTCCAAAATTTTCTTGATTGGATTGTAATATAAATCGTCCAAATCAATCTTGCCGTTTCGAAATTGTGCCCCTACCAAAAAAACGATAATTGCACTTGCACACAGATATAATGATGTGCCCTATTTTATTTTGTGCGTTGTGCTTTGCCTGGTGAAGATAGAAATGCCTACAATCAATAGGTTACTGTTATGTAAGTAAGTCAGTCAGTAAGCTTGCGAATCGTGTTCACAACTTTATGGTCTGCGTGCAAACGCAAAATGCAAATAATGCTAAGTGACCGTGACCGAATGCTTTGCGATCCGTTCATAGCTATACCTACGCATACTGTAAAGGATGGATATGAACGCATTAAAGCGGAATGAATCATTAAATTGTTTCTGTTTACCTGCCTATGGCTTTCTGTGTTTAATTGGAGTTTAATTTTAATAAGGCACTGTTTACATAAACGGTTTCCCATTTGACGTTATTGCCCGTTACCCATTAAATTCAATTTAGCTCACTAATTTTATTTCCACATGTGGTTACACTTTATTGAATAATGATACTGGAGTCCATTATTCTATCGAGTAATTATATGGCTAGGCCGAATTCCCTGAATGCAATAATTAGATATATACCTACTCAAATTCATTTATTTAAAAATCCAGGTCAACCCGCGCCTAGTTCCTTACAGGGGGAATACTGAACTAGGTACCTGGACTAGATATACGTTTTAGGGGCGACACGTGAATCATCTACCGTAATTCTTGCGAACTTTGGTCAGTTGGTCACAGGGGTCCTGTTAGCAACTGGTCGCGGGCTGAAGTCCTTTCCTGGAAGTTCACTTTTCCCGAGCTAAATCTATAGGGATGATAAGTCATAGTTTCCTTTCCATTGTCGTAGTTCGCTGAGGTGCGGAACCATGACCTCACTCAGATGTACCGAACTTACTTCTCGCGCAACGTGAACCCGACAAACCTGTCGCTGTTCATCGACGCGTATCTGGCGCGCACCGACCTGAACATCGCGCGCGAAATTGGTACGATCAAGGTGCCCGTGCTGAACATCACTGGGGCGCAGTCGCCGCATGTTGACGACACTGTCACCTTCAATAGCCGGCTCAACCCCTACAACTCCACATGGATGAAGGTAAGTTCGAGATAATATTACACGTCACCTCTAATGCGCTGATAAAAGCTTAAAGTCATCATCCTCCAAACCTTTTCCCAACATAGATAGATTTTCTTTCAGTGTAACTAAAACTAAACTCTGTCGTTTAATGACCGTAGTTCGATTTGGTAGCCACTTGTGACCTTGATGAATTTACTTATTTACGTCGGTATATTAAACAGATAATCTAATTAGTGTGGTGCGGCAGTCAAAATAAACCAAGTTTTATTGTCATATCGATTTATAGCTTCAGAAATATTGTGATCTCGGTTGCATCCGAGGTTTTTGCCTCGGAGCCTGGGGTTCGTTTTTAATTTAGTTTAGTTTTATTTTGGTTATTACGGGCCGTCGGACCTACCAGTCCAAATAGGAAAGCCAACACAAGAACCTCATCCGTTGGTGGGCAGTTGTACCAGCTAGCAGAATGAGGTTGGTATGGACCCCGAGGTTTTAGTATCATTTTATTGAGCTTGGTACAGAAATCTCTCTACGTTGTGTTGTGGCGAAAGATTAAGAAAAGGAGGCACTTGTGGCTATTCTCTTCATTTTCCGTTACATCACCCAAAACCATTGAAAACAGAAGGCATCTCTAAAACAACTTCGTGACATCGACCGTAATTAGTACCCTAAGGCCACGTTCACACGGCGACGGTTTTTCACGTATACGCTTTTACCGTATACGATGCAATTGTTCACACGGCAACCATTCGATTCGATTTTCGCCGATTCTCGAAGCGAGATTTCGGCCGAGTCGTGTGAACGAGACAACATGAACATAAGCGCCACTGCGTGTCGTATTCGATAAAATCGTTTCGAGACGCGGCGTTCCAGTGTCAACTTCGCACGGTATACGTTAAAATATATTTCTAGAACACGGGATTTTCCCGTATGAACGCCGTGTGAACAATTTTTAAGTTTTCATATATATTCTGTTGTCACTACTCTATTCGATAAAATCTTGTATACGGTATACGGGAAAATTGTCGCCGTGTGAACGTGGCCAAGAATGTTTACTTATTGGGTCCGACAGTTATTGATTTATTATTTCAATGTTATAAACTATTTATTTGGGGCAGGTTTCACGAAAGTTATAACGATAAAGTCGAACTGAACAGGCTATTTAGTTAATGAATTCATAGCGTAAAATGTGATGTGAGAACCCGCCGTGCTTGCACATTGACACACTTGACAGCATAACGCACGGGAGACTTTCCGTATTATAATTTTTTTAGACGAGGATTAAACCTCAAGATTAGAAGTATTCTGAAACTTCAAGGAAAAATATTTAAAAAAGAACTAATTCCACATGTGGCGTTAATTGATTTTTTTCTTAAAATCGCCGTCAAGTAAATAGAGTAAGTACTTCTAAGTACTCTCCATAAACCGCTGTCGCGTCGCTTTCAATTAAAATATATGTTGTATCAAGAACACAGAGATGTATGATGATGAGATGATGTGGCGCTAACGTCACTTTCATGAAGAGCCGCACAAGATTTCTTTTAAGATCCCTTAATATAATATCATAATTTTAGATCTCTGACTCCGGCATGGTGCTGGAGGAGCAGCCTGCCAAGATAGCTGAGGCGTTCCGTCTATTCCTACAAGGAGAAGGCTACGGTAAGTAGTTACGAATAGCACCATGACTGTTGTACAGTTTCGATGCAAGCTTAGCTTTGCATTGCGTTTCGAATGTATTACCGTTGCACTAAACATGCCTCACGCAATAGATGCAATAAAAACGATTTAAGAGTTATCGATCACAGCAAAACTTTGTTTCAACTCGTCATAATGCAAGGAGCTTGAAAAATAGTTTCATTTAGTCATAATAATACGTTAATTTAGTTCTATCAAGTCACTTTCAGACAAACAATTTTATTCATGAAGCTGACCAGCACGGAACTTTCGGCATACAATGAACAATTTGTAATTTAAAGCACATGTATTATGTTATAGGCTACGCCTCGCCGCCCAACAAACTTTTAGATGTGCCAACTTTCAGGACGATCGGTTAAACTACTCGATTTTTCTACTTTTTACTGTTAACGCTTTTTAGGTGTGGCTACACCGACGCCTTATCGATGCCCTATCGATACTGTGATTTTGTCACTGCACCGCTCTACAAAACTTTAAGTTGTGATTAACTAATGTACCCTTAAATTATGACTCTGGGATGTTCCATCAATTAACAGATTTAATGATAATTAGTTAAGTATCACTTAGGACTAATTTAATGAACCTTTCTGAGTGCGGCAGTTAGAGTTTATCAATCTTATTTTTTTATACCACTTAGGTGGCAGACAAGCACATGACCCACCTGATAGGAAGCGGTCACCGTGGTTTATTGACGTATGCAACACCAAGAGCGTTATCCACGCATTGCCGACCCTGAAGGGAAAGGGCGGGGGTAGGAAAGGGTGGGGAGGCTAGGAAGGGGCGGGGAGGAGGAGGGGTACAGTGAGCTCTGTCTACCCTATTTACCGCCGGGAACACAACACGATGGTTATTATGGCCGCGGTCTTCTGTAGGGCGGAGGTACTTCCCCAGTCAGACAGCTCATTTCGAACGGGACATACCGTCGTGTCCTACCTCCATCACATCTTATATACCCATACCTATTAAAATTATAGCGGTAAGGCAGGTAGACGGTGATTATTTAGCTCTAACTCTCTCTCTCTCTCTCTCTCTCTCTGTCTTCTCTCTGCTGCGATTATTCGCATTGAGATTTATTGGCATTGAATTAATTATCAGTGACCGTGGTTTAATTGGTCATTGACGATTAAATTAAAGAAACTGATTGGACTTGACGTCAAGTAGCCTTATTGTCCGTCTCGCCAAAGTCATGATCCTCCTGAGTAAGCCCTAAGAAAGACCAAACCTAGAGTATACTTATATTTTTGAGAAATATTCACGACATAGAAATCCCTAGTGCACGAGAGAGTTATAGTTCTAAATTGTATTACCTACTCAATATCACGAAACAAATACCCAACCGTTCCATAGTCTCTATCTACAATCTAATATACATTTAGAAAGTTATAATAATTAAGTACTTACCAAGTTTATGGTAGCTTGACCCAGCGATCCCCGTCCCCGTGTCAAGGTGAAGATCCCGTTGAAGCTGCCAAAGTTCTTGTTGATACCGATCTTTCCAAAATGTTACTTTATCTTATTCGTGGTATTCGTTGGGTAGTATCTAATGAAATATTTTCCTTTTGATATCATGTATATTAAAATTCCATTAGGTAGGTACGTTTCTTGTGCAATGTTATACATTTTAATGTCATGTCCGTATACTGTGCTTTAATTAGCTTTTCAATAAATTCTTGACATGAGATTTGTCTTTTAATTTTCTGTGCTTGAGATAAGAGGAATTCGTAAGCCTACGTCACTATTGGATACTGTAGATGGGTATGGTGAATATTTTTATAGGTAAAAATATATCGGAGTATTGCATCTATTGTGCAGCTTTATATAAATACTTTATAATTAGTGTATTTATTATGTAAGGACCAAATTGTCAATACCTAAATAAGTCTTGTAAATATTGACTTATTACCTATTATATATCTATTTATTTTAGTTCTATGTTTAATTTAACTATTTTTCTGTCTTGGTGTATTTGGCCCTTAACCTTTCTAATTGCAAATAAAATTGCAGTAATATTTTCTTTTTAAATTAACCTGTTACCTGACTGACTCGTCTGAAGCCCACTTTATGTTTTATTCTCCCGATTACGTTTGAGCCTGGATATGCGATAGCGTTATGCAGTCCCTAAAAAATTGGTATGTACCCTACTTAGAGCTTATTCTCAGCTTGTTTGGCCTTATATGTAGCCTGTCATACCTTTTTTCTATTCTACTAATCATTACCACTGTAGTTAGTTATTATAGATTATTCATCATTATTTTTTATATTTTATACTTATTTATAGTTATCGAAATAAGTGTAGATACACTTATCTGAGGTTTGATTTCAAGCTAACATCCTAGAGATATATTTCATAATATCATAATTTCATTTAGGTAACATTTTTGAATAGCATAATTACATTTCAGTCTCTCATAATACGACTGTGATAGTAAATCATACCACATTTTAGATTAGTAAAATTTGTATTTTAGAGTTTGGTAAGTACTAAGTAGGTATTGGCAAATGGCTTTAAGAGCCAGTTACATAAACAATTCAACTTTTCTAAATATTCTCTTTAAATACATACCTACCTATACTTATAAACAACATTTTGTTAAAAACTATTTATCCTTTATCAACATTCTTAAAAGCTATGCCTGCTTAACTTACAAGTACAGAAAACACATTGCTGAATTTTTTGTTTATTTTGTAGATGTGATTTAAATGACGCAATATTTTTGCAAAATATATAATCCACAATGTACATTGTACATCCTACTCTTGATAGAGCTAGTGCCTTGGCCCGCTCTAGAACCTTCTATAAATTCATTGTAATATAGGTATGTTTGCAAGAATATTGAAGTAGTTACGCTTGTTTTGCCTTTTATTTAAAATTTATTTATGTTTATCACCCGTAGCTGTTTTAGCTCTCCAAAAACTAGATCGGCGAGATAGCACAGTATCGACCCCCAGTGTCAGCAGCTAGCCAGTTTAATAGTAGTTACAGAGCTTATAGCCAAAGTAAGTTGTATTTTTTTAATGTAATGTACACGGAAGCTCTTGAAATGCGTGTAGGTGATGATGCAGCTTTGTATGTTTCTCGAGAATGCGTGAATAAAAGGGTGTAGCAAAGAAGGACGCTGTTCTGACAATGTCAGACCAGTTTTCCCAGCCTAGATAAATTATGCCACTGACTTAATAGCCAACGCCATCACTTTTTCCTGTTTACTTCCAGATATATATAAGGAATTTTAAATGGAAATTTTTCATGTTTTCGAATCCTTCTTGGGTTCGCAAGAATGAAAAATTCCCATTATGATGAGAAAGAACAGTGTCTAAAGCGATTGAAAACTACCGAGAAAACAAAACCATTCTGATTACAAGTTTAAAGCATAACGTCCCCCAATTTGAGATTAAAGTTTCAATAGCTTCCTCGTACTGTTCTGTTCATTTTTTTTAAGTGCAGATAGTTTCGAATTTCAGGTAAGTAGGTACAATATGTAGGTTCACAATTTAGCAATAGTGAGTCACTTGACAATTTAAAAATCTACACCCACTAAGCTTATAATTTGTGTATTTCTCCAACGTCTATGATAGCTCTATCAAATAATAAATTCGTTAAGATGTTTACTATGACTTCTTGTAAACAGCCGAATAGAGCGCCAGCGCAGCCGCGACCCGGACTAGCAGTGTAGCGTATTATATAAACCTCACACTAGCTGTATCCACCTAATAACTTCAAACAATAAAATATATTTGGTGTTTTATACTGTTATGTCTAATCGTGATTACCTGTATGAAAACATTTGATTTTTTTTTATTTTAAAATAATTCAAAGGCTTTCAAAATTTAATGATTATGTCCTCTAAAGTTGTCAATTCCTCATGTTTCACATAACACTGATCACTGATGCCTCCCTATACTCATGTATTTATCAATTAGACATTTGTAGTAGGCTTTCCATTTGTATCGCCTTCATCCACAATAAGTTCAACTAAGTGCATGACGTAGATATATATTAAATGTGTATCGTTGATATTCCAGTGCCGATCTCACCGGCCAGAATGGTGATGATCCTGCAATCCAACGAGACCAACCGCCGCCGTCCTTGCCGTCTGTCACCGGTTATCCGCATCACCGAAAATCCGATCTCGGAGGCTGTAGTTTGCTAAGCCAGAAGACCTCCGTCCGCTTTCACGCAACGCACCCGGTACCAGCTGCCGACCCACGTACGAATCAGTTCTTTGTGGGACTTAACAGCACCGTTACCGAAGATTCGTGAGGAGAAGCACATCTGCGACAACTATGGTAGTTGCCCTCACTGTTCTGTGTCACGCTTATTTCATAGATATTTAACGATGTAGACACATGCGTTGTGATCAGGCTGGGCGAAGGAAGTGCCTCACGGTAGTGAGCGCCGCACTATTCATGTTGTATCTTTGTATAATTTTAAGAGAATCTTATTAGAACCCACTTATAGCTCGATTAATTTGTAACTAGATAATATTGAAAAGTAAGATGGTGAGCGAGGCGTGTTGCGACGTGATCATTGTGATGTAGTCACGGTATGACACAGTGACGGTGCGCGATATGGCGTTCATTGTTACATCGTGGCAGGGTGTGATACAATGTGTCTGTGTTATACAATGGCGGGATAGGACAGTGGCAGTGTGAGACACGGTGCGCCACAGTGACAATACGGGATACTTTGTGTGAGACGAACGGTGTGGTCACACTGGCAGTGTGTGGTACGGGGGACTCGTGCTTGCCGCAGTGGCAGAGTCACACGCCTGTGCTCGACGGGTGCACAGTGGGTGCACGGCGGGTGATAGTGCGGCGGGGACACGGCATCGCGCGCGTACGCTTCGCCATCGCTGGGTGCTATGCTAAGACCAAGATAGATTTTGAAATTGATCATTAAATGAATCGTATTGAAGGAAATTTAGATTTTTTTTAATATGCTTAAATTTTGTTAACTATTAAGCCGGGTCCGCTGCGACGTGTTTTGGTGTTTGCAAACATGCTAGTCATGTTTTTCTAACCGAATAAGGGCGTGAACTAACAGTTCCTGCTCACTAGAGGAAGATGTCATATTGTTTGACATTGACTAGGTACTCGATACTCACGATGAATCGAATCTAGTTTGCATGGGGATTTGATCGATTTGAATATGTATGTAAAGTGCATTGGATTAAAGCTCTGATAAGAAAAATTAGCTTAACCTTTGATTTAGTAGGTATTTTAAAGTGATAAAATATTATGAAAGGTCAACTTACTTTTATTTAATATTTTTGTTACAATAACATTCACTCAATCACAAAAACAACAAGAATATAATTAAATGAGTCTTCAGAATCTAAACACTAGTATTTAAATAAATAAAAATTAAAGTGCGCGTCGGGCTTGATAAACATATCTCGCGCGATATTTTTTTTCCTTAACTGATTTATTAATAGTCTGTTGTCAACGTGAAAAAAACGTTATTACTTAGCCGTGTGGGTGGTTCCTGTCTATGAAAAATGTAATTACCTTCAGAACATTTCAATTAATAAAAAATTGAGAACTTCATGGGCGCGAACTGTCAATGGGCCTTTTAATTTATGACGACTGTCAAGAATAGGCGCAGCCAAGAACATTAGAAATTTCCTTGTTCTGGCGCAGCGGACGGGCGGTTTTACTAACATGTTTTGATAACGTGTTTTGTTTTTAGAAAATTGGAGCTGCGGACCCGGCTTAAGGCGTATCGTATTATAATACTCGATTGTTTTTAATGTTACGATCATGAGTTATCAGTATTGTTTTTCATTAGTAGTAATGACATATTTTTGTATACATAAGTAGGTATACAAAAATAAATCGTGTTACTTTAGCACTAGGTAGGTAAGTAGGGCGTTATCACCGCTTTGAGTAGTCATTGTAATTAGTATGTAAACTTAGACCATTATCATTGTGCATCGACGTCGTATAAACAAGTATTTATTGAGTGTTACAGGATTACATTATACCAATTTGATGTCATAATAGAGGATTGTAGGTGTTAGCCCGAGTACACACTGCGGCGTGGAGTCGCCATCACATTCTTGTGTAGTTGTCATACCTATGTCAAGTCGTTACGCGATGACACGCCGTAGATGTACTTCATTATAATACAAACATTTGCAGCGGACTGCTTCTATTCAAGACGGACTTAGATAACTATACAGTACAAAACAGACTCGTTGGTAGCAAAGAGCAAAACTCGCGTATTATTTGAATGGAAGTAGACCAGCCGCGTATTAATATAGATGTTCCAAATATTGATGTTTACGATGTTGACAAGATAATATATGTTATAATATAATCATAATAATTAGATTGATCTGTAGTTGAATCTCTGTAGAAGGACAAGGACTCTGTTTACACACCGCTGAGTATGGCGCGATTCATTATATTGAGTAACGTAACCTACGTCGCCAGTGGCGTAACTATACCATCTGGGGCCCGTGGCAAATTCTGTTGATGGGGCCCTATCAGTAAAAATTGTCACGTTGTACTCAGTTTAATTTTAATATTTATGTAACCAAAACCAATGTCAAAATAATTACACAAAGAATACACAGTCAGTACCTAGAGCCCTTTTTTACATACATACATACATACATACAAATCACGCCTGTTTCCCATTGGGGTAGGCAGAGACAACATCTTTCCACTTGCTACGATCTTAGCATACCCCTTTCGCTTCTTCAACTTTCATATTTTTTTTCATACACGCACGCCGGTTGCGGGTACCTACTCTTGACCTAGGCCTTTCTCCAAAACGTCTTGGATCTGATTAAAATATGTACGCCTAGGTCGGCCTTTACCGGGTTGCCAATTCACCCTCACCTCATATAGGTATCTGTTTTGTCAATCTTCTTTCATCCATCCTCTCTACATGTCCAAACCATCTAAGTATCCCTTTCTCTATCTTGGTCACTACATCTTCAACTATACCGCAACGTTCCCTTATCACACTGTTCCTCACTCGGTTCATCAGCTTTACTCCAGCTATCCTTCTTAGACTTCTCATTTCTACAGCATTCAATCTACTTTCATGCTTCTTCTGCCACACCCAACATTCACTACCATACATACCCATACATCGATGTGGGAACGAGAACTCCTCTATGTACAGCAAGTCGTGCCTCTTTAGACATTTTCTGTTCTGACTGCTCATAAAATTATGCAGTGCGCCATTCACTTGATTACCTGCCAAAACTCTTCGCTCAGTTTTTTCCCTTTTTTTATTGTGCGGAAATGGATACCACGGAGATGGTTATGTCGGGATCGAACGCCGTCTCGAGTCTTAATTACCAGGATGTAAGGTTACCTAATAGGCATATCCCTCGCACCCTAGCTGACCCTTTCTCGTCTCCTGTGGCGAGTGGGAGGCGCTGCTCGCCTACGTTGCCCGGGTGCACCACGTGCCCTCATAAAAAAATATAAAATCCGGATGCCCGGGATTCCTCTTTTTTTCCGTGCGGAAATCCTCATGGATACCCACCCCGCGGCCAGCGGGGCAGGTTATGTCGGACTCTTACCGACTAAAACTGCACGCCGTCTAGGGTCTTCTGACGCCAGGGTGTAAGGTGGCCCAAAGAACATTTCCCTCGCACCCCGGCTTGACCCGGGCCATCTCCGGATTCGAGATGGCCCCCTAGGGTTTGGGAACTACGTGGTTCCCGTCAAGTCCCCGGAATAGGGGGGCGCTTTCGCGCGCCGCCGCCTCGGCCTGCTTCTGCTAGGGTTTCACCCATCAACCCCAGGCCAGCGCTCATGGAGAACGGAGGTCGTAAGACCTCCGACGCCTTCGGTGTCCGCACCCGCCGCCGTCTGGGCGAGCTCTGTGCAGCCTCTCCCGAACCTTTGCCGCCGCCTCGAGCATCACATGCTCGCAGAAGGAGGCGGCGGCCGACCACGCGTCCGCACTCGGCACCATCGCTGCGATCAGCACCGGCAGTGTGAGGACTCCCACCCCGAGGGCTGCCAGGAGGGCCTGTCTCGGCACCTCCCACGCCGGACACTCGGCCAGCGTGTGCAGCCCTGAGTCCTCGCCCGCATCGCAGTGATGGCACTCGGGCGTTGGCTCCTTCCGAATCAGACACAAGTGATCCCCGAAGCACCCCTTACCAGAGATCACCTGCGTCAGCCGGTACGAGAGGCCCCCGTGAGGCCTCTCCAGCCAGTGCTCCATGACGGATCTTACCGCCGCTACAACGGCGTGCCCTGCGCTTGGTTGCCCAAGTCGGTCCTTCCACTCCAAGTCGGTCCTTCCACTCCATGCCCGGGATTCCCCTAACATACTGTTTGCTAGCTCGCCTGCGCTACCAACGGCAACGTACAGCAACAAAATATTTGTAGAAACCTATGGATGCATTCTAAAATGAATAGAAATGTGCTATTTACAGGTATTTTGATTGACGGTTTTTGACGGTCATAAGTAAAATTACGCGTCACTGGTGGTAATATGTAGGTACAAATGTTAAATGTACATCTCTAAAAATGAATCAACATCTTTTTGTTGAGGTTGGTTGAAATGCTTAACCATTAACTTGAAATTGTATGGTCTTCAGTTATCTCACTTTAGATTTAAACAGGGCCTCGATTCTGTTAAAACAAGCTACTGTCATGCTACTGACACTACAAAAAGTGCCATTTAATTTTGGTCTTTATTGTTATCAGGTTAAAGTTTAAAATTACTTAAATGATATTTTGTAGAGCGAATCGAAAAGTTTAATGAACTCTTTTCATTTGATTTTAGACTTTAACTGTATAACGGTAAAGTCCACAATTGAATAGTATCAGTGACATGACAGTGGTTTGCCTTTAGCACAATCTAGGCCCAGAAATTATAAATATATACTTTTCAAATAAAATAAAATACTCAGGTACAATGCTAAAAAATATTTTTGCGCTCGCGGCCTCTTGGGCCGGGGCCCCCTTGGGTCGGGGGCCCGTGGCATTTTGCCACCCCTGCCACCCTATTGTTACGCCACTGTACGTCGCGTCGTGTGATGTTGGATCTCAAGCTCTCAATGCCTATCGCTTAGTACCTAGATGTACAAGAAATAAACAACCCTTTATAGAATTGCTGTTTTGAACGTTGATTTCCGAGCCCCCGAATCAGAAGGTCCATAAGGGAAAATTTCATTGCATTATTGACATATTGGCAATATTGACATTTTCACATTTTGGACGTTTTACTTACTAGTAAAACGTCGTTTTGTCACTCTAGACATTCTCATTTAATAGATATTTAAACATGTTGACCTTCTGCAAACAATGTCATTTTTCCCTTATGGACCTTCTGATTCGGAGGGGATTTCCGACTTGAACCGTAGACATGTAGAACATTTTATTCACAATGACATTCGCATGCATTCAAGGAATCAATATAATTAAAAAGTCGTTTTTTAAAAAAACATTGTTTTAATTTTTTTATGAGATACCTAAGTTTCTTCCTTATCATCCCTTCCTAATGGAACGTATTTCCCAAATCCCAACCCACTCAACAGTGTCCTTTGACTACAGAATACAATCTGATAAGTGCTTTTAACTACAATAGCAACGAACTGTCAAAGAATACGTACAGTCAGCGACAAAAGTAAATGGTGACTGCACTAATTTTAAAATTGAAAAACTGAATCTATGAATAATAATTTTATTATCATGTTATAATCAAAATTAAAGATATTTTGATGATCACACTGAGCAGTTTAACAATATTTCCGTAAATAGGTATATGAATAACTTTGCCGCTGACTATACAGTCAACGACAAAAGTGTTTCAAAACCAAAATTTAGACTCCAGAGTAGTGGGGACCATTCTGGGGTCCTGGCGCTGGCTTACCTTTTAGAATTGGGAAGGCAATCGCTCTAAAAAATAGGGGCTTTCATAAACTGTACCCTAATCAAAAGAGGAGACTGGGAATACTGACCCCGGGCTCCGAAGTGTAAGCCTTGAATGCACCGCACCGGGCACAACTTGTCAAGATGATGACTGCCCCATAACGTCAAGACCCGAGGCCTCTTTGCCACTAGCACTAGAGAATATAATAGATTAATAGATATATAGAGTACGAGCTGCAAAACGTTTTATCTAAGCAGTATCCACGGTTTCGTAAGTATCTTACTTCGAGTAACAGCAGGTCCTGTTCGATCCAAGGGCAATTCTTAGATACCTACCTACCTACTTATGCAAATACAACAGTAGGTACCTAGTCAAGATAAAACTAGTGCTACGACAATTACCAGAATTATCTGTCGGCACTCCTTGCATGATGTATCCGTATAGATTTCGTATATTAATAAAAGTGGAGTATCTGTTTGTAATGTTAAAATAACCGCTTTTTACCAAGTGCATTTCGATGTAGTAAGTAGGTGTACACGGTACATAACCAAAAACCGGCTCCTCAATCCGTATGGAAATTGTGCTCGTAACAACGGTTTCCGACCGTCTGCTCCCCTGAGCTGCTCCCCCAGGGGAGACGATGGGATTTTTTTGTAACAACGTCTCCCCCGCGTCTCCCCCTCACTCTCTTAGGGGGGACGATGGGATTTTTTTGTAACGACTTCTCCCCTCACTCTCTTATGGGACCAGTTGCGTTTTAGACGAGATGATTGTAACCCTTAAAACTATACCTACTACTTTTTAAAGGCTTATTTAAAGAAGCAGTTGTAAATAGCAGTTTTGGTAAGTTAAAAATTATAAATGGCATGTTTAATAACTAGTTTCGCAGTTAAAACTATGCGATAATAAAAAATAATGAAATGGAGCAGTGAATATATAATTGAGCAGGAAAATAATTAAATGGGCGGTAAAAATGATTGAACAGGCGGTTACGTGTGGGCAGTAATAAATCGGAATTTGTTGGTAAGAAATCTCATTCTAAGCAATTCTATAAACAATGAGGTGGTAAAATAAAATAAAAAGACAATTGATATTGTATCCAACTGATCACAATAACATCTCGAATATTTAACACCTAAAGAAATTAGTTAACCTTTTTAAATTTTAACGCACTTTTTCCAAAAAATGTCCCACGCTTATTTCTCCGTGAACTAATTGCATTTGCGAACTTAATATAAAATGATCTCTCTCCGATTGTATTTTTCTACGTTTGTTTGTAAAAGTGCCATTCTCAAAACTAATAATTTTTTTTTTACTGTCATCAACATCTTTTTTTAGCACAGTTAATAATTTAATAATGGTTGTGTAGTTCTTGTTTATTTGTTTATTTAACTTTGCATGCCAGCCTTCAGCAAAATTATTGGTGCGGTGGCGTGAGTTGTAAATGCACCACTCATTAATGATCTCCTTTTTCCTCAACCACGTTCTTTCCATGTATTTCATAAATTTTTGTAATTTATCTTGATTTATTTCTAAACATTGTGACTTTATGTAATCCCACCCTTCTAAAATGTTGTCTTCTGGCAACAGTGGTAGTGCTGTACATAAGCTAACAATGCGTCTATAAAGTTTAGTTGTTAGATTGCTTTCTTTTGCTTTTCTCCATAAGCAATTTATGAAATGATAATAACAACGTTTAATGGCAATATTTGGGAATAATTTTGACAAAGGATTTGTTAAAGCCTTTTCAAAATCTGCATGAAAGATTTGTGGATGCCAATTGGGAATTAAAGTTTTAATAATGTCGTATAACTTAAAGTATGACTCTTCTGTTTTGTCACTCATGAGAGCGTATAATAACGGTACGATATTTGTCGATTCGGCTGTACTACCCAGATCACCGTGTAGGCTAAATAATTGCGAAAATGGTCGTGGTGTGCTTTTGAATGTAGCATCGGCAAAAAATTCTTTCAGAACACCTAACTGCCTTTTTCCTTCTTCTGATACAAATATTATAATCTTTCTATCTTTTTCTAACGTCTCATATTCACCTAAAACGAATGACTTGAAATTCGAAGGTATTTCAACTTCTTCCAAATTTTTATATATTAATTTTTTAACATTAAGTTCAGATTTACGTCTCGCATAAATAGCATTTTTTATATTATTGTAAGATGGTATCTTTGTAACCATATGAAGACCTTGGTCGTATAACGGATTAGTCATTTTTTTAAAGACTTGTTCAACTGGTACATCTGCAGAAGTTGTTGCAGCTACAATTTTGACCTCATCAATTGTTTTTGATACATCATTCTTGGCATGGTTTGGTATACATTTTATGATTCCTTGAGTATCATGATTTGTAAGTTTTGTTATAGCGCCTTCCTAGAAACCCAAAAAATTCTGTCAGGTGGCAGTCACCGTTCCATAGTAAGTAAAAGATTTATAGCTATGCACAACACTATACTCGGGAAAAAGAAAAATCTTCTCTTGTAACTGGTTAAGTAAATCTAGTTACCAACGTGGATGAAGGGGAAATATCAAACGCACAGTATAATGCAAGTGCTCATGTACTTAACATATAGGTACACATACACATACTTATGTTAAAAAATGTATAGTAATTGCTATTTACCTGGATGGTAGCAGCTCCCGAACAATTGTATTTTTTTTTATTGCAACAAACCCAACGTTGTGCACCATTCTGGTACATTTTATGTTTCGAATATTGATAACCTTCATGCAACAATACTCGTCCCCCGTTCCTGCTTATGAAAGTCAAATTTTCCTGCATTTTTAACTTAATAATGTACCGTACATATACAAATGAAAATGAACTAATTTGATATCATAATTCCTTTGACAAGAAACAAGACTATTAATATTCAAGTGGCCAGTAAGTACTTCCTTATTTTATGAAAGGAGTATCCTCCTTTTATGTACTATCCTCCTTTTATGTACCTACTTACTCGTGTTATTGATAGGGGGTACTTGAACACTAAAGTAACATTATCATCACATTATAGTCTAAAACGCAAACGTCAACATTATAGTCTAAAACGCAACTGGTCCCATAAGAGAGTGAGGGGAGAAGTCATTACAAAAAAATCCCATCGTCCCCCCTAAGAGAGTGAGGGGGAGACGCGGGGGAGACGTTGTTACAAAAAAATCCCATCGTCTCCCCTGGGGGAGCAGCTCAGGGGAGCAGATGGTCGGAAAGGGTAACAGGTTACTCATTCTACGTGTAACGCCACCTAGCTCAAATTTCATACACTATATAAAAAGAATTGATGTCTGTTACTTCCGGCAGATGTTCTACCGAAACCAGAGTGAATTAAGAAAAGGAAAATTCGAGAATTTACCCATCTCACCATCAGTCACTTCCGTCCGTCGTCCTTCCTCACAGCAAAATCTGGGATTTCTATACTCTTGTAAGTATAGAATTCCCAGATTGGCAGTCAATTGCGACAACGTTATAGTACGGGAGGTAGCGTTAATTTTTTTTGGCAAGCGATAGCGAGTTGATATTCTCCACGATAATAGATCTTTATTGATACATACCAATTGACCGTCAGAACCCGCACCCGCGGAGCAGTCGAAGGTGACACCATGGTAAAGTTGTCAAAAAAAATTACGCTCCGAGCAATCATTTGACACGTGAAACTTTATATGGTGATTCCTGAGGTCATTTTCAACTGAGAAATAACCGTCAGATGTGGTGTAGAGTAGTTGTTATACGTCAGTCGCGTATATATTAGACCAGTGCCGATAGTCTTTGAGACAAAATAAATTTATAGTAGGATGAAACCTGTTGGAAAAGGATCAGAATATAACAAAAATGAAAGGAAAAATAAATTACGGGTGATCTGAGGTCGGGAAGTGGGGAGGGGGTGAGTTTTAAGGGTAAAAACGGTTTATCTCGATTTCCGGCAAAACTACAAGTCCTATGGAAAAAAGTTAAATGACAAAGTTGTAGGTAATAAAGAGACCTACAACTTTTCATTTACACTTTTTTCACATAACCTCAAAATGTATGTGAAAAATTCAAATAATCAAGTTTTTGGTTTTTTATTTTTATCTTAAGCAAAACAAATTTGTTTTCCACGAAATTTGGTGAAAACTTAGCTTTTTATGTCCCAAAGACACTGTATTTTTTTTGATTTGAAATACTCTTTTTTTCAGCTTATTTTGACTAAATATCGAAAAACCACCCTAATTTTCAATCGAAAATTATCATGTCAAAATATCAGCTTTTTAAAAAAAGTCAGAGAGTTTTTTGTTCTCTGAAATCTCTTCTTTCTGATAATGTAAAAATACATATACATTGCTATGGTAAATTTTCTCAGAAAATGCAAAGAAGAAAAACTCGAATTCGAAATTAACATTTTTGTATTTAGTCATTTCCTGAGAAAATTTACCATAGCAATGTATATATATTTTTACATCATCAGAAAGAAGAGATTTCAAAGAACAAAAAATTTTTTACTTTTTTTAAGAAGCTGATATTTTGACGTGAGAATTTTCGATTGAAAATTAGGGTGGTTTTTCGATATTTAGTCAAAATAAGCTGAAAAAAAGAGTATTTCAAATCAAAAAAAATACAGTGTCTTTGGGACATAAAAAGCTAAGTTTTCACCAAATTTCGTGGAAAACAAATTTGTTTTGCTTAAGATAAAAATAAAAAACCAAAAACTTGATTATTTGAATTTTTCACATACATTTTGAGGTTATGTGAAAAAAGTGTAAATGAAAAGTTGTAGGTCTCTTTATTACCTACAACTTTGTCATTTAACTTTTTTCCATAGGACTTGTAGTTTTGCCGGAAATCGAGATAAACCGTTTTTACCCTTAAAACTCACCCCCTCCCCACTTCCCGACCTCAGATCACCCGTAATTTATTTTTCCTTTCATTTTTGTTATATTCTGATCCTTTTCCAACAGGTTTCATCCTACTATAAATTTATTTTGTCTCAAAGACTATCGGCACTGGTCTAATATATACGCGACTGACGTATAACCACTACTCTACACCACATCTGACGGTTATTTCTCAGTTGAAAATGACCTCAGGAATCACCATATAAAGTTTCACGTGTCAAATGATTGCTCGGAGCGTAATTTTTTTTGACAACTTTACCATGGTGTCACCTTCGACTAGACCGCTACCAGACCGGTTGACGGTCAACTCTGTTATGTATTAATAAAGCTCTATTATCGTGGAGAATATCAACTGGCTATCTATTGCTTGTTAGAATTAACGCTACCTCCCGTACTATTAGGTTAGGTACACTTTATGTAGGTAGGTATGGCAGGTTTTTACCCAGGCAGGACATCTAAAAAGGTTTGTATAGAGGGGCTAAGTACCACCACATGAAATTTTCTCAAATAATTGTTGCTGAATTTTTTTGTTAGTATTATAGTAAATCCTGACATTAAAAGCATGTCTATTAAATTAATCAATCAATTTCGACGTTCACGGCTGGCCCTCTCCCAATGTGCACCATACCACCCGATTTTTACAGGTCGTCGGTCCTTTTTCAGCTAGTAAATAATAAGTATAAATAATTTTCAATTAAATTGTAACATTAATGAGGTAGTAAGTATAAAAAAGAAGTAGGTAATGATAAATGTGCCGAACCGAAGTACTAATTGGATATGTGTTGTGGCAGATAATACAGATCAGTGGTTGTGGCACACTTATACAAATACAATAATAGAAAATTATCTATTTTCACTCCCTTCACTCATTACTTATAATCCTCACGCATAATCTAACACCTAACGAGAAACGAAATCACAATCAACAGATAACATTGTGATATCGGACATTATGCTGTAATTACTGCGAGATAACAGAAAACAAGCATGAAATAAAACAGCGGTTTAGGTACTAATGTTTCACTTTATATATTATGATATATTTTAAGGTACATACCAACAAACGTGTCTGATATAAAACATGAGTAAATTTAAAATCATATTTAATAACATATTTCCAATATTATAACTATCTATACACTAATACTTATCACGAAGCCATAGTGTCTTAAGCGAGTGACGGAAAGGCGAGATTGTTACAGTTTATAATGTTACAATACAATGACATGGATAACCACATAAATATTTTATTATGCTCCTATAATTATCGCTTATTATTAAGCAGTTAGATATACGTAGTGAAAAATATAATTGAGATAATTATACAATAAACTCCTAGAACGAATTTTACCCATCGTTTCCGAGATTTCGGGCAAAACTTTTTCTCAAGGTAACGCCCGAAGCTCCACCTGAATCGCATTTTGTGTTTGTATACTCGTAAGTGATCCTAAACCTTATAAAAACAATATTAGATAAGTGTTTAGGGCGAAGTAGAACAAGTAGAAACATCTATTTTTACTGGCCTTCATATCTAAATCTACGGTTTTCGTTCGTAATTCAGGCGGACCCAAGTTTATTAGTTCTCGTGGTAGCCCCCTGATTATGTGCAATATTACTTATTTTTCTAACGTAATCCCACTTAGAGGCTATATTTAGTGTTTGGTGTTGCTCATTTGGACCTAATCAGGGTACCAATAATACATCACCTATGTATTGTTGGTAGCGAAAAAAACTTTTTTAGAAAGAGTATCAAAGCAACTCAGCGTTGTATGTATTTTTACAAATAATAGACGTATAATTTCGAATATCTAGGATGTGACCAGGTCTCAGTGAAAATGTTCTTTACCCATTCAGTGTGTTCTATTGACTGTACTCGTAAGTGTAGCCAAAGCTGGGGAAAATGCATAACATGATAGAATTTAAATCCAACAGCTCTAAATATAAATAAAATCTAAGTTATATATTTAACATGATAATTTTAACATTATGATTATTATTAATTAAATACAAAAGTAAAAAGTATACATGTGCCAATAAAACTAAGTTGATATAAAATAAAATCTATACATATAATAAAATGGTAGGAAAGTCAAAACTGTACATGGAATATTTTTTTAAAAGAATACTTGGGGTGTGATCTACAATCGATACCGAAGCCAAAAATATAGTTTTTAGAATTTTTGTCTGTTTGTCTGTTTGTCTGTATGTATGTCCGGGATAAACTCAAAAAGTACTGCATGGATTTACTTCAAATTTGGCACGAATATTATTTATAAGTCGGGTCAACACATAGGCTACATATTATCACGCTAACACCTACGGGGAACGAGCAGTGAACCTTTATTTCTTCGGCGCATTCTGTAACAACGTGTAATCTAAAGACGTATATTTGAATGTTGTTATGATGTTATCCATGCTATAAGCTAGCGGCACACTATAAGCAACTTAGCATATGTTTGCACTTAAACAAAACAAACTTAATTTTGCGGTTCGATCCCTAGACCCGATTACTGAACCAACCGCAAATAATAAGTTTGTCGTAGGTTAAGTCAGCCGCAATGGAGTTCATAAAGAGGTGATGTGCTCAAGATGTCGTCTATACACACAGTGCAAGTTTCTTGGGTGTCTTTTGAGAATAGCACGGGGTGCTACGGCGCTGGACGAGCCAAAGTCACCAATTATGGAAAATTTGAAAACGAAAGTTTGCCTGTATGTATGTCCGTCCGGGATAAACTCAAAACGTATTGCATGGATTTACTTCAAATTTGGCACGAATATTATTAAGAAGTCGGATCAACATAATAGGCTACATATTATCACGCTATCACCTACGGGGAACGAGCAGTGAACCTTTATTTCTTCAATGCATTCTGTAACAACGTGTAATCTAGCGACGCATATTTTGAATGTTGTTATTATGTTAACCATGCTATAAGCTAGCTTCACACTATAAGTAACTTAGGCCGATAAACATAATAGACAATTTTAAAGCAAGATTTCAAAACCATCAAGTTGAATTACATGTGTAAGCATGTGGGCGAGGTCAATAGTTGTTTTTAAAAGTCATAGATGGAGTTGTGCATTTTCTTCTTAAAAATTGTATCGTTAATTCGCTTCAGAGATGAGCAAGATAATTAAAAAAATGTTTTATATAAGTTTGAAGCTGCTTCATCTATGTCTTATAAAATTTATCGAGTTTGTCTGTATGTAATAAAATAACAAACAGAATTCAAAAAGAACTGTATAGAACTATAGATAAACTTGAAAACGGCACGCTATATTGCTGTGAGTAATTAGAGCTAAATAACGAAGAAAGGAAAATTAAGCATGCCATTATCTTAAAGATGCTTTTTTTACAGTACAGAAAAAATAGTAATACAGAAGTACAAAATAAAAATTGACTGTTGATATTTTTTTTTTGGTATTTATTGGTGTAATTACTTATTGCTTCTTACCTAATTAATATATTTTAATGCGTATATAAACTTAAGTGAGATGTGGAACTAGCTAGATTTTTTCTACTCACACATAGCCATTTATTTTATGTAAAAAATCGTATAACTAAGATGTGTTATAATTTTTCACCATATAAAAATGTTTCCTATTTGCTAACTAGATGGCGAGGGCGTCGAATTAGGTCATGTTATGGTTTCGTTCACAAAAAGTGATGTTATGAGTACAGAATGTCGCCGCCTCAACCTATAAAAAGTGGGGTTACCTGCGTTGCTATAAGTAATCGTGTGCTTTCAGTGCTTTGCGCTTGGTGAAACTTAAAATAAAATAATCAAAATGCCTAGAAAACGGTCTAATGTATCCCAATCGTCAAACGATTCTCGAAGGAAAACGTTAGCTCGATCCCTAGAAACCGCCGTTGAGCGTGAGGCAAGGTTGGCTACTCTTCGAGAACACAATGCGGAAACTCGACGTGGAGAAAGTAGTACGTCACGCCAGTCCCGATTAGATACTATGCGCACTCAAAATGCATCCTTGCGGTCTCTAGAAAGTATAGTAGCATACGAAATGCGGCTATTAAATGATCGGGAGCGCCACGCGACCTCAGGACGAGCTGCTTCTCACACGGGCAGCCGTACGTCGCTTGCTCCCGCGTCACCAGTCCTGACTCTCTTTACATTTTGGCTGCGGAGAGCCAAACCATTAATATTGTATATCGAGGAGTCCTATAAATTTCACATTAAAAATTCCTTATTTATTGACCCGACTTCTTAATAATATTCATGCCAAATTTGAAGGAAATCCATGCAGACAAAGACAAACGGACAAAAATTCTAAAACTACTTATGTTTTTGACTTCGGTATCGATTGTAAATCACACCCCAAGTATTCTTTAAAAAAATATTCAATGAACAATTTTGACTTCCCTATTGTACCTATAGATAATCGTAGGTATTTTTGGTGCTGTATAGCGTTCACGACGTCGCGGGCAGCAGCTAGTAAGTAATATATACAGTATACACACCCAACACTATCCTATATTTACTTATCATGTGAAATGACCCAAATATATATTATAATCTCACTTAATTTCTATAGTTTTTGTATATTATATAAGTAGCAACTAATGTAAAATATGAAAGTTTTAATATCTACGTCTGTTACCTAATATGGCTTACAATAAGGAATACCATAAAAGGATCGAGAGGTGAAATCGAATAAAATGGTCAAATGAATTTTGCAGTACAGTGAAACTATAAACTATTCCAATGTCACAATCAGTGATTGGTTTGCGGGCATTTATTATTTATGCCCATTTTGCCAGGGCATAAACCATACAGATGGCATTAATCGGGCGGATTGAATAAATAACCGGTATAAACCTATCACTGGTCACAATATTAGTTAATTTGGTTATAACTTTATTGTTGTGCACGGTATATGTTCAGACATTCATCTATACCATTTATACGAGTATTCCACCCCTCATTTACACAAAAAAAAACACAAGATTCATTATAATCTTGTAGAGTGCATGTAAACGCTCAACTGATCTTAAAAGCGGACCCTTTATTTTTGACGTGACAACGTCTTATAAATTGGTTTGCCGGGTGACACTTCAAGAAACTGCGTTACGCTCCGCTCACGTTATGCGCTCACAATGAGAGCGAGTGAGAGGCACGCGTCCCTTCCACTCGGGCATGGTTAGCCCGCCTAAGAGCGAGAGAGACAGACATAAAAATTATTTTACCACTCAAAGTCGTTGTCACGTAAAACTTTCGCCCGTATACCGACTTTTTTTATACAAACGTATAATATATGTACGTAATGTTGTTAAAGCATAACTTAGTCAATACATACAATATCATCTAATAGTTTACTTGCCGTGTAAATTTTGTTCAATAAATTAAAGTATAATAAACTGTCCGTCGGTCACTAATTGTTAAATTTCAACGAATAGAATCAGGCACGTTAATAATAATAAATGTTCTACGACATACTACACAGTGCTCTATAGACCCAAAGTAAGCAATGTTTAACTAACTTGTGTTATGGGTTCTAGAATGCGGACACGGATACGTTTAGACATATAATTTGAATTACAGAAATGGAAAATCATCCAAGTGCCCAAAAAACTACTTTTTTATAATAATAGTACATATATTATAAAAAGTAAAAATTATTAAAATACAATAATGGTGCCGTAACTGTTAAGAAATCTGGTAGATTTTACTTTACTTTGTTAGTTAAAAAGGGGGATAGATCTATGTATGTTAAACTGTAAAAGAGACGCGAACTTGCTAAAAGGAGATGTTTCGGATGTAAGTAGTTAATTGGATTATAACTTAACTAGCGATGTGACGAATATTCGTTTCCGCGGATTTGTACAAATTTATAATCGGCAGATCTTTACAGCGAATATCCGTCTTCGGATCCATATCCCGTGGTATAATTATATTTAAAAGAGAACGGTGCACCGCACCGTAGGCGAACGCACCGGCCCTCCATATTGGATAGTCACTCGAAACCACCGCATACTAAGCGTTACCAGCTATGAGCTATACCGGTTAAACATCCCACAAATTATACTCATTTTTCTCTAAATAATCATAAATAATAGTACTATAATTACTTTTCTTATATTAATTTTTTAGTCTACATCTATAAGTATAGGTATTTTTCTTTCAAATAATAAGTAGATGTGCTACATGCCTCCTAGCTATAAGTCTTCCATGCATTATAAACACTTAATATTTAGATAAGTATTTCAATAAGCTTTTTAGAACATTTATCATGCGATCAGTATGAAAGAAAGAAAGAAAGAACACAGAGAAAGAAAGAAGACAGAAGCAGATGGCGGGCAGTATGTAAGGTAAGAAGCAGATGGCGGGAAGTAAGTAAGGACAGAAGCAGTTGGCGGGCAGTATATGTACGTATATAATTATGATAAAAAACGCCCTACAAAACCGGAGCGAGCCGATTTTAGCCGGAGTTTCACTCTTTTCTCCACATGCCGCTAAAAAAGCCCGGTGCCGTATAACTTAACCCAAGTTTTTTTTAAATATTTCCAATGTACAGACACAGTTACTTTACAATTTTATATTAGTATAGAATAGACATTGCCTCGAATACATAAAGTGGGACAACTTTAAACACTTAAGCCGCGTTTACACGTTCTGAGTACACTTGGATGCTACTCGTATATCGTAGTATACCTCACCAAGTTCAAGTCGGTTCGAGTGCACGTAACGTGTAATCGCGGCTTTATAGCTTAGCGATGTCCAAGTGTTGAACGCACCGGGTTACTTGTGGAATACTATGATCAAAATGATGGATACGATGATGATCAGAGCCAATAACAGGTAGACCTTCTTCTTTCTCAGCTTGTTCTGAAATGTACCACAATCGTAATCATGTAAATTTTCGTATGGTATTAAGTCTTAGATTATTAATATGTGTATTAAGTAGGTAAATCATTATTTTTTTATTAGAATTCTAGAATGGACGTGAGGGCGTGTGTATGTGTCAGGGCGTGTGTGTATGTGTGAGTGTGTGTGTGTGTGTGTGTGTGTGTGTGTGTGTGTGTGTGTGTGTGTGTGAGAGAGAGAGAGAGAGAGAAAGAGAGAGAAGTGATGTGTGTGTGTGTGTGTGTGAGCGAGAGAGAGAGAGAGAGAGGTGATGTGTGTGTAAGAGAGGTGATGTGTATGAAGAGATATGTGTTTATGAGAGGTGATGTGTGTGTGTGTGTGTGTATGTTTATGAGGTGATAATCATTATAATATCGAATAGCACATGACCTACTTGTTATTCTGAGAATACGTGTTTGTGGGCACTGTTCGTAGGCAACGTATAAGGTAAAAATTAACGAATAGGTATGGGAGAGGGTGTGACGTACCTTGTAATTGGTCGCCTCCCTGAGCTGTGTGGTGCCCGCCTCCACGTTTTGCGTGGCGTACTCGACGCTAGACTCGATGGAGTCCACCACCTCGCCCTGCGCGTGAATCATTGTGCCCAACTCTTTGAAGATCGTATTCACATCCATTATATCATTCTGGAAATTTAAAACAACGATTACATAATGCTTTTGTGGATACATACTTATAATGACACCTTTCCCTCTATGTGGTTCCACACACACTTCACGAGCTCATACTAAGCTAATTTGTATGTTTATGTACCTACCAAATATATTATATCTTATTTATGAGTATATCAGTACTTTTCTTTTACACCAATAACTACCCCATATAGTAACTAGTACATAAAGCTTTCATATCCATCAGATTTTGTCAGTCAGATATTGCTTTTAGCGATAAGGTCAAGGATAAGGATTTGTACGTTGAATTTATTGTGTCCATATATCCTATGGTATACATATATTTGATTGGTGTACAATAAAATTCATTTCTATTCCCTTTTACAAGCTTTTATTTAGTTTCACCTGTCCCGTTGTCTGTAATCAAATCTTGCAAGTCATTTTTTGAGTACTTCTGGTTATCCAATTGAGCTGAAATTTGGCATACTTATGTAAGTCCCATGACAATGCAATATTATATATAAAAGTTTGTTTTTAAAGAGTTTTTTTAAACAGTAGCTTGTTTCCATCTTTCTGGCAAGACTGCTAGTTTCATAATAATTAAATGTTTGTTTATGTATTAGCTGGTAAATTCACTAAAAACCTAACAAAACAATGGTATCAAACCATGGGTTCTAAATATTAACAATTATGGCACATTGTCCACAAAGCTATCGCTATCGGTTGTATCACTAGTTACACCATTTTATGCGCAGTTTATCGATTCGTTCAGCTTGGTTCTGGAATTAAAATATTCGCTGATAACGTTTTAAAAATTCATTATTTATAATCAGTACCTTTCAAAGTAACTACTGTGGAGAAGTAAATGTTTTATTCCAAATTTTTTACACCACTTAGGTGGCAGACAAGCACATGGCCGACCTGATTGGAAGCGGTCACTGTGGCCTAAGAACGTGTGCAACACCAGGGGCGTCACACTCGCGCTGCTGTAAAAAACTTCTATTGCCTTTCTTGAAAAACTCCATATTGCAGACGCTAGGTAAAACCACAGCAGGAAGATTATTCCACAGCCTCCCAAGCATTCCATATTTTCATCCAAAGACATTACGACATGCGAATATGGGAGAAAAAAACTGAAGATAAGATAATGACTAGGATATCATAATGAAACTCAAATACTCTGTCAATCCTGTCATGCACTCACGCCGCCAAACACACACACGCACCCTCACTTTCACTCTCATACACACAGAAATAACTCGCACACATCCGCACACACTCAAACACACAAAAGCGTGCACATTCAAATCTAAATCACATTATTACTAGAAACGACTTACTTCGAGAGATCTAATGTCTCTCTCTCTTTCTTCCAGCTCAATGAGGCTCCGCTCGGTCTGCACAGTCAGCTGTTCTTGCTGCCGGACATTCGGCTCATCGAGTTCCACCAGCTCTTTATTACCGCTCTGACCTAGTAAACAATGCATTGATTAAACTTATTAAGTTACTTACACACTCCTCGTATATCGGCCGTGTCGAGTCATCATAATCATCGCTGGATAACCCCGGTCGCATCCAAACCCCGGAGCTTTTGATCTGGCTTATAGGGTTTGCGGGGTTTTTTTCGTGCTATTGGGGGCGGTTACGTAGGACTTGTACCGACCAAACTGCATGCCGTCTCCCTGCCCTAGGAGAACCAGCCCACCACTTGTTTGCTCTCCACAGTGCCCTCTGCTAGTTAGAGGGACACGAGAAGAGCTCTCAACCCCAAAAGGAAACTCTGCACCACAGCGTCGTGTCTTCGTCGTGTCATAAGTAAATGCACCCGCTAGCAGGTGAAGTTGCCATGAACTTTATAGATCTTGGTGGGCAGGAAAATCCCCAATAGTCACGGCCAGTAGAAGAGCGAATGTACATGTAATACAGTAATTGGCAATAGACAAGAATTGTATTGGTTGATATAGCTAGTAATCTGTAATCATAACATTTTACACTTACTGCCCACAGCGAAGGGATCCAAACTAGGAGTGCGTAGCGCCTTCTGTTTTTTCACCTCTTCTTTGCTTTTCTGTGCGGCCAACCTTTGCGTCGCCTGAGGAATAAATAAAAAAGAGATTAAGCATATAAATAATTTGGCGTAATGCTTTAGATTATGAAGTGTGTGGTCGTGTGCCGAATGCGAAGGTTACTATCAAACACGTAAGTCGTCTGATGGTTACTAAGTATTTACCACTAGCTGCAAATAGGCTAAGTGTAGCAACGACCTACCACCAACCAGTAACAATCTGGTTCTCAAACGCGATTAACCGTGCGCCTGTTCAACTATTTCTTCATACGAAAACAAACGACGTGGTTATGTTTCCAACCCTTATAGCTTTAGCCAAGTAAAAGCCCAAGTTACTAATAACAATATATTGCCCGCGGCTCCGCCCGCGTGAAATTCGTGAGACTGAACCCATTCCTGGGATAAAAAGTAGCCTATGCGTTATTCCAGACTATAATCTATCTCTGTACCAAATTTAAACCCAATCCTTTAGCCCGTTTTTGCGTGAAAGACTAACAAACATATATATTCATTCGGCCATACTTAAAACTTTCGCGTTTATAACATTAGTATGATTATACAGAAAGGGTTTTTAGCAAAATATATGTAACGCTTAAAGTCTAAATCATGAATAGTTTCAAGACGTTTGCTGCTGAATATAGCCGTACTCGTATTACAAGGATTCACAAAGTACCTAAGTGATTATGCGTCGTCTCCATTCAACTTTATAGGCATTTTCGTCAGGTCTCTCTATTGGTTAACACGGGCAAGCCAGCGTATATACCTAATAGTATGATTACGCACTGATTTTTTAATCATTGAAATGACAGTGGCTTGTTTTAACAATAAATAGTAGAATTAGGGCCCAGAAAGGGCCAGAAAGAAGGACGAAAACCTAGCAAAAATTTGAAATACTTTTAGTGGCGGGTGTAAAGGACAGACTTTGCGTTAAGTTACGCCCTCAGCTACCAGGGCAAATGAGGATTCGTTGGAAATTAACGCACATCACACATAATATTTCATCGTTCCAATCAGTGCAGTACTGAACATTTTTCCTTATATTACGTATTACACAATCAATCCACTAATTTGGAATTTCAAACATTTAATAATGACCATTTATCACATAGAACGCTATTTCGGATTGTTATCGCGTTATTATATTTGTATGATTTTAATAATTTACCGTATGCAATTTTATACACGTGAACTGTGTTTCATTTACATTTTCATAATAGAAAACATTGGTACCTACTTACCTATCTATATAATCTTACTAGCTGTTGCCCGCGGCTCCGCCCGCGTGGATGTCGAAATCCGTTTCAAAAACTATCCTATCTCTCAAGTTGGATCGAACTGCACATGGTGTGCGAATTTTATTATAATCGGTTAAGTGGTTTAGGAGTCCATTGACGACAAACATTGTGACACGAGATTTATATATATTAAGATATAAATAAGCGCAAATGTTAAGAATGTCTCGACCGATTTGGTTTATTTCTTTTTGATGTGTTCGTAATTGTCTGAACAAGGAACGAACGGAAATTATGATTTGTTGGCACCCTGTTGACGTCAGGGTGAATAGCAAGTACTAATTTAATTTAATGGGTGTGGTTATCATAGCCTATGGCATAGGTAAGTATTGATTTCTAAGTGGAAAATGCCTCTCGTGTTTGATGGAGTGTCTTGTTGGAATCAAAATCTAACCTATTGAAACCATAAGGTGTTTCTAAGATACTCTTTAGGTTTTCAAAGCGCGAATTTTATTGTTACTTCTATTATACCTTATACCCTATTCTCTTAACATCGTCTTCTTAACCATTAGCTTTGTATATGCGTGTCTGTCAAATGAAGCGAAACGCTGAGAAGTAGGCACTCGTAACACCCGGTCCATTCCCAGATCTCCCGGATTATGATAAATTAGCAAGAGTTCGTACTAGTCTTAATTTGTTTTTACATAAGTATCTGAAATAAACTAATTTTCTGTTTCCAACGATATCCTACGTACACGCTGCGTTTACGTGCGCTCAAAACCTTGTCATTATCTATCTTCCTTTGCGTCCAAATTGTTATTTTTAGATTGAAGTTGTATGCCAAAATTTTAAATACATATACCTATTCAATCGAGTTAAATCGCAATCGGTTTAACTCAATTGAATGCTTTATCGTGATCACTGGGGTTTTGTAACAAGAGGCATTTTTTTAACAGAATCTGAACTCCAAACAAACAGTGCTTATCTTGATGACGTATCTCTCGGATCCAAAGTTAATTGGGGTATCTACGACTTTTTTTTATACAAGGTAGGTGGCAGACAAGCTCACGGCCCACCTGATGGGAAGCGGTCACCGTGGCCTATGAACGTGTGCAACACTAAGGGTGTCACACACGCGCTGCCTACCCTGATGGGAAGGGAGGAGGGCTGGGAAGGGGTGGGGAGCCTAGGAAGGGGTGGGGGGAGGAGGGATACAGTGAGCTCTGGCTACCCTACTTACCGGCGGGAACACAACACGATGGTTATTATGGCCGCGGTCTGCTGTAGGGCGGAGGTACTACCCCAGTCGGACTGCTCATTTCGGACGGGAGATACCGTCGTGTCCTACCTCCTACAATAAGACCTATTTTTCGTATTAACCCCAATGCATTCATAGACATCGCTAGTTCATTAGATTTATTGTCCCAAATTTTGCCGTACCCTGTTAAGTGACCTTTTGGAATAGTCACAAAACTGACCTAACCGGTTCTGAGACATTTGGCCTGTAGCGGACACCATATTCTATACTGTCTGTCTAGATATCGTTTCTCGAAAAGTTTTAGTACATACTAGTACATACTTCGCTACATATTTCTCTCGAAAAGAGTTAACATCCAGGACGTCCAGTCCCGCACAGTTATGGCAGTTTTTTTATTTAAACAGTGCCTTTTGTACATCGTTGTTGAATATCAAGCCCTTTAAATTTATCGAAATCTTCGCGATTCGCTTTTTTGCTTTTCGAGAAGTCGAATGATCTGCTCACTTGATACCAATTAAGTACTATACTTAATTGTAGGTAACTACAGGATTCCAAAGTCAAATCCTTACAGAATCAGGCGGAGTGCAGTTGACTGCAACCCGATTCTGTTTTATAAAAAGATAAGGTTCAATTACTTACGCAAATATAAAAAACATAACCCTTCCTGGCAGTCGGGTAAAAACAAAAGTACTCGAACCTTAATTATGTGCCCAGAAGTTGTAAAATGAATGAAGAATGAGTAATATAATAATAGTTAATACTCGTATCAATAATTCGGTCTAACGTTGCATCGCTTTAAATCCCAGAATGATACGTTTATCAGCTTTTATTCCAATTGTTGAATTCATTAAAGTTATAATATCTTTCCTGCAGTGAACAATTGATTAACAACACGTATTATTATCCAGTGGCGTAACTATACCATCTGGGGCCCGTGGCAAAATCTGTTGATGGGGCCCTGTCAGTAAAAATCGTCACGTTGTACTCAGTTTGATTTTAATAAACTTTGAGATTTTCAGCATCACCAAAATCAATGTCAAAATAATTACACAAAGAATACGCAGTCAGTACCTAGAGCCCTTTTTTACATACATACATACATACAAATCACGCCTGTTTCCCATTGGGGTAGGCAGAGATAACATTTTTCCACTTGCTACGATCTTAGCATACCCCTTTCGCTTCTTCAACTTTCATATTTATTTTCATACACGCACGCCGGTTGTGGGTACCTAATCTTGACCTATGCCTTTCTCCAAAACGTCTTGGATCTGATTAAAATATGTACGCCTAGGTCGGCCTTTACCGGGTTGCCAATTCACCCTCACCCATCCTCTCTACATGTCCAAACCATCTAAGTATCCCTTTCTCTATCTTGGTCACTACATCTTCAACTATACCGCAACGTTCCCTTATCACACTGTTCCTCACTCGGTCCATCAGCTTTACTCCAGCTATCCTTCTTAGACTTCTCATTTCTACAGCATTCAATCTACTTTCATGCTTCTTCTGCCACACCCAACATTCACTACCATACATACCCATACATCGATGTGGGAACGAGAACTCCTCTATGTACAGCAAGTCGTGCCTCTTTAGAAATTTTCTGTTCTGACTGCTCATAAAATTATGCAGTGCGCCATTCACTTGATTACCTGCCAAAACTCTTCGCTCAGTTTTTTTCCTTTTTTATGGTGCGGAAATGGATACCACGGAGATGGTTATTTCGGGATCGAACGCCGTCTCGAGTCTTAATTACCAGGATGTAAGGTTACCTAATAGGCATATCCCTCGCACCCTAGCTGACTCTTTCTCGTCTCCTGTGGCGAGTGGGAGGCGCTGCTCGCCTACGTTGCCTGGGTGCACCACGTGCCCTCTTAAAAAAATATAAAATCCGGATGCCCGGGATTCTCCTTTTTTTTCCGTGTGGAAATCCTCATGGATTCCCACCCTGCGACCAGCGGGGCAGGTTATGTCGGACTCTTACCGACTAAAACTGCACGCCATCTAGGGTCATCTAACGCCAGGGTGTAAGGTGGCCCAAAGAGCATTTCCCTCGCACCCCGGCTTGACCCGGGCCATCTCCGGATTCGAGATGGCCCCCTCGGGTTTGGGAACTACGTGGTTCCCGTCAAGCCCCCGGAATAGGGGGGCGCTTTCGCGCACCGCCGCCTTGGCCTGCTTCTGCTAGGATGACAGGCGGCTCCACCCATCACCCCCAGGCCAGCGCTCATGGAAGACGGAGGTCGTGAGACCTCCGACGCCTTCGGCGTCCGCGCCCGCCGCCGTCCGGGAGAGCTCTGTGCAGCCTCTCCCGAACCTTTTCCGCCGCCTCGAGCATCACTTGCTCGCAGAAGGAGGCGGCGGCCGACCACGCGTCCGCACTCGGCACCATCGCTGCGATCAGCACCGGCAGTGTGAGGACTCCTACCTCGAGGGCTGCCAGGAGGGCCTGTCTCGGCACCTCCCACGCCGGACACTCGGCCAGCGTGTGCAGCCCTGAGTCCTCGCCCGCATCGTAGTGATGGCACTCGGGCGTTGGCTCCTTCCGAATCAAACACAAGTGATCCCCGAAGCACCCCTTACTAGTGCGATCACCTGCGTCAGCCGTTACGAGAGGCCCCCGTGAGGCCTCTCCAGCCAGTCCTCCATGACGGGTCTTACCGCCGCTACAAAGGCGTGCCCCGCGCTTGGTTGCCCAAGTCGGTCCTTCCACTCCATGCCCAGGATTCCCCTAACATAGTGTTTGCTAGCTCACCTGCGCTACCAACGGCAACGTACTGCGACAAAATATTTGTAGAAACCTATGGATGCGTTCTAAAATGAATAGAAATGTGCTATTTACAGGTATTTTGATTGACGGTTTTTGACGGTCATAAGTAAAATTACTCGTCACTGGTAATATGTAGGTACAAATGTACATCTCTAAAAATGAATCAACATCTTTTTGTTGAGGTTGATTGAAATGCTTAACCATCAACTTGAAATTGTATGGGCATTTCAATTTAGATTTAAACAGGGCCTCGATTCTGTTAAAACAAGCTACTGCCATACTACTGACACTACAAAAAATACCATTTAATTTTGGTCTTTATTGTTATCAGGTTAAAGTTTAAAATTACTTAAATGATATTTTGTAGAGCGAATCGAAAACTTTAATGAACTCTTTTCATTTGATTTTAGACTTTACCTGTATAACGGTAAAGTCTACAATTGAATAGTATCAGTGGCATGACAGTGGTTTGCCTTTAGCACAATCTAGGCCCAGAACTTATAAAAATATACTTTTCAAATAAAATAAAATACTCAGGTACAATGCTAAAAAATATTTTTTCGCTCGCGGCCTCTTGGGCCGGGGCCCTCTTGGGTCGGGGGCCCGTGGCATTTTGCCACCCCTGCCACCCTATTGTTACGCCACTGTTATTATCCATAGAAGTTAATACCTACGTTATTGTTCACATAACAGCGTGAAAATACGTAGACCTAAGTTTAGAAATATTATATTTTACTAGAGTCAATTCAAGTCAGCAATTACGAGGCAAATTTAGGTAGCAAAAAAATACAAATACAGTATTTCTTGTGTAGTGAAATTATGTAAAAACCGTAGTGACTGCAAGAAAAAATATCTAGGAATCATATTTCAATCAAATTTTGGCAACACATTGCAACCCAAAATTCACTCACACATGGTTATTCGCCATAATTTTTGTGACACAGACTCGTGTCGTGTTCAATGCGATCCGTCCAATTATGTTTTATAGGTTCATGATTTTATTATTATGTTTGTTGGAACTAATGGTTTTTTTATATGAATACCTGCTGTGGATTAATTGACGACGACCTTGACGGCATTTAGAAATATATAAACAGTAGAATCTAAGAAGTGTCTTCCGTGCATCCGTGGCAGTGAGACTGTTGTTGACCTTTTAATGTTATGTATCTATCTATCTATAATAAAATTCTCAGTTAGTCATGTCTATTAGATACATTAGGAGATATTTAAAGATAAATACTTAGATCATTTTCAATTTACGATTCTAAACACAAAAATATATCTTGGCATTCTTTTCTATTTGTCTGTTATCTCTTTGTTCACGATGGACGCAAAAATTACTGAACGGATTTTGATGCAGCCTTTTCGATAAAAAAAATCTTAGTGAGACTTAAATTCTGCTGTATGTTTGATTGCAATTGGTCAAGTAGAACCTGAGATAATGGCCAAAAAAACGATAACCGACAGTTAGTTATTAATAATTTTTATACACAAACCTGGAAAGAGTTGAGCGTGATCATATATTCATCACTGAGCCGCTCCCTAGACAATTTCTGTGCAGGCTTGTCTGTGGGTAGTTTCATCAGTTCCATTATGTGAGACGATGTGTCTTTGACCAGCTTCTGGGTATAGTTCTGAATTTGACGCCTATAGAAATAAAAATTGTATTAAATTAATTCATCACCTACGAATATCACAAAACCTTTAGATTTGATTATTGCTTTAGAGTAGAATAGAGTAAATGCATCCTTGGCTCCAAAGTTTTGGTAAATGTTTCAGAGATCAGTAATAGCACAATAACTCACAATTGATTCCGGAGCTCCTGTGAGTCTTGTGGAGTCTGCAGCTGGTTGACCATCTTTGACATAGATGAAACTGGAAACAAAGCTTCAGCTTATAATCCAATGAAGAGAAGAGCATGATATACATATATGCAGGATTGTAAAACCCCACCTTATTAGGTTTTCATAAATCAAATACTTCTTGATAGAAATAAGTAATAGCCTCAGTCATACTAATGTTCCAATGAAAATATAACATGTAAATATTTTAACTAATGTATCTTTCTTTTTATATACATAACAATTTTAATAAAAAAAAACATAAATTACATTCTATTTACATTACAGATGTTTCATGACTTTCACTTTCCTTGATATATTTTTTCAACGAACTCGTATTTTAAGACTAAAATTAGTACCTACTCTTTAGCTCTAACCACATGTCTTTCATGCTGTAGGCAATCTGTTTATTTTGAAACATATACTATTGTTTTATGTGAACCAGTATTGTATGATTGCATGAATTACACAGCACCATCCAGACTTCAGGTCTAATATAAATCAGTGTAGTTAGTCCCAGAATATGAGAATAACCTGTAAGTATATGGGTTTGGGCCAGTCCAGATAAACATAGTGTATTATGTTATTAAACAAAGATAGCCAGATCCTTGCGATTAAACATTCATTCAAGCATATTCAAATTAGCACTGAGCAGGAATGGAGCGCTAGACCTCAAAGCTGTTGCTATGCCACATAGATTGTTTAAAAATTTGATAACCTCATATCATATTTCAAACATTTATATTTTTTATAAAACAGACTATATAAACTCCAAGTGTTTCATATTTGTCTATTCTATGACCATGAGAAAAAAAAGCCACATTTATACAAAAAACTAAGTCATTCATAGATCAGGTTTGTGTCACTTTTATGTAAATCTTAACACCAATGTGAAGGTTACTCGTACTGGTTCAGTCTGTATTCAGATAAATGCCTATAAATCCTACTAATATTATAAACGCGAAAGTTTCAATGAATGTATGTCTGGATGTATGTTTGTCACTCTTTCACGTAAAACGGCCGGCGTGAGTCGAGTCGAATGTTCCACACATCCATAGGCCACAGTGACCGCTTCCCATCAGATGGGCCGTGCGCTTGTCTACCACCCAAGTGGTATAAAAAAAACTAAAAGAAGGAGGGGTAGGCAGACCCTGAGCTCCAAACTGAACTGGTAACAATGACTTTTAGATAGAATTTATTATAAAGAATTGAATAAAAAACTTATTACTGAGGTAGCAGTCACAATGTCATTAGGCAGCTGATGCTAGTTACGGACCATTCGGTTACTGAGGAAATGGTGAACTATATATTATTTTAGTTTCATGGTGCACATCACATATCATTTTAACCTAACCTAATCTATCTATATCCGCTACACTCCACTGCTATCTATTCCTCTCTATTGTATTTTATGGTTGACTGAATCAAAGCTACTGGGGACGATGGCACTCGATTTTGCAATTAGGTCCGGTAAACATATCAACGGGCCAGTTAAAACTTTTTTTCCCATGTGGCCTGGCACCGGCCAAGTCTCAGCTCTCATGGAATTGTTGTGAGCATGTAAGTAGCGAATGTTTTAATTAGGGATTTTTTAGAAACAGGGCAGGTCAAGAGTACCCGCAACCAATGTGCATGTAGGAAAACACTTATGCCAGTTGAAGAAGCTAGAGGCGTATGCCAAGATTGTAGCAAGTGGAAAGATGTTGTCTCTGCCTACCTGAATGGGCAAAAGGTATGATTTGTATTTATGTATGTATGTATCTACGAAAAGATTCTTATTGACAGACCCCTATCCTGTAGTATAGATAATAAAAGCTAGAAAAGTTTACTGCAACACATTGACTGCCAACAACAAGTTAGTACCTATTTCAAAGATTACCTCATGGACAAAAGTTCCTTTCTACAGTTAATCATTGTCTGAATTATCAATTATCGGATTGACTGAATACAAAAATTAGGCCAGTTAATCAAGTTCCCACTGTAGTATAGAAATACTATACAAGGACAACATTAGTACTTTGTTCAGCATAAATATTTATAGCCTAGTCATTAGCCTGTCAAATACAGAACAAAAGCACAGGTGACTAACAACAGATTAATGATAAGAAATTCAGGACCTAATGATAAAGTTACTGATAAAAATGTGAAGTGATATCTAAAAGACAAAGAAAAGTAAATACCATTCTGAGATATTTTCTTGATGTTACTGGCGATTGTTTGCGAAAGCCGTTGATAGTTGTTTCCTGTTTCTTCGTAAGCTACACCCCCCTGATACGATGATTCCATGACGATATCTTCACCTAAAACAAAATGAATATTGGAATACGTAGAACACTATGAATTCAAATCTATAACGAGCTACTTAAAAATATGACGAGCTTGATTTGGTTATAGACATACCCGTAATCGAATTATGTACCCTAACGAGAAATTATTAAATTGTGACGCGTATATGACGTGCTTTATTTTACTACAATAAAATGTTGTCACTTTAACGGATATCTGAGCAAACAGCTTCCCAAATAAAGCAAAAAACAGCAATTAATTAAGACACCAGACACCAAACAATAATAATTTGTAGAACCTTTTGGATCGTTTCAAGTTTTCAACACAACACGACAAGAAGGGGGATCACAATATTCACAATTCACAAACAGTACGTCGCACGTCATTGACATCAGTCGGTCTCCGTCAGAATTGTCAGAATCATATGCCATTCTGCAATATTTATAATCTTAACGTATTCAATTTTATAAGCGTAGTGTACACGACAACTGAATTTTAAAAGATTTATAATATATATAATATATATAATTTATATATTAAATTTATAATAATATAATATAATTTGTACATTCATTTTCAATGTTTGTATATGTATTTATAAATTAAATAAATTGGCGGAACTTATTAAACATTTTATAACATTTTATAACTTATTTATTTACATTGCCAATTTTAAAATAAAAAAAATTGATATAATATTCCTGAAAATGTGTGAATTGTGATGGAATCAAGTTCTGAATTCAGATTCTGTATTCTGTATTTAGACAGCTCTCTGCTCTATTCTGGATGTTCGACCCGGTCCCGCTAGCCTTTTGTTGAATTATGAAAAGATAAAACTCTTTAAATGGATGCAATGCGTAGACCAAGACCAAGAATGGTGAAAGAGGAAAGAGGTTACGATACGATTCTTGGCGTAAACCAAGAATCCAATCTCAATGCTCTAAGTGATTCAGGTGGACCCCCAGGGGTCCACAGGAGGCTCAATGGTCTAAGATGGATGGTTGTCAGGGCCCACGGAAACTTATGTGCTTTCGATTTATTTTACGTGAATACCTCCTGAGTGATGTGTGTGGGCTACAAATTTGAAAAGTTGGGTACACTTTTACGATATAAAAGTTTTGCGGTGTAATGTAACGCACTCGGCACCTTGCATGGTTGTGCGAAGTGGAAGAGTAAAAACCGAAAAGCGTGCCCCGGACTCGACGGTGAAGTCCTCGCATGCAACCGGGACTAAACGATAGGATGATGATATTGATGATGAACCTATTAGTTTTATGTTACGGAATGACTAAGGTCCAATCAAGGCAAACGTGAGGTGAACTGAGATGAGACGTGCGCTTTCACCTGACCTACACTGTGCACAATACCAAGTCATACAGTGCACTTTGTACAATGTTATTGTATGGCAAGTATGGCAACACAGGTCATTTTTGTTCTCTCTCTCTCACTCACTCAGCTCTCTATACTATTTTACGCCACACACAGTAGTGTACGTGCAAAGGGTTTTATACATGTATACACGTATATCGTACTATATATATACCTATATCTGTAGCTATTACTTTGTATTTGTCTTCGTGTCCGTGTCCTCTGTTTTTTTTTATTTAACAATGTTCTAAAATTGATAGAAATCCATCGAACGTAACTTGTGTTATTGGTTCAATAGACGAACGTATGTTTCACTCACAAATTTTGTGACAATGAGCTTAGTAGTCACGTATTTGTGTATAGCTTGATCGTCTGTCACGGGTCTTACATATATTATTATAGTTAAATCAGGTACTTATAGAAAAGCAAGCAATAATGTCTAGACTGATAGTCAGCCATCGTGATGTGCGGTAAGATTTATAGTGACATGAAGAAAATGGGTTGTTGATGATTACCCAGGTGAACGAAGTTTGCATCTCGTAGCCACCACTGAAACGTCAAGTCATTAATAGGATACCTACCTATTGCCGGTTCACAATAGTTACTGACGACATCTTCACTCTTCACCATGAGTTGGCTACATCGAGAGTTGGAAACAATGGATCCCTCCATTTTTTTACAATATTCACCACCTAATGGATTGCCGCAGGAATCCAAACTGGCGACATACATGGTATGCAAATTGACTTATTTTCGTCATGTCGATGCTGTTTGAATTTTTTAATTGAAATTATTGATTTTTCAGAATCGAAGTACATCGACGCCTACAAGGTCCCTGAACCAGGCACTCGAAAAGCTTAGCTTGGAGTCATCTCCAACATCCATTAAAAAGGTAAAGGTGCTTTTATGAGTCTCTGCGGTTTGTGTAGATGACTGCAATTAATATACCTACTTAATATTTTTGTTTTAGGTGGTGATCACAGAGTTTGTTCCTATGAACTACTTTAGCCAGCCTACCATTATGCCAGAGTCCCCTGAATGTTCGTCACCTTCAACATTGAACACTTTACCTAACACATCACAAGTTCACCAGGTAAATTATAATATAATGTATATCTAACGAGGTCATCTAAAATAATATAATCACTAAATTGTTATGAATTTCTACATACAAAGGCAATTGATTGTTTAAGACAGCTGAAATCTGAAGGGTGATTAGTAGTAATTTGTCCTGGTAACTATAAGCTTGGGTGGAATTTGTAAGTGATGATTTGGGGTTCAATCAGGTCAGATAAAACAAGAATAACCAAAATTAGTATTATTTCCATTAACCCCTTCAGCTAACCGTAATTGCTGCTGTTAGGAGTGGGCTTACTAGTGTAATGGCCAGGATACGATCCAGGGCCCCCTTAATCGTAAAGCCAACTCCATGACCACTAAGCTACTGCTGAGTGGAAAGGAGAAGTAGCAGAGCAGACATCAAGCTCCAAAGTACATTTACTTCAAAATTTAATTCATTTCTTCATTCATTCATTCATTTCTCTTATGTTGTATGTTCTAATCAGGTGCCTACTAACAACTGTTCTGCTGGAACAGTGAAACTGCCACCCTGTCTGCCTTCTATATCATTGAAAGGTTTATCTGTCATCATAGTAGTGTAGAATGTCCTACAGTATTATTATTATTGCCAAAGATATTATAAAAGCAGTGCTTCTTTGTTCTTAGCACTGACATTGAACCAAAACAGAACAGTTGTTAGAAGGCACCCAAACAGGACAGTTGTTAGCTATTCAGGAATAAAAAGTAGCTCCAGCCTATAACCTATCCCTGTACCAAATTTCAGCCAGATCTGTTCAGGCATTAGTGTGTGATTGAATAACAAACTTCTGAATATTATCACAAACTTCCACATATATCAAGACTACAATTTCATTATGTTTAATTTGGACAAGTCTTTCAACTGTGTTTACCAGTTAGTATTGATAAAAAAACATCATTTACTGGATATTTCTTTGTCACAGGAAAATGTTGGTGGTACTACATATTTCTATTCCACAAATTCTGACAGCTTGAACACTTCTGGGGCAATGAACTCCTCTGCCTCTATTGGTAAGTTAAATCATATTATTTTGTATGAACATACTACATAAAAAATATATTTTTGAACACATTGGGTATGTCGAAACATGCTAGAAGCAAGTTTTCAAGCATAAAATCTTCTTTTTTTAAATGTTATGCTATCTATTCTACTAGAATATATCATGAATTAAAAAATACTTACCAATCCTCCGACATTTGGGACCTCTGAATAGGACCACTAAATACATTCTTTTGTTTATATTTTTATAAAACAAACGCACAAAATATTAATGAAACAATCCCTCTCATCTGCAGTTTTCAGGTGGAAACATGTATCTACAACATTATATAACAAAAACACTCCTACAGGCATTCAATTGTTAAAATTGTTATAATAAGAAATTACATAAAATAAAATTGATACATTATAATAATCATATGAGTGATTGGGCCAAGTCTCCAAGTCCTTTGGAGCCAACCTCCCCTGTAAGCCATTAGACCAGCACGAAACTCTGGCGCAGACTTACCTCTCGATGGTGGGAGGTCATACGACAGTCACTCCCATAGGAGTTGTTTTAGCCAAGTCTGAAGGAGAAGGTGTAAGTGGGCTCCGGGCTTAGATACAACCGAGAACAACGCTAAAATAATGTAAGGTTTTTGCAGGTTCGGCAGCGCGAGTGTGACACCCCTGGTGTTGCACACGCCTATAAGCCACGGTGACCGCTTTCCATCAGGTGGGCCGTGCGCTTGTCTGCCACCTAAGTGGATTAAAAAAAAGTCCCACTCGTGATTCCGTTACTTAATACTGTCACGATCTTCGGTAATGGGACCAATAGGAAACACGTATTTCTTCTGCGATATTAATTCGCTACTTAAGCGATCATTGCAAATTACACGAGTACTACACGGAACTCGCTTGCTATTGAAGTACCTAGTACTTGAGAATGATTGGCACCAATCTCTTTATTACGCCGTGATCAAGTGTGAGACATATAGCCGAATAGACCTTTCAGTCCATATATTGTACAATCGTTCATATTCATTAATCTTGTATCCCAATAATCGACCTGAAAGTTTTTGAAAGGTATAAAGTACCTAGTAAGACGTAAACAAAAGTATATGTTAATTTCACTCCAATTACGTACAATTTCATTGGTATCAAAATATTGAATCCAGTGGCCTATCCTTCTTTTTATTCTCTCGTGTCGATGTTGCCATCGTGGTGTAGTAATTGGTTTCACGGAAATGTCGCTACTTACGGAGAGGGCCCGAGCAGCATAGGTATCGCTTTTCGAGGAGGCTTACTTCATCCCCCCTATTAAACTTGGTTTACGTACTTGCATTTGAATTGCCATCAATACGAAGAAGCAGCAGCATTGGAACTTTAACAAGCTCAGTTCATGTTCTAGCTTTAGTTAACCAATATTGCACACAATAAAGAAGCTTTAGGTAAAATAGACTCAAACAGGTGATTCACGCTCGAGTTAAGATAAAGTGTTAGTAGTCTTTCGTGGCATGTAGATGAAATTCTATCGTTGTAGATGAAATCATCTAAATTAGAAGGTTGCTTCTAGGCAAGCGTGCTCCATCTTCGCCCACATCGTCACTACCACCAAGTGAGATAGTGGTCAAACGCGGGCCTATTAACTATAAAAAATAAAAATTAGGTTACTCTGCCTGCGGTCAGCTGGGTTGCAAAGGAAATGCCTCTTGGGTAATCTGACACTCCGGTAATTGAGGCCCCTGACGGTTTGCGGTTTAGTCGGTTTAAATCCCACATTACCACCACCCCCCGATGGCCGACGGGGGTGGTATCCGCGGGGATTTTCGCACGAAATCTACCTACTAGATACTAGATTCTACCTACTACAAAACTACAACCACAGAATTACTAGAATAAATTTGTGTGTGTGTGTGTGTGTGTTTGTACGCGTGCGTACATTTGTGTGTGTGGGTGAAGTAAAACATAACTTACTATTGCAACCCATTGCCTTCAGGGGGTGCAGAATGTATGGCTGGAGCTGTTGCCGCTGGCGGTGCTTCGCCATATGCAACACAAATATACTCTGGAACGCCTACTCATATGGGACATATGACATCCAAATCAGGTAAATATCTTACCAATAATGATTATATATCGACGGTTGAAAGGCGAAATGATTCAAGTGACATCGAATGTTCAAAAGAAACACATCCCAGACTACATTATAAACACTTTGTTGAAAAGCAATTTTTTGTCAACTGTTATTGTCACTTACGCCCTTTAACCTTTCAACCGTCGATATTATTCAAGTAAGGAGCAGTAACAAATGGAAACATACATAATCGACATTTTCTATCACTAAATAATTATATTTGTTTATTGTTATTCATTCTAGATTACGAGTAATCTTTGTTCTAAGATCATTGCTATTTGGGTACTGGTCCATGCTTTATAGTGTTCATATAAGGTTTAAGTTATTATTGAGTAGTACGTATTAGCCTATGTACGGTCAGCGGCAAATTTGGTGATTATACAGATTTCAAACTTAAAAATATGAACGAAAATTGTTCATAGTATGTGTAATCACACTAAATAGTTAAACAGTATTTTTATTAAGAAACATAAATTACTGTGCATATAAACTAATTTTAAAAATCAGAAAATGAATATCTACTGTTGACGCTGACTGTAACATAATTCAAGTATCTATGGCTTAGTATTTTAAGGAACTATATTTTTATTAAATTTGTATAAAGTATTATTATTAAATTACGCCTTTAAAAATACTTTACGCTTTCACTATAATCAGGCTGTCGCGTATTTAAGATACCGCGCGAGTATTCCATATATTGGATCCAGTTCAAAAACCGCCTGCGATATTAGATCTTGGATGGATCCAAACTAATAAATAATCAAATGTTATGTCCTGTTCTGACAGCTTGGCGTCTTCTGAAATCTTTGATGAATAAAATTGACAAAAGCAATAAAGTGTGCATGTTTGCAAAAACTATTCTAAAATATGTATGTGTATTAAAAGCTGGCGATAATATTAAATCTGTTGATAATGAAGTGTTGATAAAATCAATGAATATTATATTACATACCTGTCATCAAAACAATCAATTACAAGGTGCGTCATGGGTATATAGTAAGTTACAAAAATCTGCAACAAACACTCGCAACTACCAATGAGAGCACATGGATGAGGTTTACCAATCAAAAACCAATAAATGGACTGATTAACCAATGACGCGAGCACTTCAAACAAATTTGACGTTCAAATTATTATCTATGATTGGTTGTTGAGCTTACCTGCGCCCCTAGCGTTCCACACTTACAAGATTTTTGATTCCAATTAGCGATAATTATAACCTTCCTCAGTAAATGAGCTATCTAAGTCAAAAAGAGTCAAAACTAAACATAGATGAAAATTTTGTTTGTTTGAACGCGCTAATCTCTGAAAGTCAAGATAAGAGCAAGATAATTAAAAAAATCTTTCGACAAGTAATAAGCCGGCCTTTGGGGAAGTTTATAAGCTATTTAACATCACGCTATGACCCTAAAGAACTGAAGCAATAAATCCTCCGTCAATCAACACTGGCGTCCTTGTTGTAGGTGAGGCTGGCTTCACTTTGAAGGTCTTAGTGGGGCGGTATACGATAGATTATATGAACAAATCTTATATTTTGCACTGCCTTTAACTTTTGGTTCACTGTGCCAATAATAAAGGCTTGCGGAGATAACTAGCAACGGAAATTGATAAATTACTTATGATAGTTGCCGGTTGGTAACCCTCGGGCAATTACCAGTGCATATGCACAATAATAGTAGGAAGCGAAAATAATTGAATTGAATTGAAATAAAATACAGTTTGGCTTGGAAGATTTCGCATTCAGTATTATGTCTGTCTGATCACGTTTTAAGTCCCATACAGCGGGTATGATGTGTGTACAGGGCTTTACTTACAACTTTGGGGTTCAAGTCAACCTCCCCTGTTAGTCAGCGCACTTGCTAAACAACAGACGAGGCATTGGCGCAGGCTCAAGCAGGCCAGACGGCAGACACTAAAGAAAGTCGAGATCTTCTTCAACCTAGCGTTAATCCCAGTCGCATCGCATCGAAAGCTTTCACCTCGGAGTCTGGGGTCCGCTTTTCCAGTTTTAACTGCGGATTTGGCTGGACCTCAATATTTTCCGTGAAACGACTGCCATCTGACCTTCACAACCCAATGGTGCCACCATTGGGTTGTGAAGGCGATTAGGCGATATCGAAGCATTGCAGCTACACCGTTGTTGTTGGACTTTTTAGGGCTCCAACTACCCGTAACGACTGCCATAGATGTTTGTATGGCAACCGGGACCGACGGTTTAACGTGCTCTCCGAGGCACGACCAGACCAATGCAAATACCCATATTCATGCATACAAATATTTACACTGAGCGGGGATCGAACCCGCGCCTCCTGCGCAGCGGCCGCGGTCATTACCGCTACGCCCCAGAGGCTGTCGAGAAAGTCGAGATAACAATCAAAAACAATAAGGCTGTTAACTTAAGGTTAATAACAGGGCCCCGGGCTCCAAATATTGGATGCATCTGGGAAATTGCTATGAGGATGATAGCCCAGGCCAGGGACTAAAAATATGATTGTTTATATTTACAATCATTATCATCGCTTGTGCCCAGTCCGTCCGTTTACTCTTAGGCTCAAAGGGCAGTCGCGGTGAGCTCGTGAACGGGGCAGCCGTCACGTGTTACGCGGACGACACGCTAGTGACGGCGTGCGGGGCGTCTCACAGCGAAGCGACCCTGAAGGCCACGACCGCGGTTGCCCAAGTCGTGGGTCGGATCCGGCAGCTGGGTCTCGAGGTGGCTCTGCATAAAACCGAGGCTCTGTTCTTCCATGGGCCTCGGAGCGTGCCACCAGCGGGATCCAGCATCGATGTGGGAGGCATATCCATCGGCATTGAGCCCCAGATGAAATATTTGGGGCTCGTGCTTGACGGCCGATGGGACTTTGGGGAGCATCTCCAAAGGCTGGCCCCCAAATTGAAGGGCACGGCTAACGCTCTGGCGAGGCTGTTGCCCAACATGAGGGGGCCGGATGACTCCTGCAGGAGGCTCTACGCGGGGATCGTGCGGTCCATGGCCCTGTACGGGTGCCCGATCTGGGCGGAGGCCCTGAATAGCCGTAACTGGCGCACGCTGCGAGCGCCACAGCGCGTTATGGCTATCAGGGTCATCAGGGGGTACCGCACGATCTCCTTCGATGCGGCGAGTCTCCTTGCCGGGACTCCACCGTGGGACCTGGAGGCGAGAGCCCTTTCGCGCCTATATTGGTGGCGAAAGGAGGCGCAGGAGCGGGGACTGGACCCGGAGCCTCGAGTAATCGAGGCCATCCACGCCCAGCTCCGCCGGGATACCGTGGTGGAGTGGAAGGACCGACTTGGGCAACCAAGCGCGGGGCACGCCGTTGTAGCGGCGGTAAGACCCGTCATGGAGGACTGGCTGGAGAGGCCTCACGGGGGCCTCTCGTACCGGCTGACGCAGGTGATCTCTGGTAAGGGGTGCTTCGGGGATCACTTGTGTCTGATTCGGAAGGAGCCAACGCCCGAGTGCCATCACTGCGATGCGGACGAGGACTCAGGGCTGCATACGCTGGCTGAGTGTCCGGCGTGGGAGGTGCCACGACAGGCCCTCCTGGCAGCCCTCGGGGTGGGAGTCCTCACACTGCCGGTGCTGATCGCAGCGATGGTGCAGAGTGCGGACGCGTGGTCGGCCGCCGCCTCCTTCTGCGAGCAAGTCATGCTCGAGAAGGAGGCGGCGGAAAGGGTTCGGGAGAGGCTGCACAGAGCTCTCCCGAACGGCGGCGGGCGCGGACGCCTAAGGCGTCGGAGGTCTAACGACCTCCGTCCTCCATGAGCGCTGGCCTGGGGGTGACGGGTGGAGCCGCCTGTCACCCTAGCAGAAGCAGGCCGAGGCGGCGGCGCGCGTAAGCGCGCCCCCCCTATTCCGGGGGCATGACGGGAACCACTCGGTTCCCAAACCCGAGGGGGCCATCTCGAATCCGGAGATGGCCCGGGTCAAGCCGGGGTGCGAGGGAAATGCTCTTTGGGCCACCTTACACCCTGGCGTCAGAAGACCCTAGATGGCGTGCGGTTTTAGTCGGTAAGAGTCCGACATAACCTGCCCCGCTCGCCGCGGGGTGGGTATCCATGAGGATTTCCGCACGGAAAAAAAAAAAAAAAAAAAGGCTCAAACGGCAGTTATGGGAGTCGTCTGACCTCCCAACTCCAAAAGATAGCATGCCTGGTGCATGCCTCGTCCGTCAATCAGCAGGTGCACCAGCTTGCAAGTGAGGTCATCAGACTCGATACATCCGGCTGAATCGCTTATTTAGTCTTCTACTTATTATCATTAATAAAATTTCTAACATTGAAAAATAATACCCCGAATTAGAATAAAGAGATTAATCCGTAAATCAAAAGAAGATTACGAAAGCGGACCCATGAACTCCAAAGCTCATTGGCTGCAAGCTTTGATGCAAGCTATAATGATGATGACATAGACTATATCCAAGAGTTCTAATTACGAATAAGTAGGAATTTGCGTATAATCATCGTCAACACAGCGTTAGGCCCGGTTACATCCAAAACCATAGCCCGGGACCATTACGGTAGCGACTGCCGTTTGAATTTCTAATCCCGAGAGGAAACCCTAAACCGGAAACTTACTGGTTGGTGTCTGTCCCGAAGATCTTAGTGGGCCCCAAACAGGGATTTGCTCATGTGTTTGTAATTTTACAAAAGTGATCACAGAAAATGTTGACGACTATCAGTAGCTGGTTTCTACCTCGATTTCTTATGCAATAGGCTATTTAACCTACATAATTTGATTATAATGAAAGTAATCACAGAATGCAAAGTCAAGATCTTGGATTTTATAATAACCTTTTGGCGGTTTACTTTTTTTTTTCACTTTTAAATTTCCTAATATCATTAAGGAGCTTGTTTTCGTCTTAAAGAAAAATGTACCAACAGTTCAACTGAGATACGATCGGGGTGCACATTTGGCCTTTAGTTTCCAAACCATATGTTACTTCATTATTATTATTTCGTCAAGAATCAAGTTCCAACGTAGCGACCTAGATACAATTTGTGCATATTTGACCTTTAAATTTTAAAGCGTAATATGTAAATTCGTAATTATTACTGTATTCAAGTCGCCAATATTCTAGAAATTTGGGCCGGATATAGATTGAAGTCTGAAATATTCCGGGAATAGTTCCGTCGCAAGAACGGGAACTGTATTCGCGGCTCTGCAAATATTGATCTTGGCTTTTATAGGCTCCATAAATATGTAATCAGAAAGGCATTACACTAATCAAGTCTCACAACGTGCTTGCAACAAAAAACTAGGCACTAAAAAAATTGAATCCATTATAAAGCAAATGCGAACTATTACAATACGGTCAGATTCAATGTCATTGTTGAATTGTAATTCTAGCGGTCGCGACGGAACTGCCCATGTTATTATCATACATTATGCCAAGCATACGACATTTGAAATTGTGATAGGACATGGTTTGCGACATATATCCTGAATTAGAATACTAGATCTAGGTTAACGTCAGAGATGTCTATGTATTGGATATATTTTGCATTGTTGGCAGTCAAGTGTGACGGTGTTTATATGAATTTGTTTTTCCGTTGATTCGAATTGAAATCATCCCATTAGCGTTCGAAAGGGATAACAATAGTAGAATTACTTTTATTGTCTGGTTTTATCATCAACATCACCAAGGGTCCGCATTTTTACACTCACCTGATGTGAATTGTTTTGGCGTTTACGATAGGGGTTGCCATCTCCCAACCCCGAAGGAAAGCTTGCGCGATAGCCTCGTCCGCTATTCAGCAGGTGTACCACCTAGCAGGTGTGGTTGTCTTGGGCAGTGATGATGTTGGTGGGACCCTCATACACCAGTCTTTTTTTTCTTTTTTTTTATATTCAGTCCGTCTATTGACTTAACCCCGCTGGATGGTAAGACTTGACTTAGTATACCTATAAAAAAGCGGACCTCGGGCTCAAAATGCAAACTATTGATGCAATATTGCAATCGCTATGAGGATGTTGATTACTATGAGTTCTGAGTCTGACTTGAATATGCAATTTTATACTATCTATCAAAGATAAGCGTTGTGTAAAATAAATGTAATATGCTTTGCGTAATAGTTTAATGAAGAAACAATCACTTATCACTTGCTTATCACCACGTTTGTAATACTTAACAGATTTTACGTTAACTCGTATCAATTCTTCGAAAAAAAAGCCACAAGCTTATGTTGGGGCCAAATTATTGGAGCAAAAAAATAGATTACGACCATGCTAAGTCTGAGGTCGCGGGTTCAATTCCCGCTCAGTGCATATATGTGGTGCATAAATTTGTTTACCTGCATTGGTCTAAACGTCTACGTAAATATACTTATCCGCATTCCAGAACCCATATGTCAAACTTTGCTTAATTTGTGTTTAGCGCAATGTAATAGGTGCTAGGTTTTTTTTAATACTAAACTGGCGAATATGCTTGCGAGCTGATGTATGCACTTTTTGATATTGTCATTATAAGTAAAAATTATTACTAACTATTCAGACCAATATTGGGTTTATACCCTGACACTTCGGGCATTTTTTATTTATGCCCAATCTGTCAAGGCATAGTCCTGGCATTTATCGGGCGGATCGAATAAATACCCGGTTAATGCCCAAATTGACGGCATAAACCCGTCACTGTGTCAGACTGAATCACTTGCATATAATTATAAATGTAATTTACCTTTTTAGACTAATTAAATTACTAGGTACCGCGAATGCTAACTGCAAAATTAGTCAAACTCAAGTGAAAAAACGCTGCCAACACTTAGTATTTTACTTAGATAAGCTGTACTTGTATTGTGTGTGTTTACCTTGCATTGCGATTATACACAAGTGTGCTTACTGAACATTGTATTATTTATTGTCATAATTGTAGTTCAAGGACTTAATATCAGCTAGCGTCATCATCCACTTTATTATGTAATATCTATAGTTAGTTAACTGTCAGCTGAGGCCCGATTGACTAAACTTAAGGTGGGTCCACGCTAGGCGAGCCGAGCACGAGCGGAGCCGTTCTCGGCTTCCCCGTTCGCGTGTCAAGTGTGGACGTACAACGAATATACAACTATCACTGTCCTCAAAATCCTTTGTGTTCGTCAAAAAACCGACAAAAGTCGGAACGCAGCCGAGCACGAACGAAATGCTCGCAGCGTGCTCGTTCGAGGCTTGTAAGACGGTCCACACTAGACTAATTGTGTTCGGCTCGTGTTCCGCTCGTGCTCGGCTCGCCTAGCGTGGACCCACCTTTACATTTTTAAAATGTGCGATTTCAAAATATGCGAAGGCTTACAAAATTAAATTTTCTAAATTCAGTTAATACAAATGACACTATGAGTGATGCTGAAGGTTTTAATAATCGCGTAACGTTTATTTTGACAGTTCATACAGAATACCGATGTTATTTCTCCATTTCTTTTTTCTAAACTAACTGAATCTATCGCCGAAGTCCAAAATCTTTCTACTTCATTCTGTGCTGCCATGCCGACCGGCTTATTTGCTGCAAACAGCTCAGTTCAACTACATATACCTATATGCATTATTAGCGACCCGCTTCCCAACCCCCAGACATATATAATATAGATTTGGTTACAGTACGTTTCATCTTGATTCGTTTAGGCTGGATGTCATAAATGAAAGCCCATTAAAAAAAATAACGCAGATAAATTGTATCTTTTCATTGGTTTCTCTGTTCATGTTATTGATGATTCCTTAGGATAGATTACATCTCCGCTTTGAAGTAAACTGCGTTGTAAATTTTTATTCCATGAGTTTCCTTAATGGTAGAGGAGACGATGAAGGCCAATCTTCACTGGCTGTTAGCCTATGAGTATAACATGAGAACTCAGTCTAGTTGCATGCGCCTTAACTGGTTGAAACCAGTCTTATATAATTGTGCAATCGAACTTACAAGACTCAGACGGACCTATATACTTATAGCAAAATTCAATACTCTATATCTATATGCATTAATAAATCTATAATATTCATATTTCCATGTAGCATAGATAGTCTAAACGATATAATACTCTATAGTCATGAGACAGATATGAACTGATAAGTTATAAATATGAATTTATTCAGAAATGTCCCCTGAAAAAGCATAGGTTAGGTCTGAATACACTTATCTCTATTTACCGACGCCTTAAAGCAAAACAGTATTATCATATTCACCCCAAGTCATTTTTTATGTCAATCCTCACATTTGAGATTCATATAGGATATAAATGGCAGTGCGACGTTTCAAAATTAAATATTAATGCTTCATTTTAAAAACGCAGTCTTATGTACATGTGATGTACCTACGGGACCGCTTCGTGTTGTATAAAATATATATTATGATCAATGTGTCTCATTCAATTTCATTTTGTACTCATATATATCATAGGATCAATTCCTGACGGTCCATGCCTCCCTAAATGCGAATGTGCATGTACCCTGCTTGTACCAATTAGTGACACTACGGAGCTGGGCGACAAATCACATAAAAATAGGCATATTATGTTTAGGAATTGCATCTCCTTAATCAAAATGCCTTGTATTTTTTTTTGATTAGTGAACCCGTGATTAGTCTGTATTTAGTCTTAAGGTGGGTCTACGCTAGGTGAGCCGAGCACGAGCCGAACACAGATTTGTCTAGTATTATAGACCGACTTACAAGCTTCGAACGAGGTTTCATTACAATTAAAAATTCGCTCCGCTTCTGCTTCGCTCATGCTCGGCTCGTCTAGCGTAGACCCACCTTTAGAAACTCTATGATTGATTGATTGGCGCGAGAGTAAATTATCAATATTTTCACCCCTGCCTATACCAATCTATCGTATGTACACGACTATTGATTGGGTATGTTAGGAAGAAGAGTGAAGATCCGGCTGAGATTGGATTTCTTCGGTTCTGTAGAGGTTCCCTCTATCTATCTACATCGGACTGATGCTTTGATACCTATATAGCGTAGTTAAAACAGTTTGTGTTCATACAACTTATTATTTTTAGCTTTAGTTTTGACTATTCTACTTAAATTATTAAAATGTAGACATGCGCTATGCGATAGAGAGAACGCCATACAAAACCGAAACACTTTGATACCTTTATAGAGTAGTTAAAACCCTTTGTATTAATAAAATATTTCAACTATAGCTTTATTTTTAACTGTAGAACGCTCTCAGAACCGAAATACTCTTCTACCTGACGTGTTTTTACCAAACGCCGGGTACTGTTCGTACTTTGTATGTAGACCCGAGATAATTTCTTAAATAATAATTAAGTGGTATACAATAAGTTACTTATCTAAGTTAGCAATAAATCACACTAAATTCATACCATATTTTTTCTGTGCTAAGGAATAATGTTCTGTCTCTATTGTGACAAGGTCTTGCTGCATCGTTCTACATGCCCGAGACGATTCGCTCGGAGATTTACCAGAGGAACGCGGACGTGTACTTGCAAGCTGATCCGCGTCAATACCCAGGTATATACTTACGCTTCGACATAGAGTAGTTACTCTATGTCGAAGATTTTTTTTTGCATTGCGAAAATAGGGTTAATTCAGTTGAATTAACCCTATTTTCGCAATGCAAACGTGTTGTGGCTTGTGGCAAGCCTTTGATCATACGTTATCACAGCGTTTGTCCTGGTTGCATCCTAAGCTGTATTTTGGAGCTCGAGTTCCGTTCTCCTACTTTTGTTTTAGCTTATTTGGCTTTTTTGGGTGCGACTGCCGTCTGAACTCCTTACCCCAAGAGAAAAGTCTGCTCCAAAGTCTCGTCTGTTGACCAACAGATGCACAGACTTGCAGATGAGGTCGACTAGGATCTCATACTTATTTTTATCTCCGTACGATGCAGGCGACTAAGACGTCGGAAGTCGCATAACGACCTCCGTTCTCCTTGTGCGAAGGCCTGGAGGTGACGGATGTAGCCGTCTGTCACTCTAGCAGAAGCAGGCTGAAGCGGTGGCGCGCGGTTCCTCCCTCCGCTTTTTCCTTGGGCAAGTTGGGTTGCAGTGGTACTCAAACCCGAGGGGGTCATCTCGAAGCTGAAGAGAATTTCCAAGCAAGATTTCCGCACGATAAAGAAAAAAAAGCTGGGAGGTCTGATGGCAGTGGCTCCCGGATAAGCCGACGTACTTACCAGTCAAAAATAATAAACAGATCCTGATCCTGAACGCTATGTGATACTTCTAGAATATTTATATTATTTATTTCTTCCCCAGATCTTCCTGAAAACGTCGAAATGTATACCGAACTGACTCCGCTGGAAGGAGTTACACCGCACTCGATCGCCACGTCTTACCGCGCCACGCACCGACAGACCGGCGACCATTACGCTCTTAGGCGTCTTCACTCCTATACAACGAACCTCACAAAACGCCTAGAAATGTGGAAGCAAGTCGACCACCCTAACGTCGTCAAACTCCACGATTGGTTCACTACTAAGGCTTTCGGAGATCATTGTGAGTTTATACACAAGATTAATGCATACGTTATAATTATACGATATTAGTAACCGGCTTTTGTCCGCGGCTTCACCCGCGTCGAAGTCGGTATCGCCACCAATTAAACGACTCTCCACTCGACTCTCCACTCCACTCTCCACTCTACTCCACTCTCCACTCCATTCTACACTTCACTCGCCACTCCACTCCATTCTCCACTCCAAAAATAAAGAATGAAAAGTATCCTATGTCCGTCTCCTGGTTCTAAACTACCTCCCTACCAATTTTCAGCCAAATCGGTTCAGCCGTTCTTTTATATATATAGATGTAGGGTATTTGCGATCCGGCCAAAACCTTCGGGGTCAACTCAACCTCACCTGTAAGCCTGCTGCCTGCACCTGCTGATTGACAGGCTAAGCTCTTGCGCAGGTTGTTTTCTCGGGGTCGGGGGGTTAGACGATAGTCAAAAAACCCATGAGGTGACGGAGAGCCGATCCCGAGGTTTACAGTGCAAGCTTAGGATGCAACTGGGATATGCGCACAGATGATGATTATTATTATTACGCTACCTTACTGGTTGGAAACAATGAGAATGAACCAATAGAAAGTAGCCGCGGATAGCCTCGAAGAATCCCTCGTGAGGGAAAAACAAGATGGATGGTGATAGGTGTTTCCTGAAACTATGGAACTACAAGTACTTACTACCTAGTAGTGATGTTTTCTTAGCGTGAATAATGTACTGACTCCCCAGTCGGGCATTCTTGGTATTAGGAAGACTTTAAAAACAAGTGAGATAAAGCTTTCGGTAAACCCACACCCTTTTTTTATCGTGCGGAAATCCCCATGAACACCACCTCCGTCGGCAATCGGAGGTGGTTATGTCGGAATCGTCTCGGGTCTTAATTACCGGGGTGTAAGTTTACCCAATAGGCATATCTCTCACATCCCAGCTGACCCCGGGCCATCTATGATTTTAAGATGGCCCCTTCGACCCCCTGAAAGGGGACAGGGCGAGCATCGCGCCACTTCGCCGAAAGTGGGGTGTAGGGTGACAGGCGGCCGTCCTGACACCCGACCGTCGGCGTGCGGACAATCAGCTCGTCCCCCGTTCGCTCCCCAAGTCCCCAGTGTGCCCTCTGCTAGTCAGAGGGACACGTGGAGAGCCTCGGAGCAGTCTTTTAGAGGGCCACTCCCACCCCGGTCGGATTGGCCGCAGGCAGCAGCGTTTCCCGTGGCGAGTGGGAGGCGCTGCTCGCCTTTGTTGCTCGGGTGCACCGCGTGGAGGTTCCAGCTTGGCCGCGCCCGGTAAACCCACACCCTGCTAATAATATAAATGTGAAAAATTGTGTGGTTGTTAATCTTACACGCCAAAACTGCTAAACGGATCAAATAGACTTTGCCACAGAGATATAATATAGTTTGGATTGAACGCATAGTTACTTATTATCAGTGGAGTAAGGAACAAGTTTAAGTTAAAATTATAGTTTTAAAAGACTTGTTTTCTTTAACGTGCCTTCATTTTCTTACAAGTAGTTCTTAGTTGTGTCTAGCTATTCTGCGCAGAAACGTTTACGTAGGTGTCTAGAGTTGTTTTATTTACATAAGTGCAATATTATCGATACGATAAAGCCATTACTCATAGGTTTTTATCATACGTAGATAACACATCATGAATAATTCTTTGTATAAATCGTTTTTTAAGTTGAACTTGACCAAAGTTAATGTAATCTGAATGGTTTTTCATGCTACCATTTTGTACCCAATTATGTTGGTTAGATTCTCTTTGCTGAAAAATTACAATAAATAGTCGTTTCTGGAAATTTTATTAAATCCAACACCGTCTGATATTTGTCTGGGTTGTTTCTATGCATAATATAATATTATGCATTTATACGAATGGTAGACTGCACAAGTTGCACATATTTTAAAATATTATTACCACCATTCCGAGAACCCACTGATGATGGGAAACTGCGGGCACATGCATAATATATCGCAAAAACATAACTGTCTCTTGAAAGATGTAAACATCTGCCAATGAATTAATAAGTTTGAATACTTTGTTGCATTTTAATGGATTGGAATTGAAAATAACGAGATAAGTCTAAAAATATTGCGTATAATGGATGCGATTGCGCAGTTACATCCGATTGTTGAAACTATAAAGATGTGAATTATACGTATTTATGCAATGCATTTGACCCCATGGAGATCAGTACATGATGCAGCTGAAAGGCGACGCATTTCATTAGATTAAAAATTATAATTTTGTGATTGTACATTCGTATTCCTTCTCTGACACTGATTCCAATATTCTGGAACATACGTTGCACCAAATTCATAACATCATTTGTTTGGAATAAATTTGGTGCCATTTTGAATTACAGGGCAAGTTGTTGTTTTGTCTATACGGTTAAGATAACAGGAACGTAATGATGAATAACAGATAACATATTTTTAAAACGAAGTAGTGGGTTTAAATAATCCCAAAAGTGATTTGAGTATAAAGTAGAAATACCGCATAGTCAACATGGAGCAATTATGAAAAATATGTTTTCGTAGTCCAATATAGCCTACAAAAGTTTACTACTTGTTTGCATCCTAATATTATTATTTAAGAACCACATCTGGCTGAATTCCAATTGGCAAACGAGATAGAATTCTAAAGCACACGGCCCACCTGATGGGAAGCGGTCACCGTGGCCTATAGACGTGTGCAACACCCGGGGCGTCACACTCGTGCTGCCGACCCTGGATGGAGGGGGGAAGACGCTGATGCCTGCACCAATCTAGCCAGGGTGGGAGTGGCCTTCTAGAGGGCTGCTCCGAGGCTCTCCACGTGTCCCTCTGACTAGCAGAGGGCACAGTGGGGAGCGAGTTGGGGGCGAGCCGATTGTCTGCGCGCCGACGGTTGGGTGACAGGACAGCCGCCTGTCACCCTACACCCCACCGTCGGCGAAGTGGCGAGATGCTCGCCCCACCCCCCTTTCGGAGGGCCAAGGGGGCCATCTTAAAACAGTAGATGGCCCGGGGTCAGCTGGGGTGCGAGGGATATGCCTATTGGGTAACCTTACACCCCGGTGTAATTAAGACCCGAGACGGCGTGCGGTTTTAGACGGTTCGATCCCGACATGACCACTTCCGATGGCCGACAGGGGTGGTATCCATGGGGGTTTCCGCACGATAAAAGGGGGGGGGGGGAGTAGGAAAAGTTAACAAATTGAGCGTAACAAACTCACAAGAATGAATTGAATTTAACTTGAAGTCTTGAATAGAAGATTATCGACATATGCGTTGCCTTCAAAGTTTGAACCTGGGAACCCGAGGACCACTCTGTAGCACCTTACCCTTACCATCATGGATATGGCATATTACGTCTGACCCCTTACCTCAAAAGAAAAATCTTCACCAGGACTGTAGCATATATTAGAAGTTCTTAATCACTAAAGATATTTTATAACGTTAAGTAAGTTATTGTTAATTATATTGTCACATGTCAGTATAATAATCTATACTATAGTGGAGTCAATTTAATAGGCCACATTTGACAATTCATCAAAATTCAACATCGCAACCTTTTACGCGACGCGCCGCGGTGGGCATCAAATTATATATTTTTCGTTTTGTTAGAACTGCACAATTGCTTAACTTTTTTCAATTACTATAACATATTTATTGTAATAATGACAGATACAAGTAATTTTACGTTTTGCTTTCACCAATAAACCATTCTAAACATAATAAACAATTTCTGATTTATAGAACTGAACGTCATTACCTTGTCATTACAATGTTCTGTCAGTTAATCCTTTTTCTTTTTAAACATTAGGCATGTTACTCTAAAAATCGAAAGCTGATAAGTAGAATCGAATGCAATGATTACTTGTGAAGAAATATCATCATAAAATTAATAACCACGTTGTGACAAAAAAAATTACTGATTGCATTTTTTGCATTAGTATCGATCACCAATCATCCTCCAATAGTTATTTTGTAAATATATTCAATGAACAGAATTGACCTCTCTACAGTTTTATTATAAGTATAGATCATGTACTTGTCTTATTTTGCTCCTTAAATTTACGAAAGAAAAAATAATAATGAGACAGGGATTCACCTGAGGATTTTAAAAATTCACATTATCTTTCAAGTCCGTATCGATTCATTCGTTTTAATCGACCTTTTTTAACAGGTCACCTCATTATGAATATAAAACTGACAAATGTCAAATGTGGCCTATTAAATTGACTCAACTATAGTACTAGCTTTCGCCCACGAAAATTCGCCCGTAAATGTGTTGTTGCCGCATACGCGGCTCTTCGCTTGTAGCCGCCCCTGAATGGGGAGAGGGCCGGGACAGCATTTGTGGGAGTCAAGAAAGTGCGCGCCCAAAAGAGCACTCGCAAGTAAGGCCCGCACCTCCCGTGATTCGGTCTTAATAGCCAATAGGCTGGGGAGACCATGGGCTGGAGGAGGGTGTCCACTCCACTCTCGACTCCTCTCCACTAAAAAAGGATGAAAACTTTCCTTTGTCCGTCTCCTGGTTCTAAGCTACCTCCCTACCAATTTTCTGCCAAATCGGTTTAGCCATTCTTGCGTTATGAATAGTGTAACTAACATGACTTTCTTTTATATATAAGATTTAATAATTATTTAAGGACATTAATTTATCCGTGTTTAAAATATGTTTTTTTTGTTGTAGCCATGGTGTTGGTATATAATTACCATCCGGCGTGTGTGACTCTGATGAACAAGTATTTATCCGGAGGTGTGGGCAATAATTCCTCCGATGCCAATGGGGCCTTCCACGATCCATTTTCCTCAGACCCTGATGCTCCACGACCTTATACACACCAGGTTTGCATATTTTTTTAACTTAATATTCTACATATTCAATATGTCTTTTTGTCTTACACATTCAGTTTCATTGTTTAAACGGAAAGATTTACATTGGTGAAATTCAGTTTAAATTACATGAGGAACGTCAATAAATAATTCTATATTAACGCCGGGAGACTGTTCCTCCCTATCTGCCATTTGTAAAAATATCTTCGAATGCCAGTTACGCTATTACATAAAAATTGTACAGAAAAATGCAATGCTCCGTGCGGTGGCATGCGGTGCTCTGCTACCCGAGGCAGTACTATGGAGCCTTCTTGTACAACTGACAGCGGCATTGCGCGCCATACATACGGCGGGACTGGCCTGCAGGTATATTATACTATATTAGTCAATTAAAATATTTGAAGAACATCATTCTAAAACCATAAATTGAGTAAAGAGTAAAGTCGCATGTTACTATAAGTCTAACTAGTTTTGTTTTAATATGCAATTACTAAATGATTCAAATAGACTCTTAAAGATTATTAAGAATTTTGTGTAATCATCGAAAATATTCGAACAAAGTAGCATGTTACCATAAGTCGTACCATATTTCGCAACTTTAAGAATCTATTAGAAATAATCCATGAACACGCCTGTGTGCACAAATGCTTTAGACTTCTAGCAGATACCGCAGTACAGGGTTATAGCAGTTCGGTAACTAGGTAGGGCTAGTTTAATTATGTAGTAAAAGCAAGTTTATCGCAGAGGTCTGGACCCGACCAAGGTGGTGATGAATGGATGCCGCGTTCGCGTCGCATGGTCCGGCGTTATCGACGCTTTGCATGCGAACGCAAATGATGTCGCACAGGTAAATACATTCATTTATACGGGACAAAGCTATATAATCGCCTAACAACCGTACTTGTAGGTGACCGTGACTCACGCCGACATTGACAAATTATAACCATAGACTGCAGGAATAGACAACTTTATTGATTAACTAGTGTCAACCAACATATCTACTACAGCGTCGGCTTTCTGGGTTGGATCAGCGTTTCTCAAACTTTATTATGCTCTGACCCTATTTTAATGTTCTCTACTATGTCCGTTAAGTACCAACATGTAAGTAATATAATATGAGTAAAATGGAAGAGCTAACCTCATCTCTTCCCTTAGGTATTTTGGAAAGCGACTAAGGAATAGGGCTGTTCTATGTCTGTCGGTAGTCAAGAAAAAGTACTCAGTAAGCTAAGCTCACCCCCTATAACTTGGGGCCAAGTACAGAGATTAGTGAAATGAACCGAATACTTTTAGGAGAGATAACAGGCGTGACTACATGTATGAATAAAACATTACTATGAGGTAAACAGTTGCAACCTGGTATTTTTTATTCGGAACCCTGTCGCGACCCACCACTTGGGAATGGCCATTAGATAATTGTTTTTATTTTGAGAATTCTTTAATTTTACGTTAAGTTTGCTTATTCATTAGAAGGGTGTAAATACATAGTTACTATACTCCCTACAGGGTGGCAGAGATAAATTATCATTTTGGTAATGTGTATGAATGGATCCGGACATTGCTTTTACTTTAAGGCTACGTCACACATACATCGAAATGTCAATACATGTTATTGCATGTAATCGATCAGCGACGGAGCGATGGATCTACTCCGTAGTCTGTAAGACGCAGAAGATTCAGAAGCGTACGCTACACTACACTTCTGTGTGCTACACAGAAGCGTAGTGTAATGCTGTCAAAGTTCACAGTAAAGGCGTAGCTTACATGTATTTTTTGTTTGTAGGGTCAGCAAGATGACCTCACAGCTTTAGGTCGCCTGGCCCTCTCGCTTGCCTGCCGCACCATTCATTGCGACAACCTAGCTGCATCAATGGAATTGGTGGCCAGAACCTACTCCGCAGACCTTAAGAATCTGATATTGTATGACCCATACATCTTTTTTACCGTAATAGAATATAAAACGCGTAGTTTGAGATTCGAATTTTAAACTGTTTGTTTTACGGATTATTGAAATGGGGCTTTACCACGACGCTATCAAAACGATAATAGAGCTGTAATCGATGTATAGCTCCATCTCTTTCCCTCAGCTGAGCGGCCTAAAACAGAACCGTTTTTAGAACGTCGTGGTAAGGCCCTTTTTATAGCCACACTCATTTTGCCTAATAAATAGTAATGCAGACATACATTTTTGGGCTATAATATCATAGTGCTAACAAGAATATTTTTTCTTTCTTGATTAGCTATTGCTCTGGGCTCTAACAATACCGTAAGCTATAATTTCGATCACACCGAAACGTAGAAAATCTATAGACGTATCCAAGTAACTATAGCGTATTTATTATATTACGTGATTAATCTATATTAATAATAATCTTCATAAAGTTGAAGAATTTGTTTGTTTGGTTGAACGCGCTTATCTCAGAAACTACTAGTACCTACGATTTGAAAAAAAAAATCTGTAGGACAGTCTATCGAGAAAGAGTTATAGGCTATTCACGCCACTGCCCAGGAGAGCGGAGCAGTAATAATAAATGTCAACAGATCGGGCAAATTTCCATACATTATTGTAAAAATGATAACCTACGGGCTTGTACGGGTTGTATGGGATGTCACGGGTGAAGCCGCGGGGCACAAATAGTAAATAATAATAATGAACTTATTTGCACAACTGAGGCCTTAGAAACTTATCACATTTATCGTAGAAAAATCTATCTTATACAAATATAATGTGAACCGTTACCACATACCATACTTATGGATTTAGATGTAATACACATAGAATACAAACACACACATACCTACAAACACACACACACACACACATACACACAATACACAATACACTCACATACTCACTACAAAAACATGTTTTACACATAAATGTGATTGTTGTTGTGCCGTGTTTATATGTTTTTACTAGTTAATGGTTTTTTAAAATATAGGATACAAAAATCCGTAAAACTGATGTAAATTAAAATTGTGTTCCACTCTCTTAATATTAAACCAATGGGGCGATTTAATTTGGTTACATCAGCGACGTACTGACCACTTTTATATTACGGTTTTTAATTTGTTTAACACTTTTTTTATAATTTGAACGCTAGGTACTGCCTGAACGAATCTCTTTATCGGACCGACACAGAGTTGTGTCTCGCAAGTCTTAATTACGTATGTTCTTGGTATTTTATTCAGTTTTCTGTAAAACCTTTTTGATTGTTATATTTGTTGATTTTAGTTCATTTATTTTATGCTAGACGTTGATGTTTTCGATGTAACTGCCAATACCCCGATCCCCATTTAGGAGAGCTTATTTTGTAACGAAAAGGCTTTAAGTGTTTCAGCCCTTTGCAGCCTTTTACATGTAACTGGTATATGTGACAAAAATATTAGATTGCTTGTACTAATTTTTTGAGAAACACGTATGTTTGTTGTAACGCTGTATTATATTGAAATCCATTAGGTATTTATTATCAACGTCGACTGCACGCCGCTCCGTCACAGATCTCATGCCGATGATAGGTGCAAGGTTTTATACACAGGTAATGTTGATGCTTCTTTAGTAAATATTATTAGTTAATTTTAGTTTTTAATTTAGAGCAGCGTATTTAGCTAGCACTGTACATTATACCTATAGGTATAGCAGAAATGATTGGTATAGTAAGTAATGGAAGCATGATATTATAATGACACGATTGATTTATGTATTTATATTTACATTTAATATAAACCAGAAAAACTTGTCACTAACAATACTACTACTTTATGTGCGCTTGTTCATAACTACGTAATCCGTAACGTGAAGCTTTGAATGTGGACCTAGAGATGGGCCATGGGTCCGGCGGGCAAATTAGAAAAGGCCCGGCCTGAACGAACGTCCTTATACAGGGCACAAATACAATAATTGTGTATCATTTTCGTGTATAATAAATAATTTCTATAGCATTAAAAGAAAAACATCTAAATATTGAACGTATTTGTTGCTTACAATGTAAAATTGGTATAAAATAAGAAAAAATGTATGAATACGTTGAATTTTGGAATAAATTTGAGGCGGCTCATCTGTTTTGTTGAAACTATAATATAAAAATATGTTAAATATGTTTGAATTACAGTGTCACAAGCTTAATTTCACTCCCAACTTATTTTACACTATTTTTTATTATAGCTTTTTCTTTTACTTTCTGTTACAGATATTTATTGCACAAATCAAAATTTTAATACTAAATTAAGCTCCTCGTAAGAACCCAACAAAGCTCTTAAACACCTCGTAACAATTGCCGATTAGACATCACTTCTGACTCTCGCGGTGTGGATACATTTGTGTCTACTCTATAATATATTCTCTCTGTGGTTGAAGGTCACAAAATGGAAATTATTGTGATGATTATAAAAATGACTAAACTTTTGAGATGTCGCAGCAAATATTAGCGCAGATGAGGTAGACAGACTGTCATTTGCAAATTCATTCCCAATTGGGGCCTAATAATTCATCTTTGAGGCCCAAGTTAAACTCAACTGCAAGCTAAGGTCTCGGGTATAGGATCAGACAGCAGCCGCCGCTCACGTAATAGCCAAGATAAAACCATTAATGGAAGTCCAAACTTGCAACCGTATTTGGTACAACAAGCGTTCCGCATTCACTCTTTGATATCGGAGATTGTCAATTTTTAAAAATAATAGCCTATTCAAAAGTTTTATGATAAATAACTTTATGCTCAAATAAATGCCCAAGTGCAGTCAATTATCGAGCATCTATGGGTATTATTTCCAATTTGCCCAAATGCCCGACCATTTGCCCATCTCTATGCATGGTGCATGCCTTGTAGGAGAATGGACGATATCGTCATGCCTGTACGCTATCATTGGCATCGGGAAAGTGCAGAAGTTTTCTACCTAAATTCGTATTTTTACGCGACTAAAAGCTGCGATTCCATTGCAGCTAGAAAAAGGTTTGAATATTGCAGTAAGAGTTATTCTTGGGCAGTTCCAGTTATGTCGCATACCAGTACAAAGATCGGTCGACCTCCTACTGCTCCAACCTGCGCTTCCATAGCATAATGTCCAAGTCTTATCTAATGCAACTTTTATTTTGTTCTAGTAGGATATATTATCAAGATCAGACCTTCAAATCTATCAAATGCATTTAATAAGATGTATAATACTTTGTTCATATAACCATTGATTAAATAAACTGTATCATGAAAAATATTTATTGGACTATGGTGTAGAATGAATATTGTGAAAATATTCAATAATTGAGACCTTTGACAAATAAGCATCAGAATGCCTTTGAAAAAGGTAATTGATTATTTTGTGTTATATGTCGGGTGAAACCGTGAGCGATAACTTGTCAGTATTTCTGAAATACCATACTAAATAGCTAAGGTTTCCCTTTTTCTTTCTAATGAAAAAAGAACTGAATCGAAAGTATGGACGAAACGCGACTTGACCAAATGCGATTTGCTGTCGTTTTACAACTGGACAAAATGTGGCTTGGACATTGTGTGTTATGGAAGGTACCTATATCGCGCTACGCTACGCTCCCTACTACGTCGCACAGTATTTTATGAGAGCCAAAGTTAAATGTCAATAAATGCTTAGGTAGACTTACGGAAATTCCCGTATGGCTACTGTGCTATTAATGTCTACATTAATCGGTAAATTCAATTACTTATGATTTTTTTTTTTATTTGGTAGAACAAAAATGTAAGATTCAGATCATAGAAAAAATCGGTGCCACATAGGTATTTGGCTTCCATGTAAGACTGTGTCGCTTTGCGCTGCTTCCGCTTGTTATAATATTACACCTATTTTAAACTATCTACTTCACTACCACTTTGAAACAGAATTTAACGTTTTTATAACCCAAAGTAGAGATGAAAAGCTGTAATTAAAATAAAGAATTGGATTTCATCATTGCCTGTTAAAATAATATCTAAATCAAAACTAAACCTCTAATAATGAATAAAAAGGGCTTACACGATATTTCTCATCACTGACTGGATAATTTGAATCATTGTATTTTTACTTACTAAAACTATATTTTTGTATAAAATGTGCTTTACCTATACGATATTTATATAAGCCGAGAGAGTTATCGTTACAGATCGGTTTTAGAGGTAGGTAATTTAAATACTACTAAATTAACTATGTTTACCAACAGTATTACCAGCACACCACATCACAGCTAACAATAGCAGAGATTTTATATTTTTCAATTACCAGTACCTACCTATTTGAGATGCAGAATACAAAATTGATATCTATTTTCATAACTATTTTGATATTATTCAAAAAAAAAATTACAAAAGTATTTGCATTTGGTGCATTATTACATTAATAGGAAACTATTTTGCACATTGTTAAAAATTAGTAGTATAAGGGTAGTGAAAACATCTGCTCCAAAATATCAAGTAGCTTGAATAACATATACACAAAATACATCTTTGTATTTAAAAAAAAAAACGAAAAAAACCCTATTCACATTTTTTATCACTTAGTATTAGGTATTATGATGAATAGAACTAATTATTCTTAAATGCTCTGTCGCCTGGGTGATCATACTACTAATATATGAACATCTTATAGCAGGCCGTAACTAGGTTGAAAATAATTTCCTCTATCAATCCTTTTTTACATTTCGTAATGAATTTCAGTCTATATAACTCCTTACCATAGCAAGTATCTAATGTTTTTCATGGACACATTAACGAAATTATTCATAATTGAAATGTTATCGAGTCAAGTTTTGTGAAATCACTGTATTGTAAAAAATATGTTCTTTGCCTATTTATCTATCAATCTTAATTGGTTTGATGTTTTGAAACATTGCATTTTGGAATAGAAATAATCACCATGGTATGTTTACTCCTATTTCAAAGTTTATAATAATAGTCTAAGATCCCGTTAAGAACGACCTTCACCGAGATGCTTATTTAATGAAACATATTTTATATTTAATTTAATATGTCAATAAATATAATCCATATGGGTTGCCTAGCAAATTTCAGTCCAGAGTATGTTTAATTAATAATTAAAAAAAATTATTTTTTTAAACATTTCACCGGTATGATTATTAGATAAATTCTATACCAATCGAAAGTATGAAGCCCATAGAATTCACAAACGTTAGGTTGCCTATTCTTTTCCGGTCACAACTATCGGGTTGCCAGGTATAAACAGGTAAATCTGTACTAGCATTTTGCAACGTTCTGTTTATTGGATGAAATTTAAATGAAATTAAAGATTATTTTATTCTGAACACGGTGGTGTAGGGTTGCCTGCGAAAAATAAGTCCAGAATTGCGGTTGTCGAATTTTAAAAAGTTAAATATTGCTCCGAGTGAATGTGTGCGACTGAGAGGTCCCAACCAACCATCCCATGCGATAGAAGAGGACACAGCATAGCGGCTGTTTAAAGTCCGGCCATTTAAAGAAAGAGAGTGTGCATGCTATTTGGGCTTGGAAAAGAAAAGGATAGCGATAGACTATGCATCATTTTGGAGTAGTTTATTATTAAAATAGAGAAAAGTTTTTTTTTTTATCAATTAATTATTAATGTGTATATTTTTTATGTGACACTAAAGTATATATACATCTTTAGTAAAAAAGAAGGTTATAGTGATACATATATAATACCATTATACAGGGTGAATTTTTCAAAAGGGATTGGATGGCCAAATCCGAAACTATAAGGAATAGCGAAAAATGCTGAAAGGAGTCACGAGCCCGATTTTGATGAAACTTAAAACCTCATCATTAGATTTTTGAAAAACCAATAATCCTAGTCAGGAATCGAACCTGTTGATTTTGAAAAAAAAACACACCCTATATTATTACACCATGCGACAGTGTTGTTATTAAGGATCTTATTCTGGGAAGTAATGACATACCGCAAACTGAAGGAAAGAGCTCATCTTTAACAAAATACATTTTACTTTTCTTACATTTACTGATTAATTGTTCAAAATGTAGACCATTGTTTTCAATACATAATCGTACTGCATTCAGTATTAGAATGTTGTTGATTCCGTTTAGAATATTCTCCAAAGAACGTTAAGTTTCAAGTCATCGACTGTATCTCTGTATCATACGTGTCTTTGTAAATTTCGTTTTTGACATACCCCCAGAGAAAGTCATCTAAGGGAGTAAGATCCAGGGATCTCGCTGGCCAAGGCACAGGACCAAGCCTTACAATAAAATTGTCGTCAAACTGCTGAATCAAAATCTCTTTTACGGCTATTATGGGCTGGAGCTCCATCTTGTTTAAAAAAAACATCAATCATTATAATCATTCTGAGTATATTTTGAAACACGGAATAGTTACGATCTTTTTTGGGATTTTGAACGAAACAAATAGGTACGTGAAACATGAATTTTATTAAATTCCAAATTTTCCTTAAATTTGCCTTAAATTTGTATTTATATTATATATATATATATATATATATATATATATATAATATATATACAGGGTGAATTTTTCAAAAGGGATTGGATGGCCAAATCCGAAACTATAAGGAATAGCGAAAAATGGTCAAAGGAGTCACGAGCCCGATTTTGATGGAACTTAAAACCTCATCATTAGATTTTTGAAAAACCAATAATCCTAGCCAGGAATCGAACTTGTTGATTTTGAAAAAAAAAACATACCCTTTATTATTACACCATGCGATAGTGTCGCTGTTAAGGAACAAATTCTGCGAAGTAATGACATACCGCAAACTAATGGAAAGAGCTCATCTTTAACAAAATACATTTTATTTTTCTTACATTAACTGATTAATTGTTCAAAATGTAGACCATTGTTTTCAATACATAGCTGGATTTGAGACTTCAAGGATCGTACTGCATTCAATATTACAATCTTATTGATTCCGTTTAGAATAATCTCCAAAGAACGTTTCAAGTCATCAAATGTGTCTTTATAAATTTAGTTTTTGACATAGCCCCAGAGAAAGTGATCTAAGGGAGTAAGATCAAGGCATAGGACCATGCCTTGCAATAAAATTGTCGTCAAACTGCTGAATCCAAATCCCTTTTATTAGCTATTATGGGCTGGAGCTCCATCTTATTTAAAAAAAACATCAATCATCATAATCATTCTGAGTATAAATTAAAACACGGAATAGTTACGATCTTTTCTGGGATTTCGAACGAAACAAATAGGTAGAAGAAATATGAATTTTATTAAATTCCATAATTTCCTTAAATTTGCTGTATATCATTACTTCGCAGAATTTGATCCTTAACAGCGACACTATCGTATGGTGTAATAATAAAGGGTGTGTTTTATTTTTCAAAATCAACGGGTTTAATTCTCAGCTAGGTTTATTGATTTTTCAAAAATCTAATGATGAGGTTTTAAGTTTCATCAAAATCGGGCTCGTGACTCCTTTGACCATTTTTCGCTATTCCTTATAGTTTCGGATTTGGCCATCCAATCCCTTTTGAAAAATTCACCCTGTATAAATATATATATATATATATATAATAATAAATGGCCGGACTTTAAACAGCCGCTATGCTGTGTCCTCTTCTATCGCATGGGATGGTTGGTTGGGACCTCTCAGTCGCACACATTCACTCGGAGCAATATTTAACTTTTTAAAATTCGACAACCGCAATTCTGGACTTATTTTTCGCAGGCAACCCTACACCACCGTGTTCAGAATAAAATAATCTTTAATTTCATTTAAATTTCATCCAATAAACAGAACGTTGCAAAATGCTAGTACAGATTTACCTGTTTATACCTGGCAACCCGATAGTTGTGACCGGAAAAGAATAGGCAACCTAACGTTTGTGTATTCTATGGGCTTCATACTTTCGATTGGTATAGAATTTATCTAATAATCATACCGTTGAAATGTTTAAAAAATTTTTTTTTTTTAATTATTAATTAAACATACTCTGGACTGAAATTTGCTAGGCAACCCATATGGATTATATTTATTGACATATTAAATTAAATATAAAATATGTTTCATTAAATAAGCATCTCGGTGAAGGTCGTTCTTAATGGGATCTTATACTATAACTTATTCTTGCTTATTATTTTGCATTACATTAGATAGGTTCATGTATTCAATGGTCACGACATTTCACTACACAAGATTAGGCACCTGTCTCAATCTCATCGGTAACTGATCAAAGAATTCCAATTCTTTATCGTGCAATAAAGAAAGAAATAATAAATTGAAAAATAGAAAAGTTATCCTACCGATATATAATGATATAATTTAATACTTTATCGTATACATTTGTATTCCATTAAAACCTTGACTCCAACAGTTCAGTATAGCTTCAGTTCATACAAAACACAGAATAACTCATTGTTGAGCGGCCTTTTAAAGCTTTTCTCTTATTCTTTGGGTTTAGGCACCCACACAATACTAACGCGAACACCTAACGCTAAATGGCTTTATCTCCGGTTTAACTACCAACCCAATATCGTAACTACTGTATTCAACTCGAAGTACGTATTAAAATTTTGCAACCATTATATTTTACATTAGTCCGATACTTTTGAATTGGAATACTGATTCTGAATAAACTACTTTCAGGTTTTTGGTAAGTTAGAAATAATGTTGTTCGTATGCTTATATATTAACAATATTATTTTCTAGTTAAGACTGCGGTAAAGATCTCCGTAACTGAGTTACGACTTTTTTATCCAAGCTGTTTATAGTCTTTCTTGTAATCGTATTTTTGGCTTTGTATTTCGTAATGCCTCCGTGTATCGCCTTGGGCATGAAGAACATTTTACCGGGAGAGGCCGTTTCCCAACAGATCGGGATGCCCACCAGTAAAAATTTACCACCATTGCATGCAAACCCGTATTTTCATAGGATAGCACCCCTCTCCTCTCGTGCGCGACAACTCAGGACCAAAGTGACAAGTTGCTGGGCCTATCAGCATCAAGTCATCAGGGTAATTTTTATCTAGGTTTTTTTTTTCTCGCAGCCCCTAGGAACCTCCATATTTATCCGTTGCCTGGTCAGGATTACTTTGACCGGGGAGGAATATGTCAGACCATTTCCAACGCTCTGTAAGATCACACAGACAGTGCACTCACCCACTCTCTCTGTTTCTACTCTTAAAAACATGGGCCGCTTCCGCATCGGCACAGCATCAGCCGGCAGCAGTTACACCTTCCATAAAGAAGGAACTCTCGCGTTACCGCTTCCGTTGCCCTGGGTGCATCACGAGGGGGTTTTCTAATCCAGCACTCTAATAGCGTTTTTTTGGCTGTACATAGTGTATATACATCACTTATGGTCTTAGCCCATTAAGTAGCGGCTTGTACATATTACCTGAAATAGATAAGCTAAGTAATTTTGTTAAAGCAGTTATATTAAATTCAGTTTCAAAGGCTTAGCTTCCGTAATCATTGAAAAATATTATAAATATTTATAGAAAAACAATTGACGAAATATAGTCTTGTTCTAAATCCATCAATCACTCATTTTGATTTCAAGGGGCCATAATAGTCAGCAGTAATTAAATATTTAATGAAATGTAAAAAAAATTAACGATTTTTATTTTCATTATGCTATTTGACAATTTTAAACGGTTAGTACCTACTTAACATTTTTTACTATCTGTAAGTTTTCATATTTAAAGTATACCTATCAAACGATTCATAAATCTCTACCTAATAGCAAGCTCATTGTTGATATATTTGTTATCAAATTGTAAGTCTTTTTGAGTTCTTAAGACTCACTTGCTGGTATTTATGTGCCCGTAAACTTACTTAGTATCGTTAAACTCTTAATATTAAAAAAATATATAAGCTATATTAAAGATTACTCAAGTAAAGCCTACGAAGCAGAAGGATTTTGAATTTAGACGATACCTTCTTCTAATTTCGGTTAAAATAAACCTAGTCTATCTTATGTAATATAGGTGGAAGCGCTCGAAAGGCGTGCAGACGTATTTGAAGATCAGTTAGCAAGAGAGATTGATAATGGAAGACTGCTACGCATACTCATCAAGTTGGGAATAGTCAACGAACGTCCCGAGTGAGTAAATTCATCTACCTACATATTTTTCATAAGCTTAAGTTTAGTATAGTGGTTATTTATTTTACTAGTTTTCAAATCATGTAGTGACGTCGTACATTATCCATATAGGTTCGCACTTCACCCCGCAATATACAAATGTATTGCAATACTAGCTGTTAACCGCGGCTCTGCCCGCGTGGACGCTGATTTTCGCGTTTTTTTTACCACATCGCCGGTTCTAATCAGCCGATTGTGATCAAATATGCGTAAGATTTTGAGTCTAACCAAGACCTTTCTAATAAAAAAACCGCATCAAAATACCGAACGGACTTTGATGCTGTTTTTTTATTAGAACCGGAGATATGACCAAAAACGACCTAAAAGCGAAAGGGCGGGCGAAGCCACGGGTATCAGCTTGTATAAAAAGTAGCCTATATGTTGCCCAGAACTATGAACTTATAATCGTACCAAATTTTATAAGTTTTATAAAATCCCTCCAGTATTTTTTGATTTTTGCGCGCATTAATATTTGTGGACAAACAGGCAAACAGACAAAAATTCTAAAAATCATTGTTTTGCATCTATTACATTCATAAAGTCCCCTAATAAATTTTTTTCTCATATATCTTCTATGTACAGACACCGTTTAGTTACAGATTTATTATTATGTATAGATGTAGCTGATGAAATTCTCTATAATATTGAACAACACGTCAGGGTTAACTTAATATTCAATATCTGAAATCACCTTGTAAATTTTCTATATTCATTTGGCGCCACAAGTCTCCCCCTAATGAAGTAGGTACTTTAATATATGTAAGTACTGTCAACTCGTTACCTGAGACCTGTTGTCTAGATTCATTAAGTACAGTTGAAAGCACAAAGGTTAACCTTCCACCCTCTTAATGTAACGTCACTCCAATGTGAACGTTAAGAGAAAAATGTCCATAATTTTATAGCTAGTAAATAACGTCTATCTTCTATCTTATATTATTAAGAGCGGCCTCTTTATAACATAAGATGACGTTATTCACTTTATATATTATGTACCTGTACCTAATCTCCGGTATGTTCACATTTATAGGAAAAATACCATTATTAATCACCATTTGAAAACTATATTATTTCCGATGAACATAGGCTACAAAAAACTCATGTAAACCGAAGCGAAGAGGGTGGGTTGCTAGTCAATAATACAACTGTTCTCTTAACTTAGAGTGAGGACTGCAGGAAGAATTCTGGAAATAGTTACCTACCTAAGGTTGGTCCCGCCTCGGCAGAACTGTTGCTAGAAGTTGCAACACGCCCAAAAGAAGAGAAGTGTGGTAATTAAATTGCCGAGAGGGGTGCGCCAAAGTTCGCCTAAATCAACTCCGATAATTGGAAAACCGAAAATGTTCTTCCCAACATTTTTGCGGGGCTCCGTAGACTTGTCTTTTCCAAGTATGAGTGACAATATAATATTATGGTAATTATGTTTAGGGATAAAAGCATTATGATAAAAAAACAGCAGGAGTTAATAGATTTGCATTATATAATGTTTTAAATTACAATTTTCGGAAACATTAGTGTTATTAACATCGCCGGTAGCACTACTAATAGTAGGTATGAATGAAAACTTTAGGATGAAATTTTTTAGGACGAGTGATCATTCGGATTAGAAATCATTAAGAAGAACAAAATTCGGGTAAAGAACTTTAGGTGAACCAATATGGACCCTGCCAAGAGTGCACTACAACATAGTTTTCTGCTGCACTCCCTAAATTTCCTCTATTTATTATATTATTAGAATTATTAGGTATAACTAATAATTCTCTTTTTCTGGAGCCAAGATTTCTGTGGGTCAATTCTACAATAGAGTTTCTTAGAACAGAAACCAATTTACTACCTATGCCCTCGACGCTCGATAGACTAATTTTAGTTGCAAAAGTACTAGGTAAGGTATATGATGCACTACCGCCTATACTCGTAGGTGCAGAGAATTCTAACATACATAATAAACCCTGGCGTAGGGCTCAGCTCAACTACCAATAACCTTTCAATTATGTGTTGTTAATTAATAGGTTGAACATGGACGCGTCCTGGTCGGAGACGGGCGACCGCTACATGCTGAAGTTGTTCCGCGATTATCTATTCCACTCCGTATCTGCGGATGGCAGGCCTTGGTTGGACCAAGCGCACATCGCTCACTGTCTTAATGAGCTAGACGGTGGCACTTCTGCTAAGGTACTTAGTATAATATGTAACAGTCTATTAGGTAAGGGAATGTTTCCATACATACGTGACACGTTCAGGAGAAGGGGTCTTCAAAATACCTCGCTTGGTCACGGGGGGGGGGGGGGGGGTTTGTTACTTAAAATATATTTGGGACAATCAAGGTGATGCTAACATGATCATGATGTTACTAGGTGGAGTTGATGTCTCGCGACGAGCAAAGCGTCTTAGTCGTATCGTATGCCGAGTTGAAGCACTGCCTCGAACAAGCATTCGATGAAGTGATGCAGGCCGCTGCCGGTGGCCCCTAGCCAGTGTCTACGACGAGCGGCTACACATTGCAATAATCAAGTAATAATGTAACATTGCTGCCTTCATCGATATAGCTCGATTAGCGGCAAACTTGACATGCCACCTCCACTAACTGAAACGTTGCCGTCTCATGCTTATCGAAACAATATTATACCCTTATTAATATATTTGTGGTAGGGACATGTCAAGATTGCCAATGTATGTATTGACACGTGTTAGTGCGTTACTTGTGCATTTTGAGGAAGTTAGTATGTAGTATGAATCGATTTATAATAATTGTAATGTGAAGCCGCGGTGCCGGTTCGTGTTCAATTCTGTCGTCGGAGATATTAAGATATTTTTGTAGGTACATCGCAATCACCAAGCCGGTTTCGTACAACTTTATTGATGGCAGTTATTGAACGAGCGGCGATATCATTAATATTATATCCTCTTTTGGGGTATACAAATCAGAGGGATTACCAAATATAATAAACTCTTTGTAGTCAGAGCTCGTGGCTCTTTACCATATCCCTTATCGGCTCTCTCGCCTAGTCTAGTATTATGAGATTATGACTCGAGCTCGAGCCATGAATTTAAGTATATATTTTGCTTCTAAGAGCAATTCCTTATATTGAATTGTAACGCGATCTCATTTCTGAAGCGTTCTCGACCCATATACAAGAACGCTTCTCGATAACTGTGCTACGTTACAAGCAAATCATCTATTTTTTATAAAATGCGATGTGGGTTTTATTTCCTGAGTACGTTATTTTTATCACATCTAAAAGCTTTAAGTGTCCGATTATAGTTTTGTATAGGGCCTCGTCGATGTCCCGTAAGGCTCAGCCGCCTGAACAAACGCCACAAACATTCCAAACTAACAACTAACGATGGGAGCGATCAAATGACTGTTACTAAATTCTGAATTGAACGGCGGCTACGCGGTTCTACTCGCTGCGTGTGCGTCGCCAATTTATATATCGAACGACGATTTTACACTGCCGCTTTTGCTAATTATTATTTTTTATTTATTTATTCGGCAGTATTTGTTTCACATTAAAGAGCGAATTCTCTTCAACGCCTAAACATAAACCCTGCTGCGTTAATTAGGCAGAAGCGCTCGTGTAAGAATTGTTAGCTTAGTTACTGTTGCGTCACGTAGATCAGAATTTGTATTACCGGAGGACGCGGCGGGCCTGTGCGCCGACCCGGCTCTGTTCATATTAGCGGATATCATGGTCTCGATAATAAAACTATGGCAATAAGTAAGTTTATATGACCGAGTACGCGCAGAGTCCGTCCAAGTCCTACATTTACGCTATCATGGTCACTTTGCTTAGCGTGTACAAACATGCTAGGTACATCACTGTTTTTGTATTGTCTCGTACCTAAGGTTGCGGCAGATTCATAAATCAAAAATAAATTGAAATCAAATGAAATTATCATTTTCAATTTTTGAAAACGCTATTTATACCTATACGTACAGATGTAAGTAGGTATTACAATCAAATGGACCTCACAAACTATTATCATATTATCATTAGAATCATCTCTTGTATTATAGAGATGTCAATGCAACCATATCGGTTATGTTTTTGAATAAGTATTTTGTAGGTATCTGCAGAAACCTTATGGACCGAGGGACTTACTAAAACTAAGTACTTACAGTTTTAGTATGTTACTTATTTTAACTTCATGAACTGAAAGGTATTTCGAGTAGGTATCTTATTAAATTGCCTTAGTAGGTGTTCTATTACGTTTTATTCGGATATTTAAACTATGTGAAATAGGCATCGCATAACTAAATTTGCAAATTCCGATCTATGTCGAAAAGGACACTGAGAAAAAAAATATTTTGAGATAACTGTAAGTGTATATTTTTTTCTAATAAATAAAACTTTAAATTAGTTTGTTGTTTCATTTCTTAACCTTGTAACACCCTGTAGGTACCTATCTGTGAGGAAAGAGGAAAGCTATGAAAGCTGGTAAGGAGCAGAAGTACTTCGACCAAAAAATATGACCACTCTCCTTGCCCAGCGGAAAGGAGGAGATGACGTCTGACACGAATGTGCAGATACTGCAGATGAGAGTAAAATGTTGCGCCGACCTATTGATGTCGCGTACATCAGTGAAATGGGGCAAGGGCTGATAGATGTTGACTGTGACGAAGACCACATCTGGGCCCGTAGCCAAGTGGCAAACGATCGCTTAAGAAACGTTTAGATTAGGTCGACCAATCACACTCCAGCTCGTGATTCCGCCGCGGTGCGCATCGTACACCGGCGACGAGCGGGGATGTGATTGGTCGACCTAATCGTTCGTTTTCTAAGCGATCGTTTGCGATTTAGATGTTTTCAATTTGTCTACGGGGGCTGGAGTGTAATGTTCTAGTGGTCGCAACAGCCCCGTTACCACACTAGTAGGTGGGTTTTTACTCGAGTAGCGTAACGTTATTGACTTGAACATTATGTATAGGTATAGGTAGGTAACTAAAGTGAGTATAAAAATATAATCTGAATCTTTTATTAGAAAGTATTTGGAGGCTGCTACCACGGAGTGTTACTCCTAAATATATGTACCTACCTATATCAGAAAATCAGCCCTTTGCCGTTATTTTTGGGCGACTTTTTCTTTTAGAGTAGGTAGGTAGGTTAGGTATATGGCAGAACTGAATTAGGGCTACGCTTGCTACAATAAAACCAAGAAGGAGCAGAGATATTACCATAACGGCGTCTGAATGCTGCAAAGCAGTGCGATGGATGGATGAAGGAACCCTCTTGCTAATGTCGTCTGGGTCAACATGCTCTGCGTTTTAATGCTATGAGGTCATAGGACAACATCTTTTAATGGGGACCACTGATTTTTGGATTGCATCTTAGCTTACCAATACCATACAGACGGGCTCCAGTCGATTTGACGGACTACGTGAATTTTAAAAATAATGTCAATTTTCAGGCAATCAGACCTATCTTCTTCAATAGTAGTCTGTTATGTAAGTAGTCACCTACTTAGGTAGGTACCTACCAAGAACATTAGAGAAGAACCTACTAATACTGAAGTGCTTTATTCAATAGAAGATCATGACAACATTGTTGCAGATTAAAATTTCATTACATTGGACTTGCTAACTTGTTATTGTCCAAAGTCATATTTTATTCATTTAGTATTACATTACATTAGGTATGCCTTCTAGTACATATCTACCTAAAGGAATACTTATTTCCAGACAAACAATAAATATGGATCACTTGCACGCTTGCTGAGACAAAAATTGTAGGTAGGTACATTCATCTACGTTCCTACTTGCTTCACTTGATAAAGAAACTTGCTTCACTCTAACTAACCCTAGTCAGACATCCTTCCCGCCTCCACCTGAAAATCTCTAAATATGCCTGAGCTTCTTGTAGGTACCTGCCTGCCCCAATTATTTAAACAGTCAACATATACTCATAGAACATCTTAAATATAAATCTCGTGTCACAATGTTTGTCCTCAATGGACTCCTAAACCACTTAACCGATTATAATAAAATTCGCACACCATGTGCAGTTCGATCCCTTGAGAGATAGGATAGTTTTTGAAACGGATTTCGACATCCACGCGGGCGGAGCCGCGGGCAACAGCTAGTATTATATAAATAAGTAGGTAGGCATCAATCGTTACATAGACCTACGTAGGTAAAAGTAATGTATGGTAAGGTAACCGGGCAACGGAACGGCATCGGCAGCGCCTTTCACTGGCATTGGGGATACTGCCGCCGAGGTGCGAGTGGCCTTGTAAAGTGCTGCTCGAAGGCTCTCTACGTGTCCCTCTGACTAGCAGAGGGCAACTCTCGGACTCGCGCATGAAGAGTTACACGGTGCAAAACTCGATTGTTGTAGTGGGAGCCCCCCTTAAATATCCATTTATGTAATTTCAATTAGGTAAGTAGGTAGGTACGTATTTATTTTATATTTTCTGTATTTATTGATATGTGGCAATAGAAATTCATCAAGCGAAAATTTCATCCGTCGAGCTATAACGGTTCATGAGTTACAGCCGATGACAGACAAACAGACAGTAATAGGGTTCCTTTATCAACCTTTGGGTTGGGTACGGAGCCCTACTTACCAAAATAATCCATTCATCATTTAATTATTTGGCTATTTACATATGAGGTATTTGATTAACGGCATAAACGTACAAGAAGAATGATGGCGTTGGCGACGATTCATTCAACTTAAAATTAAAAAAGGAACCGTAACTATGACCGTAATCAAGAACATTAGAAATTTCCTTGTACTTAGCTGGACGATTCATTGGCCTTCAGCGGTTGTCTCCAGGATTTTTGAATCTCGGCCGGAGGTCATCTCTCTCGCACACTGCCTAAAATTGCCATGATACGTTAAAATTTCCCAATCCAAACCTGTCCAAGTCAAATTTACGCAAAGGCTGAGTTCTTCGGAGCTTCATTTTGATTCTAGTTGAGCTTTATGAAAATTCACAGAACACCGTACATATCAATTATTATTCATTGAGTAATATTTATAGAAATTAATAAAAAAATTGACACATATTCGCTTCTTAGATTGTGGGTGACAGCCATTTTAATAAAGAAGCAACACTGTTTACCAAAAATTCGTAAGGTGACCAACCATCCGTATTTTGCGGGATAGTCTCCTACTAGAAGCTCCTGCATTGCAATAAATACATAGCATAGTCCCACAAAACGTCAAATGCTTTCCGCACGTTTACAATTCATAATATATTACAATATTAACTGTAGAGAGGTCAATTCTATACATCCATACTAAATTATTATAAATGCGAAAGTAACTCGGTCTGTCTGTCTGTTACGCTTTCACGCCTGAACCGCTAAACTGATTTTGATGAAACTTGGTATAGTAGTAGATTAGACTTAGATAATGAACATAGGCTATGTTTGGTTGCGATAACCGACATCCACGTGGGCGGAGCCGCGGGCAACAGCTAGTTGAATATATTTAAAAAATAACTACATATTGGGAAACAATTAGTGATCGATACTAATGCAAAAAATGCAATCAGTATTTTTTTGTCTTTCTGTCTGTCTATCTGTATGTGCACGCATGGATCAAAAACTACTGGAGGGATTTTGATCAAACTTGATACGATTATAGTTCATACTTCTGGGCAACATATATCCCAACCTTGCAATTAAACATGGTCACCGCAAAGAAAGGTACGCAACCCAACCAACTAGATGGAGACACTGCAATGTATGTCCTTGCAGTATCCATTGGTTCTAATATTCTTGACCGTAATGGATGGAGAACGGTAAAACGGGTAATGGATAATACCAGTGGTAAAAAGTCATTCGATTGTTTGTTGAACTGAGGTTGAAAGTTGATGTTCTGTGGTTGGAAGAGTAGGCTACAAATTTTAAATGCATTAACATCGGGATGAGACGGCGTATTGCAGGGGAGCCGTTGCCGTCTACGGCAGCTGCCGGCCGAAGCAGGAGTGCCCTCTTGAGGGTTGCTCGGAGGCTTACCACGTGTTTTATAGCAGAGGGAACAGTCGAGAGCAGACGGGGGGCAGCTTGTCCTCCAAGGACATAGGGGGAAGGGGAGTGACCAGACGGTTAGCCATCACCCTGACATGGACATTATGGCTCCCAAACCCGAGGAGGCCATCTCGCTAGTATCGCAGATTGTCCCTGGGTCAGCTGGAGTACGAGGGAAATGCCTCATACGTCTCCTTATAGGGTAGTTTCGCCTGTTTTCGACCGACGCCAGTTCCCGACTTTTTTACCGACCTGTTTGCCTAATCGGCGTAGAACAGCAATACCGATACGATTAGAAGCAAAACAAAAATACTGTGGCAATCTCAAATAGTTCGGTTGTAGACACAAATAGATAAAGTGCATATGTGCAAACAGAGTAGGGAGTAAAAAAATATTGAAATATGTGGTTCGCTAAGAACATGACAGAAAGCGTGCTTCACTACGAAAAGAAAAGTGAGGAGGTTCTGCAGTTGACCCTAGATTTTTTAATTGTCGTTTTATGTTTTGGACTTGTTTGTTATTTGTACAGATAGATAATGAAGTATAGTATCTATTAAATATAGGAGTTATTGTAAATTTATTTGAAAAGTGTGTATAATTGGATGGTCGGTAACTGTTACCTCATTTTTGTAGAATACCTAATTCTCGACCCGCACCGTCGAGAATTGGCGTCACCGAGTCCAAACACTTGCATGTTTTTATACATATTGTTAAAGAAATTACTGAACTTAGATTGTGAGTTTGAATCTTATTTACATGAGAATCATGTCAGCCAGTTCGCGACCAGACTTTTTCAAGCACGTTAACAATATCACGTGTTGTAAAACCTTCTAGGTCGAGAACAGGATAGTGCAATTAAATAGGCCTATACCATATTCCGACTACTGTTTTCGGTGGGTACATATAGGTATGGACATTAACGGTGAGTACATCTCGCATCATCAGTACGCCGACGACATCATCATAGTTACAGAGTTGCTGGAGCAGCTGAGCAAATTGCTGCACAGCCTAAATGGATCCTCTCGGCGCGTCAGTATTGGTGTATACATACGCCGGAACTGGTTACACCAAGACCAATTGCCATTGAAGGGAGAGTTGTTCAAGAATAATGTCTACCTTGTGCAGGTTATCCAGCTCGGTCAAGTTAAAAGTCACCTTAAGGATTGAATTGGGTAACCTAATTGAATCCTTTTTGTGACTTTTATTTCACAAAGCATTTGGCAAATTACTTCGGCTTACCACATGGCCTCTTCAACCAGTGAATTCTATCTGTTAAAATATACGGTGCCGAAGCGTGGACAACAGTAAGGTTCGTCCACAACCTAGTCGTGCAGCGAGCTATGGAGCAAGCTATGATCCTTTGAAGGATAATAATCCTGATTCTTTGAAGGATTCGTTATGCCAATGGACTAAAATTGCCGAGATAACTCGCAGAATAAGTAAGCTGAAGTGGCAATGGGCTGGCTACATCTGCTGAAGGACTAATAATGATCATAGAGCAAACGAGTTCTTTAGTGGAGACCGCTGATTGGCAAACGGAAGATGGAACAGTACCTAGGATGGACATAAATGACCTGAAAAAGGTGGCTAGGATAGACTGGAGGAAGGTGAAAGATCGAGTGCTATGGCGCACATTGGGAGAGGCCTACTGCCAGCAGTGGACTGCAATAGGCTAATGAGTGCCATTAAGAAATAAACTTTAATTTTAGTTAGTAAAGGTTGATAAAGCAGAGGAAGAACACTGATTTGTAAATATTATAGTCGTGTTAACAACTTTATAATGATTATTTAACATCAGTTTTTTGTAATAACGTAATGTATAATAAATTCTGTCAAAATACGGGTTTCATTAGATTACAAATTAATAATTACTAATGTTTTACTTCACATATTTGCCATCTCACCTAATAGTCGAGAACTGGCGAATATAACGTCGAGAACTGGAAATTTCGGTCGAGAACTGGCGAAATCGGCATTTTTGGGTTTATTATTTTCTGTAAAATTATTGCATGATCTTAATGGAAGATAAAGGATATTAAATGAAAATAGACTATATTTACTATGTATCAAAAATATTCTCTATCAATAATTCATATTAATTCAATTTTATTTTTCGTTCCGAAGTTGACAACTCCACTAAACGGTCGAGAACCGGCGAAATGACCCTACCCCGGCGTCTGATGAAGACGGTCGGTCCAATACCGACATAACCACCCCCGATGGCCAACGGGGAATGGTGTGTGTGTGTGTGATGTTATCTGTGGAAATTGCTGCACGAAAAGAAAGGACATCAGTGTAAATCCGTTTCATTAAACTGATTTTTCACGTTTTATTCAATGAAATTGATTATTGTTTGATCGCTTTACAACCGAATTTTCCTGTGAAAGTAATAATTGCATAACATAATATATGTATCGGCTGTAAATATTAATTCTAGACTCGAGAGTCAACTAATTAATAAATCACTAATTCCCCATGCAATCTCCCACAAACCATGTGAAATGTGCAAAAATGTTAAGTTTGTAACACCATTGCATATAGATTATAAATAGAATAAATAATCTCGTTCTCTCATTCGGTCTCATTTGCTACCTCAATTTTTCTCCTGAAAAGTGAAATGTCAAACATAAAACATACATACAGTGTTGGTGTTATGTTAAAACATTGTATTGATCAGTATTTAATCATGTAGCGCAGCCAGTTTTAGATGTGTGACATACATGTAGGGACACGGATACTATATTACATTGTTCTTTACATTACGCACACAGTTACATGCGGAGACTATTTTAGCACCTGTAGGGGTTGTGAGACAGCAGTCCTGTGTCAAGCGTGGCCAGCAGTGGTCGCGCCATGAATCCTGTGTGTTATAACGGGGGGTCCCGTAATAGATTAATACATGAGGCAGATCAATTGATATCGCACATTGAACGTGGTTATTCTTTCTACAAGTATTATCCTAGAAAACGGCCAGAGCGTCGTTTCGTTACAGTCCGTCGCGAAACACATCAGATAATATGGTCACGGATCCTGGTATCAGGACGCAGTACCTACGAAGGTGCACTAGATATTAGAGACATAAAGGAGGTGAGAGTGGGCAAGTCGTCCAAAGATTTCGAGCGTTGGCCTGATGAGGCAAAGAAGTTAGAAAATACGAAATGTTTCACCATCTACTATGGGTCCGAATTCAAACTAAGAGCAGCTTCATTTGCAGGTATTATAAATATCAGTTTTAAACTCTTCTAAATATACCAAATTCACTTCCTTGTCACATAAATTATTGGTTTGTATTGGCATGACTATGTTGTTATTATTATGATTAACGCTTGTGTATTTCTAGACTTGTGTGTTTGACTTTGAGTGTTTTGGCATTGCAGCACAAACAGACAAAGACTGTGAATCTTGGGTGAAGGGCATTACATTTCTGATAGACGAAGCCCTGAAGGCCTCATACCCTTTACAAATTGAACGATGGTTGAGGCGGGAATTCTATGCTATTGAAAATGTTAATGAAAAGTAAGTAAAAATATACTTGTCTTGTTTTTATTATTATATATTTGTATTCTTTGGTAGTAAACCTAAGAATAGTTTGTAATTAAATAATAAAAATAAATTGTTCTTAGTACCTATATAATTGTCATTGATTTGTCTTGTTTTATGTTCTATCAATAGTTTGCTATTAATTGAGATTCTTGGTACTTTTCGCCTCTATAGCAAATATCTTTTGAATGATAAACATTATGTCTAATATTCAGATTTAGGTAAGACATGAAAGACAATTTGAATTATTATAAAGCAAGGAAAGATTTTATTTTATTTCACAATTTTAAAACTTACAGTTTAATTTTTGTTCTAGCATCACATTAAAGGATGTTAAGGCATTCCTACCAAAGATAAACTGTAAGATAGCAACCAGCAAGTTACGGGATTTATTTCAAGAAGTGGACACCACCAAAAGGGGTGAAATAGGTTTTGATGACTTCTCAATCTTATATCAGAAAATTATGTTTGATGTCAATGTAAGTTTATAAAAAGATAAGTTTGTTAATTTTGAATCAAGATAGATGAATGAATTTAATCTGTTTGCACATTTGAGGGTTTTTTTTTTCATAGTAAAATTTGCACCAATTGAAAATTGATATGGGTATCATAGAATTTTGTAAAAATTATTGTTTGTATTTGAAGATGTCTGGATGCAAGGGAAACATCTGCAAGGCGTACGGTTCGATTCCGATTTATTGTTCGATTCTGGGGTGGTATCCGCACGATAAAAAGGGTGCATGAACCTCACAATATTATACCTCATCTGCTTAATGAGTTTGAGTTAAAAGCACTCCCACCCACTTCACTCTATGATTAATTTATAAACTAGCTGCTACCCGCAACGCGACTCTGACTGCGTGGATATGGGTTATCATTATAATGTTTAATACTCCTTTTATTCTAGAATGTTCATGAGATATTTGACAAATATTCCCTGTACTGTAACAATGGTTCAACAATTACTCTACGTGAGTTCCGAAGCTTTCTTTGCATTGAACAACATGATAAACTTGGAGAAGACGAAGCTAAAGCATCCCAGTTCATAAGAGATTATCTCAGAGACCCTCAAAGAGATATCTATGAACCATATTTCACCTTAGCAGAGGTGAGTCCTTTCGAAAAACATTTAACATTTTAAACATTTAACATTAAAAACATTTTAAACATCTCACAAGTTGAACTAAACATAACATAAATTGAAGTACATTATAATAGACAATTTATTTATATCTTTCATTTGCAGTTCGTTGAGATGCTTTTCTCCAAGCAGAATTCTATCTGGGATAGTAAGAATGATGTTGTGACTCAAGATATGACCAGACCTTTATCTCATTACTGGATATCGTCTTCCCACAATACGTAAGTACACTTAAAACCAGTAGCTGTTTTACTTTGTCAGAAGTTATAACACATTCCTGATTATGTTTCTGTTTTAGGTATTTAACAGGTGACCAATTTTCTAGTGAGTCCTCTGTAGAAGCTTATGTTAGAGCCTTAAGGTCTGGCTGTCGTTGCATTGAACTTGACTGCTGGGACGGTCCTGATGGCACACCATTTATCTACCATGGCCATACTCTGACCACCAAAATTCGATTTATGGATGTATTACGTACTATAAAAGAACATGCATTTATTACTTCTGAATACCCCTTGATTCTATCCGTCGAAGATAACTGCTCCCTACCTCAACAAAGACGTATGGCCAACGCTTTTCAAGAAGTTTTTGGAGATATGCTTTTGGTGCAACCCTTTGATAAAAATGAGACTTGCTTGCCATCTCCTCATGATCTATGCAGGAAAATTATTCTCAAACACCGAAAGTTGCCGGAAGGAGCAGAAGAGAATTCTTTTGCGGTTCGTCAAGAAGAAGGTAAAGACCTTGATCTGAGGACCTCTATCAAAAATGGAATTTTGTTCTTGGAAGATCCCGTTGACAAAGAATGGAATCCACATGCTTTCGTGTTAACGGAGAGCAAGCTCTATTATACCGAGCATTACAGTGCTCAGGGAGAAACTGATGCGGAGAGCGATGGAGAACCAGAAGGTGATACCTCGAGCATACCCCAAGATGAGCTGCACTTCTCGGAATGTTGGTTTCATGGCAAACTGGCGGGGAACCGGCAAGAGGCTGAGGAACTTTTAAGACTCCATTCACATCTCGGTGATGGAACCTTTTTAGTCCGCGAAAGTGTTACTTTTGTTGGCGATTATTGCTTATCGTTTTGGCGTCAAGGCAAAGTTAACCATTGCCGTATCAAATTGAAGCAAGAGCGCGGTATTACGAAATATTATCTGATTGATACTGTCTGTTTCGATAGTTTATACAGCCTAATTACGCATTATAGGCAGCAGCCATTGCGCAGTCAAGTGAGTACTTGTGAGATTGATATGTATATGCGGTTTCTTAGTTGACTTTATTTGGATTATATTAAAAATGTTAAAATTTGTAGGAATTCCTTATAACTCTGAAAGAGCCGGTACCACAGCCAAATACACACGAAGATATGGAGTGGTATCATCCCTATTGTACACGTGCTCAAGCTGAAGAGTTACTTCGCAAGACTAATACGGACGGAGCTTTCCTCGTGCGACCCAGCGAGAAGGACCAATCTTCATTCGCTATCAGCTTTCGGTATTTACCTCTATGAAATATTACTTATTAATATTTTAATTTACTCCTTCCACTTTATTAATTTTTCTCAATTTCTTTACAATTCTTCGATCCCGATCGAATCGAATGATCTTATTGCACTCTAGAATAATAAAACTATAAATTGAAAATATCAAAATGATATCTTTTAAAAATAGGCCGCTGAGTATCTTACCATAGTCTTTTTAAGCGGGAGGGAAAGGGGGGGGGCGTACCGAAATGGTGGTGGTGGTGGGTTGAGGTTCTGTAGGTACCGTTTTGATGGTCCTTATCTATACAGAATAAATTAACTTTGACTTAACAGTCATACAGGGACAGGCTTTCAAAAATAAACGATGCCTTTGATATCAATACTTAGAATCTAACTTCGTTATTAATTATACCAACTACGTTTTTATACCAGTATTAATTAATAAACTTTGCAACTTGCAATAAATATAATAAGTACTTACTAAAAATATTTGAAAGGAAACGTATTTCCTGTTTTCGATAATGATTTTTTAATTATTCAGAAGCAAATAGCTATTTTATTTACTTTTACCTAAAGAATATGAGGCAATAGCTCCCGTTAAAGCCAACTTGAAATAAATTAAGTGTAGGAGAGCGGCAATTGCATGCTTTGGATGCATCCGGGATTGTGATTACGTGAAATATCGCTTTCATAAAATTATTAATCTAATAAATGAATAAAATGCAACTCAAGTTACTGCATGTGTGCTTTACAATTTACTGTCAGTATTCTAACACGGATAGTAAATTATAAGTAACAGAATACAAACTAATAGACGGAGCGCAGAAATTAAAACATAAAGTTTTAAATTATATGCACCGACACGCACGTTACGATGCCGTCACTGCACTCGTACGCACTATGTCTCAAATGGTAAATTGTACGCTGACACAGAAAAAACTGAAGCTATTCATTAATCCCCGATCATTTTAATTAAATTGAGCTTAAACTATAGTTGAATTTAAATTGTTTTCATAATGTGATTTCGAAACGTGTATTCAAATACGTGTTCTATGTTCTAACACTTCTGCTTTATTTATTATCGCAGCAATATTGGAGATTTCAGTGGGTATACAGCGTGCACTCTTAGCATGTATTGATGCGTTTCTCTTATTTTGCTCGGTATTGTGAGAATGTATGTGTAGCGCATGTTTTAGCCTACTTCAGACTTAAATGCCCAGACAGTAGTGAAGTAGTGACGTAGAGTAGCCGTTAAAGCAGTTGTACTAAGGCATGATTTTCAATTTATTCCGCGCACGCTTAGGCTGTTGAATGGTCTCCCTGCCGTGATTTACACTAGCGACTACAATATACGAGTCTGACGCCTCTGATGTCGCAAAAGTGCATAGGCCACGGTGACCGCTTACCATCAGTTAAGCCGCGTGCTTGTCTGCCACCTAAGTTGTATAAAAAAATGATTAGTCCAATTCGTGGTTGGTTGAATTTGGGATTTGTTAAATTTGTGATTGGTCTTTTGCATTTAGTTTTAGTCTGATCTATGCCAAGCTGTAGTAAGAATTGTTGCAGCTGGTTCCCCTGGCACCCACTACTTTGAAGATTTTCAACACATAAGAATAATGTTAACACAGACACATACAACTTTCAACATTTTTGCCAGAGCCATCTGGTGCCAGAAGAATCAACTAGATACGCCAAACTTCAAGATTTATCTGTAATGCTCTCACATTGTTTCAGGACTGAAAAGGAAATAAAACATTGCAGAATTAAACAAGAAGGTCGTCTCTACACTATTGGTTCAGTCAAATACGAAAGCTTGGTTGAGCTGGTGGCGTACTATGAGAAAAATCCGTTGTATAAGAAAGTTAAGCTGTGGTACCCCATCAACGAGGCTGCTGTCGGGCGAATTATATCTGTAAGTAGGAAAAACCAACCAAAATGTACAACGTGTTACGAAACCCCTGTCCGATCAATAAATAACACAAAGGTATGCATAACCAGCTATGGAATGTTTTAAAAATTAATGAAATTAGACGTATTATTGGAATTTAAATGCCCATGTATGTCGCCATGTCAATTTCCTCCTTGAACTAAAATTTATTTAAGTTTTTTGTAGGAATAATTTTTTTACTAGTTTTATAAAAAGGATTATTTGGATTCAACCTGATATAGATACCTGAATACACCTTCATTTATCAGACATAGGTTTCGTTACATATTGTATGGTAAATAATTTTCTGATACTATTAATAAACTATTTATTTAGGAGTGCTGAAATACCTGTAAATTTTTTTTTTTATAACTGTATGAACTTTTGTTTCTTTAGGAACCTGATGACACTTGTGTCTACGCCACTCCGGGCTACATGGATCCTACTTCATTCACTTCAAAGGTTTTTTATTTTGTTTTTTTTTTGGTTGATTATTATTTGCTTTCCGTCTATGCTTTCCGTTGAAACGAGCGTTTACAACATTAGCGTAGATCGACTAAACTTTACCAATGTTATTATTTATTAACTGTTGCCTGCGGCTTCGCCCGCTTGAAATAGTGTTACCGCTACTATTCCATATAATCTATCCCTGCACCAAATTTTAGCCAGATTAGTTCAGCCGTTAGATCTACAGTGACACGGTGACCGCTTTCCATCAAGTGGGCCATGTGCTTGTCTGCCACCTAAGTTTTATAAAAAAAGGGCGCAGCTGGGCTCCAAAATGTAAGCGTTGGATGCAACCACGATTGGCACTGGATGACCACTCAGTCTTAACATTGATACAATTTGCCACTGTCATTAATACAAATTTTTCTTTATTTCCTATTCCGAAAGCGGCCAGAACGTTTTTATGGCCGGGTAAGTATATATTAGCTGACTTTTAACTTAGCACGTGTAACTTGTTGAGAGGAAGGCTGAGGGTCCGACAAAGATCAGTTACCTTTGACTTTGTAGAGCGTTCTCTCTATCGTGAATTGGACTCACTCTGACAGTTGAATATATTCATAGAGAGTGAAAACAACATTACAACAGTATGATATAGAGCCACAACCTGTGGCTCTACTCTATATCATACTGTGGTATTTTAGTTATTAGGTATTAACTTAGAGTAAGTATATAGTGTGATTGACTTAATCAGATTTCACAAAAACCCTCTTCTGAATGTCCTTCAACAACGATAAATCGAAATATTATTATATTATTTGGTTGTAGATAAAAGACCCGATAACTGTCTGACAACCTTAATTATATTTTAAGTATAAACATTTTGAGTATAATGGCAGTTAGGTATTAATGTACCCTGTATTTATGCTTCGGAGTTCGCGATAATGAATCTATGCTAATATTATAAACCTGAAGAATTTGTTTGTTTCGTTGGTTGAACCAATCTCAGGCACTACTGGTCCGAATTGCAAAATTATTTTTGAGTTGAATAGCTCATTTATTGAGAAAGGCTATATATCCACACGCTACTGCCCAGTGGTGCAGAGTAGTAATCATATTTATGTCAACGAATCAGCCAAATTTTGATACATTATTGCAAAACCCTAATTTGTTACGGGCATGTTTGGGTTAAATAAGTGCCACCGGGACGGGCGAAGCCGCGGGGGACGACTAGTACTAATTGTAGTTTCGTTTATAGGTGACTGTGAAAGCGCTGTACGACTACCGCGCTCGTCAAGATGACGAACTATCGTTCTGCAAGCACGCAATTGTTACGAACGTCGATAAGCCGGACGAGGGGTGGTGGCGAGGCGACTACGGCGGCAAGAAACACCACTGGTTCCCAGCTAACTATGTACAGGAAATTGAGGTCCCCATTCTACCCGATGGAATTGTTAGTATTTCTTTCAATATAAACTACGACATGGGATGCACGACGGAACAAGTTCAATTTTTAAATATTTAATTGATGTTGTACTCGTATTCTTTGTATTTATTTTAACTTGCATGGTTTTTTTATTATTTGACCATAATGTTACTCAATTTTTTATTTTATTTTAGTAAAAAGGTAAATAATAACACATTACTAGTATTTTCGGTAAAACCATTGGGTTCACATCCGTAGATTTGTGGATGGCTTCGTATCCATTCACTCTCGATTGCAAATCTTGACTTAAGCTACCTCCGCCATAACTCTTATTTAAATACATACCACTTAAAAATTCATTAACGTACCTATTTTAGTGTTCCTAATTAGTGTTGCAGTTCGGAGCCCGGGGTCCGCTTTCCTACACTTACTTCTCGTATAACACCTGATTATTGATTTATAAATAGTCTCAATTTGACAAGCGGGTCCATTTTTCTTCTAATACCATTATTTACTGATGTGAGCTCTTGACAAACATGTCAGCTCTGAGCTGAGTTAACGAAAATATTAGTAATTATCCTATATTACCGACAATTAGTACTTATCTTTTATTTAAAAAAGAATTATTTTTTCATTTTCAATTTCTGTTTTTATTATTATTTTTGATAGGCCAACGTTACTAATTTTATAGATGGAATTACAATGAGTTTCTTTTATAGGGACTCGAGAACGAATGCGCAGCTTTGGGCTCATTACAGAAAGGCGTTGTCGATGTCCTTGGTGCAGTCGTGGAACTAGTGGTCGGCGAAGAGAGTGGCTCGGCGAGGTGGCTGGTACGCGTCCAAAGCCCCACTATGTGCTCGACGTTCGACATGGCCGCGCCAACTCGCGAGATTGCGCTAGAATGGCTCTCTGCCATCAAGGAAGCTGCCTACAGTGCTAGCGCACGCTCATTGCAAAGCCGAAAAATGGAACGCTCCCTCAAAATCGCTAAGGAGATGTCAGACCTTATTATCTATTGTCGCTCAGTGACATTCGGATTTGAAAGATTCCGCAAAGGCTTCATTTACAACGAGATGTCCTCCTTTTCGGAGACAAAGGCTGAAAAGGCTATGTTTCAGATAGACACAGCTTTTTTCATAAAGTATCATGCTGTCCAACTGAGCCGCATTTACCCTAAAGGTCAGAGGATAGACTCGTCCAATTACAATCCAGTCCCATTTTGGAATGCGGGTTCGCAAATGGTAGCGATGAATTACCAAACACCCGATAAGCCTATGCAACTTAACATGGGCAAGTTCAAGGAGAATGGGAACTGTGGTTACGTCTTGAAACCAGATTTCATGTTTGGTGATTACAATCCATACGATAAGAGGAGTCTCGACAAAAAGGTGAAGCCGATGACCGTGATGCTTCGGCTTATTGGAGCCAGGCACTTGAACAAGTCCGGACGTGGTACTGCAAGTCCTTCTGTTGAAGTGGAAATATTTGGCGCTGATTATGACAATGGAGTGAAGTTGGTCACCAAGACTGTTTGTAAGTATTGTGTGATTTTTCACTGACAGTACTTCTGTGGTTATAGGTAGGTTGTGGGTAATATAATGAGAGGTATAAAAATGTGATGCGCCTGTAAAATCTGTCAGACTATAAAACTCGCGGTATTAATTTCGACGCATAAGGTGAACAACCCTATCGAGAAACTGCAAAGAATTATAACCATAAAGGCTTTATATCACTGATGACTGTCTTCCGTCTGTATTAAATGTTAGACATCGGTTCTGGTAGAAAACTGAAATGATAACACTTTTACACAGTACAACACTTAATAGTTCAGTACCCATAGCGAAGTATAGGTTCAGTTATACCTATATAATGTAATTACTATACTTTTCACATGGCATGATTTCAGACTATTTCTTGATTTAAAATACTTATACATTACAGCAAATTTTTCATTTATCTATTAACTTTGGTGATTTTGCTGTAAACAAGTTTTTTTATTGTTTCGAAAATCGAATTACTCGCAGTTGAACAAGTCTCAAGTGTATGGTAACATTGTTACCTGAAAAATCATGCTATATGATTATGATTCAAGTATACTCTTGTCCAAACTTTGATACGCATATCTAACCATGGGCGTAGCCGCTTCCTAGTTTCGGCGGGGTTTAGTTCAGTGTGAGGTGGAGGGTTTTAATAAGATACTAACAGAAGATTGATTTGTAGATTATTTCTGGGAAAGAGATGAACTCCTAAAACCCACTAGCTACGCCCATGTTACAAACAGTTTCTGCAACTGATTATTGCTATGCATTGCGGCGATAATCACTTGTGGAAATATTCACTTATGCTATTGTAAAATGTTCATCTACGCATCATAAATAGTTACTATTCGTGGCGGCGATGTTCACTTGTGGAAATATTCATACGCATAACTTGTTAGTTATAATAACACAGTAACTATTGTTACTGTAACTGATCATTACTTACATTGCGGCTATGATCACTTGTGGAAATATTCATACGCATCACTAACAGTTACTGTAACTGATCATTACTTTCATTGCGGCTATGATCACTTGTGGAAATATTCATACGCATAACTATCAGTTACTGTAACTGATGATTACTTTCATTGCGGCTATGATCACTTGTGGAAATATTCATACGCATAACTAACAGTTACTGTAACTGATCATAACTTTCATTGCGGCTATGATCACTTGTGGAAATATTCATACGCATAACTATCAGTTACTGTAACTGATGATTACTTTCATTGCGGCTATGATCACTTGTGGAAATATTCATACGCATAACTAACAGTTACTGTAACTGATGATTACTTTCATTGCGGCTATGATCACTTGTGGAAATATTCATACGCATAACTAACAGTTACTGTAACTGATCATAACTTTCATTGCGGCTATGATCACTTGTGGAAATATTCATACGCATCACTAACAGTTACTGTAACTGATCATTACTTTCATGGCGGCGATGTTCACTTGTGGAAATATTCATACGCACGACTAACTGTTACTGTAACTGATCATTATTTCATTGCGGCTATGATCACTTGTGGAAATATTCATACGCATAACTATCAGTTACTGTAACTGATGATTAGTTTCGTTGCGGCTATGATCACTTGTGGAAATATTCATACGCATAACTATCAGTTACTGTAACAGTGTAACTGATGATTACTTTCGTTGCGGCTATGATCACTTGTGGAAATATTCATACGCATCATTAACAGTTACTGTAACTGATCATTACTTTCATGGCGGCGATGTTCACTTGTGGAAATATTCATACGCATGACTAACAGTTACTGTATCTGATCATTACTTTCATTGCGGCTATGATCACTTGTGGAAGTATTCATACGCATGAATAACGGTTACTGTAACTGATCATTATTTCATTGCGGCTATGATCACTTGTGGAAATATTCATACGCATAACTAACATTTACTGTAACTGATCATACTTTTTATTGCGGCGATGATCACTTGTGGAAATGTGTAACTGCTTATATAAATTTATATTTTTACTAGCTGTTGCCCGCGGCTCCGCCCGCGTGGATGTCGAAATCCGTTTCAAAAACTATCCTATCTCTCAAGTTGGATCGAACTGCACATGGTGTGCGAATTTTATTATAATCGGTTAAGTGGTTTAGGAGTCCATTGAGGACAAACATTGTGACACGAGATTTATATAATTATATTAAGATTGCGGTGATGATCTCGTGGCAGATGAGAGAGTTGAAGGTCTAGGATTCTGATGACACTGAATATGGATTGTAAAAATATCCAACTGAAGGCGTGTTCGTGTTATTTTGATGATAAGGGGCACAGATCCTGACTGCAGCAAATTCAACGCTTTACTGTGACTGCTGTGTTGACCGCTGAGAAGCTGTTAACCGCTGTAAAGTGGTTTCTGTCAACGGCTATTGTTGTTAGTTCGTCTGTTATTTATTGGGCCTTTATACAATTAGGTGTTTGTTGTACTTTGTCGGCCTACGGCACGATATAATGGCCGGTTTGACGTTTGTCCGCTCATGAAGTTTCGTATTAATTATTGTGACATTTTGAAAGAGCAAATTGCTGTTCTTTATTGTCAATAGTGACGTACAGTAAGTCATAAAATTTTATCGAATGTAGGTATAATTTTAGGACACAATATTTATTTATTACATTGATTTCTGAATTATATAATGTATATTAGTGTCCCACGATCATTTATTTTTTATTTTTATAAGATTATAATTACCTATTGGTGTACTTATTTCACACAACTCGGTATTTGTTTTTCGAAATTCAATTTCTTTAAATAAAATCTATATAATCGACACTAGGACCACTGGCAAGCCCAATAATACCTCCGGCAAACTTACGTCAAAACAAAGCATTTTCGACTTGACGTTGCTTCGAAAAGTACAAACTAGGAGTGCAGTGCGATTGCGATATAGTTTAGACCTCCTCGCCTGATGGTAAGCTAAATGGTAAATCTCGCCTGATGGTAAAGTCTCAGGAAGGGGTCCCCATTACATACACTAACAGTGATAATTATAATGGTAGCCCTCAACTTACTCTGTTTACGCCTTTTGTTGTGGATTTCGTCGATATGGCCGAACATACGCAGAGCTGAGTTCTAAACAGTCAGGCACGTGTGTTCGTTATAGGTACGCCTTCGTAACATTTCGATCGTGAATCTCAAAATGGAAGGTCAATTTTACCTATAACTGTTAGACGAATAGATAACTAAAGAAAAATCTGGCGAGACTGGCACAGAAGAAAATAAACTTCACACACACAGAAAAAAACGAGCAAAACCAGTCGAAGACATGTGTGTAGCTACTATTTACGGAAGGAGTATCCAACAAGAAAAAAGCTAGTGCAATCACTGAAGGAAGCTGGATTAATTATATACTCATTTTCATTCCTAATTCCAATATTCAGTTCGTTCATATGTATTAAGTAGGTAAAAATTTATATTTTTTTACTAAAGTTTTTGAATCAGGTACCTAGGTAAGTACTGCTTGCAATAAAAACTTATTTGATTTGATTATATTTTTATCGAGAGTAAATTGACATTTCCATCACTATTGTAATATGTCAAACCGGCCATCATATCGTGCCGTAGGTATAGTATACGAAATTTTTTGCCGTGCTTTCATTGTGGTAAATATCCTACTAATATTATAAACGCGAAAGTTTGTAAGAATGTATGTCTGGATGTCTGGATGTCTGGATGTATGGATGTATATTTGTTACTCTGCCACACAAAAACGGCTTAATGGATCTGGCTAAAATTTGGTACAGAGATAGAATATAGTCTGGAATAACATATAGGCTACTTTTTATACAAGCTATTACCGCGGCTCCGCTCGCAAAGTCGATCGGTCGGGATTTTCTAGATATATGTTTGTTACTCTTTCACGTAAAAACGGCTGAATAGATCTGAGTGAAATTTGGTAACGAGATAGATTAAAGTGTGGAATAACATATAGGCTACTTTTTACCCGACTGCGCAACGCAAAGGAGTGGTAATGTGTTTAACAGCCTATGTATATATGTATGTATGTATAATCCGCGCGCGATGAAAATGTGAAGGAACCTTGTCAAAGTAAATCGAAAATGACAGTTCTTAAGTAGCGTTAGCGTGTTAACACCGACTTTGTTCTTGATTGAAATATCTATCAAATGCCAGAACTATTTCGCGAGATTGACTACTCAAGATTTTACCCCTTTTTCCACTCATTATTGATCTTTAATCTATATAAATAAAAATTAATTGCAATTTTAGCATTGCAAAAACTCGAGAACGGTTGAACTGTTCTTACCTGTCAGACATTTGATGTTCGTCCTATCACTCTCGTCGTCGTCGTTTCGGTATTTTTGGCACGATTACATGTAGATCCATGTAGATCAGATAAGAAAAGGCGGTATATTAAAGATAGCTGTTGCCCGCGGCCCCGCCCGCGTGGACGTCGATTTTCGCGTTTTATTGCCGGTTCTAATCAGCCGATTGTGATCAAATATGCTTAAGATTTTGAGTCTAACCAAGACCTTTCTAATAAAAAAACGCATCAAAACCCGTTCAGTTCTTTTTACGTCCATCGATAGCGATAAAAATACCAAACGGATTTTTTTTAAAAAGGTCTTGCTTAGACTAAAAATTTACCGTATGTTTGGTTGTAATTGGTTAAGTAGAACCGGAGATATGACCAAAAACGACCTAAAACCGAAGCGGGGGAAACCACGGGTTTCAGCTTGAATAAAAAGTAACCTATATGTTGCCCAAAACTATGAACTATAATCGTACCAAGTTTGATCAAAATCCCTCCAGTAGTTTCTGATTTTTGCGCGCACAAAAATTTGCGGACAAACAGACAATCATACAATATTATAATAATGATTATAAATCTCGCATTCAAAATTAAACTCATTTAGAAATCTAGTCGCACTAAAAATACAGCTTCGTTTTGTGAGCTTCGACATGAGTTTGCCGACGCTACGGCTAGCCGGCGGCCCACGTATTTCTCAGTTCCAAAAGGTAGCATCACATTTTGATCGCGCGTGGATTATATGTATGTATGTATGTTTGTATGTTCCTTTGAAGCACTATACAGACCAAACGCCTGGGCCGATTTTTATGATTCACACGTCAATCGATTCCTTTTGGTCCGGCGAGTGTCACTAAAGACATGACGTTAGTGAAAATTCAATATGGCGACTACTGGACGCCATATTGGGCAAATTAAAAAAATGAAATTCAACAAACTATGTCAAGTGGGGTATCGTTGAATAGGTATTTAAAAATCAGTTTTAGTTTGCTCTCAACATTTTTCGATTCGATTGACCGTTTAGAATATACATCGATTTAAAGTTGCGTAACAACATTTTCACAAAGGGGTTTTTATTAGACAGTAAAAAGTCCAATCGGGTACAAGCTACCTACTCATAACTAAAAAGTTTAAAATAAAAAAATATAATTTAAAAATTAAAAAACCCGACTGCGTAAAAAACTAAAAAGAAAAAAACAAGCACTCAGATGTCCGGTGGTCTAGAAACATAACAACTTAACAGTCGGGATCCATTGAAAAATTAGATTGGCTGTCGAATAATGGATCCCGACTGTTCAGTTGTTATGTTTCTAGACCACCGGACATCTGAGTGCTTGTTTTTTTCTTTTTAGTTTTTTACGCAGTCGGGTTTTTTTTATACAAGCTGATACCCGCGACTCCGCTCACGGAGTCGATCAGTCGACCCACGGAGTCGATCAGTCGGGATATCTGGATGTATGTTTGTTACTCTTTCACATAAAATCGGCTGAATAGATTAGGTTGAAATTTGGTACAGAGATAGATTATAGTCTGAAATAACATATAGGCTACTTTTATACAAGCTAATACCGCGGCTCCGCTCGCAAAGTCGATCGGTCGGGATGTCCAAATATTATGTTTGTTGCTATTTCACGTAAAAACGGCTGAATGGATCTGGCTGAAATTTGGTACCGAGATAGAGTGTAGTGTGAAATAACATATAGGCTAATTTGTATACAAGCTAATACCCGCGGCTTCGCCCATGGATTTGATCAGTCAGGATATCTGGATGTATGTTTGTTACTCTTTCACGTAAAAACGGCTGAATAGATCAGGTTGAAATTTGGTACAGAGATAGATTATAGTCGGGAGTAATATATAGGCTACTTTTTATACAAGCTAATACCCGCGGCTCTGCCCGTGGGAGTCGATTGGTTGGTAATCGTTTTTTGGCCATATCCCCGGTTCTACTTAACCAAATGCAATCAAACATACGGCAGATTTTATGTAAAACCAAGACCTTTCTAATGAAAAGGCGGCATCAAAATTTGTTCAGCAGTTTTTGCGTCCATCACGAACAAACAGACAAGGATTGCAAAAAATAGATATTTGTGGTCAAGATAACCAAGTCTTTTTTTTCAAATATCGATTATTACAACTAAAAGTACTGTTATAAAGGGATATGATGTCCACACTGTCGCCTTAAGTGGAGAGTGGAATGTAGGGTGGAGTCGGGAGAGGAGATTGGACAGTAGAGTGGAGGTGGAGAGTGGAGTGGAGTGTGGAGTGGGGAGTGGAGTGAACAGTGGAGTGGAGTGTGGAGTGGAGAGTGGAGTGAACAGCGGAGTGAAAAGTCGAGTGGAGAGTCGTTTCATTCAAATAGACTTGGTGGCAATACCGAATTCCACGCGGGCGAAGCCGCGGGCGGAAGCTAGTTTATTATATTTTCAATTGTGATACATATTATAGTCTTTAATGTCGCTTTTATTCTTCGTCGTAATGCATATCTACGGTTACATTTGTTGTGCTTTATTCTACTTGTAAAGTTCCAGTTGTCTTGGTATACGAGGTCGCTTCGGTCCTTTCAGATGAGCATGTATGGCGTACGAGATTCTGACATTCTGTCGGTATATTCGTCCGATTCGGTAGGGCGACTAAGCGTCTTTGTTGCTCCGCTAATAACTTCACCTCGGTCGCAACAACTTCAGGTAAAATAAAAAAGTAGGTGGTAATAAAAGTACGCGAAAGTGACTGTACTGCTGTTCTGATACTATGACATCTGAAACAATCTTAGGTGACTTTATGATAGAGCTAAATATAAAGATAAAAACAGCTCAACAACAGGATGTCACATCATATGGGTCGGCTGCGCGAGTGTGATGACCCTTTTTTTTCCGTGCGGAAATCCTCAGGGATACCCACCCCTCAGGGTTATGTCGGACTCTTACCGACTAAAACCGCACGCCGTCTAGGGTCTTCTGACGCCAGGGTGTAAGGTGGCCCAAAGAGCTTTTCCCTCGCACCCCGGCTTGACCCAAGCCATCTCCGGATTCGAGATGGCCCCCTCGGGTTTGGGAACCACGTGGTTCCCGTCATGCCCCCGGAATGGGGGGGAGGGTGTGATGCCCCTGGTGTTGCACGCGTCCATAGGCCATGGTAACCGCTTCCCATCGGGTGGGCCGTGTGCTTGTCTGCCTAAGTGGTATATAAAAAAAAACATATTGATGTGAAAGAGAAGAAATATTTATATTTCAGTATCTAAATACTAGGGTAAACTTTTAAGGAAATAACGCACACTGCAGATGTGCTCAAATTTTGGTTGCATATTCCATGTGTCAATTTCGAGTATGTTTTACACCTGCGTCACCATCCCACTGCACCACCATACAACTGCACGGTTAAAGACATGAACGGGGTGACCGGAGCGGCAGTCGGAGTCGCCGAATTTTTGTCAGCACACATAATAATTAAATAACCAACGTAATTTTATTACCATCGATTCGAAGAAGAAGAAGACCATACTACAACGGATAAATTAATGGTGAAATCGACGCAGGTGTAAAATCTGTTAGGTCTTGATAATCAGATATCCTACTTCTTATAAGTACGGGAATTACACAATAGCAAATGGAAGTAAAAGAAGGTAGAACAAAGTAGGTACAGTCAGCCGCAAAAGTATATAATTATGATGTTTGCAAAGATGGTTCATTATATTATGATAAAACTTTTAAAATATTTCAATAGAGCTAAGTAGTTAATATTTTTTTCATTATGAAATATATGAATAATTTTGTTGAAAAGCTGAGAATTTGAAATCTGAAAATGGTCATCTAGTCTGGGTACTTGTTAAGACTATTAAATACTAACTTATACTACTTACTCGAACAATACTTTTGTATAAAGTCGCTTTACAGTCATTAAAATATATATGTTTGTAACGTGCCTTAACCTTACTAAAATTGTAATGCGAATGTTTGTAAATATGTACATAATCTTACTTCAATTAATAAATTTACTTTTTAGGTTTCCTTTCAAATCAGTAATTATATATTGATCTGTATGTTTCTGTTTCAGCCGACAATGGACTGAATCCCGTATGGAATGACTTTTGCGAGTTCGAATTGGCTAACCCTGATATGGCATTGATTCGTTTCCTTGTACAAGATGAGGACATGTTCGGTGACAGAAATTTCATCGGACAAGCCACTTTCCCCGTAAAGTGCTTGCGCAGTGGGTACAGGAGCGTGCCCCTTACCAACGGATTCTCTGAAGAACTAGAGTTGTCATCTTTGCTCGTTCATATATCTTTTATAAACAGCCGTTAGTACTATTAGTAAATACCCAAGTATAATACAGCTGGGTGATTGCTTTACTAACCAAAAATTAACCGATAAATAAACAAAACTCAGAATTAGAGATTTAGAGAAGATATTAAATTGAAAATTATAACATTATTATGCCGTTTCTATATATACAAAACATATTTACAAAAAATATAAAATTAATATCTATAAATGTTCAAATAATCGATGTCTCCGCATTTGTGTACCTATTCGTGTCTATTTTTTAAATATCTTTTTAATACTTAAAAAAAATCTATGTCTACGTATTTGTGTAGGTATTCGTTTGTTTTAATCAATTGTTTGGCAATCTTTTACGATCTTGGCAATTATAGGTAGATATTTATATATTTACCTATAATATAGGTTATTACATTATCTACATGAACGAATTGTGTAACATTGGTGCTGATGTGAGATTTTAAAAAGATCTCGGATGGTGATCTAATAGCAGGAAGGAAACTCGTAAATGATTGCTTTAAACAAAGTGCCCTTCAGTGTTGGCACTCAAAATAGAAATATAATGTTAGTTAAAATGCATCACATACTCTATTGAGTAAAAATGAAAAAAGCATAATTACAAAATATATTATATATATAGGGTACCTATTGTAAGAATAAGAAATCTCATGATTTTTAACCAAAGACTTAATTGTATACTACTAGATAAGATGTTCAGAACAAAAATTGAGTTACAGTTACGTTCCTGGTATACTCCATACGGGCAGGATAAATCTAATAATAACCAAGAAAAACGATTAGTTCCATAGTTCTAGTAGATATACATAAAGTCTTTGTTATAAATAACTATAGGATGTATCTGTGCCTACTGTTAAGAGTATCCTTTTTGTGTTTTATGTCTTGTTATATTAGGTTATACGATTTTTTACCGTTTCTTTTATGTTTTCTATCTATAGTTTCGGCGATAATTTTGCGCAAAGTGATTTATCGAACTAGCTGTATTTTTGCATAAATATTTCAAATTGTAACCTCTATAAGTAATTGCTGTGCTCCTTTGTGCTTCGTGGTATAAATGTAATTAAGTAAATTAATATTTATTATGATTACTGCGCCGCTCCCTAGGACGGTAGCGTGATGATACTCACAAATAGTGTGGTTTTCTATTAATAAGAGACTTAAAAAAATCAATTCAGTAGAGATTATCCCCTACAAGCTCACATACTCAAACTGTAGGTATCTTTACATTAGTATTACGACAATTTATACTTATACGATAACTTATATTATAAATAAAATATAGTGTTTACGTACCTACTATTATATACATTTGGTTATAATTTTTATGTTATCGCTGCGTATTATGTGAAAAATTTAAATCAATCCGACGTGTTGAAGTGCGCGAATGTAATATTTACCACAATGCACTGTGATAGCTAGAGTTTTTATCTACAAAAGAAAGTAATCAAGTTTATCCTAGCAGTGGGCTAGGCTAAGTCTAAATACCTTCACAAACTAGATTATTTTATCTTGATTTGTTCTCCTGCAAAGTGTTTAGTGTTGAATTTTGGTATCACTTTTCACAGGAGGCACAGATATACAGGGAGGAAATGCCCTTAGTAATCGATTCAACAATCTTTTATGTGAACACGTCCACCCTGTATAATGATTGCATAATAATCGCAAATAAATCCAAATGTGTCTACTATGTGTTAGAAGTAATATTTCCGATTCGGTTAGTTCGGAAGAGTTCCGGTTAGTTACATACTCATAATAATTGTAAGAAAATAAAAACTCTAAAAAAATAAAAGAATTAGTGAGATTAAAAAAAAATACATTGACTGTGGGTAAGAATTCGAAAACGCACAATCGTTAGGCTAAAAAATATTGGAACTTACAAATAATTTATTAGTATGTAACGGGCAATTACGTGAAATAATTATTCATCATCAGGTACTTTTATTTATAATGTTTTATTATACATTCTATTATTATGTTCTATAATTTATATTCCAGACTGATTTTATCCAATAGTTTTAAGTGTTAATCATCACAATAATAATAAATTTGGGTGAAAGCCTTTTTGTAACGGATTCTATCGCGATTTATTTGTGTTTTCATAAAATCACAATAAAAGTAATTTTGGTAACATTTTAACTGTAATTATTTTATTATTAAATATTATCTTTAAAAGTATTTAATGTAAATGTTTATGATATAGGCGAAAGGATAAAGGTAACTAAATTTCGATACTAAGGAAGAAGTTAGATTGTAAAGCACTCCATACACTTCTGGGTGTGGATAACCCAATCAATTAAAACCTGTGTGAAATTGAATGCTTGAATTAAGTACTTCGAAAAAGATGTATTTGTTGAAAATTTCAATTTAAATGCGTCAAGTTATATAGCCAATTAGAAAATCGAAGTCGTGGTGTTAACAAATAAGGAAAATCAGTACGCACTAAGAATGAACAAATTGTCATTCGTTTTGATGCAAATTCTGACACGGATTCATATTCAGTTTCTGCTCAAGAAATAGTAAGATTGACTTATTTTAGAAAAAACAATAGGGTAGTTTCGCCTGTTTTCGACCGACGCCAGTTCCCGACTTTTTTACCGACCTGTTTGCCTAATCGGCGTAGAACAGCAATACCGATACGATTAGAAGCAAAACAAAAATACTGTGGCAATCTCAAATAGTTCGGTTGTAGACACAAATAGATAAAGTGCATATGTGCAAACAGAGTAGGGAGTAAAAAAATACTGAAATATGTGGTTCGCTAAGAACATGTCATAACGCGTGCTTCACTACGAAAAGAAAAGTGAGGAGGTTCTGCAGTTGACCCTAGATTTTTAAATTGTCGTTTTATGTTTTGGACTTATTTGTTATTTGTACAGATAGATAATGAAGTATAGTATCTATTAAATATAGGAGTTATTGTAAATTTATTTGAAAAGTGTGTATAATTGGATGGTCGGTAACTGTTACCTCATTTTTGTAGAATACCTAATTCTCGACCCGCACCGTCGAGAATTGGCGTTACCGAGTTCAAACACTTGCATGTTTTTATACATATTGTTAAAGAAATTACTGAACTTAGATTGTGAGTTTGAATCTTATTTACATGAGAATCATGTCAGCCAGTTCGCGACCAGACTTTTTCAAGCACGTTAACAATATCACGTGTTGTAAAACCTTCTAGGTCGAGAACAGGATAGTGCAATTAAATAGGCCTATACCATATTCCGACTACTATTTTCGGTGGGTACATATAGGTATGGACATTAACGGTGAGTACATCTCGCATCATCAGTACGCCGACGACATCATCATAGTTACAGAGTTGCTGGAGCAGCTGAGCAAATTGCTGCACAGCCTAAATGGATCCTCTCGGCGCGTCAGTATTAGTGTATACATACGCCGGAACTGGTTACACCAAGACCAATTGCCATTGAAGGGAGAGTTGTTCAAGAATAATGTCTACCTTGTGCAGGTTATCCAGCTCGGTAGAGACAACTTCGAGTTAAAAGTCACCTTAAGGATTGAATTGGGTAACCTAATTGAATCCTTATTGTGACTTTTATTTCACAAAGCATTTGGAAAATTACTTCGGCTTACCACATGGCCTCTTCAACCAGTGAATTCTATCTGTTAAAATATACGGTGCCGAAGCGTGGACAACAGTAAGGTTCGTCCACAACCTAGTCGTGCAGCGGGCTATGGAGCAAGCTATGATCCTTTGAAGGATAATAATCCTGATTCTTTGAAGGATTCGTTATGCCAATGGACTAAAATTGCCGAGATAACTCGCAGAATAAGCAAGCTGAAGTGGCAATGGGCTGGCTACATCTGCTGAAGGACTAATAATGATCGTAGAGCAAACGAGTTCTATAGTGGAGACCGCTGATTGGCAAACGGAAGATGGAACAGTACCTAGGATGGACATAAATGACCTGAAAAAGGTGGCTAGGATAGACTGGAGGAAGGTGAAAGATCGAGTGCTATGGCGCACATTGGGAGAGGCCTACTGCCAGCAGTGGACTGCAATAGGCTAATGAGTGCCATTAAGAAATAAACTTTAATTTTAGTTAGTAAAGGTTGATAAAGCAGAGGAAGAACACTGATTTGTAAATATTATAGTCGTGTTATCAACTTTATAATGATTATTTAACATCAGTTTATTGTAATAACATAATGTATATTAAATTCTGTCAAAATACGGGTTTCATTAGATTACAAATAATAATTACTAATGTTTTACTTCACATATTTGCCATCTCACCTAATAGTCGAGAACTGGCGAATATAACGTCGAGAACTGGAAATTTCGGTCGAGAACTGGCGAAATCGGCATTTTTGGGTTTATTATTTTCTGTAAAATTATTGCATGATCTTAATGGAAGATAAAGGATATTAAATGAAAATAGACTATATTTACTATGTATCAAAAATATTCTTTATCAATAATTCATATTAATTCAATTTTATTTTTCGTTCCGAAGTTGACAACTCCACTAAACGGTCGAGAACCGGCGAAATGACCCTATTTTTTTCAATTTTTTACTAACATCTTGTCAGCTAACACTAGAGTTCAAGAATGCGATCTCCTTTTCATTAACATTATTTTTTTATAACCTGGCTTAATGCGACTGATATCGACTTTTGATACTCGAATTAAAGACCAATGACAGTCTCACTTTACGCTAGTCTTATAATCAATCACAATAATTGTTTTTAAGGAAATCAGTAATTTTTATGGATGTAATGATGTTTAACATTCTTAAGACATAAAAAAACAAGCATACACGCTCTCAAAAACGAATACGTACGATAGTACTGCAGATATAAAGCGATTTTTTTGAGGCGGATAATTTATCAATAATCTCTATTTTTTTAATTATTACACTCCATCGTGTTGGTACAGCCTGCTAAATGAAACCGGTCGTTGACCCCGGCAGCGCACGAGGTCAATGACCGGTTCGCCGTTGGTTGGTTGGTCGGTTGGTTGGTAATGTCATATCGCTATTCATTTCCTCATTCATTATTTCAGGTAAAGTGACGAATTTTTCAAATAATTTATATATTTTTATCTTCAGTGCTATTACCTGTCTTCGTTTTGCGCAACGTTTCCCTGACACTCGGTATAATGAGGTAACAAATTTTTTTTCGGTTTTCATTGACCCGAACTGAAACAGAAACAGTGTCTTCCGTTTTGATGGTGAATATAAAATTTCTTTGTGTATCTATTACAAATATTAACAGTCTGATATATTTTTACAGTAAGCTTTGTAATTAGTGATGGGTTTAATACCCTGTCACTTTGAGGATTATTCGGGCATTAATTCAATCCGCCCGATGCCCTGGCATTTTGACCATAATAAATATATTGCCCTGCCCGAAGTGTCAGGGCAGGGCATGAAGTCATTTGTATTATTTGTAATAGATGCTTGCTTTAGAGGTAATTTGCAAAATGAAATGTATCTTTTTTATGACTGTATATGACTGCTATGACTAACTAAACGATATGAATTGAATTTTATTATGGCATAACTTTAAATCTTTAATAATTATCAGTGTACCTATGTAATTTTAATATTTAAACAACATTGTGTATTTACGTAATAAAACATTACCTACCTAAACAGCAAAAATAATTGAAAATATTTACGCATCTATGTTGATTGTTAGAAGATAAATAAAATTTTAGCAAAATATTTTGTTTTATTAAAGTTCTTACCCAATCCCTACTAAATTCCATTACAAGGAAAACATTCACGATTAAAAAATAAAATATCATGTTGCCATTAGTAAGCTACTGAGAATATCGCATTATCTATTTTGAAAGTCGATAGCATGTCGATAGATATTTTATCTGTTTCATAAATAGATACAAAAATTTTAGGTAGTCTGTGGCGTAGTTCACTCACGCAAAGTTATCTGCAATATGTACATGACATACCTACCTATAATATGCTGAGATTCTTTTTTGATACATTAAACTGATTGCATATTTCTTTTCGTTTAAGTATTATTATCAATAACTAACATATTATAAGTAATTTTACTTTGCAAAATGAAACACATCCCTAATAAGCAATCGTATAAGAAAAATGTTATATGTTTTTAAAACAATCCAATGGCCGTACTATACGAGTGTCAATAATAAGTGTTTTACTGTTTCGGAACTATAGATTGATGTTTCTAAGGAATGTAACAATGAATATTTTTCATTGGCGAAAATGGTGTCTTTTTCTGATCTTCTCTATGTACCGAAGGTTAGACACTGTCAATGGTAAGTCCTATAGCAATTTTATTGTTTTCAGCTTTTGCATTGTTTTCTATACATTGAGGGTTACATGCTGAAATTCATTGTGCCAAAAATTTACAGTTTTGTTTCTTATTTAATCTTGATCAGGTTTATGGAGTGGCCTAACCCAAATATTAAAATTCCTTATACTATAATAATATATCAACTAACAATTCTGTATTGATACTGTAAATACCCTTTTCAGCATTCACTATTGTGAAAGGTTTACTTAAAAATGAACCACTATTACTATAGATAATTTATGATTTTTCCTTGGGAGCCTGATATTATTATGTACATACTGATTGTGTTGATATGTGTATGTACTGATTGTACACAGATTTCTATATTATTGATCTGTGTATGTAGGATATACGTATCAGCTCGTACAGCTGCTAACATATCAAATAATAATGATAATAATATGGTACTATCATCAAAAATGTATTTAATTAGATCTTACATTTATTATAAAACATATTTCATTACAAAATCTAAAAAAGCACTCAACATGTATCAACTAATCTCTCAATAAAATTAAGACTGCTACTTTGATCTCTCACAACATTATTCAACATAGACAAAGGTATCTATACCTATATTTAAATGAATGTTTAAATTGTCAGACAGTATAAATTAACATTTTATATCTATGGGTTCTTACATATTATATCATTCTCTCCTTATTACATATTTATTACTGGTTCTAGGATGCAGAGTGGTGTATTTTTATGTTAAAAAAGTATCTACACTGGATTTAACAGGGCCAGAATCTATTTATACCTAGTTCTGAAGCTGACCTCATGCAGTATTTAATAAAAATATACTTAATTCTATATTGCAATGCACAGTGGTGGTATTAGGCTAGTAAATATAGAAATTTGGCCAACTTTGCATTTTTTTGCCAAACCAATTATTTTTTTAAAGTTTAGGGTCACTTACTGCGTACAATAACACAAAATGCTGACAGATTCCACTGGTGCTATCTTGAAACTAATATTAGGTCTTAGCAACTATGCACTTTCGGGCAAAAGTCAAAAGACTTTCCTGTATTCTTTTTAAACTTATTGCTTATTATTTCTGACTTTTATTTATTAAACAGGATTTATCTTGGTCAATAATACATATATTATTAGATTAATCAAAAATTCTATCTATTCTCCACTACTTTTAGTGGAAACTTTTTATAATGTTTGCAAACTAATAGAATAGATGATATGGTTTCAAAGAAACAAAATTCGATGATACGGCTTTCGCACTAATGATGACTTAGGTATCCCGTATACCTATTACATAGTATTATTTTAAACTTGCACTCAATTGTTTGTTAATTTATTAGGATAGGCCAATTCTTAGAAGCTCAACCAGAACCACTTGCATATATTAGATTGAATTCAAATTTGGTATACTTGTGTATCTTTGAGATAATGCGTTAATATGGTATGGGATGGTAGGACTTCGGTTTATCCCCACACGATTTAAGGGCTGTGAGAGAGTCGGGAGGGAAGAGGGGGGGGTGTACAACCCCACTTTTGAAGGATAAGTTGAGAAACCCCCCCCTTTTTGAGATACGATTTTTTTAATATTCTAACCTAACTTTCGTAAAAACTAGATTTCTTGATGTTTTAAAAAAAAATACCAACCTAACCTAACCTAACCGAATCTCTCCGAGTCGGGATGTTGAAAATTTCGTAAAAAACAAGATTTCTTGGTGGTTTAAAATAAAAATACTAACCTAACCTAACCTAACCTAACCGAATCTATCCGAGTCGGGGTGTTGAAAATTTCGTAAAAAGCAAGATTTCTTGGTGGTTTAAAATAAAAATACTAACCTAACCTAACCTAACCGAATCTATCTGAGTCAGGGTGCTAATAAAGTTAGTGTTGTGTAAAAAAAATGTGAACTCCGAACCCGTGTGGGGATAATCTAAAGTTAAGCCCTCATTTGTTTTGTTGTGCCAAATACTCTAATGCTAAATGTTATCCAGAGTCTGAAGATGAGTATGTTGCAGGTGGTCATAAGAACTTCCGATCTAAATAAATCGACTTGTCATGTTTGGGTTAATTTGATTTATCTGGTTACACACTTACTACTCAGAAATCTTGTTTATAATAAGTCTTTTTAAAATAACAACTTATTTCTACTATCAGATCACACACTAATAGTGTGAGTTATATTTTATTATTCCTTATTAAAAATTGAGTATTTTTGTAGGTTTAAAATGCTACTGTAACAGTGATAGATGTCCAAATTTAACATGTGAGACTGATGGCTTCTGCTATGCCTCCACTAGCATTGAGCATGGAGTGAAGAAAGAGACATTCCAGTAAGTATAATTTACTAAATATTCTATGCAATTCTGAATATGTGTAAAAAATTGATTTTATGTTTTAAAATTAATTCCAAGTAGTAAATCAAGGCATTACTAAATTTCCAATCCATGATTAAATCCAGAAAGGTACATATTTTTAAACTGTTGACTTCTAAAATCTAGTACATATTACCTGATACATATTACAAATAGTCTCACAATTGGCAAACTCAAATCAACACAAATATAGCTCTTGTGCTTTACAACTTGAAGCTTATTTCTAACCAATTTCTATCAAATGATTGACCTGTGTAGTGAGGTGGTCTTAAGCTGTATGAACTTGACAAGTGCATTCCCTCCTGAAAATCCAATAGAATGCAAAAAAGCAACAAAGTATTGCTGTAAAAAAGATTTGTGCAATTCAGATGAGATTGCCCGAGAAAAATTGTCAAAAGTACTTGTCACCTCATCAATAGGTAAGCTGTTCTGCGCACCTGATGGCGTGTGATATATCTATTTTGATGATGCAGATTTTGAGTTTGTTTGATGTACTATTAGAATCATATAATTGCATTGCCATTATAAGTTTTGTGTTGAGATGCCAATACCTACTCTAACAACATCGCTTCTGAATTAGTGATTTGAATATGTACCTACTAAGCAAAGAGAACGAGTGGCAGCAGCCGCCGACAGATATACCTTAGTATGACTTGAATGATGTGCCGTACTCCTTAACAAAATATATTTTCCGAGTGTGTGTTGTTTGCTTTAACCTACTAAACATTATGTATGGTGATTCTACTTGCGGCGCAGCTGTATCGAGAAAGTATCACTGATACCCATCGAGCATCCCTTCAGTTGCTCCACGACGAAAACTAAAAATGATTCAGTGGTGATAAAATGTTGTAATAAACCTGACATGTGCAATCAAGGCCTGCCTCTGGATCTGCCACCGAAGCTGCCAGGTAGGAGCGACATGGAGGTAGTGACCTCGATGTGCCCCGCTAATTACTGCACTCTAGCTTCCCGCTGTTGGCACTTCGACGCTCGCGCCTACCGTACCGAACGCCCAGTCGCAACATTCGACTTGAGGCTCACCGCAGCGCTTCAGTACTGCCTTGGTATACGGTGCGAGACTGCATGGCTAAAAGATTTTATTTTTCTTTGTTTTTTTTGTATAACCCAGTATTCTTTCCGTAGACCGGCATTGATCACCGTCTAGGGCCTACATAGGTACTTTATATTAGGTATACTAATGTCATAATTTATGAACGTAGATGTTGGGACCAAGAAAACATATTCCCACCTGGTGACCAGCCTATTTGGTGTCGTGAAACTGAGCTCCCCGATAATATAACGTGCTGCGCCACGGACTACTGTAACCGTGAACTGTTTACAGGTACAGTATTCATTCGGAATGTGTCGTCGGGACGCGCTGTCTGGGTAGCTTACATTGTGATGTCCACATCAAATGTATTTATTAAGTTTTCATACGGCGTTAATGCTCATAAGAGCTTCTAGATAAAATGGAAGCGTTGTTAGATGCTCGGTAACAATCGTGCATGCGAATGTATTCAATTATGCGCATAATTCCCTTCCAATGAGGACAGGGTCGTCCTTGCTGTTTCGCATAAAATCTACAGATGAGACAATGATAAACTTTTTATTCGATGAGATTCGATTCTGCTTTCATTTTATAAACTAAAATAGGTTTCAAGTACTTACTGAATGGGACATCATTAATTATAGCGGAAATATATTAAACTAAACGGGAATCATTGCAAGAAAGCATGATGGGAACACATCCAGATCCTGGCACCACAATATGACTAAGAAAATTCTTGATTACAGAAAGTAACGATGAGTGTAGTCATTTTGCAACAAGCGGTATATTATAATTCTGTAAGTGATCATGAGCCGGTTTTCCAGTTGATTTAAGCATGTCTTACTAATTGCATGTTGTAACCATTTTTATTAGTTTTGCTAATAAACACTTTAGCACTTAAGTCTACTTACAAATGGGCATGGGCAAGGAAGACTAACGTATTATATTAAGAAATGGAGTAGGCTTCTTATAAATTTGGTACCTATAACTTTAGAATCAGACTAAACATGCAAGAAATTTTCTTTTCGTGTTCACATAAATGTCGCAAGTATGTTAATAATTGAACAAACGGGTACCTATCTATATTCCCCTTGTTTTATTATATTTATACCTATAGGTAGGTACCTACCTACTATCTATAGGTCCTATGGCATACCAAACCATACTGTCTGTGGATTACCTATAATATCGCCCCTCTATTATTTGGTTTGGACGCAAAAACATTTGCACAACAAGCACTTCGGTCTTAGATTTATTATTATATCTAACATAAGTACCTACCTAATATTCGTACGGTTAGGTATAGCATTTTCTTCATGTGACTATACAGTATCAGTTTTTCTATATCATGAAGCCGAAATTACATCTTGATATTAGAGGTCAGCAAAAAGAAAAATATAGGTAGTAATAATAATGAAAATAGACAGGTTTTGATCGACGCGCGATGCCCCAAAAGAGATCTGCAGATGTAGCTTTAGCTCCAGCTCTAATCGTGCTGTTCTCATATTCAGGTAGGCAGGTAGTAGACCTGGTATTCAATGGTAGGTGAGGTTTTGAACAAAGTTCGGCCAACCGCGGTCGGGGGCAAAAACGTCGTAATACCTACTCGGTAATTCTTCAGTCACTTAGCATTGTTTGCTAGAATTCACGTATACCTATTATACACATTACTGGCGCGAACACATTACCTATAACAATTTTAGAAATTACGCACATCTCCATTACGTACCCACTTACTCTATATTGCTATAGCAAAATGCCGTCGTCGTGAAATCAGCATTATTGCAGTCACTGCGATGTCTTTGCTGATATAGCGACACGTGCGTAAAAACACATACCTACCTACTTTCAGATTCCAGAGTTGACTAATTACTTTTATGCTTGCTCTGATGAGATGCGTACGGGTTTAACGCACAGGTCGCGCGAGGAGAATGTAGGTATACCTGGCTCACGGCTGGTTTGGTAACGAACTGAAAGATTTTATGCTAAAAAATAAAATCATACGTTAACAATTACCAATTACCTACTACGAATACAATAGATTTATAGGTAGGTATATTTATTTAAGTTTTGCTATCGACAAACAAAAAAAATCGGTTTTGTAGTATACTAAAACTAATATTGTATAGGTTTTTCTACCTGTATTCATTACTCAGTACATATTCACATTATGTATTAGCTCTTTATGAAAAATATAATACGTAAAATTTATTGTTAAATATTCAATTTAATTTAAAGATTCATATTATGGTTGCTGAATATAATGTAGAGGTATTTGCTTAAGTGTGGGTGTGTCTTTTGCTTTAGCTGATTTTCTACTATTTAGGTACAGTTTCTGAATATTAGTGTTGTTATTTATTTAAATCTATATTTAGAAACTGTAAATAAGTACCTATGCTTGCTGTAAATTTTATTTATTTAAAAAATATATATTTTAAGTCGCCATTCATATTTTTCGATAATATAATCTACATAGTAATAGTAGGGTTGCTATCAGCAGTAAAAAAGAACGACAGGATATAATGCTTGTCATAATGTTTTTTTCTACTCATATACAAATAAATACGATTTGCTTTACAAATAAGTACCTATTTGTGTTATTAAAGCTATACACATAGACCAAAAATATATTGGTCAATCTTAGATCAATATGACCCAACACATACCAAGCACACGTGACTGAATTCGAAAACAATCCAAAATTTCTAAAATCGCCAAGTTTTTTGGATTTTATAGATAGCAACCCCAACTGTTAGTAGTGTAAACAACGGTTAAGCTTTCCTATACCGGCCGTCGATTTAAGGGCTGGGAGTGGGGGGGAGGAGGGGGAGGGATGTAGACCTCCCCCTGTGAAGGAAAAAGTGCGGAAGCCCCCCCTTTTTGAGATACGATTTTTTTAATATTCTAACCTAACTTTCGTAAAAAACAAGATTTCTTGGTGGTTTGAACGATTTAAGGGCTGGGAGTGGAGGGGAAGGGGGTGTAGAACCCTCCCTGTGAAGGAACAAGCGCGGACGCCCCTCCTTTTTTTATATTCTAGATTTATTGGTGGTTTGAAAAAAAAAATAACCCTAACCTAATCTATCCGAGTTGGGGTGTTAAAAATGTTATATACATTATAAGACGTAATATAATTAAAAAATGCATAAAAATTAACTTAGTCACTCGTGGGCAGCAAACATCGCGGACGCTCCCCTTTTTTTATATTCTAGATTTCTAAGTGGTTTGAAAAAAAAAATAACCCTACCTTAATCTATCCGAGTCGGGGTACGGGGATACCCATTATTTAGAATGTTTTCCACCGCGAAGCACGTTAGTGCGAAAGTATAATTTGTGGCACTTCGCCGGCCGCTGCCGCGGCACGCTCGCTTCGCTCGCTCGGCTCGTGCGTTGTTGTAGTCACAGTTCTAACATAACCTAACCTACAAAAGTTGGATCCTGGTGTTTTCTCTTTTTTTTAGGTTAGAATATGAAAAAAAATCGGGGGGCTTCCGCGCTTTTTCCTTCACAGGTCTACACACTCCCCCCCGCCCACCCCACCCACTCCCAGCTCTTAAATCGACGGCCGGTATAAGAAAGTAAAGCCTAAACAACTCTTAGTGCTACTAATTCTTGGTAACAATAAAAATATGCATTTATATTTTTTATATTTTCCTTTTTTCGCTACTGAATTGTAACTAAAAGTTTGAATTCTTGAAATTAGCGGGCTAAATCGACTTGGTCTCCTCCGTTGTATTACATGATATTTACATTTACTTTATGTAATAATAATAGACTGATCGACGAAGCTTTTAAGAGATAAAATTGGTATGTAACATTCTCTTTATATTAGTCTTTGTTAGGTAGGTATATGTATTTTTGTTTTGCCATAACAAATGAGGACGTAGTCAACTTTGGCTTTGGAGAAAAATTCATGGTCTAAATGGGGATTAAAGTGCCCAAAAAACAAACAACTTTTCTCGAAAGAAAACTTGAGATCGTAGGTACCTTTAAGAAAATGATGACACAATGATATATCTATATCAGACGTCATTGGGATCAGTAGTTCTCTTGTAGATTGCAAAAAAACACATTTTCGTGTGAAATTTCGGCAGTCTACAACTTACGTTTTGATTAATATACAGAAATGAAACTTGAACATACTGTAGTTGTTGTGATCCTTAATTTTATTATCGATTCATAATGTAACATAAATGTAAACAAATAGTAGATGCATTTGTAAAAGATCCAAAAAACTGTTTCTACATAGGTAAGTAATATACCTACCTACATCTACCTAAAACAAAGAAAGTGTTACTTACAATTTTTTTTATAAAATGTGAGGGATGCCTCGTGGCTCAGTCTATAATGCTACTTACAATAAGTTAGCGGCCAGAGCTCAACATTTTCTATATCTACCTACCTACTTACTCATAAATTATGGATCTGGATCGCAAGTATTGTGAATAACAACCATTTGAAATAGCAAATAGAATACAACTTATAACTTATTCACGAATTCATTTTCAAGTATCTGTGCACACAATCATGTTTCATTTTAGATAAAATCAGATTGTACAAAAGCATACTTCAAAAAATAGGTGAACTATCCGACATCATCCTCTTTGAGCTCGGCTCCAGTTTTACACTGTACATATACATATTAAAGTGCTATAACACACGCTATTCACTCTTCGCTCCAACATCTCTAAATGATTAGGTATTCAGTCTTCATAATATTTGTACTTGGCACTTATCTGACTTCATCCTACTGTAAAATGGTTTGATACATCGCGGTTAGGGTTACCATTTAAGAACTTGATAAGTCCTGACAAAAAGCCGGACAATTGCATAAAAGTCCGGACACTTCGCTGCAAGTGGCGGGGGGGGGGGGGGGGGGCGGTAGGATGCGAGTTGCAGGCGGGTTCGACTTGAAACGCCCGTTGCATAGATAAAAGTAACAAAAATACCCACAGAGCGGGGGTTTCGGTCAAAACGGGTTCGATTCTCAGCTAGGTTTTTTGATTTTTCAGAAATCTAATGATGAGGTTTTAAGTTTCATCAAAATCGGGCTCGTGACTCCTTTGACCATTTTTCGCTATTCCTTATAGTTTCGGATTTGGCCATCCAATCCCTTTTGAAAAATTCATCCTGTACCTATATACCCAGAAGTGTGAAAACTATAATCGTACCAACTTTGATCAAAATCCTTCCAGTTAATTCCAGTACTTTCTAATTCATGCGTGCACATACAAACAGACAGGAAGACAAACAATTTATTGATTTTATTTTTTGCATTAGTATCGATCACCAATCATCCCCCAATAGTTATTTTGTACATATTTAATGTACAGAATTGGCCTTTCTACAGTTTTAGAAGAAGATATACCATCTAATTTAAAAAGTCCGGACAAATTAAAAAGCCGGACAAAGTCCGGACAAGTGCCTAAAAGTCCGGACATGTCCAGATTAATCCGGACGGATGGTAACCCTAATCGCGGTTGATTCAATTCTTATTGCGAATATTGGGCTTCACCTAATACTCGCAACAGAGACATGTAAAGATGGAATACTTCTAATTAGTAATGAAGTAATTTCCAAAACGGAAAATGGGATGTTTAACTACCTATATTTGCAAATGTATCACTTTTTTATATGTATTGGTTCACGACTATACAAAATCAAAAATTCTGAAATGCCGTGGTACCCATTTGTTGTATGAAATATTAACATTTTATTATTAACGTAGACCTTCACGTAGAACCTGGCACGACAGCAACAGCATGGAAGGTAATGCCATGGGTCATAGGCTTGATGGTTCTGGGCGTGTGTGCGGCGATTAGTTTTTGGTGGGCAAAACGCTCCAGCAAAGGTGAAAAAGGTCTCAAAAGATCTTCCTCAAGAACAGCGTTTACGCCAGAAGATTCTGAGATGAGACACCCTATGATGAGGACCACCATAAAAGACATGATTGAACTGACCACCTCTGGATCTGGTTCTGGTGAGTATATTTTTACTCTGCTACCGTTCTGCTACCTATTCGATAGATTCGGTACCTATCTATGATTCAGTTGATTGGCGCGCCTCGCGCTTACTTACCACCAGAGAGACATCAGAACTCCTAGAGTTTTGAGGTTTTAATTTTAGCGGATCCGGTCTCCGAGGTACCGGGAGTAACGCAAGGATGATGATGATGAAAAGTTTTAATTTTCATTACCTAACCTTAGAAGAACTGGCCACATGAGATGTGTAAAACAATCTTATGTGTATACGTACAGTCAAAGGCGAAAGTTGATGATGATTGTACAGATTGCAAACTTAAAGTATGAGTAAAAATTGTTTACGACATTGTGATCAAAGTTAAAAATATTTCAAATGCTCGTTTCGCATTTTCATTGCGAAATATAAATTATTTTGCACTGAAACGAATTTACGAAATCTGAAACTTATCATCTACTTTTGATGCCGACTATACAGGTCAATTGATCAGTAATAACACGTTTGAACAAATAAAAGCGGCTAAGTGACTAGCTCGTAACAAATTCATCTTCTTGACTAATGTCAAAGGGGCATGCAAGTCTTATGATTTCATTGTAGGCGTTATTGTATAATGGAATAGCATGATCAGATCAATGAAGTGTGTCAGTACTTTCCAGTTCAAAGTTTCATGAACTATTCGACCTATAGGCACCTTCTACGTTTTGATATTTATGTCGAGCTCTTTCTCTCTTTATTTCTAGAGCAAAATTTAAATAGTGACGTGTTTATTTACACTGATAACCTGTATCTCAAGTGGGTTCATCTCTGATAACAAAAGGTGAAGTCGTTTCGAACACATACTTCAATAATAGCTCAGGAACTTAAGTTGTACTCGTAGTTCGTTCGTCATTGGTAGATTGACGAGTAAGTGGCTTATTTGCAACATAAAAAAATGCATCGAACATGCAAGAAGCATGTCAAACTAAATCTACAATTTTATGATTAAAAACAAAATGCAGTCAATGATTTTTATCATGTTTACTGGAAAATAAAATATGTCATTCATGTATTTTTTTTTTACATTTACATTCATTGCATATTTTAAAGAGTCTTCCATCGTTTAAAATAATATTATTATTGTTCGACCACATAAAATCGGCACATTTTTAGGATTTTTTTCTTCAGGAATGTTTTAGTAGGTGCCTACAATACCTACATACAAGACTATACAAGTTATTACAATTCAGCACCTAACTCTCTAAAGCATTCCTCAGGCTTGCCTCTCCTCGTGCAGCGCTCGATAGCGCGACAGATTCAACTCGCGGACATCATCGGCAAGGGACGCTTCGGCGAAGTATGGCGTGGACGTTGGCGTGGCGAGAATGTCGCAGTCAAGATATTTTCTTCCCGCGAGGAATCCTCTTGGTTCCGTGAAGCTGAAATATACCAGACTGTCATGTTGCGCCACGAGAATATACTGGGATTTATCGCAGCCGACAACAAAGGTAAGTGATTTTGTAATGTGGGATGATACTTAAATTGTATAATTGACCAAACCTTAGAAGAACAGACTGATCACATGAGACGTGTAAGCAATTTTCCTTATTATAATCGCAATCGTGTGTGACACCCTAATAAAGCAAGCAAAAAGCATCTAGAGAATATCAGTATGGTTTTCAATATTATACCATACATACCTAATGGAACCATATACAGTAACTTTTGTACATCTGTATGCTTGTATTCTCGAAGGCTGAGAATATTCCCATCTATTGTTATAATATTTTCAGTCCCTACTCCCCACCTAATAGAGGTCGACCCTATTGCCGTCAACTAAATACTTCAGCCTACCTGCAAATTTTTACTACTATTAGGCGATAAGCAGATGAAGGCGTGGGGCGGTCAACATGACCGCGACGCACTCTTATTGTTACTAACATTATATCGCAGTTAGCCCGCGTATATGTCTGACAAGCGACAGGAGCTATTGCGCGGACAAATGCAACCTTATAAACGTACAAATAAGAGTGAGTCGCGGTCATCTGGACCGCCCCGCCCCGTCGCCGCGCCGTCTGCTTTCGGCGTTACTGACAATTTCCTGCAGGCAAACCCATCAGCACTTTTTATCTGACCCGGCAATTCATAACCAGCAGTCGTTATCGTTAGTAGCACCACCAAGGCAGACCTATGACTTATTATTTTGTTATTCACCATCCATTTCTATATATTATGTGAATGATAAAAAACGAATGACATGGGAAAATTATTTAACAAACGCTTCATAATTATTGCAAGACCAAGTACGGGCCCTATAAAATGACATCATTGTAAACTATACCTGAAGAATAGTAAAGATCACAATGACTGTGGAGCTAACTTGGAAAGTAACCCATTTGGTACACTAGTCTCTACTTTACTGCCAGTTCAGTTCTGAGAATACAAACTGAAAGTAGATACTCGACCACCGGAAATGGGACCTCATACTGTTTGCACCCGATATGTAAACACCAAGATGTAGACTGTTTACATTTATTGAGTACCTAATATGTACGTAGGTACGTATATTCAGCGTCAAAAGCAGATGATTATTTTTAAATTTGCTACATAAGTTTTTGAGAAACAAAAAATTGTTTTTAGAAAATGTTGTTCAATGACTTAGTGGGGTCTGTTGAACTTACTTTAAACTTTGATTACAATATTTTAATATATTTTTTTTAAGTTTGAAATCTATGCAATCATCATGAACTTTTACCGCTGACTGTACCTACTAAAACAACCGACTGTACCTACTGGAACAATGACAGAGAGCGCAATCAAATCTTTGAGTCTGATTGCAATTAGGTATTTGCCCTATATATTTAGAGAAAAGAACATGCTTGTAACTAGGATACATAAAATAAAAAGTACCTACCCGACAGGTACATAAATATACATACATACACATACATAAATACAGAAACATATGGCGTGCTGTTGTCTCTGCCTACCCCGGAGGAAAAAAAAGGGGGGCATATGTATGTATGTCAATAAATACATTCGTAGGTCAAATTATTATTGAGATGGGAAATATTATTTAATTCTTCTCCTGAATATTTGTTAATAATAACAAAATATCGTTAATATTTATCCTATTATGGCAGATAACGGTACTTGGACGCAGTTATGGCTGATCACGGATTATCACGAGAACGGTTCCCTGTTCGACTTTCTTAGCGTCCACACCATAGACTCAAATACACTGATAAAAATGTCATTGTCAATCGCTACTGGACTTGCACATCTGCATATGGACATCGTTGGCACTAAAGGTAAGTTACACCTAATTATATTGTTTTTTTTTTTTTATTTCCGCCCATACGTGTCATCTCGACTATTAGGCTGCCTTCCATCAATGAATATAATTGGATTAAATTGAAACTGCGCACTACTTTATAAACTTCATAAGTAAAATCACTAAACATTTTACTCGTTGAGTAAAACGTGAAAACTCCTTAGATCCTATTTTTGCTAATGAAATCTAGCCCTAAATAAGGTTATTATACTTCATCCGAAGACGCTAAAATGACAATCATAATCAGAGAGGGACGCCGAAATACACATTGGCGGTAAAAGTAAGCGGGACAGACTTAATATCTGTTGTCCTTATCTGCATTAAGTTTTTTGGTATTTGTTTTTTACTATCACATACTAACCGACTAGAATAAAAATACACTTGGTTCCTATTGGTTTAGTAGGTGACGGCCGAATCTGATGGGCCGTTTTAAATTACTATCATAACCATGGAATGATGTTCGGTATGTAAAAACCAAAGTTCCCAATATCCTTTTAAAAATATACAGCAGTCAAATTATAATCTGTAAATTTATGAAAAGTGCAAATAGTGTATAGTATATACGTTTTTTTATTTCCTAATTTCAGCTAATATAGCGTCAGCGACGGAGAGTGATAGACGAAATCATTTCGAAGACCTATACGGTGATCCATTGTGTATTTTATGTGCCTAACTAAATGTTATAAATCCCTAAACCCCAATTTTTCCCATCAGTGTCTAGAATGTCCTTCCACCTGATTTGAAATGTGTCAGATACATATATATTTACCTTATAGGTACCTAATCTAAAAATTATATGTTTCGCAAAACTACCATAAATGATGGTTCTTAGTTAGTAATCACATTCATAACTGATTATTGTGTGATTATTCGATTGTGTAACAATAAACACAACGTACGTCAAGCCAAAAATAAGAGATTAAAAATATATTTGTTTAAATATTTTCGAATCATCAGTCGTATATTATTTGCATAGTTCTTCATGAATAAAATTAGGTTTTATTACCTACATTATGGGTAAAATTCGTAACCTGGCAACTATGAAAATTATTGCTATCACTCTCAGGTATACGCTGACAGCCAGTCTAGAGTTATTCTGAGTCAACGATCCGACCATGCATTTAATTTTTGACAGATAAATTTTTCGTTTACAAATAACAATATACTTTAATACCCGACTGCCAAAAAGGGTTATGTTGTTCGCGCGTATCTTGTATGTATGTTTGTAAGATTCTTTATTACCCCATATCTCTCAAACCACTGGACGGATTTCTTTAATTAACATAATCGTTAGATTTGTCTCGGTAACCCAAGTGTTCTTAGATAGGTGACGCGAGTTATTCTGAGTCAACGATCCGACCATGCATTTAATTTTTGACAGATAAATTTTTCGTTTGCAAATAACAATATACTTTAATACCCGACTGCCAAAAAGGGTTATGTTGTTCGCGCGTATCTTGTATGTATGTTTGTAAGATTCTTTATTACCCCATATCTCTCAAACCACTGGACGGATTTCTTTAATTAACATAATCGTTAGATTTGTCTCGGTAACCCAAGTGTTCTTAGATAGGTGACGCGAGTTATTCTGAGTCAACGATCCGACCATGCATTTAATTTTTGACAGATAAATTTTTCGTTTACAAATAACAATATACTTTAATACCCGACTGCCAAAAAGGGTTATGTTGTTCGCGCGTATCTTGTATGTATGTTTGTAAGATTCTTTATTACCCCATATCTCTCAAACCACTGGACGGATTTCTTTAATTAACATAATCGTTAGATTTGTCTCGGTAACCCAAGTGTTCTTAGATAGGTGACGCGAGTTATTCTGAGTCAACGATCCGACCATGCATTTAATTTTTGACAGATAAATTTTTCGTTTGCAAATAACAATATACTTTAATACCCGACTGCCAAAAAGGGTTATGTTGTTCGCGCGTATCTTGTATGTATGTTTGTAAGATTCTTTATTACCCCATATCTCTCAAACCACTGGACGGATTTCTTTAATTAACATAATCGTTAGATTTGTCTCGGTAACCCAAGTGTTCTTAGATAGGTGACGCGAAAAAAACTAACATGTCCGCTGTAATACGATATAGTTTAAAGCGAAAAAAAATTGTATACTGCAATATAGGTATCAAATTAAAGGGCTTATCACGAGGATTTCAAAAAGGTATAAGCGAATTCATTCGCTCTATACGCTAGAGAGAGACGGTAGAGTACCTATCGCAGTTTGCATTCCGTGATTGAAGTATCATAAATTTTAAATCAACCGAGATATATTATTTAAAACATTGTAAGGTTTTTAATGAGTTATAAAAAGGGTAGATAATAATATATAGTATATACTTGTGGTGAGGCAGTAGGCACTTATTGGTGGGTTGCAAGGTGCTGCTTGATAGAGGTTATTACTCACGCCGACATGATAGAGTACTTGAAATCATACGTGAAGCAGTAAGTCTTTCAGTAGCTAGAGCCCAAAAAGGATTGACTACAAATAAACGACAAATTAACTTTATAAAGAATGGCTCAACTACCAACTCTAAAAGCAAGCCTTTCTCAATCCTAGGTACTGCACCTGACTGGACTATTTTAATGGATACGTATGACAAGCACTATAAAATCCCAGAGGATGTTGGTGTCTCGTCATCCAGACCGGACATATTCCTCTTTTCTAGACACATTAAACATATAATACTAGTAGAGCTTACTGTACCGTGGGAAACCAACATTCCTAAAGACCACACAATAAAATTAAATAAATATTACGACCTAACAAATGAATTTAACAAAAATGGCTATGTTGTTAATTTATACGCGGTAGAAGTAGGAGCGAGAGGTATACCAGCAAAATCTCTCTATAACCTTCTGAAAGACCTTGGCCTGTCGAGAACTGCAGTAAGTTCTGTTTTAGAACGAGTATCTAAGGCTGCATTAACAGGTTCCTTCCAAATTTGGCTAGGCAGGGCGGGAAACTCGAGCAGTGAAGGTGAGCGTTGATGCGCATCTTAAAGGGGGCCTCCTTAAACCTACACCTAGGTCGCAAGTCCTGGGAACTGCTCGGAGTTTCTCCCTCTGCTACACGATGGACCCGGCACCCGCACGGTGAAAACATCGAACGCTAAGAAGTTCGTCTCTGATTAGGCAGTTTTTATATTTCTTTTACGGATCATTTCAGAATTTACTTTTACGGATAGTGCAATAGCTACGTTTTCTAGCCGCTGTCATACGTTAAATAAATGGTCGGATAGAGTACAATAAGATATCTAAATCTCTTAAACTACTTCATTTATTACTAGCTATTCCCCGCCGCTTTGCCCGTGGCACCAATTTTTCCAAAAATATGCCCATAATTTAATATTTATAGGTATATAAGTATATTATATATCCACATATACGAGGGTGACACTGAAAGTTTTTAGAAAGTCAAAAACTGAACAAAGTAGCAACTTATTATTTTTATGATATCGTTTCAAAATAGTGTCTGTTCACAACAATACATCGCTGCATCTGATAGGACCACTGGGAAAAGCTCTGAGCCCACTCGTCTTCAGGGGTATCTTCGACGGCTTTTTGAAACGCAGCCACTAGTTCCTCGGTATCCATAAAACGCTTTGCTCAGAGTTTTTATTTCTTTTTCGGAAATAAATAAAAACCGCAAGGTGCGAGGTCCGGGCTATACGGCGGGTGACCCAGTAATTCCATGTCTGACGACGCCAAATCGTCAATCGTTTTCTTGGCGGTGTGTGACGATGCGTTTTGGTGGTGAAGGAGGATCCTACTGCAAGGTGGCTTCTCCCGAACTTTTTCCAAGACAAGTGGGAAACAATTGTTGGTGTACCACTCTGCAGTAACTGTGTTATGATCCTCTAAAATAATTATTGCATGATGACCTGTCCTCCTGAAGAACGAGGCCTCCATCTTTTTTCCCACGCTTCGAGCTCTCTTCACCTTAGTTGGCAACTCCTCGGAAAGAAACCCCCACCCAGTAGTTTGTCTTTTAGTTTCAGGATAGGAACAATAAATTCAGCTTTCGTCACCCGTAATTATGTCGAACACAGCATTTCAATATCCTCCGTTAAATCGTTTAAGCATTTCACGACATCAATCAACACGACGGAGTTTTTGGGCCTCGGTCAAATCGTGAGGTGTCCACCGGGCACAAAGCTTCCTGTCCCCTAAATGGTCGTGGAGGATTTTGTGCACTTGACTCATACCGATGCCTAAGCTTGTCTGAATCTGTTGATAGGTCACTCTTTTGTCAGTCTCTATCATACGCCGCACAACGACGATGTCATCTTCAGTCGTCGCCGTAGAAGGCCGTCCCTCACGCAAATCATCGGTGAAATTAGTGCGACCAAGTTAAAACTCATTAAACCAGTTGTAAACAGTGGCACGAGATGGGGCTTCATCGTGAAAGATCAATCGAAGTCTATCATAACTTTCTTGTTGACCTACATGACATCAAAAGTCATAGAAAATCAATGCACGAAAATTTCTCGCGTTAAATTCATGTTGAAGTGAACACAGACAATTTCAAATTAGCCGTCAAATTGTAAAACAATTGACAAATGAATGAAATACATACACAATAATATTGGTAAAGAGTCCCATTTTCAAAATCTGAACTAACATTTTTATTATATTGTCTACAAATGGCCAATTCTAAAAACTTTCAGTGTCGCCGTCGTATATTAATAATGTGTGTAAATTTGGCCAATTTGCTGACAAATATGATGACTACTCCGCTCTCTTGGGTAATAGCGTGATTATATATAACCTATAACCTTCCTCGATAAATGGGCTATCTACCTAACACAAATAATTTTTCAAACCGAGAGACTAGTACTCGAGATTATAGCGCGTTCAACGAAACAAGCAAACGAACTCTTCAGCTTTATAATATTAGTATAGATGAATTAGTAGATCTGTACGTATCTGTTCTAATTGTTTATTTTATAGCTCATCAAGAAATCATGCCGATTCGTGCGACAAATCGAATTCTATGCTCACGATGTTTCTCATTTACGAGTCAACGTATGATTTTACGATTTTATTGAAGTTATAAAACGAAAATAAGTATGTCCGATCGCCTTCTATAGAGTACTAATTAACCCTCAAGCTGTGTCAAATGCTAATTACCTACTCAAAATCAGCGATCCATTTTTTAGAGCCTAACCAAATATTGATGTTCCGCGAACGTTCTCATTACAAAAATTAAGATGTAAGTATTTCCAATTAGGCTATTTAAATTTTATAAATTAAGGTAAATTTATTATAGTACCTACCTACTATTGACTTGCTTAACAATATTAACCACAGCGAGTCTAGTCTAGTCTAAGTCATATTCATTACTTTGGCGAAGGCTTAATAATAACTATGCAATTAAAGCTTAATGCATTTAAAGAGGAGAGGTTAGACGGATTGTATGGAACGAGAACCATACACATAAATGTTGGTAAATATAGGACCCCTAATCAAGATGCAGCTACACAGAACGTCTATCGATTCGGATATCCGTAAATACATCACAGCCAATGTGTTTATTTTCGTTCAAAATAACAAGACTCATTTAAGAGCTGTTGGGAATTGAGTTCAGACGATGACTTTCGAATAGGGATTGCATTATCTACAAAAATTTAATAGAAGTTACATAATTATTATGCTTTGTACAGAAAAATAAAAAAAAAATCTACATCTAGATGAGAAGACAAAAATCTTTTGCATCGCTAGGTGCATCCCCTTAGTACCTAACCAAGGATTGCAAAGACAAATAAGTAATTGTGAATAGCCAAGCCAATCTTGAGATAACACATCAGTCTATTCGTTTCGCTAACGTATCACTGAGTCATACAAAATCAATGGAAGACTTGTGTTCGAAACGCTTTTATTTTGTACGGGATTCCGATTTCACTGGTGACAGCCATTTTGGTTGATAAACTTTGATGCCTTTTCAAATAGTACCTAATACCAATTCTTTATTTAGTCTATACAAATAAATAAAATTGAAGTGTCTGCTTGTGATATTATAATAACTGCTTTTTTCTAAGTGTATTTGGATGTATTCATGGTAAATATACCAAAACAACATTATTTTAAATTTTTGTCTGTCTGTCTGTTTGTTTGTTCTGGCTTGTTTCTGAAATGGTTGGATTGATTTTGACGGGATTTTAACTGGCAAATAGCTGATGTAACAATAAGTAACTTGGCTACTTTAATTTTGGAAAAAATATTCCGAATAAAAAATTAAATCCTTAAAAACCTAAAACAACGCGGATGAAGTCGCGGGTACAGCTTGTATAAATAAGTCCGCTCTTATAAGAAATATATATATTATAATATGTATAATATAAAATGAAGGTTCTTACTACTGGGGACCTAAAAAAGAAAAACTACCTAATTTCTTTCAGCGTTTTCCTTAATTTTGTTCATGAATGTCGATAAATGTTATCCAAAACCTGAAGATTTCAAATAACATTGGTTTATTATAGACAGACAGTATACTGATTTATATTCCAGATATTGTCAAATCATTTGACTAACAACTAAAATCACACGTCATACCTAGTTAAAATCTTTTAGTGCCGCATTAGGTAGTGGCTACTCAATTCTTCAAGTTTTTATGTGTTTTTAGCTACATGTTCAGTGGTACCTATTTCTACTTTGTATTGGAAATTTTCAGGTTTATTTAACGTTTTCCTGTTTATTATAAAACTAGCTTTGACGATTTTATAGCGATTTATGTATAATTTCATTGTTCACACTGTTCTGTGTTCATTATCATCTTAGCGATGATCCCCGTTGTATCCAAGGTATTTACCTCGGCTCTAAACTATTTTTTTTCGTACAGAAATCTCTTATCCAAAAGCATTTCCCTCACAACTCAGTTGACTCCGGGCTATCTACGGTTTTAAGATCCCCCCTCGACCCGGGGCGAGCAACGTACTGACTGACGGTGTAGGTGTCACCCTCATATACGGAGAACCAACTTGACCCCCGCCTGCTCGCCGCTGTGCCCTCTGCTAGTCAGAGGGACACAGGGAGATCCTCCGAGCAGCCCTTTAGAGGTCTCGTCCGGCATTCGCCGCAGGCAGCAGCGTCTCCCTTGCTAGTGAGAGACGCTGCTGTCTCTGGTGTCCGGGTGCACCGTGTGGAGGTTCCGCCCCACACCCTGACCTCCGAACTCGTTCGTCAATCACCAGGTATGCCAGCAGGTGAGGTTTACACTTTAAGTACGCTTAGGCTGTGTAATAAGTAATAAGCGACTAATATATGGGGTTTTTTCAAGAAGGGCACTAGAATGTTTTTACAGGGTCGGCAGCGCGAGTGTGATGCCCCTGGTGTTGCACACGTCCGTATGCCACGGTGACCGCTTCCCATCAGGTGGGCCGTGTGCTTGTCTGCCACCTAAGTGGTAAAAAAAAACTTATACACAGTTCCTTGAAAAGCAGCAATAAAATAACACCCAACAATAAATAGGCAGAAAATCTGTTTTTCTTTTTTCTTTTTTTAATTGGCCTTGATGAAATGACCTTGGTCCAATGTGTTAACCGCGTACGGCAAACTTACTTCTCTTTCAACAGGCAAACCAGCGATCGCCCACAGAGATTTGAAATCCAAGAACATTTTAGTGAAGAGTAACTTGACGTGCGTGATCGGTGACTTGGGTCTAGCTGTACGACATAACGTGTCCAGTGACTCTGTGGACGTCCCCACCACTAACAGGGTCGGTACAAAACGGTATATGGCACCTGAGGTGAGTACCACTATTATTGGATCCCAGTACTGTTAGGGTATAATTATTATACCTACTAAGTGATGCCCGCGGCTCCACCAGTGCGGAGGTTGGTTATAGTTTCTTGGCCATGTCTCCGGTTTTACATCAAACATACGGTAGATTATGTAGTACTTATGTAGATTAACTAAAATCGTGTGACTCATCATCAATCCAAAGTGTATGTAAAACTTGAAAACGGTGGCAGGCCGGTAACCTGTTGAGCCAGAACTTCATCCGTCAATCTGCAAGTGTACGGACTTGCAGGTTACGGATGGTGGAGGTGAGGCTCCAATGGTCTTAATAGGATCCCACACATCCACAGATACACTGGATTTTATAAATACAGCATTCATTTCTTAGGTGTTGGACGAATCAATGGACACCCGGCAGTTTGACCCGTACAAGCGATCTGATGTGTATTCCTTCGGCCTGGTGCTGTGGGAAATGTCGCGGCGCTGCGGTGAGATGCCAGATGAATACCAACAGCCTTACTTCGACTGTGCTCCACCGGACCCGTCGCTTGATGACATGAGGCGGGTCGTCTGTACTGAAAGGCGGCGGCCCAACGTACCCAATAGATGGCATTCGGATCCTGTAAGTATACGTCATACAATAGTTGAAATACTAAAGGGTGCAAGCGACATCGAATCATCATCATCATCTAGGTACCTGCCCTTGCCTCAATTATTTAGAGTCAGCTCAACATGTCATTCTCCTCCATTCAATCCAGTCAGATGTCATCTCCTCAGTTACTTCCTTCTTTGCCATATCCTTTGTCACGCACCATCTTTTCTTAGGCCTACCTCTGCACTTAAATCCTTCCTCTTTCATACTTTGAACCTTTTTACATTACTTTCATCTCTTCTCATAACATGTCCATACCACGACAGTCGCTCGCTTCTTAATTTTTCATTTACTGGTGCAACCTTCAAACTTCCTCTTATATTATACTCATTCCTTATTCTGTCCATTCTCGTCACACCACACATTCATCTTAACATTCACATCATCGCTACATGTAGTTGTCTTTCTTCCGTCGCTTTCAAAGCCAGCGTCATCGAATGTTCACAGGTGAAAGATCCCAAACGATACTATAAACACTTTACTGAATAGCGATTTTCTTGTGAACTGTTATGGTCGCTTACACCCTTTAGCCTTTCAACCGTCGGATTATGGATACATGGTCTATGATGATGGCGATGATAATCCAATGTTATACGTAGGTGCTGTCGGCGATATCGAAGGTTATGAAGGAATGTTGGTACATGAACCCCGCAGCACGCCTCACCGCGCTACGTATCAAGAAGACGCTAGCCAACATCGGCATGCCTGACTACATCAAGTTGTAAGTCAAACGTCATGTTTTCATGTCATGTTCTATCTAACGTACCTCCGAAGTTTCGGACTTGAAGACTGCACGTAACGCTTTGTTCGTCCTAAACCCTACGGAAAGAAAGCCAAACTAACTTCAACTTACGTCTTTTCTTCGTGTTTTGGCTAGGTTTTGGAGTAGGGGTAGTGGGGCCCACACTACTCCAAAATCTTGCCAAAGTAGATACCGTGCACTATACTCGACGATGTATTTTACGTTTCGTGGTAGACCCCTTGTTCACACTCGTTTCATGTAACTTCGAACTTTATGACGCGCTTATTGATAGTATAAATGGTTTCACAATTGTCAATTAATAGGTTACAGGTTCACATCTGTAACCCTCTTCAGCTTCAGGTCTATTCACTTCTACGAATGAATTTAGAATTGAATAAGGTCTGAAGAAGTTGAGTATGGATTATCAGCGGGCCTACATCGATGCGTATTAAGCAAATTCAGTTTTAAGCCGCGGCTCAGAGGGACAGAGATGGCGCTATACACCGGGCCCGCTGATGTTTATTACTTGTCTTCCCTATTCAACTTCCACACAGTGCTGTAGTGAATAGTCGAGAACGCGTTCATAATTTGACAGTGTAGGTCCTCTAAATGAGCAGTTACTTTGACTTATTGTCAAGATTTTCACCTGATGTATAAGGATTTTTCAAACAAAAAACGCATCGAAATCCGTAGAGTTTTTGCGTCTACCGCGAACTAATAAACAAACAGACAATAATTCCGAAATAGCAAAGGTATAAAATACCGTTTGTTTCCTCTTGTTATACTGCACAGTTCTACTGTAGAACTAATGGGATTTTTTTTTCGCACTAGTTCTACTATATTTGATGTAACAAAAGAGTAGAACGAGTGGTAGTCTTTTATTATAGTATTAGTATTTAACTGTATTGTTGATATCGAGTAGATCGCTATTTACTGTCCTATTTATTGAATTTGAGATAATCTATATCTACTAATATTATAAAGCTACAGAATTCGTTTGTTTTTGGTTGAACGTGATAATCTCAAGAACTACTGTTACGATTGAAATATTTTTTGCCTGCCTGTTTATTTATTATCGTAAAAATAAAAAAAATTGGGCATGTAGGTATGTGTTCATTAGGTGTCACGGGACCTAAGTATGCCACTTGCCAAGCCGCGGGGGACAGCTAGTTATTAATATCGATATGAGCTCTTAGATATGGCTTATTCAAACAGTGCAAGCTTCATTCGTTTCTCATGTTTATTCGAGTTTATAGTTTATTTAATAATTATATTGGTAGATTGTCGTCGATAGTGCAATAATTTGTAGATACATACAGTAGGCAGTTAAGGGTCATTCTAAATTACGTTAGCATGATTTTAGCGAGATTTGCACAAAATTGTTCCAATGCCATTCAGACGCTTTTGAATAATTATCACCGTAAATAAGTAGATTTAGACCGTCTTTCCCTTCTGACCAACTAAAATGACCAACTTTTTAGTTGTTCGGATAGGAATATTTTTTTAATTCGAACTGTCTTTCCCTTCTGACCAACCAAAACGGATCAACGAATTTTCTTTCTCAACGGTACAACAACTTTTTAGTAGTTCGGATAGAAATATTTTTTTAATTCGAAACTATCCCGATCCACACAACTTAAAATGGATCGTCTATCTATATCTTTGAGATAATTTTTTTAACGCAATTGCTGGGGATTGCATGCTACTTTTTCTAAATATATTTTTGTAATGGAAAAAGATGATCGTCTCGAGTGGGACTTGAACCCACATCATACCAATCCCTTGCCGGGGGAGGTGCTATTAGAGTTCGCCGAAGAAAAATGTAATGGTAAAAATTTGGTCTGCCTAGTGCAAGTCTCGGTAGCACAATTGGAGTGCACCTCCCCCGGCAAGGGATTGGTATGATGTGGGTTCAAGTCCCACTCGAGACGATCATCTTTTTCCATTACAAAAATATATTTAGAAAAAGTAGCATGCAATCCCTGCAATTGCGTTAAAAAAATTATCTCAAAGATATAGATAGACGATCCGTTTTAAGTTGTGTGGATCGGGATAGATTCGAATTAATAAAATATTCCAATGAGACCAACTAAAAAGTTGTACCGTTGAGAAAGAAAATAGTTGGTCCGTTTTAGGTGGTAGGTTTAGTTGATCACTTTGGAATAATATTTCTCAAAAAAGAATAAATGATCAACTAGTTGGTCAGATTGGAATATAACCCTTCACCGGGTTCCATTCTGCACAACCAGTTGGTCGGTTCAGTTTGTCGGAGAGGAATGACGGGATTTAGAGTGTATGGGAAGATTAAGTACTTACTATTCATTTTTTTTTTAAATGGTTGCTCAGTAATAATTTTATTGTTTTGTTATATTTTTATATTGATTTATTGATATAAATGTTTAAATGTTTAGGGACGTCGAACTGGATGAAATAAGGGTTTGATAGTTGGACATTTGCATCGACAGCACCCACTAGTTCTTCTCAAGCCAATCGAACTTGTCTCCTGACACTACCTCTTAGATGATATCGGTATAATATAATGAAAGGAGCATTTATTTTGTGTTATGGACTTGAAGTTTTAGTGATATTTTTTCGTTACCAACTACGTAAGCTAAAACATTTTGTTTAATTTTCTGATTCTGTTAAATTTGCATAATAGAAGTGTAGAGTAGCACTTTTTTATTTTTGTAGCCTATATTTTCTGTGATATGAAACGAAATCGCAGCTATTGTTGTAAGTTTATTTTGTGTTTGTTCAATAATGTAACCCTTTAGCTGTAAGAGTACCGCCGCCAATGGGGCTATATGTAATTTAATTTTGTGAATGTAAATAATGATCATTTCCTTCGTACCTATAGATGCTATTCCGAAACTTGTTACCTTCTGACTGAAACGTTAAACGTGTTTGATTGCGTTCATGGCTAAAGCATAACATTAGTATAGCAGATGTTTTCATACATTGTCGCTTTGACATGGTGAATATGTAACAGGACTTGAGAGATCATGACCCGACTGAAACGTTGGGTTAACAAAAAGTACTTTTTTTTTTTTGTTATGGCGCTTAAGCTCTGTTCTATATTAAAATACCTGTAAATTTACCATTGATTATAATATAATTCACCCAATCTTACATGTAACTGCCCCTTGACATCAGTCAGATTAATTCAAATAAAGAAGGCCCTAGTAGGTCTGACTAGAGTTGTTAGAATTAAAATATAAATAAACAACTCTATTTTAATTTTGAAAAGCTCCGATTCTCTTTGGACATCTTATAGATGTTACTTTTAAGCTAAAAATCATAATGGTATCTAAATCTTCGGTAAATAAATAATGGTGAAATTTCGCCATTGCTATAAGATTTGTATGGCTACCTATCCTATCGCTACTAAATTCATCGACTTTAGTTTTGAGCCAGTCATGAACCCAATCAAATATTAATATTATAGAATATAGAGAGAAGCCATTATCGTTATAACACTAGGCGCACACTGGGTGACACGTGACAGCGACAGCTCGGCGATAAGTCGCGACGACAGGCTGCGGGCAAGAATTTCATATTTTTTGTTCTAAGCTTCGCACACTTGGCGTCGGAGTCGCGGAGTCGAGGCGATAAGCTAGGGGAGTCGCCGCGTCTAGTAGCGCTATAAAATCGGCCGCAGCTTCTGTCGTCGCGTCTAGACGCTGAGCTGTCGCTGTCACCTGTCGCTAAGTATGCGCCTAGGGTAAGGGCAAACGTAAATATTTCACATCGAAAATTAACCAGAGAATGCATATAATAAATGTATTATTTATACTCATCACCGAATAGGTACTAAAACAATAATTCTGTCTATGCGATTCGATTGTACACTTGCGACAAATATCAATAGATACATCGATAGCCAACTGACGTACACATAGTGTACGTCAGTTGGCTGTATTTCTGTGTGTCGTGATAGATTAATACCTAATACCTTCATAAGTACTCCACGCCTTTTATGGCAGTCAAGCCAATGTTCCATACTCTTTAGTCCTTGAATTAAATAGGTATATTTTTTATCGTTATTGTATATTGTAGGAAAGCGTGATTTGTTTGCAAGCTATCGTGTTTTATACGTCAGAATGTAAAACGACCCACGTTTTTCTAAAACAAACACTTATGTATCTTTAATTAACATAAGATTATCTATACATGGTCTGATCGTATTCAGTACCTCACAAGAATATGTGCTACAAAACAAGTATAGTAATCGAAAATTCAATTCATAAAAATGCTGTTCGCTGAATAAGTTGAAGGACGTTTTCTGTATGTGATTACTTGACACGGCTGACAATACATACAAGACACGTTCGTCAGCTTTTTACACTGAAGGACGCTTTTTGAATGGACTATCTCTCGAAACTATGAGTGTTAGTGTATTTAACATGTTCTTTCTAGAGGTACAGGCCCCGTAGACAAATGTCAGTGTATTCCGTAGCGTAAATCGCTACGGAATAGAAACAATTAGGTCGACCAATCGCACCCAAGCTCGCGCCGGCGTGCGATGCGCGCGCCGCGGCGGAATCACGAGCTGGAGTGTGATTGGTCGACCTAATCTATTCTATTCGATACGATTCGATAGCGATTTAGACTTTTGCCACTTGGCTACGGGCACTGATTGTAGTACCTACATGGTCGTCCAGGTTCGTAAACGTCATTAACATTTGGTTACAATTAAATGGCAGCCTTGATTGACGTTTATGGGTCGGACTCGTGAGCTTTAGGCTAAGAGATTAAAAATAATATTGAAACATCAGTAAAGCACCTATTTTCTTACTAGTTCCGACATTGGAATCTTTGAACGTTAAGGTATTTGGAATTTGTACATAATGAGTGTGGTTTTACACCCATCAACAACGATCTATCTGTACTACTATGTATATGCGTAAGGACTTTGATGAATAAGCACGTAGATTTCATACTTTGTGTAATGTTACATTATTATGTAGTAGAGTTAATATTTTATTTATTGTGTTTTTATTTTATTTGCCAAATAGCTAGTGACACTCGCGTGCAGATGTAATAATATGTACTTCTGTGTTAAACTACGTACAAATGATTGTCTATTGTTTATGAAAGCTTAAAGATTTCATTCGGTAATGTATAAATCCATAGTTGTTAATCATAATTATTTGATATAATATACAACGCATTAATTTTTCATCGCATAAGTACCTACAATAGTAAAGTTCATCGACAAACTAAACTTTAGACTGAATGCGGTAAATTTTAAACCTCAACCTTTCGGTGAATTTGAACAGGGCCTCGATACTGCTAAAGGCAAACCACTGTAATACCACTATAAAAATGCTATTTAATTGTAGACTTTACCGTTATACAGTTAAAGTGCAAAATCAAATGGAAAGAATTCATTTAACTTTTTCATTCACTCTACAAAATATCATTTGACTTTAGACTTTACCCTGATAACAATAAAGTCTACAATTAAATGGCATTTTTAGAGTATCAGTGGTATATCAGTGGTTTGTCTTTAGCAGAATCGAGGCCCAGGTGACCCACGGCGATGCCACATGGAGCGGCAGTATCTAATCTTAATATCTTATTGATCTATGAATAATAAAAGTATAGATGAAATAAAAGTAGATCTTTAGTTTAAATTGTTTTTAAAATTAAACATGAAGTCTTCTTTCAGTATCAAATTGTATATCTACGCTAGTGAAGATACTGCCGCACCATGCAGCATCGCCGTGGGATAACCTGTATCTATTAAACATGATTCACTGTATAAGCATTAATTTTGGCGTCTTCCATTTCAAATTACTGTGTGTAAAATAAGTATCTACTCGATATATATTGTATAAAGTGGCCATTATGAAGCATTTCGAAGTCGAACATATATATATCATTAGATTTAAATAGGTAACATAACGCTAGGTTTTATTAGAATTAGTATTTGTACCTCCGACGCAACATCCTATATAACGACAACTGAATTAATAAACAACTTGAAAATAGCTTGCTCGAATTTACCTATTACTTAATCAAACGGGACATCATCGTATTCCAGTTTACGCATTTGACCGATAACAATTCATTTTAATTACATGAGTAAATAACTTATATAATATTGTTACCCTAATACGCATACCTAGGTAACTCCATCTCCCTTCGATGGGATATAGGTACGAGGTTTGCGATACGCATACCCAGGTAACTCCAACCGATTTCAAATTGTCGAAGTGTAAAAACCAAATGGTTATAATAAAAATATGGTGCGAACCGATCAAAATAATCACAAAATATACCTACTCAGATTTGTCCAGGAGACCAGCAAATTGTAATTATCCTTAGTAGTTGACGTGATTAGATGCGTATTTGTGTCTCTCGCTGTTAAATGTTATACTCTTGTAGTGCCAGTATCACGTGTCCCTATTCCACGTATATAAACGAAATTTGTGTGTTTATTGAAGTAATGTAGACTTCCGACGACTAGAGTGGCCTCGACATACAGCTTAACTAAGAAATTGTTTTCCTTGCTATTGTGTATTTTGACGACTAAAGTGGAGACAAATTATTATTACGGACAAATAAATACCTCTAATAAGCAATACTTATTATAAATAATTATAAAACGTCTAAGGATTATGAATACATTATTATTGAAATATTTCAGACTGAAACCGCAGGTGCATTAGTATATAGACGTTTTCACGATTGATCAGATGACAATTGTATAACACCTGGCATTAGGCTTTAGAATTTATGGAACGCCGCAAATATTCCTTAAAATATTGTAAAAGTTCAGGCATTTTGTAACTTAACGTATGGACGAAAGCAGTTGAATTAGGAATAATTTATTGTAAAGGTGCCGCGATGCAGACACGAACCTAAAAAGTGTACTTACTAGGAACAGAATGTGGGCCGCGGGTATATTACTAACTGAATAGGTATTGGAAATATTTTGTTAAACTATTTTATCTCTACTTATCTACAGATACCTCATTACTTGTATGAATATATACATAGGTACAGGGTGACTTTGAGCTCGTATAATTCCTTTAAACTATACCAGACCGTACCTAATAGTTATCATCATGGGCTTTTAATATGTTAATTTACTCCGTAAATAATTTTGAGAAATGTGCTACAGTTGCGCTGGAAGGCCGAGCTAACCTTAAATGGTGATTAGCGTGAATAAAGACTTCCTCTATCAGTTTGAAGGAATTACACGAATTCAAATTTGTTCCATAAAGAATATTGTTTCTTTAACCCTTGTGTCAAAGAAAGAGCTTCTTTTATAACAATACCTATCTACATATTTTTCTTGATTTTGCGATTTAGATCTAACATTGCAGCGTTGAAGCAACGTTGCAACGTCGATAGCGTAGTGGTTAACGAGTCGGCCTTACGATCGAGAGGTCCCTGGTACGAATTCTGGCCATTCCACTAATGACGTGAACCCACTCCTAACACAAGCAACTTAGCTAAGCTGGAGGGGTCAGGTGGAATATTAGTAATTTCGGTTACTAATATTCTTATCAAAAAGTGTCGGTCGCGGCGTAAACCTTAGCCATAATAGTTTCACCCACCAGTGATAGATTACTAGCAATTCCAAAAAATGGTTAAATTTAAAATTTATGTACCATTTTTAATTATAATAAGTGTTTGGAATTCTGTATTAACATCGTATTGTCATGTGTTTGTAAAATTTTCAATAATAATTCCATTATGTTTGGTATAATTCAAATATTTAACATTAGTGTACTATATTAGAATTAAGTAAAATATCGAAAACACTGTATGTTCTGCGAGTAGCTAACGGCATGGTATTGTATTATTCGCTAAAATTCAGTAAGAACCATACTTGAGGCGTGGGTACATGACCGAATGAGATGCGGGACGTCACGTCACTGCACTGATTAATCAGGGTACTCGTGTGATCATTATAAGGCTCGAACAAGTCCTGGAAGGGCGTGACATTTCCACACGCACTTGAATCAATAGTTTATACTAAATGTGATTAAAATCGACCGATACATTTGTCGTTACACTTATATCAATGGTTGAAGGGTGAATGTGATATCGACTGTGTACCTAAAGGGAAAAGATCCCAAGTGATATCATGAACCCATTACAGAAAAGCTATTTTCGTGTGAACTGTTATTGTCGTTGACACCATTGTCGGACTGCACTGTTATTGTCGGGCAGTTTACACTTATGTAACCATGACCCTCAAAAAATTGAAAAAATCACTAATAACAGTTTACTATGGTGTCTATTACGTAAAGATAATTTACTTTGCAATGGCTATACCCAGTAATAGTACGATCGATAGTTAAAATAGGCAGAGAAAGATTTTGCGACTTCAGAAAAAGTGTTTTATAGTGTTCATAATTTGCAGTATCTCTCACGAGCCAATCTCTTTCATATTATGCAATGTGCTTCTTTTGTTATTCGTTCATTTTGAAAATTATGAGTGCCAACCTTTCAAGACTTGTGATTCGACTAACAATCGAGACCTATGTAACACCTTAAGGGCCCCACAGATTAACAGTATGCCTGCAGTCACTGGCCTTGTCAGGCGGCCTATCGTCTGCTGTGGTCTATACTTATAGTCCCCACAGCGATTATTGCCTGACGGTGACTATCAAAGGCAGCTGCCTATAGGCTTATACCATAGAAGCGCACTCCGGCAATGGCCTGAATATCGCCGCATGTCTACACACAAGCAGGGCCTGACACATAGTGTGATCACCTACGAGTACCTAACAGGTTGATACACGCCGCCGGTAGACTGTTAATGTATGGGACACTTCATACATAAATGCGGGGTCAGCAAATCATGCGTAGATATATTATACGTCTTCTTTAGTCTCGACCAATAGAATCGCAGAAAAAAGTGGAGATGTGGCGACGCTGTGGTCACGTGACAATTTTTTTCTGCGATTGCATTAGTCGTCGTGTCTACGAACGTCATGCTGATGCGAGTTTAGTATCGAGAATGATACAAATATTTTAGAATATCTAGCTTTAGGACGTCCAGTTCAAATTATTGTCATAAAAGAGAAATGTACAAGCGTCGAACCATTGGTTTGATATTAACTGATGAGCAATACCAAGAGAGTACAAGAAGTAACGTTTTACTGAAGTGCAATAAATAAACGTGGACAAATGCAGCATCATATCACATGAGCATACGAATTGGATGACTTATTCCAAATATGAATTATTTTATGCAAATATAATTATTTAATTATCCCACTGCGTAACTTTTATTGATTATAAAATAGTTATGGAGTGGACTAATTAATTTAATATAATAAATAAAACAAGTGTTTTTATAATTGCGACTTTTATTTATTTATCAAATTCATATTATGTTATTAAGGTACAACCTCAGACTAGAAGAATACAACATGCGCAAAACAGTGAAAGAGGAAAATGGACCAATGAAACTAGTTAAGTACTAGTTTGCTGTGCTACTTAGTTAGTAGACGTTTTAATAAATTTTATTAGGTAGTTCTTCTTTCATTAGGGTGGCTCCTTGTATTGGTTTATTTAATTCGTTTAATTATTAAGATTTATTGTCTCAATATGGGGAGGGTACCTATCAAGAAGATTATAGGTATTGCATGGGTGGTATCGACGCAGGTTAAATTTCCGCACCAAAAAAAGTACCTACTTAAGTCCTAAGATAATAAATTGCTAAGTTTTTACCGCTGAATATTAAATAGGTACCTAGTATACTCTCTTTCCCGACCTGTGGTACAACTGCGATGTTCAAGGTTGTACTATGGCGAAGTAAAGTTACGCATGGTTCAACTGGTTGTTCCATTACTAATGCAATGGTTCAACTCGAGTGAGTTATTCTTTTCTTGGTCCAATGTTGTAGGTAGATATTACTGGGAATTGAATGTACTTATCTATGGTACAACTACTGGTAATAAACAGGAAAAGGTGATTTTTTATATAAGTAAGTACCTACTTATACCTACCTATATTGGGCACGTCAACATGACTTCACTTCGCCTGATGGAAAGCTTAAGGCAAAGTCGAGAGATCGGGGGTCATCACTACATAGGTAGGTACACCGATAGTGCTACAGTGGTGGCCCTCCGCTTGACAGCCTCATCAAATGCTTTTACACGCTCCGCTTATAGGAGGCAGAAAACAACATGCGCTGTTAAAGAATTCCAAGTCTTTATGATGGAGTTGTTAGCACCGTCCGTCCCGATGCCACAATTTTATACAAGAGACACGAGGTAAAGAAAAGAGCCAGAGGTTACGATCTAATAGACAGTAGGTATACCCAGTTTCGATCTTTTGATGATCTAAAGCACTCCCTTTATAACCCGAGCAAGATATTAGAAATTTCCTTGTACCGTAAAACGGGGTGAATAGAATTCGCGGGGGGAATAGAAAAAAATGCTAGACATAATTTCAAACTATTTTTACGTCATGTTCAGTGACTCTTACAAAAAACCCGAAATTCTACCAAATTATTACGATATAGTTTTATGGTAAGGCAGCATTTTATCTTTGGCAACATCGATAAAAAATGTCAAAACTGAACGTCAAAGTTCAAAAGAAAACAAGCGGTTGAGGTGTAAAGAGATTTGAAGTCACGAGAACAGATAATTAGACGCTATTTTTGTGTAAATGTGGTTTTATATGATTGTTTGTGTTGTTATAAATATATTTTGCAGTATAAACTAAGGTAAGAACATGTTTTATTATGTTAAATTGCAAATTTTCAGCATACACTATTTCTTTTTAAAAAATTGGGGAGAATAGATACGCGACGGGGGTGATTAGACACGCCTGAGGGGATAATAGACACGCGAATATGGTTAATAGACACGGCAAAGGGGAGAATCGTCACGAGACTGGGGTGATTAGATAAGATTACAATAGGGCTGTCGCAAAGTTTAATCATCACTGTAGTTGATAATTTACAGTTCCAAGTTTGATATAGTGTTTTATACTACACCTACTCAGAAAGAAACCTACCGTAGTATTAAAAAAAAACAACTCCTTTTTTATCTGATCATGAAAGAAACAGATGCAATTCGATTTTTCTACTCGGCTTAATTTGACAGGTGTTCACTTTAATAAATCATCTGTCCTTTTCTATCTGACAATGAAAGAAACAGATGCAATTATAAAGTTTTAGAGAATTTTAAGTTTAGAGATGTAATAACAGAATAAGCAGCATTAGCTTTATTATTTACTAGGTTTTTATGCCTAGTAAATAATACAGATTAATATCTGTATTATTTACTAGGATATAGATAATTCAATAACCAACACGTTCGACTTTTAATTCAATAAATGTTTCCTTTTCATTAAATTTGACTTTCATATTGGTATGCTCTCCATAATCCTAATCAAGGAATCTACAATGAGACAACCCTACGATATTTTACTATTCACCCCTAAGGCGTGTTTATTGTCCCCTGATGGAAGGTAAATAGAAATCACCTATATTTTGTTCTAAAATATTAATAAATTCAAACATATTTCAATAGAAATGCACAAAGTTCACTATTTTGATCCAAGACTCAATAAATAAATGCGAATAAAGTGGGGTATCGATTCGGCAACACTATGAAAATCGTTACTAAAGATTGAAAAGCTATCTATTCACCCCGTCTTACGGTACTTATCCTTGAACCCGAGACATAAATCAGCGGGATTTTCGAGAACAAATTTTTCATCTGTGGTTGATCTGTGGACGAAGTTGATGTGCCTGGCGGTCGGTTGGTTTCTTGATTTTACGCTGGCTGCGCTGCGTCACAGAAAAAAATACTTTCCGATTTTTAATTCTAGGCAAGAAAATGACATTTGCAGTGTTGCAGGTTTTTTGTATCAAATAAATAGTGATGTGGTTGAATTGAGTTTTCCAATTATAAGTTAGTCGTGAGTCGAGATTATAATTTTTTTATTAAATATATAAATAAATTTTTTACATAAATAAAAATATGTAATTTACGGTAATTAAACAGAAAACATACACAGTAAGTAATTAAATCTATATATTATATAAAATCAATTACTGTTCGTTAGTCTCGCTAAAACTAGAGAACGGCTGGACCGATTTGGCTGAAAATTGATGGGGAGGTAGCTTAGAACTAGAAAAAGGACATAGGATACTTTTTATCCTGCCACGGGGACAAAGTATGCCACGGGCGAAGCCGCGGGACACAGCTAGTATTCTATAAAAATCAGTGGCGGATTTACCAGTAGGCTGAGTAGGCTGGAGCCTAGGGCGGCAGATTTTAGGGGGCGGCAATTTTGACACAATTTTTTTTTCTTAAAAAAATACTTTATTAAATACCTACCAACGAGTTTTGGGGAGTGTTTTTTGGAGAGGCATATGTTAACCCACCTTCTAATTAGTACGCGCCGCTATTTTTAGCTCAATAGTAGGTATGCTCTTCACTAGGGCACGTCACAATTACGCGTGGCCGGCCGCCGCCTCCTTCTGCGAAGCGTGGTCGGCCGCCACCTCCTTCTGCGACGCGTGGCCGGCCGCCGCCTCCTTCTGCGAAGCGTGGTCGGCCGCCGCCTCCTTCTGCGACGCGTGGCCGGCCGCGCCGCCTCCTTCTGCCAGCGTGGTCGGCCGCCGTGCCGCCTTCTTCAGCGAGCAAGTGATGCTCCAGAAGAAGGCGGCGGAGAGGGTCCGGAAGAGGCTGCACAGAGGGACGGCGACGGGTGCAGACCCTGCAGGCGTTGGAGGTCTGAAGACCTCCGTCCTCCATGAGCGCAAGCCTGGGGTTGACGGGTGGAGCCGCCTCTCACCCTAACAGAAGGAGGCCGAGGCGGCGGCGCGTCAAAGCGAGCCCCTCCCTATTCCGAGGGAATGACGGGAACACCGTGGTTTCCAAGCGTCAGAAGACCCTAGGTGGCGTGCGGTTTTAGTCGGTAAGAGTCCGACATAACCTGCCCCGCTGGCCGCGGGGTGGCTATCCATGAGGATTTTCGCACGGAAAAAAGGGCCCATTACAATTGAGACGGTTAGACCCATCATGGAGGAATCATGGAGCTGTTACAAGGACACCGCGCTCCACACTTTGGTGGAGTCACAAGAGTGTAGAGCGTGTGTCCTTGTGACAGCTCCCGCAGTGATGGCACGCGGGCGTTGGCTCCTGGCTTATGCGACACAGGTACTTCCCGAAGCAGCAGTGCCCGGTGAGTACCTGCGTCAGCCGGTAGGAGAGGCTGCCATGTCGCCTCTCCAGTCAGTCCTTCATGAGTGACGTGCCCTAGTGAAGAGTATACCTACTATTGAGCTGGGCATGAGCCCGCATGGGCTCGGCAACGCTTCGACCTCGACCTCGTGACAGCTATTGGTGTGGGAAGCCTCGCGCTTGAAACCATGGTTCTGTCTATGGTACAAAGCGAGAGTGCTTAGAATTCCGCTTCGTTTTGTGAGCAGGTGATGAACGCAAAAGAGGCGACGGAATCTATCCCTAAAAGGGTACGGGAGAGGACTACCAGTCTGCCATCACGCAGTGGGCGTACCGGGCGTCGTCGGAGAGCGTTGAACGACCTCCGTCCTCCATGAGCGCGGGTCTGGGGGCCAAAGGGAAGGGCTATCTTTAGCCCTAGCAGAAGCAGGCCCTAGACAGTGGCGGGATGGGGGGGGGCTAGGCTATCTGCATTTACAGTGAGGCCGCCTGTTGCACGACGGATGGTCAATGTCTGGCGGGGTTTAAGTCGGTCTGATTCCGACATAAGCACCTCACCGTTTAGTCTGGATGAGGGGCACCCGTGGGTGGGTGCGAGCCGGAACCTCCACGCGGTGCACTCAGGCGACAGGAGCGAGTAGCGCCTCCCACTCGTCACGGGAGACGCTGCTGCCTGCGGTCAATCCGACCAGGGTGGGAGTGGCCCTCTAGCGGGCAGCTCCGAGGCTCTCCACGTGTCACTCTGACCAGTAGAGGGCACAGTGGGGAGCGAGCGGGGGGCGAGCTGATTGTCCGCGAGTCGACGCGGCGTCGGTTGGTTAAAAGGTCGGCCGCCTGTCACCCTACACCCCACCATCGGCGAAGTGGCGCCATGATCGCCCCCCCACCCCTCTTTCGGGGGATCGAGGGGGCCATCTTAAAATCGTAGATGGCCCAGGATCAGCTGGGTGCGAGGGATATGCCTATTAGGTAACCTTACACCCCGGTAATTAAGACCCGAGACAGTGTGCGGTTTTAGTCGGTTCGATTCCAACATAACCACCCGACGGGGGTGGTAGTCGTGGGGATTTCCGCATGATAAAAAAAAATTAAAAATAACGTTATCCGTGGGTCAGCAGGGGCGGCAAAAATTATATAGCCTTCTAGCGGCAAATTTGTAAATCCGCCACTGATAAAAATATATATCCGTCGTGAAATGTACTATACCTTGTCTAATTTAGGATGATAATTTTGACAGCTCCAATTAGGGTACCCCATATAGTGTAATCGAAAATGATTCATTCGATTTTCGATTATCGTTCCCATAGAATATGGAATCGATAGTTACAAAAATACAAAAACATTTATTTTTTATTATTTTAGGTAACTTACTTCGGATGACAAAAAAGAAGTTTTATGGTATAGTATTTATGTTTCGTATCATATTTAGCTAATTATATCACAAAAATTTTAGTAGTATAAGTACTTAATAATTTCAATAAATTATTTTAAATTCGATTCATTCGATTCATTTGCGTGCTATATTCTTGCAAGACGCTTCACTATGACAAGTGGGCGGGGCTTGTCTATGTATTACAATAATTTTAGGGGTATAATTTTGTATAAAAAAATACGATACTTCATAGACATGAACTGTCATTTTTATCATCCTAAATTAGACAAGGTATAGGCGAGCATAAACTGCAAAGAGGTTCATTCACTGATAAAAATAAAGGATGACTAAAGTATCTAGTCTATTGATTGCCGAACATCACTATTGTAGCGGGTCACCCTTTTTTGTATCAGTGACAGTTGCAGTTGTCATTTTCTTGCCTAGAACTAAAAATCGGAGTATATACCTATTCTGTACCTACCTCCCCTCCCAAGCAAGAGAAATCATTAACCACATTGACGAATTTTTTGGTGATGGCACTTTCGAAATGTAGCCCGAACCCGCACCCGTCGGGTACGTATTTAATGTAGGTATTTACTTGTTTTTTTTTTCTTTTTAGTTTTTGACACAGTTGGGTTTTTTTATTTTTTATTTTATATTTTATATTTTATATTTTATTTTAAACTTCTTAGTTTTCGTGTATACGAAAACGGTACATTCATCAGTTACGAGCAGTGGTTACGGGACACCATGAAGCTATAGATAAACATGGAGGCCAAACCGGGAAGCACAGCTTGATCCAAATACCTACATGTCTCTATCTTACTCTCTGTGGGCCAACTTCTCTTTCGTGTATTTGTACAATGTTGCTATCTTCTTTTAGTATCTCCTAGTAAATTATAGAAATAGACCATACTAACCAAAAATGCAAGTAAAATGATTTATAAATAACTCTATAGTTCGACTACGATTATTAATGTGGAAATTGAAAAATTTTATGCCATTCATTCACTGATAAAAATAAAGATAAAAAGAAGAACATGATTGGATTGTTGAATCAGGAAATCAGTGAATTAAATTCCCATTGTCTATGGATTCAGTACGTAATGTGGCAACATTAGTACTACATGTCAACTATCAATAAACAATATGGCGGTTGTTTATTATTGTTTTGGTTTTTAACATATTTAAAGTTAATTATAAGTATAAACTCAAAAAATGGTGCAAAATTGTATAGTGCGTGGTTACGGTAGTACGTGGCGTCAAGGATGTGATATAAAATTCCACGCGTAAGTGTTTAAACTTGTTTAAATGGTGATTTCTTGCTTGGAAGGTTATCATACTTAGAAAGCGAAGTCGGCCCACAGAGAGCAAGATAGTAAATACAGACTGAGCATCAAGTAGGTATTGGAAGTGAGGCCTCCATGTTTATCTATAGCTTCATGCGGGACACTGACTTGTTTACGAGAGCAGAGATATTAAATAAAAAAGGCTTTACTTTCTTATACCGGCCGTCGATTTAAGGGCTGGGAGTGGGTGGGGTGGGCGGGGGGGAGTGTGTAGACCCCCTCCTGTGAAGGAAAAAGCGCGGAAGCCCCCCCGATTTTTTTTCATATTCTAACCTAAAAAAAAGACAAAACACCAGGATCCAACTTTTGTAGGTTAGGTTATGTTAGAACTGTGACTACAACAACGCACGAGCCGAGCGAGCCAAGCGAGCGTGCCGCGGCAGCGGCCGGCGAAGTGCCACAAATTAAACTTTCGCACTAACGTGCTTCGCGGTGGAAAACATTCTAAATAATGGGTATCCCCGTACCCCGACTCGGATAGATTAGGTTAGGGTTATTTTTTTTTTCAAACCACTTAGACCGGCCGTCGATTTAAGGGCTGGGAGTGGGTGGGGTGGGCGGGGGGGAGTGTGTAGACCCCCTCCTGTGAAGGAAAAGGCGCGGAAGCCCCCCCGATTTTTTTTCATATTCTAACCTAAAAAAAAGACAAAACACCAGGATCCAAGTTTTGTAGGTTAGGTTATGTTAGAACTGTGACTACAACAACGCACGAGCCGAGCGAGCGAAGCGAGCGTGCCGCGGCAGCGGCCGGCGAAGTGCCACAAATTATACTTTCGCACTAACGTGCTTCGCGGTGGAAAACATTCTAAATAATGGGTATCCCCGTACCCCGACTCGGATAGATTAGGTTAGGGTTATTTTTTTTTTCAATCCACTTAGAAATCTAGAATATAAAAAAGGGGGAGCGTCCGCGATGTTTGCCGCCCACGAGTGACTAAGTTAATTTTTATGCATTTTTTAATTATATTACGTATTATAATGTATATAACATTTTTAACACCCCAACTCGGATAGATTAGGTTAGGGTTATTTTTTTTTTCAAACCACCAATAAATCTAAAATATAAAAAAGGAGGGGGCGTCCGCGCTTTTTCCTTTACAGGGAGGGTTCTACACCCCCTCCCCCTCCACTCCCAGCCCTTAAATCGTTCAAACCACCAAGAAATCTTGTTTTTTACGAAAGTTAGGTTAGAATATTAAAAAAATCGTATCTCAAAAAGACTTCCGCACTTTTTCCTTCACAGGGGGAGGTCTACACCCCTCCCCCTCCTCCCCCCCCCCCACTCCCAGCCCTTAAATCGACGGCCGGTATAGGAAAGCTTAACCATAAAAAATACTGGCAATCACCTATTAAATATCATTTTGTCGCAAAGCAACACTGGGCGTCGTAGATACGGTAGATCTATATGAAAACTCTGAGGAAAAATCTCAACTCGATTAAACTCGATTACGAAACTCAGTCTAATGCATGAAGCTATAGATAAACATGGAGGCCACACTTCCAATACCTACTTGAAGCTCAGTCTGTATTTACTATCTTGCTCTGTGTGGGCCGACTTCTCTTTTTAAGTATGATAACCTTCTAAGCAAGAAATCACCATTTAAACAAGTTTAAACACTTCCGTGTGGAATTTTATATCACATCCTTGACGCCACGTACTATAGTCCGACCGAGACCGCTGTACCGCGCCTTGGGTATGTGCGCGGCGAGAGGGGGGGTAAAGGTGATCGTACATATAATGTCAGCACCGCACGCGCCGAACGCGCCGCATTTTCCTGATGGCCTCGCACATCCGCGCCGAACGCGCCGTAAGCAATCTTTGGTATTGCCAACACGTTTTGCAGTTTTACCTCTGGTGTGACAGTGAGTGGTATTGTAACATTGAGCTATAGAAGAAATTGTTGTAATATGCTCTAAACATAGCCGCCAGTTTAGACTTGCGCATGTACAGTCGAGTGAGCAATACAATACATACACTAGGAAATTATTATAATGTAAGAAATTTAATAATTAGGAACATTCTAGGATTTTTTTAATATTCTAACCTAACTTTCGCAAAAAAACAAGCAAAGTGCGGACGCCCCCCCCTTTTTGAGATACGTCTGACTTCTAGTGCCGAGAAAGAAACAGAACAGCATCTTATATGTGAATGCAAATCAAAACCTATTTTGACCCAAGACGAGCGCATTACGACGAGCTTTGATTAACTTTTTGGAATATGTTGGACAAAATAATATACTTTACTTAGTAAAATAACTTTCGAAGTTCTTACTCAAAATATAATCGACGAAATCGGCATTTAACAGTCGACTCTGAGTGTCGTGTGGTTTAGGTTTAGAAGACTTGAACACGAATGATTCAAATAATCGATAGAGTCAATCAAATAATTCAATTCAACTGGAATTATTCATACTTTGAACTAAGTTAGCGAGTAGTTCTTCTCAACTTCGCTTACTAATAATTAGCGAATGACTAGAGACTCGACTGACTCGACTTAACGCTTCACTTGACGAGTCCGCTTGATGCATCACTAGTGCATCGTGCCGCTAATGTGAAGTGAATCAGTTTTGTAGTTATATCGTTGAGACGTGTTTTATATTGTATTTATTTTGTTTCATATTTTAAAACATTTCGCAAGTTCACTATTATATTAAAAAGAAATAGTTAAAATTATTCAATATTTCAATATTCGGGCCTCCCTCCAAGCATTACTTTGACACATTTTAGAGACGCCATGTTTGTCACGTTTTTGCCAGTGGCGATTGCGGCGAATATAAAGCCAAAAAATTAATTTGCAGTTTGCAGTAGCGTCAGTGTGAGCAATTGTTAATCAGTGGTGTAAATAATAATTTACAATGAGTAGGGCTTTTTCGAAAAATAAGGAGAAGCGATCACGTTCGTCTTCAAACGAAAATAACAATGTAAGTATCCCATAAATTCCCGCTCTCCTCACCAATGTCGTTGCGTTTTTCAGTAAATGTGCGGCCTCACGCGTAGTTGTCTTTTTTTATCTTGCTGGCGACTTTATCAGAATGGTCCTAACGCGTTGAATACATCCAAAAAGTCAGCGTAGAAGCATTTGCTTTTGCGAAGTTTTTAATCCCAGTCCATGCTTTGCTATAACAGGTGCATCTTCTTTCCAGTGTCATTATGTTAAGTTTTCTTACAAGTTTAGTACCTATCTTGTTATGTGCTTAATGTGTACTCTACTATGAAAGCCTTGTTAGAGCAGAATGTAATAACAAGGTTTACATATATTTGGTTTTCAGTGTACATAATTCATTAGCAAACATTGTTATAATAAAGTTAAATGGAACACAATATTGATGTAAAATTATATATCACTACTAGCTGTTGCCCGCGGCTCCGCCCGCGTGGATGTCGAAATTCGTTTCAAAAACTATCCTATCTCTCAAGTTGGATCGAACTGCACATGGTGTGCGAATTTTATTATAATCGGTTAAGTGGTTTAGGAGTCCATTGAGGACAAACATTGTGACACGAGATTTATAGATATTAAGATGTAATATGGGCTAGCTTGATAGAAGGTATAATTTACCAGAAGTACACATTACAGTACACATTTTGAGATGAGGTTAAAAAAAAATTGTTCTAAAATTTTTTGATCAGTTTTTTGACATGTTACTAATATTTTATTTGTGAAAGCTTGCTTATTTTTGAATGTTCATTACTCAAGGATGCATAAATAGCTGAATGAATGAAAATATGGCACACCGTATACAACTTGGATAAACTTAAATTTTTATGCCTATAATTTTTTTACCTATAAAATATTATAGGATGCACTTTATTCCTTTTTCAATCTGGAATGATGTACAGAAGAAAACCTTCAAAGAATGATACAAATTTGGATGAAATTTGATAACCAGTAAACCTAGTTTTGCACTTTAAAAGTGTTTTTTGTAACAGGAATTGTTCTTAAGCCTCATTTGTATGGAGACTAGTGTTGCTCAAATTTTGCATATCATGATCAGTCATTTGAATTACTTATGTCTCACAAAACTGATTGATTATAACTATAAATAGAATCCATACCTTAAAGCAAACATTGATTAGTGCCAAGTTTTATTCAAACATACATACAGTACAACTTTATCCTCCAACAATGATGTATGCTAAAAATGTATCTATTTGTAATAACCACTGTTTTACAACAACTTTCAAATGGCTGAAAAGTTAAATTCGGAAAGTGGACCCTGGACCTGAGGTGACAACCTCAAATGTGACTGGGCTAATACTACTAACTAACACAAGGATAATGATTAACTACTATTGTCGATGAACTCTAATTGAGTTAGTATTATTTCCTAAGGGGACACCGGTAACCAGGCCGATGATCAACCATTGAGTCAAATTATGAAGTTCGTTTCTCTTTGGTCATGCTTATTGTATCTCAATATGCAAAGAAAACAACCTAAGACAGTGCTTATATTATGCCATCAAACATTACAAGGCAGTATATAAACAATTGCAATTTGTATTTATTTATCAATAATTGTTACATTGTGTTTGAAATTTTTAACACCATCATCAATATTGAAATAATAGGTTTAAGTTTAAAGCAATGCATATATGAATGTATTTATGATACATACAACAAAAAAGTAATTTTTAAAATTTTCATATCTATTTGAAGGAGGTAATCTTTGGAATGGCTCGGCAGATTTGATCTTTTGCTGGCAGATGGGTAATTTTGTAAAGCGTAACATAGATTAATTTTGAAAAAGAATAAGGGTTCCACTTAAAACCTTAACAATATAAATCCACATGGGTGAAGTCGCACAGGTGGTAAATTAATAACTATGCCATGAAACTGTACTGACCTGTCATTGTACTTTTGTTAACGAACAAAGTCTTTTCTATGCTTTTGTGTTGGGGAAATGGGTGAAATGGCCCACTCAGCAGCATGGTTGATCATCCAGCCAGTCACCATCATTCCTGTTAGAAATAATTATTTGTGATTTTGTGTAACTTATGCATCACTAGTGTTAACTGGTTACATGCAGCTTCACCCTTGTGGAATTCTGTTCCCATTCCCACCTCACATAAGATAAAAATTGAGGATACAAAATAGCTGTGCCAAATTTCATTGAGATCCATACATCCATCACAGAACATGATTGAGTAGTAGACATCCAAACTTACAAACATCTTCACAATCTTTCATATTTATAATATTATGAAGTAGGATGTATTGCACTTAAACTTAGTTGTTTCTGAGGAAAGAAAAGAGGCAGTGCATGCTGGGCGTAGGTAAATTATATAATTCAATTGTTCTTTTTGAAGTATGTATTAGCTGTAGGCAGCAACTGATTGTTCTCTAGCTTCACATTGGGTTCTGATCCTAGTGAGTGCACCAAGTGTTTGAAATAGCCCACTTAACAATGTCTCATCATTTTTTTCAGTCGTTCGTCAAGAATGTAACATCAAGAGTATCAGGTTTGCTGCCTGCTACAATCACTAAGTGGTTCAGCTCCCCGAATTCTTCAAATGCGAATGGATCGGCGCCAACTGCTGATGTCACAGATTCTTCTACAGAAGATGAAGGGCCTGAGACCCCAGTTGTAACCCAACCGCAAGCAAAGCGAATGCGCTATAACCCTCCCAACAATTTTAGCCATTTTGGTCCCACAGAAGTATGATATTACTTTTCCTTAGTACCTAACTAGTATTTGCCCTTTTTAGGCCTGTAAACTTTAATATTGTGCACATTATAAGTTATAGTTCAAAAATTCCAATTATTTATTACTGTTATGTAGCTAAATCAGTTTTTTAAGTGAATTTGAAGTAGGTAGGTACTAGTTATGTTTTTAAAACAATTTTACATTTAACTTTCAGGCCAATTGCACTACAAATAATCTTGAAATCACGGAAATACCTGTCAGTCATTTTGCTAGCACTCCATATTCTACCAATAGAAACAACCTCAATCTTACACAAATGCGGAGTCCAATTGAAATGTTTACCAATGAGCCTATAAAAGACAAACTTGATAGAGACTCATCAAGGTTTAAGTCAACACAACACACGGTATCCAACATAGGCAAATCAGTTGCCACCAAGAGAAAATCCATTTTTGATAGAACTAGTAATGAAGATGCTACCAAACCAAATGGTAAGTTTTTGAGCATTATTCAGTTCTTATCTTTTTATATTTGTGTAGGAGCAGATATAAGCTATATTTTGATTCCATGCAATGGAATGGAGCTCTTGCCATTAGATTTTAATTAATGAACCTGTGAAACAAATCCAGGTCACAAACATGCACAACAATCATCACAACGAGGCAGTATCAATACTTTTTAAAACTCGAGTTATTCACAACTTATTCAAGCATATAAATTTCAGCCAAATCACCAACAGGAGATGTGAAAAGGCCTTGCTTCAAGCCTACACTACTGGGCTCGCCCTTCTATCCGGGTACAACAATATATGGTGGAGCAGCATCTTCATATGTAAATCAAGCCAATATCCAGCAACAGTCTGTTGCATTGGTGAATGAGTCCCACAGTAAGGAAGACAGTGTGCAGACCATGAGCACTGCAGCACGACGTATTATGGATGTGCTAGAATCTTATTCTTCACCATTAATGGAAGCTCGAAGAATCCCTCATTACACTAAACCGAAAATTGAAAGATACTATTCTTCAAATAACTCACTAAAACCCAATGAAAACCCAATTGCGTGTAAGTATCACATAGGATTATTATTTAAGTTATTTTTTATTTATTTATCTACAAAAAATTACATCTATAATCATGAATTTATCAAAAAAAATCGTAGTTTCGGTCATGTAGCCCCGTTTGGGTAAAAGCCACATTATCTTTTTCCACTTGTCCCTGTTCTTAGCAATCTGTATCCAAACCTCCTGTTTTGGTAGTTATGTTGTCAACTCATCTTTTCTTTTGACTCCTTATATTTCTTTATCCTTGGTATTGGGTTAGGTGTCCTACCCAGTTCCACTTTTGTTTTAAGTTGAACTGGAACCATCTGTTATTTTGGTTTTCGTAGGGATATCTTCGGTTTCTTATTTCATATTTATTCTTCTCAAAGGAGATGTTTCATAAAATGTATGGAGACTGGCCCAAAATTGTACAGTACTAAATATAGCCAGACAATATAGTTTTTTTTTTTTCATTATTAAATTCTTATAATATTGCCTCATTTTAGTGTTAAATCAAATAATTAATTATAACACTTTCCTGCAACACAACAAAAATGGGGCGGACTTTGGATTTTGTATACTGCACACCGATCCATGGTTATGATAATAATTTAAATCAACTCATGAGATGTTGTTTCCATATGATGGTGGCAACCATAGGGCGGTTTTTGTTGCTAGGATTTTGCCCTATTCTGTTTTTATGTTGCAATTTCTTAAGTGAATACCTGTGTCTATTATAGTGTCTTTGAGATAATTGACTAACTCAGCTTCTGGTTATCTCTTTCATAAATTCCAAAGAAGACCAGGATATACTCACGTTTCTCTTTTTGCGATGTAATTTTTTTTGTTTATAATTTTGTATTTTCCATTAGCATTTACATTTTTTATTTATCCATCGCTTCCATAACATTTTTTGTCACTGGATTTGTTATGTTAACAGCCTGTTTATTTAATTTCTCATCCATTTTTGGCAATAAAAACTCCATACTTATTTCCATTTTAGTCCCGGATTGTGTTAGGTTATGGTTACCTTGGATTATGGGTAGTATTAATATTGTTGGCAACAGTGGATGTCACAAGTAGCAGTTGTCACAGGATGTCACATGTGTCACTTATTGTCCTTGGATGTCAATAGTGTCAGTTATTGTCCCTTTATCAAAATTGTAGGGTAGACAGATATTTTTTCAAATCAGTTGTCAACAACAACTGATTTGAAAAAATATCGTGAATCACACTTTTTGTTGTTGAGTTGAGTTGTTGAATGTTTGTTTGAATTTTTTGAAACAGGTAATTATTTATTGCCCAGTGATCACTCTTTACTTTGTTCTCTGTTGTTTATACTATTGAATTTCCACTGTGACGCCCTTATATCACACTTTTAGCGCTGATTTTTATTTTTATTTCGCGGAAGACTTTGACTTACGTGTATCTACATGTGATGACAGAATGTATTAGGAGCTAGCAAACTTTGTTCATATGTCACAGATACAATTTTTATCTATACAAACTACCACTCATTATTTCTGTTTGTTTTATGCAGCATACAAAACCCAGGAGCTTTATGTGCCAAGCATTGCCTCGAGACTGCGGATAAAACAAAGATCACGTCTAATGGATACTACAAAAGCAGCTCGTCAAATAATAGCCTCTCACAGCAGTACATCTCCTTATCCTTTAGTACATCATCCTGCAACACCTACTACTCCTGATAGTCCTTCCACTGAAGGCCAATCAAGGTAAGCATTTTTGTTTACATATATGCATACTCACGCACCATCTAGTTCTGTGCTTACATACTTCTGCTGTCATTTAACCTTTCATGATTACATTGTTTAAAAAAAAATGTTTTGTTACAGTTGTCACAATTTCTATTATATTCTAGTGAAAAATTACAATTATATAATTAGCTTGTTAGATTTGCATGTTACTTTTTATTGCTGCCCAAAAGTGCCAGAACTGTTGAATATAACAGTAGGAGTTATTAGTTCAGTGAACATTTTTTTGATGTCGATACAGTCTCTTTTAAATAGCTTCATAGTAATATATGTTATTGCATGTTTAGGTTACCCTACTGATATTATTATAAATGTGAAAATGTTATGCTTGTTACCACCCTCTTAACTGAAAGCCGAAAGGATCTGGCTGTAATTTGGTACAGGGATAGATTGTAGTTCAGTATAACACAAAGGCTTTTTTATTAGTTTTAAGAATAAGTAACTGATCAAATCAGTTTAATTATAAGTTAGGTCTAAACACAAAGGCTTTATAATAAGACTTTTCAGTCGCTTACTGCTAGGGTACTATTTTCTGATCGGGGGAGTGTTAAGTAGATCTGTGATATGATATTAAATAACACACATAGATAGTTCGGCCATCGGCAACAACTGGTGTTGCCAACCATTTCTTAATATTACCATATTTTGTTACTACCTCAACTTACACTTACAACAATAGTAGTGGACCAAGAGCCCATGAACGCCAGACCTTCGTTATTTTATAAAAGCTGAAAGTTTGTCAGCGCATGCTCCCAATACAGGTAAGAACGATGGCCCATTATGAAGTTCGGGTCATGGTGGCTTTGGCAGAAAAACGGTACTAAAGTGTAGCAAGCGCAAGGCAGTGGGTGCGAGTGAGACGGCAAGTCAGGTCTATTACGACCCCTCACTACGCATATTATGGAATTATAAAATTGGAATTCTAATTACAATTTTAGGTTTATTACGATCCCTCACTGCGCATGTATTGGCATTATATAAATGGAATTATAATTCCAATTGTGTAATTCCAATACATGGGCTGTGAAGGATCGCAATAGACCTGATTCGCCATGTCACTCACACCCACTGCCCTGCGCTCGCTCCTACAGCTACCCTTTAATACCGTGTATCCGCCAAAGCCACCATGACCCGAACTTCATAATGGGCCATCGTTCTTAGCTGTATTGGGAGCATGCGCTGACAAACTTTCAGCTTTTATAAAATAACGAAGGTCTGGCGTTCATGGGCTCTTGCTCTATAGGGGAGGTAGCATTAATTTTTTTTACCGATAGCCGGCTGATATTCTTCACGACAATAGATCTTGCTAAAACATACCAGAATTGACCGTCAGACCCCGCCCCCGCGATGGAGTCGAAGGCGACAGCATGTTAAAGTTGTAAAAAAAAATTATGCTCCGGCCAATTTTCTGCTACATGAAAATTTATATGGTGATTCCTGAGGTTATTTTCAACTGAGAAATAACCGTCAGATTTGGTGTGTAGAAGGGGGTTATACGTCAGTCGCGTATTTAAGCATGTTAAAAATGTTCAAGTATAAACAAATTCTATACCGTATCGTAATCGGGCTCCAGAACCTGAATTTCTTCACAAAGCGGTCACCGTCACGTGGTGCTCCCGGGCAACGGAGGCGAGCAGCGCCCCCCGCTCGCCCCGGGGGACGCTGGTGCCGCCAGCCAATCTGGCCGAGGTGGTAGTGAGTGACCCTCTAGCTAGAGGGCTACTCCAAGGTTCTCCACGTGTCCCTCTGAAGAGCAGAGGGCACAGTGGGGAGCGAGTGGGGGGCGAGCTAAATGTCCGCGCGCCGACGGTTTGGTGACGGGACTGCCGCCTGTCCCTCTACACCCCTCCGTCGCGACGGCGAAGTGGCGCGATGCTCGCCCCACCCCCCATTCCGGTGGTTGACGGGGCCGTCATAAAACCGTAAATGGCCCGTCATAAAACCGTAAATGGCCCGGGGTCAGCTGGAATTAAGACCCGAGGCGGCGTGCGGTTTTAGTCGGTTTGATCCTGACATAACCATACTCGATGGCCGACGGGGGTGGTAGGTATCCATGAGTATTTCCGCACGATTAAAAAAGGGGTGTCACAATAGCGCTGCTAACCCTGAAGGGGTGAGCACCCCTTCAGGGTTAAAAATAAAATTGGTGGGAAGCGCTCGCTTCCCACCAATTTTTATGCGGCAGAAAATTGCTCTGAGCGTAATTTTTTTTACAACTTTTTGTCACCTTCGACTCCACCGCTACCAGACTGGTTGACGGTCAACTCTGTAAATAAAGACCTATTATCGTGGAGAATATCAGCTGGCTTTCGATTGGTTGTGAGAATTAACGCTACCTCCCATACTATAACAAAATGCTAGGTGCATATTTACCCCACTATTTAATTCTTGTCATCTATTAATATCATTAATGATGAAAAATGAAGTAAATATCAGTATTCATCTGTATAATATATTTTGTAACAAACCAAAACCTAAACTATTATTTCTTATCAAATAAATCAAACATTTCCAAAAAATTGTAATGTTTCATTTCGCATAATCCCTTAGTAAGATCTGTGGGCATCTCTGAGGTAGACAAGTATTTAATGTTTAAAATTTTACTAGCAACCTTCTCTCTGAAAAATGATACCGCATATCTATTTGTTTAGTTATTTTATGATGAATAGGATTGACTGACAATTTATGGGCTGACTGATTGTCATTATATATTGGTATAGGGTAAGTTTCATTAATTCTAATAATAAATTTTGCAAATACCACTGCTTCTTTGCAACATTCTGAAATACCAATACACTCTGCCTCCGTACTAGACAATGCTACTGTATTTTGTTTCTTGATTTCCCAAGATATTGCACAGTTTGATAGCCTGAAAAAATATCCAGTATAGGATCTTCTATCGGTTCATCAACTACATTACTGGCCCAGTCTGCATCTACAAGAGCTTTCTACTAGCTGAAAACTTTAAACAGAAAGATAGTTTTCTTTAAGTACTTTAGCACTCTCTTAGCATAAGCCCAATTTTCCTCATTAAAACAGTTATTAAATTGATTTAAGAAGTTAACAGAAAATACAGTATCAGGATGTGTGAGCACAGCTATATCTCTGCTATACTTTATTCGGTCGGGTTGTCAAGAGCCGTTCGCGCGCTCGTAACGCATGTACCTACTATGCGTTCATTCGAATATTGTTGGGTTAATAATGCACGCTATTGTAATATACTACTCCTTTAAAGTACGGATGCGAATCCAACAAGTCAAGTATAAACTTGTCTCTTTAATACTGTATTAAGATAAAAAATATTGAAGTAATTACTTGTGTTAGGCTATTTAATAACTAAAGAATCTAACCTAATAAATTATAAATAACCAGTGGCCTGGGTCGTGGTGGGTAGGCACGGGGGGGGGGGGGGGTACATTCGTAAAAAGTAATCTAGTCACACAAATAGGTGGGCTAATTAGCCTAGTTTTGAGTGCCTGTTTCAAGTACGGAGGCTGTATATACGGCCTAATTTAAGATGATGAATGTATTAGTACCTATATACTTATAGGTAGGAACATAACTTCATGCGAGGCAAGGCTATCGTATTTGTCTTTTGGTTTGTTAGACTGGAAGATACACGTAAGTAGGTACCCAGGTACCTTGCTATAATGTTATTTAAATGCTTTTGAGAAAAGCAACCCTAGCCTCACAAGGTTATAATCCGCGCGCGATGAAAATGTGAAGGAACCTTGTCAAAGTAAATCGAAAATGACAGTACTCACGTAGCGTTAGCCTGTTAACACCGACTTTGTTCTTGATTGAAATATCTATCAAATGCCAAAACTATTTCGCGAGATTGACTACTCAAGATTTTACCCCTTTTTCCACTCATTATTAATCTTTAATCTATATAAATAAAAATTAATTGCAATTCTGTTAGTATTGCAAAAACTCGAGAACGGTTGAACTGTTCTTACCTATCAGACATTTGATGTTCGTCCTATCTCCTATCACTCTCGTCGTCGTCGTTTCGGTATTTTTGGCACGATTACATGTAGATCCATGTAGATCAGATAAGAAAAGGCGGTATATTAAAGATAGCTGTTGCCCGCGGCTCCGCCCGCGTGGACGTCGATTTTCGCGTTTTATTGCCGGTTCTAATCAGCCGATTGTGATCAAATATACGTAAGATTTTGAGTCTAACCAAGACCTTTCTAATAAAAAAAACGCATCAATATCCGTTCAGTTCTTTTTACGTCCATCGATAGCGATAAAAAATACCAAACGGATTTTGATGCGGTTTTTTTTAAAAAGGTCTTGCTTAGACTAAAAATTTACCGTATGTTTGGTTGTAATTGGTTAAGTAGAACCGGAGATATGACCAAAAACGACCTAAAAACGAAGCGCGGGCGAAGCCACAGGTTTCAGCTTGAATAAAAAGTAGCCTATGTGTTGCCCAAAACTATGAACTATAATCGTAACAAGAGTTTGATCAAAATCCCTCCAGTAGTTTCTGATTTTTGCGCGCACAAAAATTTGCGGACAAACAGACAATCATACAATATTATAATTATTATTATATATAAATCTCGCATTCAAAATTAAACTCATTTAGAAATATAGTGGCACTAAAAATACAGCTTCGTTTTGTGAGCTTCGACATGAGTTTGCCGACGCTACGGGTAGCCGGCGGCCCACTTACGTCTCAGTTCCAAAAGGTAGCATCACATTTTGATCGCGCGCGGATTATACCAGTAAGGTCAAGCGGCTGCAAAGTAAAAGTAACCCTACGGACAAGGTGTTAAGATACATGTTTGCACGCAGTCGTCGGTCACGTGGATGTTTAGGTATCAATCTCAATAGGTATAATCCGCGCGCGATGAAAATGTGAAGGAACCTTGTCAAAGTAAAACGAAATAGACAGTTCTCAAGTAGCGTTAGCGTGTTAACACCGACTTTGTTCTTGATTGAAATATCTATCAAATGCCAGAACTATTTCGCGAGATTGACTACTCAAGGTTTTACCCCTTTTTCCACTCATTATTAATCTTTAATCTATATAAATAAAAATTAATTGCAATTCTGTTTTAGTATTGCAAAAACTCGGGAACGGTTGAACTCTCGTCGTCGTCGTTTCGGTATTTTTGGCACGATTACATGTAGATCCATGTAGATCAGATAAGAAAAGGCGGTATATTAAAGATAGCTGTTGCCCGCGGCTCCGCCCGCGTGGACGTCTATTTTCGCGTTTTATAGCCGGTTCTAATCAGCCGATTGTGATCAAATATGCGTAAGATTTTGAGTCTAACCAAGACCTTTCTAATAAAAAGAACGCATCAAAACCCGTTCAGTTCTTTTTACGTCCATCGATAGCGATAAAAAATACCAAACGGATTTTGATGCGGTTTTTTTTTAAAAAGGTCTTGTTTAGACTAAAAATTTACCGTATGTTTGGCTGTAATTGGTTAAGTAGAACCGGAGATATGACAAAAAACGACCTAAAAACGAAGCGCGGGCGAAGTCACGGGTTTCAGCTTGAATAAAAAGTAGCCTATATGTTGCCCAAAACTATGAACTATAATCGTACTAAGTTTGATCAAAATCCCACCAGTAGTTTCTGATTTTTGCGCGCACAAAAATTTGCGGACAAACAGACAATCATACAACATTATAATTATTATAAATCTCGCATTCAAAATTAAACTCATTTAGAAATCTAGTCGCACTAAAAATACAGCTTCGTTTTGTGAGCTTCGACATGAGTTTGCCGACGCTACGGCTAGCCGGCGGCCCACGTACGTCTCAGTTTCAAAAGGTAGCATCACATTCCTATCGCGCGCGGATTATATGGTTGATTTTTCAGGCAGTGCGTTATCTGTACGAAGTATTAGGTAATCGGTGGTACCATTCTTTTTATCTACAACCACTCTCATTCCCAAACAATTCTTAACACATCCTAAATCTTTAATTTTAAGTTTAGATGACAAATTTTCTTTTAACAAACTAGTTTCGTGTTAATTATTTGAAAATACAAAGAAATCATCAACATATAATGCTACTAGCTGTTGCCCGCGGCTCCGCCCGCGTGGATGTCGAAATCCGTTTCAAAAACTATCCTATCTCTCAAGTTGGATCGAACTGCACATGGTGTGCGAATTTTATTATAATCGGTTAAGTGGTTTAGGAGTCCATTGAGGACAAACATTGTGACACGAGATTTATATATATTAAGATAATATATCTTTACTTTTTTATCTATTTTTGTAAACAAACATGGTTCAAGTTTAGATTTTTTATAACAATTCATCAACCCTTTGATACAATGCCCTGCTTGATTGTTTCAAGCCATAAATGGCACGTTTCAATCTCAAAACCCTACTTACATTATCACTCATTCTCTGAACCTTTTCCTGTGATGCGGCTGAACTTCGATATTTTCCGTGGAGCGACTGCCATCTGACCTCCACAACCTATGGTCATTATGACCAATGGCGATATCGAAGTTCCGAAGTTCCTACTTACATTATCACTACTATCCTGAAAACCTGGCGGAATCATCATTAGAAACTTTTTCATTTAAGTAACCATTTAGAAAAGCAGTACAAACATATAAATGACCATATATCTGACATATGTCTGACAACAGGTGGAAAACATTGATCGAAATCAATGCCTGGCCTCTGGGTGAAGCCCTTAGCAACTAATCTGGCTCTGTATCTTACTTTATCATCAACCTCTAATTTGCGTTTAAAAACCCATTTACATTTTACAATTGTGCCATTGGCTGGAATATCAGCTAATTCCCAAGCATCATTTTCCTGACATGACTTAAATTCACTTTGCATGGCTAATTTCCACTGTTCACTTTCTGGTCACCAATTTTACAAATCAAATATTTGAATTTTTTAATTATTTTAAATAGCTATTAATCAGTACATCTTGTTCACAGGCCGGAAGCTGAAATCGAGCAAGGCAACAAACTGACTTCCAAAGTTAAAGCAAGGGTGACACGAATTAATCGTACTCAAGATCATCTTGATATGGTTATACCTGTCAACCTACCATCCGCCACTTTAAAGATCGACCAGAATAATTTACCCAAGTTCAGCTTCAATTCACCAGTTAACACAAAGATGCCTACTGAATCTACTTCTGGAGTAGTTATTCCTACATCCACTCCTCTAGCATTTACTCCTGTTCCTAAAAAACTTCAAATTAAAAACAACACTGAAATATCTACAAGTAAACCTGAAACGGAAACCAGTGGTAGTATCTTTAAATTCTCAAATCCTGTAAAAGTGTCCTGTGATACACCCGCACCGGACACAACACCGCCGAAATTCACTTTTCACAGTCCGGAGCGACGTATTGAAGAACAACAATGTGCTAGCAAAAATGATGTTTCTTCTGTTGTAGGTAAAGATAAAGAAACAGATAAATCTATGAATAAAGCAAAAGATTGGCAATGTCCTGACTGTTGGGTCAACAACAAGCCGGAGGTCGCAAAATGCGCCTGTTGTGGCTACAAGCAGAAGGTGGTGACTGCCGCCAAATGCGTCGTTTGTAAGCTGGCTGATAGTCAGGCACTAAAAGACAAATGTAGCAATTGTGAAAAGATGGCTAGTTCATCAATGACTAAATCCAGTCAATCGTCAAAGTGGAAATGTGATGGTTGTTGGATAATGAATGATGACAGTGTAAGCAAATGCCCATGCTGTGGTGAAAGCAAACCGAATGAGGCCAGCAAAGCAGCGAAGGCAGCAGCTCCTCTAAATCCACTTCCAAAAGACGTGAAGCCTTTGCAACTGCCATCTAATAGTACTACTTTCTTTGGATCAAGTAATCAAGACGATAGCAAATTTATAAGTTTTGCCAAAACCCAGAAGTCTGACAAATGGGAATGTTCCGGTTGTTTAGTGATGAACGAAAATGCAAGAGCCGCATGTGTTTGTTGTGGTGCAGACAAAGAGCCTAAGAGTAAATTACCTGAGGCTAAGTTTAATTTTGATCTAAATACTGATACATCATTTAAATTCGGGATTGATCCTAAGGTACAAGAAGCTACGTTAGCTAAGAAGCCTGAAACACAATTAACACCTGAGTCAAAATTGAAAGGAGTGTCCGAAACTAATAATAATGTGCTACCTGAAGCACCAACATTCACTTTTTCTTTACCCGCCAAGAAAACAGAAACCGAGATAGATGCTGCAAAAGATAAACCTTTGGAGCCTGTTAAATTCAGTTTTGGTATGCCAAAGGATGCAAATACATCGGCAAATCTGTCTAAATCTTCTAAAAGTGCATTTGAAGATGAAGAGAAATTACAAGAAGTTCCTCAAGTGAATTTTGCAGCAGCAATACAGGAGAAACAAAAGATTACAGGCTTTTTTGCAGCTCCGGTAACACAAGAGGTGAAAGATAAGCCATCAGCCCCCACATCAAACTTGTTCACCTTACCTACAGTTGAAGCAAAGAAAGACATGCCTAGCATTCCAATATCGCAGCCACCAGCAGTAACTAGTGCTGAAAAACCGCAAACACAGTCCACTTTCTCATTAAAACTGGCTTCAAATTTGTTTGGTACAACAACTATGGCTAGTAGTAATAGCTCTACGATTTCGTTTTCATCACCAGTCCAGAGCAGTGTAGCAACTACGAGTGCATCTACTGTGCCTGTCATGTTACCAGCAAGTAACCTAGCACTCATGCAAAAAAGTGAAGCGCCTAGTGCAACCCCGGCACTTACGCTACCCGCTCCTGCGTTAGCGGCTCCTGTGTCTGTTCCTGCATTGCCAGCTCCTGCAGCGCCCATTTTCAGTTTCGGGAGTAATGGAGTAAACAATCCTACTCAAACATCTGCTGAGAAACCGAATTTACAATTCACATTCGGCAGCAACAATTCTTCTAAAACAGACTCTGCACCATCTTTGTTGACATCTAACACGCAGCCCGCATTTAAATCCTTGTTTGCTCCTGTTAGTGTCAATAATGCTAAGAAGACGAACACCTTTAGCCTTACGCCAGGGAATTCATTAATTTCTAATAACGTTCTGACGTCTAACACTTTGAGTGGATCTAATGGAATTTCTACCACTAATGGTTTAGTCGGCAATACCTTATCAGGAAATCCAATGGTCGGTAACGGTTTATCGGGTAATATGTTAAGTACTAATACTATGACTAGTAATACATTTGCATCAAGCAGTCTGACTGGCGGGAATGCAGCTTCAACAGGCACATTAGGAGGTACAAATGGCTTACCTGGAAACACACTAGCTGGAGGAAATGGCTTACAAACCAATACGTTAACTAACAATTCAATACAATCCAACCCATCTAATATGTTTGTTAATGTTCAAAAAGAGAATATGTGGAACCCAAACCCGAACAACAATACACCATCGAGCAACTTGTTCACGTCAAACACGACGACGAATAGCCTGCAAAAGCCAACAACATTCACGTTCGGCACATCGACGCAGTTCAATGCTACTAGCCCATCTCCGGCTTTTGGCAATACTGCTCAGCCTGCGCCGAATATCTTTGGAATGGCTAATCAGAATAATAACAGTCAACCGTCTCTTTTCTCCAACCCTGCCCAAAACCAGTCTCCTGCACCAATGTTTGGCTCCCCTCAGCCGAATAATAACCCAGTACCGCAGATGGGCATGTTTGGCACATCGACCCTTGGCGCAACACCCACATTTGGGACACCGAGTGCTTCAATCAATTCTTTCGATACTTCTTCAATGACTCAGGCACCTGCTCCGTTTTCCTTCGGCGCACAGGCGCAAACGCCAATGTTTGGATTTGGGCAACAGGTGAGTTATTTTTAATAACTAATAAAAATTACTTTCAGGTGGGACTATTCAAAACCGGACTTTTGGGTCTTACGCAATTTTATACAGAAATCGTATCTGAATAATTTCGAATGTCAAAGATTTATTGATGAGGCTGAAACTTTTGAGCATACAATACAATAAAATATTCTTTATTGCACACCACAAGGTTACTAATTTGCTAAAACTTAAAAAAAGCATAGACTAATTTATATTTGTTTTTAAATTTCAGCAACCACAACAACAGCAAGAACAGTCTAGTGGAGTGTACAGTTTCGGCGGCGCACAACAAGTTCAGTTCAACATGGGCACGGCCACTAACACCACGTCTCGACGAATACGCAAAGCTGCTCGCAGGACACCACGATGAATTGGGTTTCAACATCAAAACCTTATCGGGAACCTAATCACACCAAGGGCAGTACGTATATGTAACAAATAGTGTTTGAGTGTGTACAGTGAAACATTCTTGTATGTTGTTACAAGGAGGTTTTATGAGAGTGCGTTCTTCACAGTGGGACTAAATTTTAAGTTAGGTACCTAATAAATAAAATGTGCTTTGTTAGGTGAATTAATTGTAACCTACTGGTTGAGAGTTTGGTTGTATATTATTTGAAAATTGTTAGTTGGAATTATAATATCCTTTTGAAGACTTACGTTTCACGATATAGCACGGATTGTGTCCGTTTAGTTGCTATTTTTTACTTAGTATATTGTTTTAAGTAGCCACATTGCTTATGATCGTGTATTTTTGTAACAGTTTCACAAAACAACAGTCTCAGGAACTAAAAAATGTGCTGGTGTTGCATAGAATTCGTTTTATGATTGGTTTATCTAATCCAGGTGTTGTTATAAAATGGTTTTTTAAGCTTGACTTGTTTGTTTAAACATTTTTACTTGACTTGAATTAATTTATTGTAATATGTATCATGACTACTGCACCATTGGACATATTAAAACGAATGTAAGAAGACTGTATGGTTTTAATATCTACCAAATAATTAGGCCATGCATATGGTGTAATAATTGACATGGATACTTCATAGTATATCTATTAGCTCTTAAACATGGATATCTTAGTGCTGGCTACATTAATACTTAAAAATTAACTTTGCCATTAGTTACACCATATTATCCTCGCATTATGAGGCCATATTCTACCAAGACGCCATTGTCGTGTTATCAACGTAGTAATTTACCAGTGATAAAGCCCTTTACGTGTAAAATTAGTTATATTACCACACTCCGGCGTAGCACGCATGTCTGTGCTTTCACTACTTGCTTCACCTGAATATATCAGCTTAAGTGGACGAAAAGATTGTAACAGCAATAAGACAACATAAAAATAAATTCTTCATATTGGTCCCCTTATCGCGCTTCTCTAAATATAGTCATTATATTAAAGAAATATCAAACTGTAGTGCTTATATGTAACATAACTATTGTAATTTATGATGCCTTTTAGAATGTAATGGTTCATATATGTACCAGTGAACTTATCCAATGCCTTTAGATACATGTCGATATATAGTGTATTTTAACTGAGGTTATGAGGCAATCCGAAACTATAGATCACAGTGTTAGAAAACAAGGTATTCCATATGATTACAATTTTTCTATTAATCATTTTGGTTAAACATTGTACTAAACTTGTCAGAACAGTTTTTTAACAAAAAAGAAAATACTGTGTTAAGCTCTTTTTATATAAAAGGTTCCCAATACAGTTGAAATTTATATCTTTTATGGTTTCGGATACCTCATACAGTCTCAGTTGAAAAACATTATTAACTACATATTATACACGAAATGAAATAATATTATTAATGAATACAACAGCAATAAAATTGTTATAATTTATGACTTCGTTTATAGTTATATTTTTTTCTTGATATCTATAAATATAGAAATATAAATTGACTAAACATAACACATACATAAAGTGCTCCCGACAATGCATAAATACAGAATAAAATTAATACATAAGTTAACAATATACAATGATTAATTACATACAAGCATATACAAGGTATACACAACGTCTAACCGACACAACATATTTGTCCCGGCAACATATTTGTCCCAGCCAATGACGCGGTCCCTTTCAGCTCGTGATTGTCATGATGATTGGTTAGTCAGCGCGCCGTCGCATTGCCACCAAATAGACCTATAATCTCTTTCGCAGCTAGAGTAATGGTTTACCAGTCATAATTGCACACGGTTATTGATGAATTTGGAACGAAATAACACATAAAATAACCTTTTTTATTTTTATACCACTCAGGTCATGGCAGACTAGCACACGGCCCACGTGAAGGGTTTTCCCTATCCTCCGATCGGACCTCCGATAGGTAGGAGGAGCCGGAATATTTGACTGAAATAGCTATTTCGTCAATCTTGTCATAATTATTATGAATTGAACTAGACATGTGGAACAAAGTCTTTTATTAGTTTACCTTAAACTTACTAAATAACGTATAACATAAACTTCCTAACGTATTAACGTATTAACATAATGCCTTACCAACATACTAACATACTGACTTCCAAACATACTGACATACTGACTTCCCAACGTACTAACATACTAACTTCCCAACGTACCTACTAACATACTAATTATATGTATGTATATAAATATACAACAGTATATATATATAGCAATAGGATGACAACACTCTGAAACACTCAAGCTGCTTTGTTGATGTTGCCGGGATTAGTAGTACTAGGCTTCTATTGAACACTTCCGAGTTTTTATTAATTTGATTTGTTTTTTGGAGGCCTACATATTAAATTTAATAACAAGGCTCGCTTTTCATTTAAATCGTTAATAGATTCTTATAAATTAATCAATTTTCATGGGTCAAGTAGATTCAATTTTATAAAAAAGTTTTCCTGATAGCTTTGGCGATTTCGACATGGTTTCGCATTAAACCCGATTTTTAGCTCGATTTATCAAGCCCAAACTGTTTACAGAATAAAAAAGACTATGGAATGTGTTGTAAAATATACCTTATAAAAATAACAAAATGTGACTTAGATAAATGTATGTGTATTGTAAATTAGGACATAAAAAGCAAGACTTTTTATGTCCTATTTTTATTCACTGCGTCAACTTTACATTAGCTTAATTATTAAACCATCGTAGCTTTTGCTTTTATTATCAACAACGACTGGTTGGGTTTTAATTCATCGAACTAAGACACTGAGCATAATCCAGGACACTAGGTATGTCACGATCCTGTCAATGTACCAGGGCCTCGATTCTGCTAAAGGCAAACCACTGTCATACCACTGATACTCTTAAAATGCCATTTAATTGTAGACTTTATTGTTTTCAGTTTAAAGTCTAAAATTAAATGATATTTTGTAGAGCGAATGAAGAAGTTAAATGCATTCTTCTCATTCGATTTTAGACTTTAACTGTATAGCGGTAAAGTCTACAATTAAATAGTGCTTTTTAGAGTGTCAGTGCTATTACAGTGGTTTGCCTTTAGCAGAATCGAGGCCCAGGTGGAAACGTTAGGTGTATCCAAACGATACCATCTCTAAGATTGACGTAATACACTCAACGTTTCCATCTTGTATATAACTTAGCAACCCGCCCTCGCTGCGCTGCGCTTCGATCCCTACACGTTTCTACGTTTTTGTTTAGGTTCATTGTCTTCACGTAAACCTCCATTGTTATAGAGGTTGTTAACTGTACTGTATTTTGCCAGGAGCCCTGTGAGCACATTTTATCTATGTTTATGTTATCGTTAAATTAAAATGTTTAATTGTTAAAGATGTTTTTAGTTAAATCTATTATGTAAGACGCTGTAAACAATACGTAGAGAGCTTGATTAAAAACATTGAATTTTAAATTCCTTGTGTGTGTCACCTTGACAGACAGAGCTTTCTCTACTATCATTACGTAAGATTGGCACAACATAATATATCTAGAAAATAAAAAAACGATTTGCACAATCCCCAGGGTTCAGTGTTCTTTCAGTCACAAATAAAAAGTTTCATTCGATGACCACAAAAACACTACTCTTATTATAGTAATTTTTTACTAGCCCGACATGATTTTCTAGCCAGAACACAGCTTTCATCACGCATATGTAGGTCATGGTCATTGTTTATAGATATTATAATGAGAAGAAAAATGTTCACTACACATCTACTAATTGACCACACACGGCAGGGAGAACGATTTTGTCCTTTATGATCATATTTTTATAGTCATATTTGGCAATTGAAACATGACATAGGTACCTATGTAAAATTGATTGTTATCTAAGGATTATTTCTTTGTGATTATGATGACGGAGCGTAAACGAAGTAATGCTGCAGTTATAACTCTGAACTAGTGAATAGGTATATTTCTTCGGATAAAAGCCAGGGTGGTTAATGTGAATGTAAGGGGTGTAAATGGTCTCGTACCTACATAAATGTATGAAAAAAATCGAGGCATTCTGCGACCACGTAAAGCACGTCAGTCCCTCGCGCAATGCAACTGAAGGAATCCGTCACATTCAGGCAAAAAAACTTACATAATGCGACAAGAAGAAACGAAGATAATTTTCTTCTCTAATGGAACTAATGGCTTGAATTAATGAATTAAAAAATTGAGTGATTCAGTAAAGTGACTCGTGAATTCAGTATAAAGTATAAAATAATGTGTTCGGCAACATATCATCACAATATTGTTTATTGCTTTTTTATTTACATTCATGCCGAATGACTTCATATTTAATTCATACACTATGTTCAATAAACCTATTAACTCATCTAACTGGTTAATCTGTTTAGTTTGTTTCGTCTAGACTACAGTATTGAAAAGTCTAACGATTTTAACAATGTACGAGAGTTACGTTTTACGTCAATGGAATTCTAGCGGTAAAGGACCAAGTGCGCGCTATTATGATACTTGATACTTTATGTGCCTTATTTTTCTATAGTTCTAAATTGATGGTCATACAAGAACGAACTAGTGGATGACGGAGTCAACTGATAATGTGCAGTGCAGAACTTATAGGATCTTACGAAATCCATCACTTCGATATTAAATTTGACAGCAATGAACAGTAGCGAAAGCGGTAATAAGTGAAAGTCGTTTTTATAATGTAATGCGTCAGATTACAAACTGTCGAAATATTGTTAACAGAGAGAGAATGATCACGCGTCTTGCATTTTAAATTACTAGCTTCCGTAACATAAAAAAAATTAACTGTGGTGTCACACCCAGGAAAAAACCACCCACAAGTGGTATCAAGTAAAACAAGAAAGATGTTCCCGGGATAAAAATAGTACTATTCTCAGAACAGCTATATGCGCAAAATTTATAAGAATCGGTCAAGCCGTTTCGTAGGAGTTTTCTTATACCTAAACACTGACACGATAATTTTGTAAATTAGATTAAGTTTAGCCTTGAAATTGGGAATTGCGTTGTAAAGCCACCCAAGCCGCGGCAGTTTGCCTTCTCACCTGATCTATCCGAATCGGATACCTAAATACCTATTAGATAATCTTATTCGAAGTCCATAATGACAGCCAGACTGACCGTTCTGTTTATGTTACATTGCAAAAAGTGGGATGCACTGACAATATTTCAAAATGCAGTACCTATATTATAAAAATGGAGATATAACTTTTTTCCAATACTTATTCATTTTTCCGCAAAGTACCTACATTATGAAACGGAGTAATGTATGTGAGCGAATCAAATCCTCAAACACTACGCTCGGTGACAATTGGCAATGTAACCATTACAATAACACGTTCACGTTTTTCACATCGGATTTACCTACTTAAGGCCAGCTTACCTGTTTATGCTCTGTGATTCTGACCAGAAATACGATTAACACGTTTTACAAAAATTAGTCAATGTGATGCTCGATAATAATAATACAATTATTATATTCGTGGGCAAAGTTAACTTTATACCTACATTACATTTAAGCTATTTATGTTTAAGTATTATTTTATTAGTAGAAAAGGGGATTCTAAAGAAAAAGCAATATTTTTTAAAAGCAATACTCTCATTTGCTTAGGTAAAAAATTGTATCAAACCATGTATTACTGGTTTTGTATGCAATTTAACACTACTTACTGTTTATTCCTTGAAGTAGAATGCCCTTTATATTAAGTATATTACATATTATAGTTTGGTAAATTTACATAATATAAGGACTAATTATACCGAAATGTGAGGCTAACATAGTTCTCAAATTGTTATGGTTGAATTTGATATGTTTTACACGATACAATATTATGCTGTTACAAGTGTATGTGGCTTTTGCATTCAACATGAAATATTATGCCGTAGAACTGTCAGCACAATGCCATTATATAAATTAGCAAAATTGAAATTAAAGGGTTATTTATTTTATTCGCTATTATTTAAGTTGAGAACCATGTTTCACACACAGTGATGTTTGCAATCAGTATTTTGAGTACTTTCAAAAATTAGCCTATATCAAAACTACTACGGCGTACTTTACCTACTAATATTTTCCTTTGTTTTTTCAAAAAAATTACTCCTTAATCAATTTAAATATCTTGACGCAAAACTTCCGAGTCAACGGGTTTGAAGTAATAAAATAGGAGCAAATTTTATTGTTAATCCATAAATAGTCTATTGCAATCTACTGCTGGATAGGTCGTTCCCAAAATAATATAGAAACTTGGAATGTAAAAATTACTCGATTTAGACATTAGATCCCATCTGCCTACACAAGAACCTACACAAGATCCTACATTTTTTTTTCGTTGTTTAACTGTTTTATTACTTTACGATTATAGGTTTTAGGACTTATATTTCTACGTTTTTTGGAAATTTATAAAGTTTAGATACTATAAATTTCATGTACCTAATTATAAGATGGATTCCATTTTTACTGTTGTATGATATTTCTTGGCGTCATAGTGGTTACTAGAAACGTGTTCAATATGCCTTTTATATACCCTTCCGTAAAACGACACGGTATTATCTAAGAAAGCTGGTCTTTCGTTAAAAAAATCTAAAATACCAAATTATTGAGACGTATGAATTTTTATTTTTTCTAAACTATTTAGTGTTAGCGCTTAAGTAATAATTTAAAATGGGTATATTATAACGATTATGATGAAAATATATAACATGAAAAGTGCATTATTTGAATGACTGGGACATGGTACTGACACATTGTGGTATTAAACACCTGTTGAAAATTACACCAAAATAGGAGAGTAATGTTTTTGTGTTATGTATCAGTGTGGTACTTACGCAATGTGTTAATACCTGATAATTTGTTATGGCCTGAGAGGCGTGCGTGATGATCCGCCTAGCTAGCGTGGATACAACGGTGCCACATTATGTTTTGAAGTGCAACCTACATTTAATACGCGTACACGGTCACAACATGTCAATGTTAAGCGACGGACACTACCTACGTTCAGTATCGCATTGGACTATGTACAAAACATATCTAGCTGATTTAAAAGAAACTTGTTTGTATTAGCATTCACAATTTAAGCGCGAGAAGCAGTGTTGTTTTATGTGCTGGTCTTTAACAAAGGTTAGCTAAATTATTGTTGTTTACGTTATTTTGTTATAAACGCTAACGCTATTAGGGATAACTTCGTATAAATTTACATGTATTATGCAATTTGTCTCAACAAGCGATACTTATTTGTCCGTAGTTTTATGCACTTTCAGTCTTTCACATCAATAAGCATAAACAGCGAATAAATTATAATAACTACTGTGGGATTACGACTACCCTCAGTACATCATTAAATTAGATCTTAATTTTCTTTTATAAGTTTAGATGTATGTCTTCGATGAACAGTAACTTAGGCAAAACATTGTAACAGCGGGAGAGTAATTTGTATATTGACAATATTGTGAGTTTAGTGAATTTTGGCAACGCGTTTGTGGTCCGCGAGTGACTGGTACGATATTTTGCTTCGGATTCATGTTGTTGATTGTATATATAGCTAATATTAATTATGTCAATATGACGTGTAGTCGCATTTGGAACTCATTTATTATTACATATTTTTTTAGCACATAATAAAATTTTATGTGTCCAAATGCTCACTACACATAGTCATTCTAGTGTAAAAAAAATATATTATCTACTGTATCTAAGAACATTATCAGTGGACATAACAATAAACGAATAGTGGAAGATTGGGGAGCAAAACTAATTGTGTTCTTGACAGTGTCTCTGATATTATGTATTAAAGTTGATAATAGACGGCAAATGAATTATCGTTGATTTTTTAAATACTTTTAGATTTGTTCCTCAATTAAAATGGCCATTAAAAAAACTATATTAAATATATTGTTTAATTTGACGTCCCTTAATCCTAATAAAACATAAAAATGATTAATACTCGTGCAGATGATCCTAAGTGATGTTGCAAACGTTTAGCTTTGAAGACAATGCAAAGACCCTGAAGCTGGATAACAAAAAAACCATCGGTTATGGACTCCATTTGTTTTGTTTTGACAAACTCTCTGGTGTTACATAATATTCAGGGTCTGATGACGGAGTAGCAACTCTAAAGTAAAGATACATCTATCGGGCTTGGGCTAATGTCCAAGTCTGATGTTGGAGAATGTAGCTGGTCTGGAACTAAACAAGATAGTCTCGTTATGTTGAGCGCCTTTGGCAGATCTTGGCTAGTAGGTACTCTGGCGCTACATGATATACCAACTAAAAAGTCAAAAATAAAATAGGTACTTATATTTAATTATAAAAACATTAAAAACCAGCTTTTATAGTAAGTAATTGTATTTATTTTGGCTATTAAATTATCTTAGGTAATTTATTTAAATTAAGAGAAGGGAGTAACACAAATAAAAGTTTAGGTGTCGAAAAATTTCGCCCCATCGACAGCTTTTATTGAAAAAGTCGCTTACCTACTAAAACTAAAACAATGTTATAAATACAAGGGTTGTGCTGGTCTCCAAAGCTTGTAGCGCAATTAGAACACAGTAAAAACTTGTAGGTATGATATAAGGTTTACCTCCGCAGACAGGCCTGGGAGCAACTATAGTAACCCTAGCTGAAGTAGCCGAGGCAGCGCGGCGGCTGCACGCGATGGCGCCCCCTACCCTTTTCACGGGGGCAAGACGAGAACAACGTGGTTCCCAAACCCGAGTAGGTCATCTTGAAACTGGAGGCGGCCAGAGTCAGTTTGGGTCACCTTACACTCCGGCGCTCAAAGACCCGTGACGGCGTACGGTTTTAATGGGTTCAAGTCTGTAGGGGCTTCCACACGAAAAAAGGGCACCCTTAGTCACTGCAGGGCTAAGAGGCTTGAGGTAACTGGTGTCATTTGTGACCCCAAAATGCCGGTTAAGTTGAAGGGGCATGACTATAAAACCATCATTAGGCTTGTTCTTTTACACGTCAACTCCGTCGGGCCCCCTGGTACGAGGGGTAGACCCAAAAACGTGCTGGTTTGACGTTGTAGAAGATGACAGGTGTGTCCAATTTGTTGATCTTTTATGATTAGGTACTGCTCCGTTCTTCTTGGTAACAGCGCAGCGCAGCGTGACGATATATAGGTACTAGGTAGGTACCCACTGTACCTAGCTTATAACTTTCAGGCATCTTCCAGTTTAAGCCGGTTTCGCACTATGGATGTAAGTAGTATATAATCACGGTATATAATATATCATAAATATCCCGAGATTTGTATCTATAGGTAGGTAGTCAAACTTTCTGCAGAAATAATATAGGTATATTACATATAGGTATAAGCAGAATTAATGCCATAGTGACTTTCTACCAGTAAACCAAATTGCTGATGCAGAAATAAATAAATTTTCTCGATCGGAAAAAATGATCATCCAGGACGGGATTTGAACCCGTGACCAGTCCCTTACAGGGGGAATGCTGTGACCAACTGAGTTAACTGGGCCCATCCTAGATGCTCGAAATTTTCCGATATATTCTGCGGCTTAGGGCGCCCTAAGCCGCAGAATATATCGGAAAATTTATAACAAAATCAATTTCTTGATAATTGTAGTATCTAGGTAGGTAGGTACCTACTATTGAATAATGACAAAATGCCTACCTACCTCCTTTTCTTCACATGGTTAGGTATAAACCTAGAATAATTATTCTTGTAACCAGATATTGAAAAGGAAGTAAAAATCTTCGATCGTAGCTGGCTACGAAACTTGGTTACGAAAACGACAAATTAATTCTGTTTTCGTAGCTGGTTATCAAAGGAAGAAAATAATTCCATGTACGTAGCTGGTTACGAAAGATTAAAGATTAGTTACGATGGTGGACCAAACGTAGATAATAATAGTGCAGGCGCTGGGTGGAGTTCAGCATACAAAATATGAGGACCGCATTCGGAGTAGGTATGGTTTTGAACTCAGAAAAGTACCTATGCAGATTATGATTCTGAATGTTGCCAGGAGCCATATTGGTCTATTTTTGTTTTACACCCCATCCCCTTAGACATCTAGTAAATGGACTAACCACATGCTTTGATATTATCATTATAACAATCGTTTTAGCATAGAATATGTTTTGGTGATAATATCCAATTGATTTTTATGATTAAAGATACTTACAGCTAGTCGATTTGCATTTAATCCCAGTTGTAATATGTAACCACTTCATCATTTTCATGCTTTTTATTAAAAGTAGATATACCAACCCAAAAATACAAACGTAAGACTACAAAATATACCTAGTCAAAATAATAATTTAAGAATTCGAATCGTCATGTCTTTATCTAGTTTCGTCGATCCCTGTTAATATTTTCAATCAAAATTGGCTCTAAGTACATGAAAAATACTTTACAAAGTGCTCTAAACTAATTAGTAAATATTCTACTACGACATACTACACAGCGCTATTACATTGGGTCTAGATCTCTAATCTAGACCCAATGTAATATAACAAAAAAAAACACAAATAATTTATTTGTTTTTACTTTATTGTACCTACCAAATTGTACATAAATAAAATTATTCCAGAGACTACGAAGAATGTCTGGTTCGCGATGCAACAGGTTGAGCTGAGAGAAAAGGATCAAGAACTAAAAACTCACAACACTCAATTTGCTACCGGGGCATTTTTCTAATTGACATAAAGTTTTAATCACAGTTGAAACGTCGGTCGATGGATAAAAAAAATTATAAAATAGCAATAAAGGCAGAACCAAGGTAAAACTAAACTAACTTAAATGTGTCGGCTAATTCGAACGCATGAAGTTCTATACGGTACGGTTGGTCAATCTGAATGAGGAGCCAGTTCAGGAAGCATCGATATTTTACCTATACTTAGTTACTAACAATAATAATTTACCTACTTAAAAAATAACTGTGATGTTCTTAATCAGAATATCCGCTACGTTACGTACGTACGTAAAGGATACGTAGGTACATACGTAACGGATACGTATAGTACGGGAGGTAGCGTTAATTCTAACAAGCAATCGATAGCCAGTTGATATTCTCCACGATAATAGAGCTTTATTAATACATAACAGAGTTGGCCGTCAACCGGTCTGGTAGCGGTCTAGTCGAAGGTGACACCATGGTAAAGTTGTCAAAAAAAATTACGCTCCGAGCAATCATTTGCCACGTGAAACTTTATATGGTGATTCCTGAGGTCATTTTCAACTGAGAAATAACCGTCAGATGTGGTGTAGAGTAGAGGTTATACGTCAGTCGCGTATATATTAGACCAGTGCCGATAGTCTTTGAGACAAAATAAATTTATAGTAGGATGAAACCTGTTGGAAAAGGATCAGAATATAACAAAAAAGAAAGGAAAAATAAATTACGGGTGATCTGAGGTCGGGAAGTGGGGAGGGGTGTGAGTTTTAAGGGTAAAAACGGTTTATCCCGATTTATTATATAGAAGAGAGCTGTTGATGGATTTAGAAGATGAAGAGGATGCAGGTAATTTACCCACTGACCCTGACATAGATACAGATCCGCCTGCGGCAAACGAAGATACCAACATGCAACATAATTTAGAGACCGTTGAACGAAGCCCAAGTCCTTCAACCAGCAGCCAGAGTAACCTGCAAACTGCACCTTACAACTCTAGAAACTTAGTGTGGAGAGTAAAGAATATGGACATAGTACAAAACGCTTTCCAGTTTGCGGGAAACACTGAGTACTCACAAGAAATTATGAACTTAGATACACCGTATCGTAACGTACCTAGAGGAACATATCACGAAAATGTTGCCTCTTTCGAAGGCCAAGAATTGTCGGCTACAAGTTGGAAAGACAACAAACAAGTACTATTGCTTTCCACTTATGTTGGTGCTGAACCAGCAGATACTATAACCCGCTACGAAAAAAAACTAAAAGCTAATGTTCAAGTATCATGTCCTCGGGTCATCAAAGAATATAATGCCCACATGGGAGGCGTTGACTTGATGGACAGCTTCATTGGTCGATATCGCATCCGCATAAAGTCGAGAAAGTGGACAATGAGACTCTTCTACCACTTGTTAGACATGACTGTCATAAATGCTTGGGTACTATACAAAAAGGTAAGCACAGTGAAAGGAAAACGTCCAAAGGATCTTATGAAGTTAGCTGACTTCAGAACTGAGCTTGCGGATACCTTATGTAAATATCAAAGTCGCTCGGAAAATAAAAGGGGTAGACCCAGTACCAACAGTTGACAAGAAGAGACTCCAGTACCCTCTAAAAGACCACGAACGGGTGTACAAGTACTACCCTCTACTGACGTACGTTGCGATCGTATTGGTCATGAAAAAATATTTATGAGTTCTAGAAATAAGTGTAAATTTAATAATTGTAGGAAACTTACCTCCTGGTTCTGTAAAAAGTGTAAAGTGTCGTTATGCGATAATAAAAATAATCAATGTTTCGCATTATTTCATGCATAGGGTACCTACTCATAACAATTTATGCTAAACATTATTATACTTACCTATCTGATTTCTTTATGGCCTTAATGCCTGAAGTATCAAATTTGATACGTCTTTTTTTTATAAATAAATATATAGAATATATATTGTGATTTTTTTTTAATTATTTTTCCCTTCATCTAGACCCTCAAGCAAACACAGTCATATTTAAAAAAAATTTTTTTCGTAAATCAGGCTACTAAGGGTTAAGCCGGTTTCGCACTATGGATGTAAGTAGTATATAATCACGGTATATAATATATCATAAATATCCCGAGATTTGTATCTATAGGTAGGTAGTCAAACTTTCTGCAGAAATAATATAGGTATATTACATATAGGTATAAGCAGAATTAATGCCATAGTGACTTTCTACCAGTAAACCAAATTGCTGATGCAGAAATAAATAAATTTTCTCGATCGGAAAAAATGATCATCCAGGACGGGATTTGAACCCGTGACCAGTCCCTTACAGGGGGAATGCTGTGACCAACTGAGTTAACTGGGCCCATCCTAGATGCTCGAAATTTTCCGATATATTCTGCGGCTTAGGGCGCCCTAAGCCGCAGAATATATCGGAAAATTTATAACAAAATCAATTTCTTGATAATTGTAGTATCTAGGTAGGTAGGTACCTACTATTGAATAATGACAAAATGCCTACCTACCTCCTTTTCTTCACATGGTTAGGTATAAACCTAGAATAATTATTCTTGTAACCAGATATTGAAAAGGAAGTAAAAATCTTCGATCGTAGCTGGCTACGAAACTTGGTTACGAAAACGACAAATTAATTCTGTTTTCGTAGCTGGTTATCAAAGGAAGAAAATAATTCCATGTACGTAGCTGGTTACGAAAGATTAAAGATTAGTTACGATGGTGGACCAAACGTAGATAATAATAGTTTCAGGCGCTGGGTGGAGTTCAGCATACAAAATATGAGGACCGCCTTCGGAGTAGGTATGGTTTTGAACTCAGAAAAGTACCTATGCAGATTATGATTCTGAATGTTGCCAGGAGCCATATTGGTCTATTTTTGTTTTACACCCCATCCCCTTAGACATCTAGTAAATGGACTAACCACATGCTTTGATATTATCATTATAACAATCGTTTTAGCATAGAATATGTTTTGGTGATAATATCCAATTGATTTTTATGATTAAAGATACTTACAGCTAGTCGATTTGCATTTAATCCCAGTTGTAATATGTAACCACTTCATCATTTTCATGCTTTTTATTAAAAGTAGATATACCAACCCAAAAATACAAACGTAAGACTACAAAATATACCTAGTCAAAATAATAATTTAAGAATTCGAATCGTCATGTCTTTATCTAGTTTCGTCGATCCCTGTTAATATTTTCAATCAAAATTGGCTCTAAGTACATGAAAAATACTTTACAAAGTGCTCTAAACTAATTAGTAAATATTCTACTACGACATACTACACAGCGCTATTACATTGGGTCTAGATCTCTAATCTAGACCCAATGTAATATAACAAAAAAAAACACAAATAATTTATTTGTTTTTACTTTATTGTACCTACCAAATTGTACATAAATAAAATTATTCCAGAGACTACGAAGAATGTCTGGTTCGCGATGCAACAGGTTGAGCTGAGAGAAAAGGATCAAGAACTAAAAACTCACAACACTCAATTTGCTACCGGGGCATTTTTCTAATTGACATAAAGTTTTAATCACAGTTGAAACGTCGGTCGATGGATAAAAAAAATTATAAAATAGCAATAAAGGCAGAACCAAGGTAAAACTAAACTAACTTAAATGTGTCGGCTAATTCGAACGCATGAAGTTCTATACGGTACGGTTGGTCAATCTGAATGAGGAGCCAGTTCAGGAAGCATCGATATTTTACCTATACTTAGTTACTAACAATAATAATTTACCTACTTAAAAAATAACTGTGATGTTCTTAATCAGAATATCCGCTACGTTACGTACGTACGTAAAGGATACGTAGGTACATACGTAACGGATACGTATAGTACGGGAGGTAGCGTTAATTCTAACAAGCAATCGATAGCCAGTTGATATTCTCCACGATAATAGAGCTTTATTAATACATAACAGAGTTGGCCGTCAACCGGTCTGGTAGCGGTCTAGTCGAAGGTGACACCATGGTAAAGTTGTCAAAAAAAATTACGCTCCGAGCAATCATTTGCCACGTGAAACTTTATATGGTGATTCCTGAGGTCATTTTCAACTGAGAAATAACCGTCAGATGTGGTGTAGAGTAGAGGTTATACGTCAGTCGCGTATATATTAGACCAGTGCCGATAGTCTTTGAGACAAAATAAATTTATAGTAGGATGAAACCTGTTGGAAAAGGATCAGAATATAACAAAAAAGAAAGGAAAAATAAATTACGGGTGATCTGAGGTCGGGAAGTGGGGAGGGGTGTGAGTTTTAAGGGTAAAAACGGTTTATCCCGATTTCCGGCAAAACTACAAGTCCTATGGAAAAAAGTTAAATGACAAAGTTGTAGGTAATAAAGAGACCTACAACTTTTCATTTACACTTTTTTCACATAACCTCAAAATTTATGTGAAAAATTCAAATAATCAAGTTTTTGGTTTTTTATTTTTTCTTAAGCAAAACAAATTTGTTTTCCACGAAATTTGGTGAAAACTTAGCTTTTTATGTCCTACAGACACTGTATTTTTTTTTATTTGAAATACTCTTTTTTTCAGCTTATTTTCACTAAATATCGAAAAACCACCCTAATTTTCAATCGAAAATTCTCACGTCAAAATATCAGCTTTTTAAAAAAAGTCAGAGAGTTTTTTGTTCTCTGAAATCTCTTCTTTCTGATAATATCAACTCGCTATCGCTTGCCAAAAAAAATTAACGCTACCTCCCGTACTAGTACGTACGTAAGGTAACGGATGTACCTACGTTAGAGAAAGGTTTGTGATTGACGCAAAGCATGTTTTTCACGAATGGCTTCTGCGATTGAAAGAATCACCGCAATTTCGAAATTGACAAGTAAAACGTAATAAGGAAATGTTGACAAAGTTGTCTATTAATGGCGTCAATCTCAAGTTTTCCAAGAAATTCGATCAGAGCCACGTTACACGCCAGTAAATTTATTTCCGTGTCCGCCTCCCACGTGATAAGGGTGTGCTCATGAAAATAAATGGTATAGTCTACGTTTCCATATTTACTAATATTATAAAGAGAGGCCAAATTCATTGAAAAGGTTATTTTACTATAATATATTTAAAAGGTATTAAAGATGAAAACAGTAATTTTGTAACTTATTTATTTATTAATTGAGACTTACTTATGTAAGCATGTAATAACAAAATAAATTATTGACATTAAATGAAGGATTATGTATTTATTTATTTTATACTAGCTGTTGCCCGCGGCTCCGCCCGCGTGGATTGCGAATTCTGTTTCAAATGCTTTTTTGCCAAAAAACCGCACGCCGCCGTCTCAAGTCTTCAGTTGCCGGGGTGTAAGATTACTTAGAGCATATCCCGCGCTACCCAGTTGACCCTGGGATGGGAATTGTTTGATTTATGATGCCTACAGCCACTTTCTATCATCGCACTGCTTGCCACAGGCAGGGAATTCATCCCCACACGTTGCATCCGTCTGCAGTGCGTACTGTAAGGTATGAAAAAAATTTCATTTCACGCACGCTTAGGCTGTGGAACGATCTCCCTGCAGTGGTTTTCCCTGGCGGCTATAATATGGGGTTCTTCAAGGATTTTGCAGGGTCGGCAGCGCGAGTGTGACGCCCCTGATGTTGTGCACGTCCATAGGTGCATAGGTCACATAGGTGGGCCGTGAGCTCGTCTGCCACTTAAATGGTATAAAAAAAGCATGATGTCCTTACCTCTTTTCCGAACCCCGGAAAAGAGGAGATGGGGTGACAGGGGGTACAGAAGACCGCAGCCATAATAGACATTGTGTTGTGTTACCGCCGCCGGTAAGAAGGGTAGCCAGAGCTCACAACCCCCCTCTCTATCTCCCCAATCCCCTCCTCTGACGTCCGATTTCAATAACTCAAACAGTCTTTAAATAATTATTACACAATATTATTGAAAGTCTTGATTAAGATATAATTTATTTGGATGGGAATACAAAGATATACCTTTTTTTTTCCGTGCGGAAATCCTCATAGAAACCCACCCCGCGGCCAGCGGGGCAGGCTATGTCGGACTCTTACCGACTAAAACCGCACGCCATCTAGGGTCTTCAGACGCCAGGGTGTAAGGTGGCCCAAAGAGCATATCCCTCGCACCCCGGCTTGACCCGGGCCATCTCCGGATTCGAGATGGCCCCCTCGGGTTTGAGAACCACGTGGTTCCCGTCATGACCCGGAATAGGAGGGGGGGGGGGGGGCGCCTTCGCGCGCCGCCGCCTCGGCCTGCTTCTGCTAGGGTGACGGGCGGCTCCACCTGTCACCCCCAGGCCAGCGCTCATGGAGGACGGAGGTCGTCGGACCCCCGACGCGATAGGCGTCCGCGCCCGCCTCCGTCCGGGAGAGCTCTGTGCAGCCCCTCCCGAACCTTTTCCGCCGCCTCTTTCTCGAGTATCACTTGCTCGCAGAAGGAGGCGGCGGCCAACCACGCGTCCGCACTCTGCACCATCGCCGCGATCAGCACCGGCAGTGTGAGGACTCCCACCCCGAGGGCTGCCGAGAGGGCCTGTCTCGGCACCTCCCACGCCGGAAACTCTGCCAACGTGTGCAGCCCTGAGTCCTCGCCCGCATTGCAGTGATAATACAATGATATACATAAGGAAACATAATCTTAGATAGGTATAATTCGTGAGACAAACGACGTCCTGGCGCGAGCGGATTGTTTTGCAATAATCCATGATTGGTGAATTTGAGCTCGTCCAGTGCTGTAGCACCCGTGCTATCCTCAAAGGCACCCAAGAAAACTGTACTGCGTGTATCGAGCATAATACTTTGAGCACAGTTTAGATACCTATCTACGTACCTATAATGTCCCGAAGTATATTGGTTTGATTTACGTCCGCATTTCAACTTGCATTTATTTCGCCGCGCATTATTTTTCATATTGCGATAGCTCTTAAACTATTTATGGTAATTATATAGTGTAAATGGCAATTTTGATCTACATTAAACGTACAACGTATCTAACGTATTTAATTGGATAAGAAATAATACTGTATTGTTAAAATTAGCTTCGAAAATGACACATTAATTTTTTTGTAATTTGTAAAGATAAAAATGGTTACTGTGGGCTACCCTTATTAGGTAGACATATGCTCTCGCGGACTTTTATGTAGACCTTTTTAAGTTGTACATTTCCACAGTACATTATTTTGTTCTATCTTCAATAGTTTTCGCAGCGCACGCGATGTAAGTAATTTGTTTAGGTCATTTTTTTACACCTTGGGTTACATTATTGAAGTTTTAGTAAGGATCCCTAAATTTTTCGGGGATAAATTATAGCCTATGTTACTCACAGATAATGTGGCTTTCTATTGGTGAAAGAATTATTGAAATCGGTCCAGTAGTTTCGGAGCCTATTCGTTACAAACAAAAAAACAAAAAAACAAAAAAACAAAAAAAAAAATCTTTCCTCTTTATAATATTAGTATAGACATACAGTGTCATTACAGGCAAACCCAATGCGACAGAGTAGCAACAAAAGGGTGTTTCCTATAGTAGCGTCACATTAATAGGTAACATTTGACGTTTGTCAGTTTTATATTCATAATGAGGTGACCTGTTAAAAAAGGTCGATTAAAACGAATGAATCGATACGGACTTGAAAGATAATGTGAATTTTAAAAATCGTCAGGTGAATCCCTGTCCCATTATTATATTTTCTTTCATAAATTTAAGGAGCAAAATAAGACAAATACATGATCTATACTTATAATAAAACTGTAGAGAGGTCAATTCTGTTCATTGCATATATTTACAAAATAACTATTGGGGGATGATTGGTGATCGATACTAATGCAAAAAATACAAGCAGTAAATTGTTGGTCTTTCTATCTGTCTGTATGTGCACGAATGGATTAAAAGAATAACAAATATAATTATGTTTTATTATAATCACAACGTGGTTATTAATTTTATGGTGATATTTCTTCACAAGTAATCATTGCATTCGATTATTCTACTTATCAGCTTTCGATTTTTAGAGTAGGTAACATCCCTAATGTTTAAAAAGAAAAAGGGTTAACTGACACAACATTGTAATGACGTTCAGTTTTTTAGACCAGAAATTGTTTATTATGTTTAGAATGGTTTATTAGTGAAAGTAAAACATATATTTACTCGCATCTATCATTATTACAATAAATATGTACCTAATCGTAATTGAAAAAAGTTAAGCAATTGTGCAGTTATAACAAAACGAAAAATATATTATTTGATGCCCGTGGCAAATTCTGTTGATAGGGCCCTATCAGTAAAAATCGTCACGTTGTACTCAGTTTAATTTTAATATTTATGTAACCAAAACCAATGTCAAAATAATTACACAAATAATACGCAGTCAGTACCTTTTTTTTTTTAATTCAGGATAGGCTTACGTTTGACCACTATTATACTTACCTGATGGTAAGTGACGATGCGGTCTACGATGAATCACGCTTGCCTAGAAGGATCCTATTCACTCGTGACTTTGGCCCTTTTTTACATACATACATACATACATACAAATCACGCCTGTTTCCCATTGGGGTAGGCAGAGACAACATCTTTCCACTTGCTACGATCTTAGCATACCCCTTTCGCTTCTTCTACTTTCATATTTTTTTTCATACACGCACGCCGGTTGCGGGTACCTACTCTTGACCTAGGCCTTTCTCCAAAACGTCTTGGATCTGATTAAAATATGTACGCCTAGGTCGGCCTTTACCGGGTTGCCAATTCACCCTCACCTCATATAGGTTTCTGTTTTGTCAATCTTCTTTCATCCATCCTCTCTACATGTCCAAATCATCTAAGTATCCCTTTCTCTATCTTGGTCACTACATCTTCAACTATACCGCAACGTTCCCTTATCACACTGTTCCTCACTCGGTCCATCAGCTTTACTCCAGCTATCCTTCTTAGACTTCTCATTTCTACAGCATTCAATCTACTTTCATGCTTCTTCTGCCACACCCAACATTCACTACCATATTACATACCCATACATCGATGTGGGAACGAGAACTCCTCTATGTACAGCAAGTCGTGCCTCTTTAGACATTTTCTGTTCTGACTGCTCATAAAATTATGCAGTGCGCCATTCACTTGATTACCTGCCAAAACTCTTCGCTCAGTTTTTCCCCTTTTTTATGGTGAAAAAATGGATACCACGGAGATGGTTATGTCAGGATCGAACGCCGTCTCCGGATTCGAGACCAGGATGTAAGGTTACCTAATAGGCATATCCCTCGCACCCTAGCTGACCCTTTCTCGTCTCCTGTGGCGAGTGGGAGGCGCTGCTCGCCTACGTTGCCCGGGTGCACCACGTGCCCTCATAAATAAATATAAAATCCGGATGCCCGGGATTCCTCTTTTTTTCCGTGCGGAAATCCTCATGGATACCCACCCTGCGGCCAGCGGGGCAGGTTATGTCGGACTCTTACCGACTAAAACTGCACGCCGTCTAGGGTCTTCTGACGCCAGGGTGTAAGGTGGCCCAAAGAGCATTTCCCTCGCACCCCGGCTTGACCCGGGCCATCTCCGGATTCGAGATGGCCCCCTCGGGTTTGGGAACTACGTGATTCCCGTCAAGCCCCCAGAATAGGGGGGCGCTTTCACGCGCCGCCGCCTCGGCCTGCTTCTGCTAGGGTGACAGGCGGCTCCACCCATCACCCCCAGGCCAGCGCTCATGGAGGACGGAGGTCGTTAGACCTCCGACGCCTTCGGCGTCCGCGCCCGCCGCCGTCCGGGCGAGCTCTGTGCAGCCTCTCCCGAACATTTTCCGCCGCCTCGAGCATCACTTGCTCGCAGAAGGAGGCGGCGGCCGACCACGCGTCCGCACTCGGCACCATCGCTGCGATCAGCACCGGCAGTGTGAGGACTCCCACCCCGAGAGCTGCCAGGAGGGCCTGTCTCGGCATCTCCCACGCCGGACACTCGGCCAGCGTGTGCAGCCCTGAGTCCTCGCCCGCATCGCAGTGATGGCACTCGGGCGTTGGCTCCTTCCGAATCAGACACAAGTGATCCCCGAAGCACCCCTTACCAGAGATCACCTGCGTCAGCCGGTACAAGAGGCCCCCGTGAGGCCTCTCCAGCCAGTCCTCCATGACGGATCTTACCGCCGCTACAACGGCGTGCCCCGCGCTTGGTTGCCCAAGTCGGTCCTTCCACTCCAAGTCGGTCCTTCCACTCCAAGTCGGTCCTTCCACTCCATGCCCGGAATTCCCCTAACATAGTGTTTGCTAGCTCGCCTGCGCTACCAACGGCAACGTACTGCGACAAAATATTTGTAGAAACCTATGGATGCGTTCTAAAATGAATAGCAATGTGCTATTTACAGGTATTTTGATTGACGGTTTTTGACGGTCATAAGTGAAATTACTCGTCACTGGTGGTAACATGTAGGTACAAATGTACATCTCTAAAAATGAATCAACATCTTTTTGTTGAGGTTGGTTGAAATGCTTAACCATTAACTTGAAATTGTATGGTCTAGGTATAGCTGTCTCACTTTAGATTTAAACAAGGCTTCGATTCTGTTAAAACAAGCTACTGTCATACTACTGACACTACAAGAAATGCCATTTAATTTTGGTCTTTATTGTTAAAGGTTAAAGTTTAAAATTACTTAAATGATATTTTGTAGAGCAAATCGAAAAGTTTAATGAACTCTTTTCATTTGATTTTAGACTTTAACTGTATAACGGTAAAGTCTACAATTGAATAGTATCTAATCTAGGCCCAGAAATTACAAAAATATACATTTCAAATAAAATACTCAGGTACAATGCTAAAAAATATTTTTGCGCTCGCGGCCTCTTGGGCCGGGGCCCCCTTGGGTCGGGGGCCCGTGGCATTTTGCCACCCCTGCCACCCTATTGTTACGCCACTGTGGATTGGAGATGAAGGTGGAAAGACTGGTGACTATGAAGTCCATATTACCCAGTCGGTACAGTGAGTAAATTCTTACTTTGAGCAATGTCAACAACGCAACTACCAGTGAAATGATGTTACAGATGTAGTTAGGATACATATTGCCATTTAGTATTATAATAAATTGTGAAAATTTTTTTTTCAAGTTAAGACTATTCACCTCTTGTTCTACTTTTTGTTATAAACGGTTTTTTTGTATTGTCATCAGAACTGAAGACTTCTGCCAAATATCAGACCAATCACCCACAGGATAGGCTTGCCTAGTGTGGGGTCATTAGGCAGCAGGGGGGTGTGGCAATAAATTATTATTATTATTATTATTATTCACTTTATTTTAAATATAGACATATAAATTACATTTTTAAATAAATTAAAAAAAGCTATTATTATTATTATTCACTTTATTTGAAATATACACATATAAATTACATTTTTAAATATATAAAAAAAAATACATTTAAAAATATAAAAAATAGTACCCCACCGGCATCGGGTACAGGGACCAAGCTACCGGTGGTTAGGGCTCCAGAGAAAGGAACCTCCTCACAATACGTGCCGTGTCGAGGAGTACTGCCTTCTGCATCAGTCCCTTAACCCAGCCACCCAACGTGAGCCTCTTTAGGTGTTGGTCGAGGCTCTTGGCAATCAGTCCGTGGACTGATACAACAATCGGGACAATGATCGCCGAATCCACATCCCACATGTCAACAACCTCATGAGCTAAATCCAAATACTTAATTTGTTTATCTTTTTCAGCTTTTATGAGGTTCTCGTCATGAGGGATGGTGATGTCGACAATCATTGCAAGCCTCTCTAATCGATCTATTACCACTATGTCAGGCTTATTGGCGACAATAGTCCTGTCAGTGATAACAGATCGATCCCAGTATAATGTGACACGACCATTTTCGAGAACTGGGTCGGGCGCATACTTGTAGTATGGCACCTCTGCAGATACAAGATTGTATTTAAGGGCAAGTTGCTGATGTATAATCTTGGCCACTTGATTGTGTCTGTGCAAATATTCGCCGTTGGCAAGACGAGAACAACCGGAAATAATGTGTCTGATAGATTCCCCGGGACGGTGGCATGCCCGACATATGTCAACCGTACCATCTTTCAGAATGTACTTCTTGTAGTTGTTCGTCATGATAACTTCATCCATAATTGCAAAGACAAAACCTTCGGTTTCTCCGAAGAGATTACCAAATCGTAGCCAAGACACAGACGCCTTTAAGTCTATATCGGGCCCGTTTAAGGCCCGATAAAAGCGTCCATGTAGCTCTTTGCCCATCCATACCTCCCTGCGATCAGCTGTACTAAGTACTACAGGTTTGCGCCAGTTCTCTTTAGCCAACGCAAGAGGGGCTAAGCCATTGTCTACTGCGACCACATCACGGTGCATATCTGTATTTTTGTGTAAAAAGTATTCTCTAAGGTTGTATATCTCGCGGTTGTGAAGGGTCTTGGCATTTAGAAAGCCACGCCCACCCAACTTCCGCGGGATATACAACCTCATTACAGATGATCGCGGGTGATGCATCCGAAATGCGGTCAGCAGTGTACGGACTCTTCTATCCAGGGTATCTAATTCAGTCTGAGTCCATTTGAGTATGCCGAAAGAGTACATTAGGACTGGCATGACCCAACCATTGCAGGCGCGCACCTTGTTACCGCCCGAAAGGAAGCTTTTTAAGACTTTTTTCAGGCGGCCAAAGAAGCGCTCCTGCAGTGCCTGTTTCATGTCAGAATCAGATATTCCTAATGCCTGCGACATACCCAAATATTTGTAGGTTTCGGTTGCAGAGATAGATTTGAGTTTAATAGAATCCGAAAGTATTAATCCCTCGGATTCCACTATCCTACCCCTTTCCACATGCATGACCGCACACTTGTCCAACCCAAATTCCATCTTGATAGAGCTACTAAAGTTTTCAGTCATCTTTAGAAGCGCTATCAATTGTGAATTGTTTGAAGCAAATAGTTTCAGGTCATCCATGTAGAGGAGGTGAGATATAACTCTAGCCTCTCTCTGCAACCGATAGCCCAGCCCTGAATTCTCTAGTATTGTACTTAAAGGGTTCAGTGCTAGGCAGAACCACAGAGGACTCAGACTGTCCCCCTGGAATATACCCCTCTCAATTTGTATGGGTTCGTCGTTTGTCTGGCAACACCCTGGATAGCGGAGGACCGTCTTCCATTGCCCCATACATGACCTCAAAAAGGTCGTTAGAGTTGCATCAATTTTGTACAACTCTAACACTCTCAGAAGCCACGTATGTGGCACAGAGTCGTAGGCCTTCTTATAATCTATCCAGCATGTTGTCAGATTTTTACGTTTACGACGCACCTGTTGGTTGATGGCTGTGTCAACTACAAGGAGCTCTTTAGTGCCACGAGCCCCGCTTCTACATCCATTCTGAGAAATAGATATGATCGAATTTTTTTCTAGATGTGTATTAATTTTGACTCTCAGAATGGAGGTTAGAAGTTTATAGACCGTGGGTAAACATGTTATCGGTCTATAATTTTTGGGGTCCATAGCACTACCAGACTTAAAGAGTAAGTGGGTTAATCCTGTAGTTAGAAAGTGAGGTAGCACACCCTAGCTTACGGATGACTGGAATTGAGTTGCCAAACGAGCATGTGAGCTACGGAGCCACTTTAGCCAAAAGTTGTGCAGTCCATCCGGTCCCGCCGACTTCCAGTTCGGCAACGACCGGACAGCACTTGCATCATCTTCGGCATCAATAACAATTGGCTCCATAACCTGTACATTCTGACACGCTCGTTCAACCTCTCTCATCCAATCACCTTCAGTGTGTATGACAGGCCTAGACCAGATGCTACGCCAGAATGTATTCGTAGCATCGGCATCCGGACGAGTACCGTCACACACACCTAACTCGGGTTGTTCCCATCTTCTATAAACCCACCTCTCGTCCTTTTGGAAGGTGCGATTCTGATTATACCTATCTACACGCTTTTTGTAGCGTCGTATCCGATTTGCCCATGCATAAATTTTCTGCTTCAGAAAGTCAATGCGCTCTGTGACACATGACACGTATTGTTGAGGACTAACGTTAGTCCCCAGAAACGCCCGTGTCACAAAGCGCATCACCCTCGGGCGTGTATTGCCCGACCTGAAGCAGGTTAGCTTGCCAATGAGTGCCCTGGCCTCAGCAATACGACGTTCTATCCTGTACTGCCAGGCGGGAACAGCAGGCTTAGGTCAAGTAATGGTTTTATTTAACACTAGCTGTTGCCCGCGGCTCCGCCCGCGTGGATTTCGAATTCTGTTTCAAATTCCTTTTTTCGTGCGGAAGTTCCTTCATATATCATCCCTGTCAGCCAGCAGGCGCGGTTAAGTCTCACTCAGACCTGATAAAAACCACACGCGGTCTCGGGCCTTAGTAACCGGGGTGTAAGGTTATCCCTCGCACCCCAGCTGACCCCGGGCCATCTACGGTTTTGAGATGGCCCCCTCGACCCCCCGAAAGGGGGGGTGGGGCGAGCATCGCGTCACTTCTCCGACGGTGGGGTGTAGGGTAACAGGAGGCCGTCCTGTCACCCAACCGTCGGCGCGCAGACAATCAGCTCGCCCCCAGCTCACTCCCCACTGTGCCATCTGCTAGCCAGAGGGACACGTGGAGAGCCTCGGAGCAGCCCTCTAGAGGGCCACCCCAGCCGGATTGGCCGCAGGCAGCAGCGTCTCCCGTGGCGAGTGGGAGGCGCTGCTCGCCTCCGTTGCCCAGGTGCACCACGTGGAGGTTCTGGCCCGCACCCCCCCAGTTGACCCTGGGATGGGAATTGTTTGATATTATCATAATATCAACCAATTCCCATCCCAGCATGGCATCAGCCTATAGTTACTTTCTATCATCGCACCGCTCGCCACAGACAGGGAATTCATCCCCACACGTTGCATCCGCCTGCAGTGCGTACTGTAAGGTTTGAAAGAAATTTCATTCCACGCACGCTTAGGCTGTGGAACGATCTCTCTGCAGTGGTTTTCCCTGGCGGCTAAATATGGGGTTCTTCATGAAGGGCATTAGAAGCATTTTGCAGGGTCGGCAGCGCGAGTGTGACGCCCCTGGTGTTGTGCACGTCCATAGGTGCATAGGTCATATAGGTGGGCCGTGTGCTCGTCTGCCACCTAAGTGATATAAAAAAAAAGCATGATGTCCGTACCGAACCCCGGAAAAGAGGGGATGGGGTACAGAAGACCGCAGCCATAATAGACATTGTGTTGTGTTCCCGCTGCCGCCGGTAAGAAGGGTAACCAGAGCTCACAACCCCACCCCATCTCTCCAATCCCCTCCTCTGAAGTCCGATTTCAATAACTCAAACAGTTTTTAAATATTTTTTACACAATTGAAAGTCTTGATTAAGATATAATTTATTTGGATGGGAATACAAAGATATACCTCAGGAAACATAATCTTAGATAGGTATAATTCGCGAGACAAACGACGTCCTGGCGCGAATGGATTGTTGCCCATGATTGGTGAATTTGAGCTCGTCCAGTGCTGTAGCACCCCGTGCTATCCTCAAAGGCACCCAAGAAAACAGTACTGTGTGTATAGAGCATAATTATTTTGAGCACAGTTTAAATACCTACCTACGTACCTATGATGTCCCGAAGTAATATTGGTCTGATTTACGTCCGCATTTCAACTTGCATTTATTTCGCCGCGCATTATTTTTCATAATTATTGCGATAACTCTTAAACTATTTATGATAATTATATAGCGTGAGTGGCAATTTTGATCTACATTAAACGTACAACGTATCTAACGTATTTAATTGGATAAGAAATAAAGCTTTGAAAATGAAACATGATTTTTTTGTAATTTGTAAAGATAAAAATGGTTACTGTGGGCTACCTTTATTAGGTAGACATATGCTATCGCGGACTTTTTTGTAGAACTTTTTATGTTATACATTTCCACAGTACATTATTTTGTTCTATCTTCAATAGTTTTCGCAGCGCACGCGATGTAAGTAATTTGTTTAGGTCATTTTTTTACACCTTGGGTTACATTATTGAAGTTTTAGTAAGGATCCCTAAATTTTTTGGAGATAAATTATAGCCTATGTTACTCACAGATAATGTAGCTTTCTATTGGTGAAAGAATTATTGAAATCGGTCCAGTAGTTTCGGAGCCTATTCGTTACAAACAAAAAAACAAAAAAACAAAAAAACAAAAAAACAAATCTTTCCTCTTTATAATATTAGTATAGATAAATTTAACTCCAGCTACTCGACATGCTGTTACGGCCGCACAGTACAAGATCGAGTGTGTATCACTGAGGTCTTCGCTATTATCCAAATACATAGATAATAGCGAATCCAAAGCACTCACCAACGCTACGTTCTTTTTATTCATGGGCAAATGGGGCAAGCGAGGTCTACTGCTTGGTGTCATGTTTCGGTATTCCAGTATCGCAGCTTCCAAAGTGCTCCTTAATAGATCATTACACTGGGTACTTACGGTTATAGTCTCACTTTCCTCCACCTCATCAGTGCGAACAAGTTGGTTATTGGTTTCTTCCGTAAGTGGTGATGAAGTGGGAATAGCCAGACTATTCCGTACGTCAGAGTATAGCCTCTCAAGTACGGTACTATCCAACATGTTACAACGTTGGATAGCCCGCACCTGATCCGACAGTCGTTGTGCTGATGATTGGTGAATTTGAGCTCGTCCAGTGCTGTAGCACCCCGTGCTATCCTCAAAGGCACCCAAGAAAACAGTACTGTGTGTATTGAGCATAATTATTTTGAGCACAGTTTAAATACCTACCTACGTACCTATGATGTCCCGAAGTAATATTGGTCTGATTTACGTCCGCATTTCAACTTGCATTTATTTCGCCGCGCATTATTTTTCATAATTATTGCGATAACTCTTAAACTATTTATGATAATTATATAGCGTGAGTGGCAATTTTGATCTACATTAAACGTACAACGTATCTAACGTATTTAATTGGATAAGAAATAAAGCTTTGAAAATGAAACATGATTTTTTTGTAATTTGTAAAGATAAAAATGGTTACTGTGGGCTACCTTTATTAGGTAGACATATGCTATCGCGGACTTTTTTGTAGAACTTTTTATGTTATACATTTCCACAGTACATTATTTTGTTCTATCTTCAATAGTTTTCGCAGCGCACGCCATGTAAGTAATTTGTTTAGGTCATTTTTTTACACCTTGGGTTACATTATTGAAGTTTTAGTAAGGATCCCTAAATTTTTTGGAGATAAATTATAGCCTATGTTACTCACAGATAATGTAGCTTTCTATTGGTGAAAGAATTATTGAAATCGGTCCAGTAGTTTCGGAGCCTATTCGTTACAAACAAAAAAACAAAAAAACAAAAAAACAAAAAAACAAATCTTTCCTCTTTATAATATTAGTATAGATAAATTTAACTCCAGCTACTCGACATGCTGTTACGGCCGCACAGTACAAGATCGAGTGTGTATCACTGAGGTCTTCGCTATTATCCAAATACATAGATAATAGCGAATCCAAAGCACTCACCAACGCTACGTTCTTTTTATTCATGGGCAAATGGGGCAAGCGAGGTCTACTGCTTGGTGTCATGTTTCGGTATTCCAGTATCGCAGCTTCCAAAGTGCTCCTTAATAGATCATTACACTGGGTACTTACGGTTATAGTCTCACTTTCCTCCACCTCATCAGTGCGAACAAGTTGGTTATTGGTTTCTTCCGTAAGTGGTGATGAAGTGGGAATAGCCAGACTATTCCGTACGTCAGAGTATAGCCTCTCAAGTACGGTACTATCCAACATGTTACAACGTTGGATAGCCCGCACCTGATCCGACAGTCGTTGTGCTGATACATTGAAGGCCGGCTCAAGTTCCTGAAACAAAGACAGTAAACGACTACGGTACGCAGTGAGGTTAGTTCCCAGCTCTGTAGCCGTATAATATGCCCGCATAACGTTTTCATTAATTGATGAAGTCCATTTTATGCGGCGCACATTACCACCGGTAGCGGGGGCCCTATTCGACGCCGGTTATTATTATTATACTCTTTATTTTAAATATACACATATAAATTACATTTTTAAAAATATCTAAAAAAAAAAATACATTTAAAAATATAAAAAATAGTACCCCAACTTGACCTATTTGTTTGGGTCAAATATAATAATTGAATTTTGACCCCCTTTCAGTGATCTGATTAATAATAATAATAATTATTATTAATCAGTAATTATACATTATCAATATAAAGGGGGTCAAAATTCAATTATTATATTTGACCCAAACAAATAGGTCAAGTTAAATAAAATCGTTTAAAAACGTGACAGACGTCCCGCTTTGTAGGAAAATGTAACCGATCACGTCACCCAAATTTCAGTTGCAAAATGAAATTACAAATAATAATGTTTTGCAATGTTTGTATCGTTCTGATTCGCTGTTCAAGTTCCCGGTGAACATAGGACATAAGCGGCGCTGTCATGCACGCATGCTCCAAACTCTGGAACAACTTTATATTTATGTCCATCGCTCTAGATGAAGCTAGTGGAACTGTAGCCATAGCGAGCGACAGGTCCGCGCACTGTCTGAATCGTTGTTGCGTTCGGAAGCTCGGCACTTGTTGAGTGTTGAGAATTCGAAATCGCGTATCGCGTTACCTGACGTTTTTTATCTTCGAAAGTTGAAAAAGGTTAGTGAATTATTCCATTTCCCTAATTTATTCATTATATTTGAAGTATGTAATGCTCCTATTTAATTGTAGTTAAGACATAAAAATAACTATGTGGTGCACCCATAAATATGAAACTCTTGTCGTATATAAAATTGAAGCCCTTTTGAAATGTTAAATAATTGAAGAAATATTATTCGAATTAGGTGTAAGTAATTTATTATGATAATAAGTTTATGACCTGCAAAATAAAATTTATCTTATTTGCCTGGATATAAAGTTACTTATGTACAGTGAAGTTATCGGACTATTATGTAAAAGTTACGAGTGATGAGTGGCAGACATATACAGTATAAACCAGTACCAAAAAAAAATGGTTGACGGGATCTGGGTGTTTGAGCTTAAACACACTATATACTGTACTGAGTTTCAACAATTTTTATAAGTTAGGTGACGTCGCATGTCTTACCGATGATTTCGGTTGAATTCTTAGCGCCCACCTCGGAACTTGGGGCCGCTTTCTTCTTTTGCTAATCCACTTCACCCGGTTTTCTTCATCAGTTGTAGTTCGGTCGGATTGTCATTCGACCATATGGTTATTACCCTGATGTCAAATAGAAACTGGTTAGGCACGCGCGTCGCATGCATGCGTGTAACTGTGTCGGTGTGTTAAGATGCTCAGTTTGATATTATCCGTTAACAACACTTTTTAATTTTTTTCTTTCATTCAAACCTTGTTCCCAACTAATTGAATACCCAACTAATATGTAACTTCAGCAGGTCGTGTAGTTTAAGTCAGTAAACACTGGGTGTCATTGTCAAACTAAGTTCGAAATAAAAAAAGATTAATCGGCGTCCACAAAGAAAAACTGCATTCGAACATAAAAAGTAGAACCAGAGTACATTGGAGAACGGAACTAGGTACTTGTATACATAAAATAAGAACGGTAAAACGCACAGAACACAACTAAAAGTTGGAGAACGACTGCGTGCATCCGATCTCGCGCTTCGTCTTCCTTTCAGAAACATCCAACTCGGTGCCCACATTTGGAAGTTGAGGAGTACCGTGTTTTTAGACTAAAATAATTACGGTGATTCTTTATTATACCAGCTGATGCTATCGCGACTTTTGGTCATATCTCCGGTTCTACTCAACCAGTCAACCTTATGGCCTATTTTTGGTTCAAAGGGACCAAAGACCTTTCTAATAATAAAAAACATTTCAAAATACATTCAATAGTTTTTGCGTCCATTGCAAAAAAACAGACAGACAAAAAAATTTAAAAGGATACATTTTTATGTTCAGAATCGTTCATATAATATAACACAAGTTTTTAAAAATAACGTACAGACTAGACAGTACAGATAACTATAGATCTGCCATAATTTTGTTGAGCAAATTACCGTGTGATGTCAGTTTAATATCTTACAAACCTAAGCTTTGATGTGTAGACGCCCTAAAATATTATACGGTGATGCATAGGTACCTTTCACGGTGACATTAAAGCGTATCAGATTGCGGTGCACCAACGCGATTAATGTGTATTTGGAGACAGAGATACGTCCTGTCGCTTGCCTGTGCCGACGCGTCTCCTTTTAATCATAGTACATTATTCAAGGTTCACAATGTTGCAGTTTTTCCATACAGTAACGGTTGGTGATTTTGCTTTTCACTTCTTTCTTCTTTGGGTTTTCGTTGCCATTTTTTTCGTGCCACTCCCATCAGCCATCGAGACTGGTTATGTCGTATTCGAACCGACTAAACCACGCCATCTCGAGTCTCAACTACTGGGCAATCATAAAGCATTTCTCCCGCACCCCAGTTGACCTTGGGCCATCTACAGTTTCAAAATGTGAAGTGAGGGTAGGAAAAGGTAAGAGTGTAGGGTCCTCTTATAGACTATAATCTATTTCTATACCAAATTTCATCCAAATCCGTTAACTCTTTATAGCGTAGATGAATAGCAAAAAACCATCCAGCCTAAAAATGTAACTAACGTTTTAATTAGGATATCAAAATAAGTTTATTAAAATTTGTTTTTAAAATACACTAAATATAATCTGCTAATCTGCGTTTATCTTAAACAGATAATGATTATCTTCGAACTGAGAAATCCGTACGCAGTAAGCGGAATTGACCAAAATACCGAATATTGCTTGCAATATTATTTTCCAGGGAAATTATACAACTGAATTTATTACTACAAGTAAATAATAATTATAAACTAAAATTATATATATAAGGTTTACAAAGCTTCACCAGCGTCTTCATCTATCTACTATATAGTAAACCATCAATTTAATCAATAGCGAACTAAATTGTAGTCTCGTAGACCCTATAGCTACGAAATGCTACGATATTCCGTAGCGCTTTGTTTGTGATCTAGCATGCGAGTAGTCCATTCAAATGAATAAAGCAAAAGATTCTAATGATGTTGTCTGTTACACAAAGACAGAAAATGGTCGCAATAGCTCAATCTAAGTCATTGAACTAAAGTCATTCAAAGGTAAAGGCTTTGAATGTTTTTAAACTTGGACTCACGTACATAAGTTTCAAAATGTTTTGGAATAATAAACCGTAAATAGCCGTAGCTTTTTCAGTGAGAATTTATCCTTATAGTCTACTAAGATTGCCTTGCCACGAAAGTAGTCACAATTGCGTCGAGATTTTAGAATTTCTCAACTTGTATTTCGTTCGTTTCATAGAAATTGACTCTAAATTAAATTTTTACGTGCTAAAAGTTTCTGGCTAATTTAGTACACAAGTATAATTTGAAATTCGAAGGAAACGTGTTCTGTTGCACGAGTTCCGTTGGCCGTCATGTCGATTTGACGTACTTTGCACAAACTTTACAGTTACTTGTTACCTTGGTATTATATAGGTCATTCGACATTCGATTTTAACCAAGTTCTGCTCTCAGAACTAGGTTAAACTCGAGTTCCAATATTAGATTTTATTTTTTTTGTGTGAAGTCCGAGTGACGACTTATGAATTGGTGACACGAATAATAAAAGAATTGGTACCGCACTATTAAATTAATTGCCTCATTTTTAAAGTTAAGCTGAAATGGTGCGGTTGCGGACTCTGTACATACTTTCCAGTGACCCCTCGAGCCTTTTTCCAACTCAGTTGGGGACGGGTTTTCTGTCTAACTATGAAAAGACCTGACTTTGATCACGACGACTTTTGCCATCTTCCACAACCGAATCGAAATTCTGTAGTGAGACCAGGTGTTGGACTTTTTATGGCTCCAAGTACTCGTAACAACTGCCATGGTCAGTGGTCACTCCACGCAAGACTGACCTAGCTAGTATTGTGTAGCTTTGCAACGTGTTATCCTACTCAGTAAACACAAAGCCACGAGCACGTCCAGTGATGTGGTGTCAAATATGCTGAATTATATTCAGCACATTATTAACGTTATAAATATTCATGTGGCGCTAGTGTCAGAATGTTCGATTTGGAATTCATCCATAATCATTGTTGATGTTTCGTAATAATTATATTTTAGTACGTAACGACCCGCAACCTTAATTGAGTTACCAACTCCCACGGCGGAGGTACATTATCGATAATCATAGTAGACATTTTAACGAGTAATGTTTCCTTTTTTGCACCAATCCTTTAATAATGAATAATAGATATATTATTCTATCTCACGAAGGCGGGTGAACGGGTGAACAATTAGATAGTAGTACCTGTGCCTTGTAAATACGCGTACATGTCAAAAGTTCATATCAGGTCAAAATAAATTTATGCAGCAGTTAGTAGAACAATAATTGCATTGCAAGTAATTAATTTTTAAAAGCAATGTGTATATTATGTTTTACTACAATGACAGCTAAACCGCCTTCGTGAAATAGAACATTACATAATGTAAATAAATACAAAGTAGTTGTGCATAATTATATTCGAAGTTTCACGTTACCACAGTTTCTCCAGGATTCCATCAATAGACCTGATAACGATGGAATGTCCTATTCCACTCTAATGGACTAAACAAATCCAGAAATTATCTGAATCCACTCTAATCCATAATAATCGATAGGTTTGATTTTACTCTTTGTTCCACTCTACTACTCGATCGATAAATTTCCGTTTTTGTAATAATGGACGAAGTTGCTATGTCGAATAGCTTTGGAAGTATATCCTAAGGGATGATACAGTTGACAATTGTGGCGTGCCACCGTTCCGGGGTATCCCTTAGATACATAACTTCTGGTCGTTCTAGTCTTGCCAATGGCGAATATTTGCACAGACATAACTAAGAAGCCAAGATAACAACTTGCTCTGAAGTGCAAACTTGTTGAATCAGAGTTACCGTATTGCAGGTAGGTCGAAGTTCTCGAAAATGGGCGTAGTACTGGGATCGATCTATTATTGTCACTGACAGTACTGTTATTGCCAATAAGTCTGATATAGTGACAAGAGGTCCATCAGTGCGCCGTGCTATAGTTGATATCACTATTCCCATATCGAGAGTCTTGAATCGTGAAGGTAGAAAAATAAAAATAAATAAAGTATTTGGACTTGACCTATGAGATTGCCGATATGTGTGGTGCGCGTGCGTGCAATCATGTAAAAAAGACTCATAGGCATGATAAATTTAATTATTATTATTATAAATATTATCAGACACATTTGGTTTACGACGGGTAATACACAAAGAAATATTTCAAGTATGAAGGGTTTTTAGTATTTTAATATGTTATGTCAACAAAATTTTAGCATTTACATTTCTGATTAACCGTTTTTTTACCTAGATTCGACAGTTTTTTTAAATAACTTTGAGGGAATGTAAATGTGAAGGAACTTAATGGCCATTTTGTAATTGGCTTTATTTTTATGCAAAAATCATCTACAATAGTAACAAAAATAGTATTAGAATGAGTTCATCGGTTCCGGCAGAATAGCGCCGATGGTCCTCCCCAATTTGCACAGGAAAACATGTTTGTGACCATGTCCTTCTATCTCATATGGTACCGTAGTGATGCGATATCTACCTACCCCTGGCCATACAACTACACGTTGATACCCTGGTGGTCTGTCATAAGAACTGTTGAAACCCTGAACATTTTGTTTAAATTCTTTAGGTTTTATTACAGTGTAGTGTGCGGGACCAGGATCTGCTGGTTTACGTATGCACATGCTTTGATCTACCAGGGTATTACGGCCTCTGTGTGGTTTGTCAAATCCTGTCTTGTTCATCACTCCCAAACGGGTTTTTTTAAATGTCTCCAAGCAACCTTCAAACGCGAGTGGCCATGTCGCTGCGGAACATTTATTTATTGCGTATTTATCTCTTCGACCCGTGAAAAGATCATAGGGACCTCGAAGAGATACGAGCTTGTTAGACTTTTCTGCAATACAGTCCTTGTCTAGGATTCTATAGCGATCAGGAGCCAGTGACCACTTGTGTATCGAGTCTTTAAACCTACATGGTTCTTCTCTTTCAAAACTGGGGCGAGTTGAGTGAGGCCCATACGGAACTTTATAAGGCTTTTCTTTATAATACGTCCCAGGCCCGGGAGTACTACTTTTTGAGCGTACAGTTCTGGATGTCCTACCAAACATAACATTTGGGCAGGCTGGTTCGTATTTAGGTGGATCTGGAACAGAGTGCCATGCAGGTCCACGTATGGATCGATCCCATCTTCGTCTTGCAAGAATTTTTTGATTTCTGTACCCCAAATTCGCCGCCCAATCCTCGAGTTCGCTTTTATACCTCCAAGGGTCTTTGTGTATGCCTTTAGAGTGAATGGCTGCACATAACTCATGCAATTGTATTGGTGTATAGTAACAAGGATCGCAAGCAGGTGATCGTTCTGCATACAGTCCGTTGGGATCCAAATTTGGATGTACAGTGATTTTGCCGAACCTCTTACTAGTAGAGTTGAAAGGTATTTGTTTTCTAATGGTCACCATTTTTATAAAATTATAAATAAACTGTTTGTATAAAAATAAAGTGCTATATTATGAAACGTCACAGTGACATACTTGATTAAAAACAGACATTAAACGTTTCGTTTCCGATTAAATTACATAGACATGTCTTTTCCTTGTCTTTTCATATCTTTCGTTTAGGTTTTGCATATAATTCTTGTTTTGCTTTTGGGGTTCCTCACTTGTTCTCAACACAGGTGTTCGCTGCAATGTAAATTATTCCCTTGATTATCCTACTTAGTGGCGGATTCACATATGTACCGCCAGTAATATATGCAAATTTAGCCGCCTCTACTGACGCAGACTAGAATGCACATGAATAGCTATAGAATGTGCCAAGCACCTTAGGCTCCAGCCTACTAACCTTACTGGCTATGAGTACCGGAAGTGACCACGACGCGTTTATAGCAGTTAAGTCAGCAATCGGAGAGAGATGGTGCTATACACCATGCATATCATCCCAGCTCTATCTCTCTCACTCCGCTTCGCCGCTTACAACTAAATTGTTATTAGCACTTCGTGGTTTACTCCAGAAGATAATACAGGTAGAGTAGCGTCCAGTAATTTGAGATTCACGCTTAGGCGTGAAACACACACAGCGGATCGGGAGTGTGTCTGTTTGCTATTCATTGCCGATTTTGATAACATCTGGAGCTCTCCGTATTTGTTAGAAAACGGCGATGAATGGTAAACCAACACGCACCCGACTTACTATCGTTTTATGTGTGTTTAAGTCGTATTCTGTAGAAGCGTGGTTACTAACTAGTCAGTCGATGTAGTGATTGAACGCTACACTGCGTTTAGTAGCTACATCGAGTGATTAAAATAACGATTTGATCATCGTGATGGCGCGTGCAAATATGCAGAGCGCCCCGTTTTCGATCGCAGCATCCAGCTACCGTAAAGCAACTGAATCACTGTTTATCGGTGCGAAATCATCCAAGCGTGCTACGACGGAAAATTTCCTGCAAATAATATATATTATGTATATATTTATATTTGGTATAATACAGGGTGAATTTTTCAAAAGGGATTGGATGGCCAAATCCGAAACTATAAGGAATAGCGAAAAATGGTCAAAGGAGTCACGAGCCCGATTTTGATGAAACTTAAAACCTCATTATTAGATTTTTGAAAAACCAATAAACCTAGCTGAGAATCGAACCTTTTGATTTTGAAAAAAAAACACACCCTTTATTATTACACCATACGATAGTGTCGCTGTTAAGGAACAAATTCTGTGAAGTAATGACATACGGCAAATTTAAGGAAAATTAGTAATTTAATAAAATTCATGTTTCATGTACCTATTTGTTTAGTTCGAAATCCCAGAAAAAGTCGTAACTATTCCGTGTTTTAAGTTATACTCTACTATGATTGATGTTTTTTAAACAAGATGGAGCTCCAGCCCATAATAGCCGTAAAAGAGATTTTGATTCAGCAGTTTGACGACAATTTTATTGCAAGGCATGGTCCTGTGCCTTGGCCAGCGAGTCTTACTCCCTTAGATTACCTTCTCTGGGGTAAGGCAAAAACGAAATTTACAAAGACACGTATGAAACAGAGATACAGTTGATGACTTGAAACGTTCTTTGGAGAATATTCTAAACAGAATCAATAACATTCTAATATTGAATGCAGTACGATCCTTGAGGTCTCAAATCCAGCTATGTATTGAAAAAATGGTCTACATTTAGAACAATTAATCAGTTACGGTCATTTTGGGTCGGTCACATTGAATCGCAGTGTAACTTTGAATAAAGTTGTGAAAAAGATTTAAAAATTTATTTGATGCAAATGTTTTATTGTTTCAATATTATAACTGCCTAAATGGATCGCCATAATGTTTTTTAACAAACGTAACGTAAAACATTAAGCTTTCAAAGTCATAATTTTGTAATTTAACCGCATTTTTCAAGTGAAGTTTTTAGCAGTGTTTGTTAGTTGAATTTAATATCGGAATTATTTGTACAAAACTTGCTGTAAACAGGTATGTTTGGTGTTTATCTTTAAAATCTACTAAAAAAATTATTATTTTTAAATCGCTGTCCGTACATGGTGTTACATAAATTGTCTAAAACTGATAAAGTTGTAACGACGATCAAAATCGAAGTGATTTGGGTAACATTGAATGGTTTAAAGTTATTCGTGTCTTATAAAAAGTTTCAATTCTAAGTATGAGGACCCCTAAAATTGATTGCTTTTTTCTATTTTTGTGTGAAATTCTTAATGTGGTTCACAGAATACGTTAACTTACCAAGTTTCAACCGCATAGGCCTTATAGTTTCGGATAATAGTGGGTGTGTAACATACGGACGGACAGACGGACGGACGGATGGACGGACGGACGGACAGACAGACAGACAGACATGACGAATCTATAAGGGTTCTGTTTTTTGCCATTTGGCCCTAAAAAGGTGGAAAAAATCGTATTTACGATGACATTTTGTTCATGGAAAGGGGTGATTAGTTTTCTTTAAAAAATAAAATGTCCAGAAAAATTATTAGCAGTCATTACGATTTTGATCTCATCTGATAACCAAATAAACATATAATTTATTATGTTGTGCACTACGTTCCTACTTATCTTACTTTATTAGAAAATATAAAAATAACAGTGTTTTTTTTTCCACCAAATTAGTCCGCCTTGTTTCATATGGCAAGACCTCGCTATTTTTCACAGGTAGTTACGTCAAGTTAGTCATGATTTTCATTGATTGGACTTTTTTTTACAAGAATACATCATTCAATTTTATCCAAATCTTAAATTATTTGGATAATAAAGGTTTTAAAATCCAAAAAAATATATATTCAAAGTTACCCAAAACTCGTGCTAACTTTGAATGTGTGTTTTGGGGCAAATTTTCGGCAGTCTTTGTGTTTTTTCCATAAATTTGTGGGTTTAGAAACATAAACCAACTCAAAAGAACACTATTTATTCTATAAAATATATATGTAATAAGTATAATCAGAGAGTATACAAATAATCCGTTAAAAATGTTCAAAGTTACCCAAAATGACGTAATGTAAGAAAAATAAAATGTATTTTGTTCAAGATGAGCTCTTTCCTTTAGTTTGCGGTATATCATTACTTCCGAGAATAAGATCCTTAATAGCAACACTATCGTATGGTGTAATAATATAGGGTGTGTTTTTTTTTTCAAAATCAACAGGTTCGATTCCTAGCTAGGATTATTGGTTTTTCAAAAATCTAATGATCAGGTTTTAAGTTTCATCAAAATCGGGCTCGTGACTCCTTTGAACATTTTTCGCTATTCCTTATAGTTTCGGATTTGGCCATCCAAGCCCTTTTGAAAAATTCACCCTGTATAATAATATTTCTTATACCGGATCTTTTGGGTATTACAGCTTCATTTATGCAGTGCCTAAATGGGTTTGTTCGATGTTTGCGCACTCAAGTTTCTGTAAAGCAATAATCTGGCTTAAGACTGTATTTGTGTTTAATGAGCGCTCTGCCAATCCAATGAAAAATGTAAATAAAATAAGAATAAAAATAGGCTACGTTTAATTAAGAAAGGGTGAAGAAAATATAAGCGAACGCAGCTCCGTCAACGGCTAGTTATTTTATAAGCTCACGTCTGTACATAGCTGAAGGTAGAGGTGTATTTTCCAATCATATTTTGGTAATCTATACTAATATTAAAAAGCTGAAGAGTTTATTTTTTGTTTGGTTTAACGCGCTAATCTCCGGTACGTATTGCAAAATTATTTTTGTGTTGGATAGCCTTATCGAGGAAGTTTATAGGCTACTACTACCCAGAGGAATCATATATATAAGCAAATCGGGCAAATTCCAATTCATTATAGCAAAACACATAAATTACCGGTATGTATGGATTAAATAGGTGCCACGGGGTCGAAGTATTATACACTCGAGAGCAATGAATCCGGGTCACTTAAAGAATGTTAAAAATCTCGGAAACTAAAAATGATAGGTTAATGCAATAAATTGTATTTAATAGACAATGTAATACTCCTTAAATGAAAGTAAAAAAAATATGAGTCACCATACATTTTATTAACACAAAATTACATAAAGAAAAAAACTGCTGATCTCTCCTTAAAACAAAAATAGGAAACATGAAATTTTTGAACTTTATTACGATTTTCTTGAATTTTAATACTTCGTATTGCCTCCTCGTGCTTCCATTACTGCGTTTACGCGGTTTGGCATGCTGTACACCAAGTTCCTTATACGATTTTGGGGAATATTCTCCCATTCCTCTGTGAGAGCAATTTTGAGCTCACGAAGCGTGATTGGGGGAGGGTTTCGTTGTTTTACGCATCTGCCTAGCTCGTCCCAAGCATGCTCGATCGGGTTGATATCCGGGCTGCGCGCTGGCCACTCCATACGAGTAATGTTCATCTCTTGAAGGTAGTCATTCACAATCCTACCTGTATGAGGTCGGGCATTGTCATGCATAAATATAGCATCCTCACCTAAATTGACCATAAATGGACCAACGTGATCATTGAGGATTTCTTCCACATATCTTACGCTAGTTAAAGAGCCGTTTTCTATGATCACCAGCTCTGTGCGACTTTCAGAAGAAATTCCGGCCCACACAAGTACAGACCCACCACCGTAGGCTACTTTTTCTTCGATGCATGCTTGCTTGAATCTTTCCCCTGGTCTTCGATACACTCTGTGTCTTCCATCGTGCTTGTAGAGCATAAATTTTGATTCGTCGGAGAACATAACTTTTGACCAATCTTCAATACTCCAATTTACGTGGCTCTGGGCATATCTTAGTCTCGAAATACGATGCCCACGCTCCAGTTTAGGGCCGTTTGCAGGTCTAAGGGGTTTTAAGTTAGATTCAGCAAGCCAACGTCTTACTGTCCATGCACTTGGGTTACTTCCTCCGAGGCGTCGAAACTGATTGGTGAGTTCAGTTCCTGTGAGAAAGCGATTTCGAAGCATGGTGTTCACCAAGTATCGGTCTTCTCGTGCTGTGGTACACCTGGTTCTGCCCGTTCCTGGTCTGCGTAGGTTAGAACCAGTTTCTTCGTAACGTCGGAGAACTCTTTGTACTGTTGACAGCGACACACCGACAGTCCTGGCTGTATCGCGCTGACTCCGGCCGGTTTCCAGCATTGTAAGTATTCTGGTGCATTCTTCAGGCGTAAGCGACATAATTTCAGCTTGAATAATGAATATAGAGCACTATCAACATGGTTTATGTACCCACATAATTGACAGATTACAAACAAAAGTAAAACCAAATGCTGTAATTTCGTAGTTCCATCTTCGAAAGTGGCCCTTTTTCAAATTTGATTTTTTTATGATATAACTTTACAATAACTAAGAAGTTTTAATACCTTCATTTAAGGAGTATTACATTGTCTATTAAATACAATTTATTGCATTAACCTAGCATTTTTAGTTTCCGAGATTTTTAGGATTCTTTAAGTGACCCGGATTCATTGCTCTCGAGTGTATTTCACGTAGGAGGCCGCGTGGGACGGCTGGTAAAGTACTGGTAAATGTGCTGCACGATGATTTTGTATTTAATCCGACTGTACCTGACTACTGAGAACTTCACCGTATACTGTTACTTACCAAGAATCAGTGGAACGCATTGATATTTCCCTCAGGCCGACAATTCAACTAAAACTATCAGAATTGTTTGACGGCCTCTGTGGCGAAGTGGTAGTGCATTCGACTGCTACGACGGTGGGCGTGGGTTCGATTCCTGCTCAGTGCAAGTATTTCTATGCATGAATATGAATATTTGCATTGGTCTAGGTGTTTGTATATATAATACGTATGTATTAACACAAAAAATATTAGTAGACATGTTTATCCGCATTCTAGAACTCATAACGTGAAGAATGATACATTTATTTAATTTCTACTCAATTTGTTCCGATGAAATAAACTTAAACAACTTTAGTTAACCATTCCAACAAGTTCTAAATCACTACGAACAATTGAAACATACACCAGACTATGCAATCGATCATATTCGTGTTGATGTCCAGTTAACTTAGTTTCGAAGTCGAAGTAGACATTTCTATTACGTTCCTTTCAAAGCCTATTGTCATACATCTTCATTAGTTGGTTTGATACTCTTAGTTAATTCAACAACTTCGCCTAGTAGACTGACTGAAACACAACACAGTGTCGACGCCGAGAGGCAGGGATAAGAAAATTAAATGGATGCAATCAATCACCGCAATGGTTTGTGGATATATCGTATTAGTCAACATGAAGCTATCGATTAGGCAGCTTTTGTTTATTTAGTGTGTGTGGTTGGTTTGTGTTAATGGTAATATTAACACTTACTACTTGGTGCATCAACTGAGAGTTACTGCTAAATCAAGTTTAGCAGAGGAAAACATTTATATATTTTTACATTTATTTGAACGTTATTTTTTATTATTACGGAATTTAAGAGCGATGGCGTAATTGGTTAAGGTTGAATTTAGTCCGTTTAACTGAATACGGTTAATTTTTTATTATACCCGTCATATCGGTGAAATCCAGCCTCATTTCTAAGAGTCACAAGTAATTATGGCCGTGTTCTTTTATCCCAAATCGGCTGTTACTAAAAAGTTTGAGTCCTCTAACTACTGGAATATAATTATTGTACTGAGAGTTGGCAAGTAAGTTCGGGCCGATTCTGTCTTATCACAGAGCGCCTTATACGTGTGAGGAAAATATATTTCCGCTATGGTGCCACCTGTGGAGAAAAGGATGGTTCAGCTTAATTTCGCTAGATGGTGTTAGATACATGTGCCACGTTCATCACATCGGGTACAATTTTTTTTTTTAATAATTAATCACAATCAAAAAACTCTTTAATGCAATTGTGCGTACACAGTGACGCAAGTATTCCTAAAACAATGTTTAAAAATGATGATTGTAGCATATAAGTGTTTTACAGTTCGCAAATATAAGGAACTTTTCCATAGGTAAAATAAATTAACTGAGTCTATTAAATAAAATAATAGTAATTGAGACGTGAACGTTACTTTTGCTTTTAGTTTATCATTTTTTACGTTTAATTATCCATCCAACCACTAATAATAAATTAATATGACAATAATGAAGAGTAACTAAAACAAATTTTAGATATAAAAGTAGCTAGGAGGCGTTGACCTCTTAAAAAGTTAACTAAGTAGGTATCACCTGAAAAGAGCACCGCGAGGCGCTTTAAGACGAAAATAGGCTTTTACTTTTACTACGACGTTTTTGCTATCACGCTATAGGAGAAAGAGGAAAACAACTGCAGCTCGGACTTTTTAAATCCGCGTACAAACACAAGTTTGAATTCCTCCTCAAAATTGGATAATCTTCAATTTATTTTCAAGAATAATACAAACAAGATTTTCGCTGCGTCTGAATATTTTGCTTTTATTTTTTGTGTTCGTATTTTTAAGTCTTGCATAATCTCATTGGAACACTTAGGTGCCATGCTATAGGGAGATATATATAAAATACTGCCAAACAGGCAAGTTTACGTAGATGCATTTCAAATAATGTCACCAGTATATCTGGAAACCTCAGTCCTAGTATCACCGTTTCTTTCATGTCCCACGCTGAGTACGGATCTCCTCTCCTCTAACGAGAGAGCTGAGAGGGTTTAGACCTTAACCCACACACGCCCAATTTGGGTTGGTGGATCGGACATGTCCTTAGAATTTCTTTTAGGACATGTGGATTTCCTCAAGAAGGTTTTTATTTTATTTTTTTTATTCATGATAGGCTTACGTTTGACCTCAATCTCACCTGATGGTAAGTGACGATGTGGTTTTCACCGTCAGCATATGGTAAATCTTAGCCGCACTTACTGACATATTAAAGCATAACTACTATTCCATAAACCCAATATGATGTTTGATCTATGATTTGCAGTTCCGTTCGACCGCTGTGTGAACTGAAACAATTACACTCGAGAGCAATGAATCCGGGTCACTTAAAGAATGTTAAAAATCTCGGAAACTAAAAATGATAGGTTAATGCAATAAATTGTATTTAATAGACAATGTAATACTCCTTAAATGAAAGTAAAAAAAATATGAGTCACCATACATTTTATTAACACAAAATTACATAAAGAAAAAAACTGCTGATCTCTCCTTAAAACAAAAATAGGAAACAGGGCATATCTTAGTCTCGAAATACGATGCCCACGCTCCAGTTTAGGGCCGTTTGCAGGTCTAAGGGGTTTTAAGTTAGATTCAGCAAGCCGACGTCTTACTGTCCATGCACTTGGGTTACTTCCTCCGAGGCGTCGAAACTGATTGGTGAGTTCAGTTCCTATGAGAAAGCGATTTCGAAGCATGGTGTTCACCAAGTATCGGTCTTCTCGTGCTGTGGTACACCTGGTTCTGCCCGTTCCTGGTCTGCGTAGGTTAGAACCAGTTTCTTCGTTTAAGTGACCCGGATTCATTGCTCTCGAGTGTATTTAATCAAAATGTGCAATCGTGCTTCAAGTAACTCAATTGATGGTTAACTTAAGATCTGAGATTTGATTGGTAATTTTGGTATTGATCATCCTGGCAAATAACCGGTATTACAAAACGATTCACTGAAATATTAGAACCAACAGGGACTTTTTTTTATATAATTATATAGGACACGTCAATTTGACTTCACCTCGCCTGATGGTAAGCTGAAGGTAAAGTCTCAGGAGAGAGGGTCACCATTACATACATGTACCATGTTAACAATGGTGGCACCCAGCTTGACGGCCTCGTCAAAAGAGGATTGTCGTCGCAGCACCGCATGACACCCACCGGTCCCACTAGTGCTGCGACCACAATCCCCCCCGCCCGGCTACTGCCGCACTTACTGACCCCTGAACGCAATCCAACCGAGATTGGATTACTATGGGTGTACGGTGGTACCTACCCGACCAAATTTTGTGACTTTGTGCCATCAAATTTCTACTACCAGTCTGCACTATAAGGACTAAAACTATAAGGCGACTTATGGGTACGTATACTATTCATATTGAGGACATGGGAAAGATGAAGTCAAAGAATGGTCTTGACGAATTAGAACTTAACATTTGAAGTACCAGCAAACCTGTTGGTAGTTCAAATGTAGTTTGTTTGTAGTTAATATTTTAGTTCGATTAGTTTTCATAGACCTCTGTGTGTAAAAAAATCGCTTACCTTGTTGAAAGCACCCTATATCGCATCTGGCGTGCATGTTTGAAAATCATGTAGGAAAATAGAAGCCGCGAAAGGCGTACCTATGCCAGAAACGTAGCAAGTGGCAAGTTGTTGTTGCGTACCTACCCTAGGGGGAAAGAGGCGTAATGTTATGTATCTACTTATAAAATATGTATTTTATAAGGATAGATCAGTAATCGTCACACTTATTCATTTATCAGTTTAATGTACATTTACTCTTAATTTTTTTTTTTTAGGTATTTACTTCTCTATGTAATCTCATAAATAAATTAGGTACCTACAAATACAATGACAATTAAATAATATTTACATTAAAATAAAAACTCTTAATAAGGTCACTTCCGAACATTTCTTTTGAACTTAAACTTAGATATCTTTAATACATAAACTCACGCCTATATCCCCGAAGGGCTAGGCAGAGGTGCTAGCACCCACATTTCGACCTCGTCTCAGCAGTCCATTACCCAGACCACTAGACTACCGTGGTTATTTAGATATCTTTGGATATCTTTAACTGTAAACTTTGTATAGTGCCAGTTCAGCAATTGAAGTACGCTAACAGACATTTCGATAAAGTTTCCCAGTCATATAATAGTAATATAGTAAAGTCAACGAATAGCGAATATCAAATATGCAATATTACCAAAGGAACTTCAATAAGATTGCAATGCTATGCGCGACTGAAACCCCAATGATGTTAGCGTCAACTAGCAACGATGTAATATTAAAAATGCATTGCTATTTTGATCTATGACTTAGAAATAATGCAAATACCAAGCTGCACCTGAATTTTTTCCTCCATCAGTGAAAAACGCCATCTTAAGTAAATATTTTCATATTTATGTACTAACGCAGGCAGTAATTTTCCAAAGTCTACTTGGTATAATGCTGAGAAATGGTGAAAGATTTATTGGTCGATAATGAAAACGCATCATCAAAGCATTACTGCGGTTAAACAATAGAAAATTTGAGAAATATAAGCGAATGCCTATTGCTATTACCCGACTGCCGAAGAAAGGAGGGTAATGTTTTTTAAATTATTAAAACATCGTTGCAACTATCACAAAAGCTTATAAGCCAAATAAGATAAAGAGTAGGTTATCAATTCCACCGAGACTAATGCTTTAATGCTGATCATGATGAATAGTTTAACTATTTGAATCAACACAATTCCTCTCAAAATATTAATATTGTTTATTTGAAACCCGGATAAACATTTAAGTTCACGTTATTTAATTAAAAGCCAATCACTCCGAAAATCACAGCGTGCATTTATTTTCCATTGAACGGACGTTATAATTTTATTTTAAACGGTTATTTTTTTATCAGAAACTTGCTATGCAATTTTAACTGAAATGATGTGAAAAGTGAAATGACCTATTGAAATATTTGTTGACAAAATGATAGAAAAAATGGTACCAATTAAACATAATTAGTTTAGTGGTTTAGGAGTCAGCCTTACGATCGAGAGGTCCCGGGTTGGAATTCGACCCATTACGCTACTGACGTAACAGTCAAAGTCGAATTAAGTTAATAATTTATTTTAAGTGACTGTAAAATTTCATGACCTTCTTTTCATTTTATATGGTATTCTCAAAATAATCCCTACGGTGTAGCCTAACTACCGGTATAGTATTGAATGTGTTTTTATGCCATTGGGGTTGGATTACCGGTTCAGACAGACGATATGGCATAGCGGGAGAGCGCCCTGTGTACATTTCGCTAAAAGTTTCCTATTTAGTAACCCAGACCAAAATCGTGCAATTGCTGGTAAATTTAATGCAATTAATGTCCATTGGTTAAATCCAGCCTACTATTTCTATTTACTCACCAAAGCCACCATAATAATTACTTGTTCTAAAATATATACCGTTCTAGAAACCACTAGACAAAATTACTGTACAAAATGGACGTCAAATATATAAAATAGCAGAGTAAAGAGAAGTTCTTATCTGAACGGTCTGACGTTACGGCTCTCAGATGGCTCAGTTTAAAAATAAAATAATGTTGCAGTGAAAGAAGGAATGTTTTTTATTTGAATTGGATTCATTGCCGGGTATCCTGCAATTTTGTTTTTATTTACAACGATTACCTCTTGCTTTTAAGCCGGGAATTATGATAAAGAGGAAATCAATGTGACATTTGCTCAGTCTTCTACACGAATAGCAATACAATTGATTAAACACCTAGAGATGGAAACAGCTAATGGTAGCTGAATGGATAAGGAGTCAGCCTCTTCTCAGAGGTATCGAGTTCAAATCCGGCCAGACAGTACCTACCTATGTGAATTTCACTTTTTGGAAATTTTATGTGCTAATCACATGACTAATTCATCAAAGCAAAGTTAAAACTTTTGTATTAATAGTGTAAGGAGTTCCACTAAGATTTTAAAGACCAAGTACATCTGTTGATTGATAGCCGAGGATCTGATATAGATATCCTATCGGAGTTGAGAGTTAGAAAGATAGCCTGTTCTACACAAGTCCTTTTAAGTTTATTATGTACATAAATATACTCACGCCTTTCTCCTTCCGAGGTAGGCAGAGACAACAGGTGGCCATTTGCTTCGGTTCTTAAACACTTAATTACTTTTCAACTCTTATCAATTGATATTCGACAAACGGTGATTCGTTGACTCACAGGACGGGTCTATTAGTTAAGTATGGCGTAGAAGCCATAAAAATGACAGAGGGGAATGGGATTTTACGTAATTACACCCTCGATAATGGCACTTTTAACTCCAAGCATATAGGCGTGGCGACCTTCCTTTGACCAGTAAATGAAAACACATCAGAATAAGGCGATATTTGAGAACACTTGGGAGTTCCAACGTCCCGATTTATCAATAAAGAAATCAGTGATAGTAACTTCCATTCAACCTAGCGCCTCCTGCGCAGCGGCCGCGTTCACTACCGCTACACCACAGAGGCTATCAGCGATAGTAACTATTACCAAAAAAATTAAAACAAATCATTCAAATATGATTCTTAATTTTGTTGATCGCTGTAACAATACTACAAAAAATACTAAAGCATAATTCCTGGACTCACTTACGTCTTCCTTCCTTCGATGTACGCACAGACAATCCCGTTATTTGATCTTTTTCTTACATAACTCACGAGGTTCCTGTACCGACATTAAATTTTTATTATAAAATACACGCCCACCGGTTCTGGGTGCCTCTGACGTGCCGCTTTTTGGCGTGTGTACCAGGGCTCGAAAACGTTATTTAAAATAACGGTTTTTATTCGTTCGGAACAGTTCATTGCAAGGACTTTTCTTGGGAACGAAACGAAATGAGAACGTTTTGAAAACCCAAATAAAACGGTTAAATCCACACAGCAGTAGGTACCGCGCGCATGCAGCGCGTCCGCGTCGACATGAATGAACTTGTTTTTGTCAAACCGCAGTGCCGCTTGGCTATTTTTGTATAATTATTTGTTCTATCTCAGGAAGGAAAGCGGGTCCGTGAACAATAATAGTAGGTAGTACGAACTATTAGGTAATCGGTGGTAGTACCTATAGATGTTCTATTTTAAGAAGGCGGTTTTGCTTTGGTTGTAGTTAAACGTATATTTACACACTGCTTTCGTGTGCGTAAATGCTGAAGTGGTCAGTTGGGCCCGTGCCGCGGTCCGGATCACTAGTGTACAATGCATTCGCGCCAAAATCTAAAAAGAACTACCGTCAGCATGGTAAATTCGTTAAGTCGATTTTATGTCTATCGCTCTAGCGACGGACGTAAAAACTACACAACGGATTTTGGTGCGGTTATATAAATTTTTAGTTTTTTACTAATAATTTAATAAATAATTGTTTTGACTTCTGACTGTTGGCTTCACATGCGATACGAAATGTAAATCTAACAAGTATCTAACTTTATTTAGGTAGGAACCTACGATAAGCGACGTTGCCAAATGGGCATTATTTTCATAAAATTTCGAAACATAATAATATAGAAAGAGACAAAATTCGCTTTGATATTGCCGCCTACAGGAATCACCATCATTTTGAGGCGCTGGTCTTTTAAAATAATCGTAATATTTAATTAATTTAAACATCTGATAAAAAGACCTCCTTGTTTTTACGATTAATTTGTGCCCTCAGACTAGAAGAATAATTCTTCTAGTCTGAGTTTGTGCCGTAAATATTTTTTTTTATTGTTAACAATGATGAAATCATAACAAAGACATAGGTAAGTACCGTGGTAAGTACTAAGTATTTTTTATTCCAATAAACGTCTGAATAGAGAATTTCATTCTTTTTAAAGTTGGTTAAAATCTTCTTGGTTCACCAAAATTCAAAGTTCGCTAGTTAACAAGGTACGTTCTTCAATCTGCCTGCACTAGAGTCTCGTCCGTCATAATCAGTACCGGCTAGCTCAGGTGAGGTTGACTCGAGCCCCGAAAATATTGGAGACACCCAACCTCGTGAATCTTATAATGCGTGTCATGTAATAAGTAGGTACATATTATCACCTCACATTCATCAGGAGGAGCAGGTGGTTTCGTGGTACCAGAATCTAGACGCGATGACTCCGCAAAAAGAGAGGCAAATAAATTTGCTTTCTCCTCAGCAGAGTGGGCCAGCGACCCGTCAGGTTTCAGCAGTGGAGGTAGTGAGGGACGGCAGAAATTAGTCTCAACCGTCTTGGCCAGGGACCAAAACGCTTTACTGCCCGCTGGGTATGATGCGAGTTTGCTCCCTATTCGGCCAATATGGTCATAACGAGCCTTACGCAGAGTCTTTTTGCAGGCCTTGGCAGCTCTATTGAAGGCCTTCTTCCTCTTTTGGATACATCCCCAGACTTGCGGTTACGAGCATCGACCCAAGCAAGGTAAGCCGCGTGTTTTTGCGCTTCGGCGCGACCACACTCGGCACCAAACCAAGGCCGCGCTACGCCAGACATTGTGACGTCAGAGAATGGAATGTAATACTCCATTCCCCGCCGCATAACATCCGCTACGGCGTCCGCGCAAACAGATGGATCAGCAGAGGAGAAGCAAGTAGGCCGCCAAGGGTAGGATGCGAAGAAGGACCGCATCTCATCCCAATCTGCTGACCTGTACCGCCATATCCTTCGAGAGCCCTTAGGGCTAGCATCGTGTGGGGAGTAGACTGATACAGATTTCACCAGACAGTGGTCGGAACTTCCCAGAGGGGAAGATACCGACACAGAGTATCGGTCTGGATCCGTTGTCAGTAGAAGGTCCAAGCAATTAGCTGTGTGCGTATCAACATCTGGTACCCTCGTTGCCTCCTGATGAATGTGAGGCCCGTATGGTGGATGTTAGCATCCGTCAGAAGGAGGTGCGTAAAGTGCTGAGCGGTCTGGACGTGAATAAGGCCAGTGGGCCCGACGGAATTCCAGCAATAGTGCTGAAAAAATGTGCGCCTGAATTGTCTCCTGTCTTGACACGCCTATTTCGTCTCTCTTATGAGGCCGGTCAAGTGCCGAAGGGTTGGAAGCAGGCAAATGTGCAACCTGTGCCCAAAAAGGGCAGTAGGGCTGACCCTGTCAACTATAGACCCATATCGGTAACGTCCATACTTTGCAAAACTATGGAACGTGTGCTGAACCATAAGCTCCTGGCATACCTGGAAACGAATGAACTCCTCAGTGATCGGCAATATGGGTTCCGCCAGAACCGTTCCACTGGGGATCTTCTTGTGTATGCTACTCACATCTGGAGTGAGGCCATCGAGAAACACGGAGAGGCACTCGCTGTCTCCCTTGACATCTCGAAGGCCTTTGACAGGGTCTGGCACGAAAGCCTAATCAACAAGCTTCCAGCGTACGGCCTGCCTGCTGGCTTGTGTGCCTGGATTACCGACTTCCTGAAAAACCGGTCAATCCGAGTGGTCATTGACGGCTGCTCGTCGGATCAACTGCCAATAAACGCAGGGGTCCCTTAGGGGTCGGTTCTCTCTGCCACACTTTTCCTGCTGCTCTTCGAGAGGCTATGGTTGAGCGTTTGGACTTGTCCTTGAAGGCTGTCTCCGATTGGGGAGACGCTAACTTGGTCAACTTCAACGCGAAAAAGACCCAGGCGTGTCTATTCTCCGCTAAGCGGAGCCAATTCCAGGCAAACCCTACTTTCCGAGGTGTACCAGTGCCGATAACCGACCACCTTGAGCTTCTTGGCGTGACTCTCACTCCTACCCTCAACTTTGGTCCATACATTGAGGCAAAGGCTCAAGTAGCTGCCAAAAAGCTGGGTATTATTTCAAAGGTGCGGCAATATTTCACACCGGAACAGCTACTCAACCTTTACAAAGCGCAAGTTCGATCGTGTATGGAGTATTGCTCGCACCATCAGCTAAATGTGTATGTGTGTGTAGACTCTCATGGTTTATACAGATGGTTTCATTGTTTAATTATTTTTTTACATTAATTTTGTTAGAAAATGTAGTTTTTTTCTAATCAAGGAATTTAATTAAATTTTTAATTTAGTTCAACTTCTATGGACTAGGATGCATTGAGGTGTCAGTAATTGCCTATGTCTGAGACCCTTACTGTATATAACAATTACACCCACACAACTCTCCCTTTAACCTATTCCTTAATAATTTCAAAAAGAGGCCGAACAGACGAGTGCTCAGGTAAAATACCTCTCCCGTTTGACTACTAGGGCAAGGCGGCCTCAGCAGGCTTTCAACTCTCAAATCTCAACGCCCTCCGCTGTCGATCCATCCATCATCAATAATTCAAACAGTAGAAAAAATCAAAACATTTAATGTAATAGTTGCTACTCAACTGAAGTTAAATGATCCATGTTTAATAATCCTTTTTCTACTCTCACACATCAAAGCCGCATGGCCGCGATCCCGCGAATGAATGACCGAAGAATAATATTTTTTTGTTCTATACATATAAACTATCGGGGAAATGGGAAAAACCGGTTAAAAACGTTTTAAGGATCAAAAACAAAAAAAATTATAACGCTCTTATAAAACGTATCGCATAGCGTTCCGTTCCGAACGAAACCAAAACATAACGTTCCGTAGGCATTTAAGGCGATAACGTTTCGAAAAATATAACGTTTTTCGAGCCCTGGTGTGTACTCTTGACGGCTGACCTTGGCCGAACAGCCTACTTAAATTAGTATATTATGAGTATATTTTAGTAGTCATTCATTTATTGTGCCCAAATCACCTCAACATATTTTTTTTACTCTTGACACTAAGCCTTCTTTTGTATTACATTCATTTTCAAAGCGATTTACTTCTATCAATATAAACACTCTTAGTAATCATCTCGTCTTAACTTACATCATCTCCATTCCACTTAATCCCGATTGTTCAACCTTCTTCCTACACTTTCTTCTCCTGACGTAACTTACGTTGTCTTTTCTGAAGGTATCTACTTTCTGACCTTCCAATCTCGAGAGGAAAGCCTACGCCAGTCTCATCGGTGGGTGTACTGGCTCACAGGTGAGATTGAGTTGCGCCCCAATGAGCTACCCTCTTATCTCGAGCTTGAATACTTCCTTAATCTTCTACTAAAGTACAGTTACGAAAGTGGGGTATGAGCCCAACTTTTGCGCCTTTACTTTTAAGTTAGATAGTAGCACGCCTTTATGAACCACCATGAACCTTCTTTGTCATAAAAAGGAATAAGAAGCAACATTTTTCTTTTTTTTTTTAAATAAATACTGAGCACTTAGCTCGTATCGTAATATCTCGTTCATTTATTCGCATTAAAACAAGTGATACCTGCTAACAGCAGACCTAGAATCATTGAATCTCAATAACAAAGCACCAAAAATGAAATGTAAATAAAAAGCATCGTAAAATGGAGTCAATCGGATTACATTTCAATATTTAACTCGTAGCTATCACGCGCGTATGTTGTATTTGCCACTTTTTCACAATAAATATTTTCTGTGCTGTGTTACCTTTGTACACGTAGGTATAAAAATATTGACTCGGAATTACCGCAAATTTTATTTCACTGTGCATTTAGGTTGCACAAAATATTATGTAGGTACCCTTTTGTAAAGTTTATTACATAATTGCTGTGCCCGGGACTTCGTTCGCATGGTTTAAAATGTTTTAGGTTTTAATTTTTAACCGGAGTCCTAATTCTTTTTCTAAAATTAAAACCTAAGTCATTCCTTGTTACATGAGCTATCTGCCAGTGAAAGTCCCTTCAAAATCGGCCCAGCTATTATAGAGATTAGTCGGAAGAAATGTACAGACAGACAAAAAAATAAAAATATTCATCAATGTGTTCATCTGGTAACTTTCATCGGTGAGCACCGACAGCTAACATGGGAGTTGGAGTGGCGATTCGAGCACCATAAATAATCTTCATCATTTTTTCATTAGTCTCAGTCGCACCCAAGGTTCTTAACCTCTGAGTCGCGAGTCCGCTTTTCAAATTTAGAATAGAATATAACTTTTCCACGGTCTTGAGTATCCATGGTAGTGGGACTATTGGTACGTATGTCATCTTCTACGATGTCAGCAGTCCTGGTAGTACTTGTTCTACTGGGGTTCAACGAATGTGATATATAAATGTATGTGTGAGAATGTAAAAGCCTTAATTTTGAAGCTCATAGTTTTCCGTGTAATGTATTGGTGAGGATATCGTAACGCGAACAGGTTATCGCAACGTAAACGTAACGCAAACAGGTAGCCTTAAGAGGGGTACATAATCGGGCTTTGAGCGCGGGGCTCCCTCACTTCCACATTTATATTTTAACAGTTTAGCTACACAGCCTCCACTTTCAGTAGCGTCGATTTCCATTGATCGCTTTTGGAAGTTCGTTTTTAAGATATAATTGTTAATGTATTTAAAATAAAACGTATGAATAAACATATTTTTAGTTTGTATTTTATGCGATGTCATTTGATTGCGATAACTTTGTTAACTTATGTTTTACTCCTGGGCGAAGGAAGAGACATAGTTTGAACCCGGTAGATGGCACCGCTTTAATCTGTTTATATGAGTTTTGTAGATGAAGTCGGGACGGATCAGCTAGTTAAAAATAAATTGAATATATTAAGTTACGTTCAATTTAATAGACAACTCATTTTATTTTATAATAATGTACCCTCCATATCTATAAGGGATCCGTATTTCACACAATTAAAATTATTAATAATAAAAATAAAATAAATTAATCCAAAGTTATTATATTTCTTAGTAGGTACTTGAAAAGTATCTTGGAAATATGAGATAAAAAGGCTTGTTATTATGATTTTATTGCCCCTCGCACATGGTGAATTGGAGTAAGTAATACCGTTTCAGGATTTGTAAAAATTCTATAAATTCGGATATTTTGTGGTTGAATATTACAGCTGGTTTGATTATTGATTTTGTTTAATTGTTAGTATAAAGTTTTTTTAATCGATGCGTGGATTGGTGCGGAGGGTGGCCGTTGCCGGTGACGCTTAGGGTTAGGAACGCGAATGTGGCGTCGTCGCGAGCGAGTACCCTCCGGGCTGCGGTGTCGGCGTGACGTGCGTTAGGTGCGGCGCCTTCTCATAATTAGGGTACAGCCGGAACAGTGTTATGAAGGGGGACCCGAGGCAGTTCTCTGTATTTGTAAATACCGCACCTAAGGATAAGCAGTGAAAATCAATGGTAGCGAAGCACAAGTATACCTACTTGTGCGCGTGCGTAAGGAAAGTCCCACCCGCGTTTCACATTAGAACCGTCTCCGCTGTCGCACGCCCCGACCTGTGGAACACCAAATTTGACTTGTTGCGAACACCACCTGTTAACTAAATGGAGGCACCGTGAACCCCAGGTAAGTTCACCACAATACTTTACTTCAATTCCAGCTGCGTATTCATTAAAAAAAAATTGTCATACATGATCAATACAGCTGCTACAGCAAAAGTTAAAACAGCGGTTCGGCCGCTTGATAGCTGTGCGTGTGTTTCCATATACCTAGCCTGGGGCCAGTAGGTATGAAATGCAGCGTTTTTGTTCAATTAAAGTTATGAAGTTAGTTTTAGAAGTTTTTAGGTATTTTAGTTTTACGCAAGTGAGAAGCGTTCTTATGTCATTAAATCACTTATTGAGTGATTATGTCCTTAAATATGAAGTGATTTGAAGTTACGGAGTGTATTGTAGCCGATTGGTTGGAGTTAAATAAGTTTATAAGATCAGGCATGTGTTAGGCTTCACCCGCAAAGGGGCGATGGCTGCAGTAGGTTTCGAGGCACTTTTTAGAACTTCGTAAATATTTTCCAAGTTAATTGTTTTCATTAGTGAATTTTTGAACTCATATTTCGTTATTTATAGTTTTATGAGGGCCTTAACCATAACAATGAAATAATTTAACACTTTTTTTTCATATACCTAATATGTTAAAAGTATAGTTTAGATTAAGAAATAAAAATATATCGGCAGTTGAGAGAAATATATGTTACTAGTATATTGCTTTTTATTAAAATATAGGTTAACTTAGTTAGGTAGGTACTCGTATAATTTAGAAAAACAGCATTTCTTGGATAATATTCAAATTAAAATATTTTTGAAGTAAACAAAAATTGGTGTTGAATTTATTTCAAGAAGTTATAGAACGAGGAATCAGAGTTCGATAAAGGTTAATGAAAGTATTTTGATTTAAATACTTACGTTCAGATAAGTTGGAAGCCAGCCATGAATGATTAGGTTGACTATGATATTAGGCAATTGGGTATTAAAAAGAGTTTGTTTTTCTTTGTAACTGGGAACACGGTATGAACTATGAATAAAAAAACATTGATAAGGAGAATTTATGGACGAAATTTTTGTTCGTAGAAAGGTATATAAGTAGCATGGAGTGTTAAACTAAAAATAAGCGTAGATAGTAATCGAAGTTAATTTGTAATCACTGTGATGCTGGGCCACTGTGGAACAACCGCGTATGTTTAGAGACAGCCCTATTCACCCTTAGGATTGGCTTGAATGGTCGAACCAAAATGGCCCTTAAATCTATTACAAATAAATAAAATTGGAGTGTCTGTTTGTAATATTAAAATAACCGCTTTCTACTACATGCATATGAATGTATATATGGTACACATACCAAAATATTTATTTCTAATATTTTTGTCAATCTGTTTGTTCGGCTAATCTCTAGAACGACTGGACCGATTTGGACGGGACTTTCACTGGCAGATAGCTTATGTAATAAGGAGTAACTTAGGCTACTTTTTTATTGTTACATTCGCGTACTCGCGAAGTCGACGAAGTCGCGGGCACAGCTAGTACCTATGTAATATGAAGATGTAGGTAGCTGAGAGTACGTACGAGTAAGTAAGAGTACCTACTGGAGCAAAAGAGGAGTGACTGCCGTCTGACAATCGATCTACAAGAACCTATTCCCTTAATAAAAAGTAGCCTATGTACTGTTCCAGGCTATAGTCTGTCTCTAAATTGCGTTCGGATGAGTCCGGCAACAGCAGCGGCAACGCAAAAACTACTGAACGGATTTTGATGTGTTTTTTTTTGTTCAAAGACCTTTGGTTAGTTTTACCATCTTACAATCATTTGAGAAGAACCGAAAATATTGTCAAGAAACGCGAAATCCGACTTCCATACGGGCGGAGCTGCGGGCATAGGCTAGTCTAGAATAAAAAAGTAATTTGTATGTTTCATTAAATACATACAAACAAAAAAGTAATAATAACGGTTAATTCGTTAGAGTAGCTATCATTGGTCCACCTATCTGGATAAGAAGATTATATTTATAGCCCGTGAACCTTTCAATCAACCCTCGTAGCTAATACACCATAATGTTTTTCTCTCACCACTTCCGTACGAATATTGGAACAAAAGATTTAAATGTCAGTATAATAATAGTACAGTAGTATAATAGTATTGACATTGAAATTAAATATAGGTACTGACATAATATTAATAACAAATTTGACAAACATAATAAGTATTATATAAATTGTATGGACATGGGTTGATGACTACTTTCTTAATTGGACCGATAGCCCACTCACATTGTAAGTGATACATAAATGATAATCAGAGGGAAATAACATTACTGTAATACACCAAAAATATAACTTAAGTAAAACAGTTGAGTACCTAAGAATATAAATAAAGAATAAGAACTCCTCCTCTCTCCAAATACTATGCTGTGCCCGACAGGGTCCATAATTGTAACCTTTTTAATACTGAACAACTGTATATATATTTTATCACATTATGAATCGCAGTGCCTCGGAGAGCACGTTAAGCCGTCGGTCCCGGTTGCCATATAAACATCTATGGCAGTCGTTACGGGTAGTTGGAGCCCACAAAAGTCCAACCAGTTTTACTTGGAACTTCGATATCGCCATTGGTCATAATGACCATTGGTTGTGGAGGTCAGATGGCAGCCGCCCCACGGAAAATATCAAGTTCATCCGCATCACAGTTAGACTGGAAAGCCGACCCCAACTGAGTTGGGAAAAAAGGTTCAGAAAATGATGATATGGAACGCAATAAATAAATAAATAAATAATACCACGAGCGAAATTAGTGGCATGGCAACTGACGGCTAACTCCGTTTTTGTTCACTGCGGTGACCGTGTCATCGTCAGCTGCAAGTTCCCGTGCGTCAACGCCATCGTAATTACTAGGTTGTGTACTATCTACGAATTACTAGGAATATCAACGATACAAACTTAATAATTACAGGCAATTGAAATACAGTGAATAATTATAGACGATTCAGAATCGTTAGTAGATTGCCCATACAATACAATGAATAGCTAAAAATCTTACATTGGTTCATTGGGTGGATTTAAATAGTTTTTGTTTCTTTACACCTATTTAAAGTATTACTTGTAGGTACCCAAATCGAAAAGTAATCAATTTCGTATATTTTACGACATATTACACAACGTTAACTATTTAGCATACCTAAAAGAAAGAGAGAGCACAGATTAACAATTTTTAACATGGGTTCAATTAATTTAGGCATTTTTTTTCTTAAATACATAGGTAGCTAACTCTGAAATAGCAGCTTCCAGAGTTCTTTTTCAACGCGGACGAAGCAATGGGTGTCATATATAGATTTGACATTTGGCATATGAACTACTTCAGTCAACATCAAATAAATGTACATAGTTTGTATTGCAAGTATAATTTGTACCCTGTCGGGGTGCTAGGGAAATTCGTTATGGGAGCCAGCTTCTCATTATTACGCATTTCCCTTATACCCCGACGTCTGCAGAGCCAAAACGGCGTGCTGCTTTTTATATATACGTATTATACATATTCATGCAAACAAATATTTGCACTGAGCGGAAATCGAATCCGCGCCCCCTGTCGTAGCAGTCGAACACACTAGCGCTACGCCACAGAGGCCGCCAGGTACAATCCCGTTTATTAATATTTCCTTCCTTTACCGTTCAAACGTTTGTTAGGGGAAACTCATTTTGAATTAAGTTGTCTTTTGTATATCATTATATCTGTTGATACTCGTGTGTACATTTACATCTTGTTATTTTTTTGGGTATAAAGAATGATAAACATCGACAATGGCAAACAGAGAAAATAATATTACGGCGCGCCTTTTTGATAAAGATCTGTTTGAGGTTTCATTCCTGGTAGGTAGCTCTTTTGTTCCCATTCGTTTTATAAACGCACTGAAAAAGCTGTTGAATTATTATTTATTTTCATATTAAATACATTTATACTTATTTATATTACTGGTATTTTAAATTATTCCACAATTTTTTACTGTACGCCTCAAAAACGGATACGCAATTGTAAATATAAAAACTTCCAATAGTTCATTAACATGGTGCTTAAAGCACAAATTAATTTGTATACACAACTTTTTATTTTTACGTTAGATAAGATGAACAGTGGTATATAACTTCTCTGACGACGTCGTTACTTCTACATATTTGCTACCTGTTGCAACGGTGGAGGTTGCTTCATTATAATTTTCGTTTTCGCGTTAGTCCCGGTCGTATTCGAGGTTCTTGAAGTCCGGGGTCCACTTTCTGATTTTCACTTCTCCATTTCGCGGCCTATCTTGCAATCTATCGCAGTAATTGTGCACGTAGATTAACTAGGTACACTTAGCTTCTAGGCAGCAGGCATTTTGGTTCCAGGAGCTCGTAATCACTAGTAGCTCGCCACTTATTTCGCAGAGTCCCTTAGTAGTCAAAGCTATAACCGAGAAATGAACAGGTTAAAGACGAGCTAATTTAAATTATGAAACACGAAAATATCATTTTCAACATTACAGAGCTAGTCCAGGTCGCGTCCAAACCTTGCATATTAGAGTTGAGCCGCTCTCCTTCTTTTTCTCTAAATTTGGTTTATCTTGATTGCCTATATATGTCCCCCCAGGTTGGACGACACCTGTACCAAACCCTCGTCTGTCAAAATGCATAAATACCGGTTAGCAGGTGAGGTTTGCTTGAGCTCCGAAGATCTGGGACTACCATAAACCGCACCCGAAAAAGTATAGAGTAAATAATGGTTGTTTAGAAACAACCGTCATTTTTTTAAACACAGATAATGTTTTGATTTACATCGTTTTGCTACACTACTACGAAACATGCAAATTAAATTAAAATTCTCCCTGTAAAATATTCATCGCGTTCCATTGAAATAAATTAATCTAGTCAAGCGCACATGAGTCGGAAGCCATAACATACCTTCATTAAAAGTCCAATTAATTTGCATACCATGTGATGGAATCGGATTCGACGTTCAGTTGTACTGATCCGACATCAATTAGCAATAACTTGAGAATAACTTATATAGTTTGATTGAAATGATTTTCATAATACGAAAGTTTCCTTTAGTTTGAGATTGAATTTGACAAAGTACCCACCTGTGTAAAAAAATATGATTATTTTTTTTCATTTTATTACAGTAGGTATTTGTTTAGTCTGTAAAAGAGTAGGTTCACCATGGCACACACTGACTTTTCGATGCTTTTCAAAGTTATGTGTGTATTTATCGCAGGTTTATAAGTGCCCGGTTAATGGCAACAGGCTCGCCACCTATTACATTGGGACCTAAACATAAACTGGCGAAATGTGGGTGCCAGCACCTCTGCCTACCCCTTCGGGGATATAGGCGTGAGTTTATGTTTATATTATGTAACAGAGTAGGAAAATAAAAATATGAAGTGTCTAGAGAATTTGGAACTTTTCATAAAATCGGATTTTGACTATGGGTGTGCTATAGCACAGTGTGAACGGTCTTGTACAAAATGTATATTTAAAATGTATATAAAAAATATATTATATCCCATAGTCAAAAGTCGGGTTAAGAAAATAATTGAAACAACATTTAACCGAAAAATATTTTACTCTTTTGTGACTTGTCCATTTTACTTCCTAACAAATCTTGTTATACTGAAATTCAACACACAATAAGACGAACGGCATGCCAAAAGCCAAAGCTTTTATGAACGTGATAACGTTCTCTATTTTTGAACTCGAATTCCAACCAGCGTGTTAGAAACGCATCTATCGAGTAATGGGCTTTTCCTGAGGCATCCCTGGTCGGAAATGCCAGTGCGATTTTTGCTTAGTAAAGCGATTGAGCTCTTTCATGCCTTATCTTCTCAGTAATTGAAGTTGTATAGTTTTGTTGTGTGTTGTGTTACCCATTTTTATTTGCGTAAGAATGTGTCGTTTTTGTTACTAATAAAAATTACGTAGTACGAAGTCAGGATGTACTCGAACTTACGTAACATTTACGTTTTACCTTTAATGAAAAACATTATTATTTACACACGTGATCAAACTACGTTCACTGTGGAAAACGTATAGAGGAAGGCTAAATGGCGACATACCTAACCCTCTGGAGTTGGCAACTGCTGTTTGTTATTACGATGGAACTTAATTATTATGGAAAAATAAAAATAAAATGTAATCAAAATGTAGCAATTCTTCGTTCAGATTTATCGACACCGGACTGCAGCGAACGCAGTAATCTAAAATCTCATTTGAAATCCTACATTGGTCCAACATTTACTGAATCAGGTGTTTAACGTTTAACCTAAATTTCCTTTTAAGTATTTTTATCTATGCACTGAATAGACCGTGGAATAAGAGGCAAAGGTTTTAGTCTTGCAACTGAATGGTTGCAGGTTGAAAGCTTTGAAAAATAAGCAGTTTAGCTTCGCTGCGCAGAATTAACGAGAAATATGAGTATTAATATAATTAATAATCTGGGTGATATGTGGTCCACGGTACTAGAAATTTTAGTATTTTTCAGCCAAAATGCTAAAAAAATATGCAAGAGGCTCAGGACTCTCAGAGTTGATGATGATGGTAAATGTAGAAAATAAAAGTGGGTTTTCATGAATAATTTTGTATGTATCACATTTGTTATACAAATTATTGGTATTTGTGCTTGACCGACTGAAGATAACAATGGCTCATTTTTGGATTTTGAAATAGCTAATAAGTACCTCACATTCAACCTCACATTCACCTCACATTCGACCTGACGAGATGTCACGTACCTATACAGGGACAGGAAAAAAATATGATTTCTCTTGGATCGATAATAAATATTGCATAATATGCAAGAAAAACTCGGAGAGAACGCATATTCTACAATTTGCGAACGACTGGCATAAGGGCAATTACCTTCATAATATTTCATAGCAAAATGATTTCTCATAATATGCTTTACATTGTTAGTTCTAATATAAAATATATACGGCAATATGAACAGCGCTCAGACAGGCTGCAGTGTTCTTCTAGTCGCATTCAAGTGGAATAAGAGCACTTAGCTACAAATATTCTCGTTACGAAATTACTTCGCAATATGTCTTACTTTGTTCATTTAAGATAAAATATGTACGGCAATGAGAAAAATACTCAAGACAAGTCGAAGTGTCCTTCAATTTGCGTACATCCGTACTAAGAGCACTTTCGAATCAAAATCACTTTAGAATATAACGACTCCCATAGGACAGTCTTTCAGATTGCATCAGAACAAATTTTATTGAAAACGCTATAGGATAATACAGTATGAAGTCGCCGTTCAGCATAGTTATACTCAGTCGACTGGAAACATTTCGAAATTTCCGATAAGTTCACCCATAAGGACATATTCAACACTAGTCTTTTTAAATCTGAGGATGGACGGTAGAAAATCACAGCGGATATTCAGACAGCTTTGATGTTTCGTCGGCACTGAAGGAGCAGAGCGAAAAAGAGTACCTACTTTAATTTTATTGTAACATGGCAAGTACTCGTAAGTAGATACACTTCCCGTCTATTGATAAACAAACAAGAAAAAAATAGCTACTAACCCTGGCAACTAGTAATAAAGCCACACAGTCATACTCACCATCAGAAATATATTACAATGCAGTGCTATATATCAGACTGTACCCTTACCTACAGCGGACTTAGCTGGCTTCAATTTCGAGCGTGTAATAATCCAGTTATCCCTAACTTGTAAAACAAACTGTTTGTGTGAGAAGCGCCAATTAAACGGTCATCTCATTTGTATTTTAATTTTTGTCCGCTAAGTAAGTACATGTTTGTCACGTTGGAGCTGTTTATTAGAACAAATAAACCATTAACGAAACAAAACGACAGAAAAACACAATGATCTTTATAACAGGTATTGACTAATAGAAGAATTGTTGACAAAATAAAAAGCTTCTAAACAATATTATCTTCCTTTTAAAACATTCAGAAAGAAATAAAATGAAACAGAAGGCTATCTTTACATAAAAACAGTATACAAAAAAGAAAAATACGAAAAGACGAATATTATGTTATTAAGGAAAAGTTTCTCCTACAATGACTTACTTTCATGTACACAGCCAGTTTAAAGACATACCCTCTCACACTACTTACTTTTCAACGCCGACAAACCTTTGTGACAATAACGAGTTGCTCAACAGGTTTAATAGGAGTCTTCACTCGAGGAATTATGCTTACGAGAATATGTCGGAGCGAGATTGGGGACAGTGAAATAATGAACATTTTTCTCGATTAACGTTTGAAATGATGCGGATTGTGTTTGTAATGGCGACTATTAAATTAGTTTTGGGTCTATAGGCTCCACGACCTTCGGGTCCGAATCTATCTCAATTGCAATCTGGTGCACCTGTTGATTGCCGGGTCTGGTGCTGACCTTCCTCTCAGGGTTGGGCGGTCAGATGGTATTCGCTCGCAAGAAAGTCGTTGAATTTAATAAAGAAGAATAAGGGAGTGGATCCCTGGCTACGAGGTTAATACAACTGCGAACAACGTTAAGATGATGATGATGATAAATATCTAAGCTTATTTTATTATTGTGGGTGTACTTAAATGCTCTCTTTCGTTTCTATCGTCCTTTCGGGTAATGTTCTGCCGTGGCGTTAGATATAGCTTTTAAAAAGCGGGGTGCACCTTAGAATAAAAAGGAAGGAAAGTTTGCAGACACCAAATAGTTATAGCTAGTATAACCATTTCGTCATACCCACGGCAATTGTAAAATGAATTATCAAACATAATTATCAGAGCTTGAGTCTATCTCCAATGACTAAATTATTAGCTGCAACAAGATATACCGCCAATATTCGAGCCACCAATCAAAGCAACATGTGCAATCATCATCGGGCCCTTCAAATGCTATTACTTGTATAATTGCACTTGGGACGTGGGCTGCGTTGCTTCCTCCCTTTATGTAAAGGCTAGGTCAATGGCTAGTCAATGCATCAGATTCGTCAAAATAAATTCACATAGTTATAAGTACCAAAAATTGGTTTTGGCGAGTTTACTCCAAAACTTTAAGGTTATGTGAAAAATCTTCTAGATAAACGTTATAGATCTCATTATTATCTACAAGTTTTGTATTTCCCTTTTTTTCTATAGAAAATCTAATTTCACTGCAAATATTTTTTCCATACTAAAATCCACCTCATCGCACACTCGTACTTCAAATCGAGTTTTACTTATTTTGCCCATTATTTCACTATAATTCCTTTTATTTCCACCAGGGCCTCGACTCTGCTAAAGACAAACCACTGATTTACCACCGACACTCCAAAAACTGCCATTTAATTGTAGACTTTATTATTATCATGTTAGAGTCTAAAGTCAAATGATATTTTGTAAAGCGAATGAAAAGTTAAATGAATTCTTTTCATTTGATTTTAGACTTTAACAGTATAAAGGTAAAGTCTACAATTAAATAGCATTTTTAGAGTGTCAGTGGTATTACAGTGGTTTGTCTTTAGCAGAATCGAGGCCCAGGTCTCATGCTGTTAATAATTTATACCCTCCAAAATGATATCTGCACGGACTGCTAGTGAGAATAGCCGATTAAAAAATAACTAATGAATTTTTAATCGCTCGATTTATGATCTCAGGTTTAACAACTTCCTTGTTAACTTACACATTGTCGTATGAACTGATTAATCTAAACCACCGTAAATGATCTTTACCACAGTAAAGTAAGAAAATGTAGACCGTTTTATACCTACTTATAAGTAAACTTTTCTCTGTCAAATCTTTCTAATATGCCTTCAACTTGTAAACGCAAACAAAAGATAATTTTAGTATGAAAGTAGTGTAAAAATAAATGAAAGTAGGTACTATGCCAATTCGGTATGTTCAATTCTTTAAGCGATCGTAGGAAAGAGCAAAGTTTACCTTCTAAAGTTATTTGCCGTTTCTATTTTCGCATCGAGCTCGGACTAATTACAAGCACGTCTGTTTTAAGGTAATGAATTCGATCTTTTTCACAACGTCAAAAACCACAATTTGAAAATTTGCAAATTGGAAAACTGGATGTTGTATCGTATTACGAATAAATATTATGATAGATTTGTAATTAGTGATATATTAATCTGTATCTTTTTATTAAAATATGTTTATGAACAATGTCGTTTTCCGCTATCTATCTTAAGGTACGTTTAGATCTTCTAAACAATAACCGAAGAAGAATGTGAGCTCAAGCAATATCGTTAAAGAAATATGAACCTAGAAGAACTACACGATGAAGCAACTGTGCTCGCTTTGCGGCATCAAGATTATTGCACTGTGATTATCAGTACCTACCTGAAGAAGTTTTGCTATACACTTCTTGAAGGTGAGTGTTGAAAATTAAATGCAATATATACTACGCGAGAATCAGAGATTTTTGGTAAATTATGTACCTACTAATAATGGAGAGTATCTTATTCAAATAACTACAGGACCTATGCGACGAACAACATATTTGGCATCAAGATTATTGCACTTTGGTGCCCAGTATTTATAATCACGAAGTTCTTTTGTACACCTCTTGCTTATGAATGTTGGGTATTCAATGCAACACATTCTACGTGCCTATCAGACATTTTTGGTAATATTCTTAGACTAGTCAAATTTACTGTACGAGTATTGATAAAATACAGGGAGAGAAGAGCGCTGCTAGCAGAGATACAACAGGCTTGTCCTAGTTTGGCTACAGATGCTACATTGCTAATTTACTTGTAAAATTTAGTCTTTATCTACGACCTATGTTAAGAATAGCTATGCGACGGACGACTTGTGGCATCAAGATTATTTATTGCACTTTGGTTGGCAGTACTTAGATTCACGAAGTTTATTTGTAAACTTCTTGAATCTGAGTATTGTAAATTAAATGCAATGCATACTACGCGCACAAACATCATAAAATTTTATGGTCCTATTTTGTAATAGTCTAATTTTATAAATTGTTTGTAGTATGTAGGTAATTATGTATGACACATTGTGTAATCCATCTAGTATAAATAAAAATGAACCACTGAAATATATGTACACACATAACTTTATCTACGACCTATGTGTTGAATGCTGATCGGGAGTCTGCAGAAACTGACGGAAATGAAGAACAGCTATGCGGCGGACGACTTGTGGCATCAAGATTATTTATTGCACTTTGGTTGGCAGTACTTAGATTCACGAAGTTTATTTGTACACTTCTTGAATCTGAGTATTGAAAATTAAATGCAATGCATTCTACGCGCACATCAGAAAATTTTATAGTCTTATTTTCTAATAGTCTAATTTTATAATTTGTTTGTAGGTATGTAGGTAATTATGTATGGCACATTGTGTAATCTATCAAGTACTTATAAATAATAATGAACCACCAAAATATATGTACAAGCATAACTTTTGAACGACTGCATCTAATTGGAATTATTGTCTATTTGTTTTGTCAGAACAGGGTTTGAAGAATTTTTTTGGAAAGTCCACGTGACGAAGCCAGGGACGCAGCTGGTTTTAAACATTTTAGCGTAACGTTATTACTATAAAATGGGTGTGAATATCAACTCGTATCTTGAGGAACTGTGTCTATTTAACGTCTTAGTAAAGAACTTGAAGGACTTAATAATAATATGAACTGTATTTAAAATACTAAGTGAAATATTCGACAAGAAACTTCTTGTTCCTTATATTTTTAATACAAGCTGTTTTCTTAGATACTCAAATTGATTTTTCAAGCAGACTTCAAAGAGAAAATAATCTTCATTTTCGTTTATATTTTTAACCAAGACGAATGCGAACGTTCATTGTAGAAAAGTCTCTGTGAAATAATGTCAAAGCAGGCAGTAGGTTTAAAATATGTGTAGGTAAGGTATATAAATTACTAATCTCTTAATCAGATTTTAAGAGATAATAATTCGAATAGTTTCACTAATAATATTCTTTAGCTCCAAGCGATTTGGAGTAAAGGTATGCACCTACTGTAGGTACATACTATGTACATAATATACCTCATTCTCTAAATCTGTAGTATTCTTATTATTTAATGCCAAGTATTGGAGATTTCAATCGTTGAGTTTTGAGCAGAATCTTTGAACGTAAAATGAATAATTGGTTTTTGGTTTGTTAAATAATGTAAATGTTATGTTATTGTTAGCTATCTATTTTACTAGAATTCAGGAATAAAAAGCCCATGTATTATTTCGGACTAGAATTTATTCATGTTACAAATTTCAGTGAGATAGGTTCAACCGTGAGAGCGTTATTGAGTAACAAGCATCCGAAAGTCCGAACGTCCAAACATCCACACAAACTTTCACATTCATAATATTTAAATAAAAAAATTATATGCTCGCGGCTGTCTGTCTCCTAAAGGGGTCAACATTTTGCTGTATGCGATCGATAGCGGGTAAAGGTTATTATAGCCAGTTATAGCCATCAACCGGTAATTTTCCTGTCATCGTACCGATACTAAGAATACTCTAGAAAAAACCCAATGACACACAATGGTTTCAATTGTTACCGCACTGCACCACCACACTAAAGTGACAGTTAAACATTCATATTAAATTTGAAGTCCGGGCTCCGCTTATACAGTTTATAAGCGAACTAAACTCGAAGCGATTTAGAGAATAAAGGTATGTAGGACATATTTATAATGTACAGTAGGTATATACCTTTATTTTCTAAATCTGTAGTATTCCTATTATTTTATTATTATCATATCATATGCATGTCAAGTAAAATGAATAATTGGGTATTGGTATCTTTAATAATATAAATCTTACTAGCTGTCTAATTTACTAGAATTCAGGAATAAAAAACCCATGTATTATTTTGGACTAGAATCTATGTCCTGTACTAAATTTCAGTCAGATCTGTTAAGGATTTTTCTTTATTCTGTGGTTCAACCGTAAGAGCCTATTTTTTTTATACTACGTAAGTGGCAGACAGGCACACGGCCCACCTGATGGGAAGCGGTCACCGTGGCCTATGAACGTGTGCAACACTAAGGGTGTCACACACGCGCTGCCTACCCTGAAGGGAAAGGTTAACTGAGTAACAAACACCCCGAGGTCCGAACGTCCAAACCATGAAGCTATTAAAGAGGTCCAAACATCCACACAAACTTTCACTAGATACGAGAGGATAAACTGCACCAGAACTCCGTCCGTTAGCAGGTTTCAGGTTTGCAGTTGAGATTGACTAGGAACTTATTTTGACATATTACTTTTTTATTTCTCTTCTTTTTATTAATGGCTAAAGCAGCATAATCACCGCAATTTCGCCAATGTCAAGTACAATATAATAAATGTTTATAAAATATATAAAATATTGTTAATGACGAGACGCCAATGTCAAGTCGTAATTTTATTATTTCCCAGTTCACTTTATATTATCTTATTTCTCCATCTATGACGTTTCCTATGGCTATTTCGTAACATTCTCCACATCTATCCATATTGTCAAACGTTGATTTATTCTTTTATCATGATGTGGCCAGTAGAAATTAATCGTTTCCTAACATTGGGGTTCGACTAGTTTAGGAGGCAGAGAATCATTAATATGGTAAACTGTGTATTGATTGTAATTGAAAGTAATATTAAAACTAGTTCCAAAGTGCCATATCCTGTTAGGTTTGTAAGGGTTCATCGCTTGGTGCATTAAAATGTGTCCGATTTACTCTTCTAAGCGTTGTAAGCGCTCAGTTCTTGACTATCCAGTACGATTCAGTGAATTGAGTATGCTTTGTTCTGCCCGAATGTATTGAATATTCAGGTAGGTTATCAATTTGTTGATTAAATTGCTACATTGCATTGCAATACACAGATATACGGTTTTCTAGACTACTGTCACTTTTTTCCATTTGTTTTAGTCAAAATAAAATACCTTTTTACGTTTCGAATCTATACTATTATAAAATTGTAAAGGAGCTGTGTTTTATGAACGATTCTGATTTGTTTGTTTGTCTCTCTGTCTGTTTGTGCGCGCTGGACGTAAAAACTATTGAACAGATTTTGATGCGGTATATTTTGTTTGAAAAGGTCTTAATCAGACTTAAAATCTTACGCATGTTTGATCAAAATCGGTTGAGTAAATATACTCACAAAACGATGCAACTTTACCTAGTAGCCTTTGTGTCAATGCAACACTGAAGGAACTGCCTACTTAATATTTGTAACGTTTATACAGGGAAGGTGTCTTTACTAGTCCACCATGTACAAAAGCATAAATTTCCAATTTGAAATCCGAATGCAAAATCGGTAGTAGGTACTCTTGTGAATCCTTATTCAAAGCCTTTTACATTGAAACGTCTGTTACAACTGCTGCATAAAATAGTTTACATCACCCATTCACCATGATAGTTTTAAAAAGCTTTGTCTGTGCCGGTCACCAATCAGCTTTAGTAGGAGATTGAACTACAATTTAATTTGTGCTATCCTCCGCTTACCTACCTACTTGATCGAGAGTTGACTTAGAGGGGAGTGGGAATGTTATCCCTGAAGTTCATTATCTACATATCAACCTTCTGTAAATGGTAAAATTGGGTCAAATATATAATTATGTCATTTTTATGCACAATTTTTTTGTTTTGTTTTTGTAAACCCCTATCGCACCTAATAGTTGGCTACGGCCGTGATAGGATATGAACGACTTCTTTCGAAACTATCACCGGTTCTAAACAACAATTCTGTTTTGTACACCCGGCTTAGAGAAGCGGAATGTGAAAGAGTCACTTTTGACACCGTCAAGGTAATAACCACCATTTTACGATCATCAGCATCTGAAATGACCATGGCCCACCAGGCTAACGGGTGCGGAACATTCTTAGCATCCTACAAGTATCAAATATTTCTCAACTCTCTCGGGCAATTTCTTTCTCTTCCATTCCATTCCGCGTCAATTTAAATTAAGCTTCACCTTAACTTGAACACTGAGCACGTTACTTAGGGGTTTAATTTTATGTCAGTTCTTTCTTCTATGTTAACTACTTAATTAAAATGCAATGACTTTACAGTATGACTGTTCTTTAAACTCTTTTTTAAACAGGACAGAAGGTATCCCTGTAACAAGTATGGGCCAATTCAGATCAGATAAATATTAACGTTCTACCGTTTTATCGAATGAGATTGATGTTGCTAAATATCGTTAGGTACTAAAAATAAGTACCGTTGTTATAAGGGTGGGTTCACTTTACCCAATCAAGTGTCCCCATCAGAGGGCCAAAATGGAATGTTAAAAAATTTACATACCTATCCATCTAGTATAGCTAGCTAGCGTTATAGGATTGCTAGATGATACCTGCGGCTCTGTCCGGGAAAAAACCGGATGTGATAATACCTAATCTATCTCTATACCTACTTTTATTCAGATCCGTTCAGCGTGTACTGGTACCGGTGAACCTGATGGGAAGTGGTTACCGTGGAATATGGACGTGTGGAAAACCCTCGTAGACAAGAGGAAAAAGTCTAAATCGCTAAGGAAACGAATAGATTAGGTCGACCAATCAGACTCCAGCTCGTGATTCCGCCACGGCGCGCTCATCGTACGCCGGCGACGGGCTTGGATGTGATTGGTCGACCAAATCTATTCGTTTCCTTAGCGATCGTTAGCAATTTAGCCTTTTTCCACTTGTCTACGGGCCCAGGGGCGTTACTCTCGCACACATCAAACATTCGCAAGAATACATACATTCTCAACATTTCCGCGCGTCAACAAGGATATAACCTCTCAAAGGGGCTTTAAATCAACTGACACAAGGCAAAGTATGCTTGAATAGTAGGATATGAAGGAATGCAATTGAGTAGTTTGTGCTATGCCATAGCGTTTGTTTCCATTTACAATCTAAATACACATCATAATAAAGATTCAATATTACACCTTGTATGGATGAGTCTTTTATAATTGGAGTGTCTAATATTGTAAGCCATTTATCTTAGTATCCGTATCGCGATAGTTGTTGCGACTACAGTATTTAATGTTTCATTTCTCGACTATTTTTTGTTGGAATTCCGAACAGTCCCGTAATTTCGAAAGCTTACGAATACATATGACACGTCACGTTGTGCCCTGCGAGTTCTATTGCATGTGATACACCATGTTTTATTCCCCTATGAAACAGAATCACTCATAATTTGATTGTTCTCATAATTGTTTTCAATTAGATATTTTTACTTTTTATGTAGGAAGTTTTCGTAGGTTTTGAAATCACACGGTTTAAAAACTTAAGTTTACTCAATCGAGCCTCTTACTTGGCTTTCAATAAGATTTGGAAGTTTTTACTTTCAAACCCTACAAGAAGCTCTGAACTTATTTAAACATTCAACAAACAAGCGAACGACGTGTTGAATCCGAAAGCTGTTGTTCTGTTTGTGAACTTTACAAGTTATCACTTCTAAAATATAAAACTTAATAAAGTTATGTTCCTTTCTCGCTAAGCTTTAAATAGACCAGTTTACGTGTGAAAGTTTTACAAGGCCTCTTTATTGGCAATAAGTAAATCAAGTTAGAACAGCGAGCTTTGAAGTTTCTTAAACTTTGTTTAGTATTAAACATTCGAGGCGCATAATAATTCTTTAGCTGTTATGGCATTAGTCTTGTTTTCATAGTAAGTTTCTCATCACAGCGTTACTTCTGCTTGCATCCAAGGATTTCATTTTGGAGTCCAGGTTCTGCTCTCTTACTCTTCCTCGTGCACTTTCGTCTGCCGCAAGTGCCGCAACTCTTAAAGGAGAACCTGCGTCGGAGGTTCATCTGCTAATCAGCCGTAGTGCCTGCTAGCAGATGAGGTTGGTTTAGTCTCGAAGGTGTTGGTGAGATCCCAAACACCCAAAGAAAAAAATAAATGATAAGTAAAATTACTTTCTTAAATCATCATAAACATGATATAGTATAGAAAAAATTGCAACATTGCAAACATTAAATAACAATGTCATAAGATTAAAACGCGAGACACGCCAGGGCAGCCAAGCAACAGGACGTATCCGAGTTTCTGCATGAACAGTCAGCGCCAAAGGTTGGTTAACAAATTCTAATTTATGGATCACCTTAGCACTAAGACCTTTAATATAACAATAAACAAGACATATTAAACATAAGCTTTGTCCCCTGGAGATTATAAAACTACATATAAATTAATGACTGACCTATGTATTCCAATGTAAAAAGGATTTGTAAATATTTTAGTGTCAATCAACTCTTGTCGCTGACTGTACCTACAATAATTGCAGTAGGTGCACTGCAATCTGATACAGTTTACCGTCTATGGTTGAATTGGACTTGAAGATCTTGATCTAAAACCATACGAGTAGGTACTTACAACTTTTTATACTACGTAGGTGGCAGACAAGCACACGGCCCACCTGATGGGAAGCGGTCTCTGTGGCCTACGGATGTGTGCAACACCAGGGATGTCACACACACACTGCCTACCCTGAAGGGAAGGGGGGATTAGGAAGGGGTAGGGAGGTTAGGAAGGGGTGGGGGGAAGAGGAGTACAGTGAGCTCTGGCAGTGAAATCTTCCTTTGAGTCCATCTCTCGAGATAAAATTGCCCCAGTATGCTTATACACCTATAGCTATTATCATCGTTATAGAATGTTCTTAAGCCTTCGATTAATGTAACATGTTTCCTTCCTCCTACAGTCCCGGGTCCTTGCCCCTTCTTGAGACTTTATCTTTAGCTTACCATCAGGCGAGGTGAAGTCATATGACATGACCGACATAAAAAAAATGTAAATACTTCCATCTTGTTATATATTATGCATACAAGGGCCGCCCAGTAGTTTCCAAGAAAATTCGTTTTCGTTCTTAAAAAGTATGTTCCGCATTATCTGTTGCCAGTAGAACTGAAGTATAAGCGAAGTGGTACTGTTTTATATTTTATCCGTTATTTACCTACAACACAGGCTTTACCAACCAGCTTACCAAGGCTCACCGCTCGACAAAAGTGCTTCTGGGATGTGAGATTAAATTTACCCAAATGTTAGATGCATGTTGTTTATAAAGTTATTCGAATCGATGGCCAATATATTTTTTTCATGTTTCATGTGTTGGACTGTTTCGACTCGTGTCCATATTTTTATTTTTATTTTAATTTTTTCATTCCGTTTTATCACGAATTTGAAAAAAAGTTTTCCTAGTATATTTATATGGTTCGAATCTGCTGAATAACGAATTAGCCCAATCCCGAATCAGCCAAATCACGAATCTGTCCAACACCGAACAAATGGTTGGAAAGTGGGCGTGTATGGGCCCACCAAGATCTTGAGGGCTTAAGCCAACCCCACCGACACCACATTTGATAATTAACGGACGAGGCTTGAACGTAGGGGGTCAGATAGCAGCATGAAAGCCTATAAAAAATAGGAGGTAGGACACGACAGAATCTCCCGTCCGAATGAACCTTCCAAAGGCAGCGCGTGTGTGATACCCATAGTGTTGCACACGTCCACAGGCCACGGTGACCGCTTCCGATCAGTTGGGCCGTGTGCTTGTCTGCCACCTTCGTAGTATAAAAATAAATAAATGCCAAGATAAGCCACAGTTATTAAAATTTATCTTGGACTTCAGATATGTGACTACATATCTGAAGTCCAAGACGTCCGTGTCCGTGGATGTGAGGTGACTACCTCACATCCACGGACATAATACATTAAATAGTTTTTTTTTTGTAGTCGACAGGCTCGCGGTTGATCACTATCTCACCTGATGGTAAGTGACGATGTGGTTGATGATGGAACACGCTTGCCTAGAACAACCTATTCACTCTAGACTTAAAGGATAAAACTTTTATCTTTTTATGCAGAAGGTATTATCCACAGCGCAGATTTATCAAAAATAGACGTGACCAATCATCAAAATCCAATTTTAATCTCGACACGAAGTAGATTATCATAGTTAAATTACTTAGGTAAGTCACAACAAAATGATGTGCCAACCCTTAGGGAGCGCAGCCTCACAATCAAAGGGAATAATATACAGAATATACTCTGTAGGTATATTTATAATTGCACGTTTGATCAGTGAGCGTACAGTACGTCCTGCGTACAGGCGTACACCCTACGGTTAGGGAGACGCGTTGACGCGAAATGCGGCGTGATCGTCATACGGCGCAATCATTAGTGTCTAGTGCACAAAATTTTAGCCAAAATTTAAATTGGTTGCTTTCGAATCGTACCTATAAAACAGGCTACAAAGTACATTGACCTGTAAAAGTGCTTGGACGAATTGAGAGTCATATTGCACAGTTTGCAACAATCCAGCATGAGATTTGGTGATAAAATTTATATGGAGATAGATAATAATGCAAAGAATAAAATGTATTATGTTTGCAGCTAGCCTATACAAATAGTATTAAACACTTACCAAAGGAACCTCCTTATTTTTAGTTGTGTGGTCTACCCACTGATCTGTATTATTACCAACCACGTATGTATAATACAGATCAGTGGGTCTAATTTGAATCACTGGTAGGTACTAATAAAGAGGTTTAATTTAATATTCGAAAGGTTAATATAAAAGGTTGCACGTACGCACGGCAGAAAATATTCATAACGCGAGACATGTTATAGATATTAATGGACGTAGAGATATCAATGGAAAATGTTTTAATAAACGCACTTCCCTCAGGGCGTTTTAATGTTTAATGATAAGGGGTGGCCAGTGAATCAGACCCTTACGTAGTAAGCCGATACTAGTGTTTACGCGTACAGCGCACATATTATTATGTAGGCTGTATGTAGGTACCTAAATACAATCACAGGGAGTGCGTTTTAATTAAATCTGGCAAAGGGTGCTTTGATCACGATCACAGGGGGTATTTACAATAAACAACTCGCTTCCCTTTGTCGTTTTTGGTCGTTTTATATTGTCTACAATTTTTTTCAGCGTGTCCGAGAGCCCATATCAACATGTATTAGGTATATCCTTTTTTCTCGTGCGGAAATCGCCACAGACACAGGCGGTTATGTCGGATTTGAAACGAATACGGCTGACTCGGGCCATCTACTGCTTCGAAATGGGGGGAGGCGGGCGCAATTTCACTTAGAAGACAGTGGAGATACGACGATACGATTAAATATTTGAATAAGTGTAATACTAAGTGTACTACGTTTTATTCGTGAAGACCACCGTTTAATTTTAGTTGCAAAGTTTTGCTTGAATCGTAGTTGTTACGGCGTTTTTAACTTATAATGGCCGGTACTCAATACGAAAAAGTTTGAACGCTAAGTTCTGTCTAACCTTGCATACAAATACTTCTGTTCGATATCGTTAAATATCTGAAAACTTTATTCTATCTGGCTGCTGTTATCATATATTAACTGCAGTACCAAGAAATCTTACAGGTATTAAATAGCGATATCAACTTTATGGTAATACTAGGTTTAATGAAGTAAATAAAAGTTATCTGTTCAAGTTCAAACCATAGTACTATGTCTTTTTTGTACCATGGGTCAAGTTAGCATTATTAGTTGTGATTGTAAGGATCTGGATAAAATTCCGAGGCGGAAAAATTGTTATTGAATTTTACCATTCAAACTTCTATTGCTACAGGAACACACAATACACAGTCCCTATATTCGCTTGTTTCAGCTGTGGCCTTTTCCGTCACCTCACTTCCGTATACGTGTCCGAGTAATTGGCTTATGGCGAGTTTTTCGTAGTAGGTACTCCACTCTCTCTACTCTATACACCGGATAAAGGGTTGTCAATTATGTATTGTGTAGTAGAAGTTAGAGTTGATGTTTGGCAGTAGTGGTTTTAGTCAACTATAATAAAATTTCAAACAGTGAATGTATCTATAAAACGGTTTAGATATGATAAAATCAGTTTTTACCTACAGTATAGTTTTGGTAGACTGTTATTATTTCGTAAGGTTTAATTTTTATTTGAAGGTCTCGTGTATCCTTGCGTAGTAATCGAATTATTAAAACTAAGCGCTTGTTTAATGAAATGCCACCCACAAAGGAGAAATCCGATTCCTATGCAAAAGTGGACTTGAAAATGATACAAACTTGAAAATAGTTACTAATGGTTACTTGTTCAACAAGTGAGCAATTTTTTTTGCTGCCGGTTTAAAATCGCGAACTGCGTAACGACTGACATCTAAAAAATTTGCTCACGTGTGAAACATATAGGAATTTTTATTTTTACCTAATGAGCAAAGCAAAAAGTGATGATGGTAGAGCTATTAGAAAGATTTTTTAAGCAACTGAATCAGTTAAATTCTGCATGGTTGGTGGTAGGTATAAGTCTTGATTTAATCACGGGTTTTTTCACAACATGTATTGTGAAGGTTTGTTTACGAAGCTGTGATTTAAATGGAATAATCGGGATAACTAAAGATTACTATTTATAATTACCTAATTGGTGCCTGACATAGAACAAAGAAAAATCCTGTGCCTAAATTATGAAATTTGTCAGGCCCGAAACTGGTTAAATTTTTGTTCTTCATACCGCTTATGCAAGCTCACAGTTTGGTATTAACTAATCATTTTAGGCACAACAGCCGTGCGGATTATGGTAATTACGCCATAGAGTCAGAAGCGTGGCAAAATTCAATGAACTGGTAAATGGTAAAGGACAGATAATTAATGTGAGGGGTGTAAAAGCGATATTGGGCTGTATGTAGTGTATGATCGATACTTACTGTCTCTGTGCTATAAATTCGGCTAGCAACGAGACGAGATGAGTAAATGTTAAATTAAACGAAAAGGACAGATGTGTTCAATTGATTTTTATCACTATAATAATTAACAATACAAACGTGTTTGTTATATAATATTTACGGTTTTGTTACCAAAATTCTCGAAGTTAATTCATAAGTTACTTGCTTAGCACAGAACTTGAATAAACACAACATGAGTGTCATATATTCCGTTTGAGTCGATTTCAATTCAGACGCGGAATGCGGGCTCTGTGTTCAAAGCGATGGTTTTGAATTCACGTAAGTCTTTGATATGATAGCGATTCGGAATGTTCATCTCGAGTTCATGTGCATACTAGCGTAGGTGTTATTTGCCTTAGGAAATCTATGGTAAAGGAATATTCGGTCATGTTTTTGTACACTAAAATAAGATGGCGACGTACCCGTAGGACCTCCAAGTTTCGACCCCATCTAAAAATAGTGCCCGTACGACCCTATTTCAAAAACCGGGGCCCGTACGAACTCATTTTTAAATCTTCGAATGTAAAACTGAAATAAAATCGTGCACAAAAGTGAAATACGTTATTACAACAAAGTAAACCAATATTCATTTTTGCGCTCATAAGTCACCTCCATTGAAGGCGAGTTACCAATAGCCATGACTATTCCTACTGACATTATTGATGGACGAGGGTCTGGTGCAGGTTATGATCCTGGGGTTGGACGGTAGATGGGGGTTTATTACTCCCATAATGCTAAGGAAACCAAAATTAAGAGAATGAGTTCCTACTCTACGGACCGAGTTCCAAAGAGACATATAACCGTTAATATATTGTATTTCAAAAGCATTGCATGTATAAAAGCCCTGACAGCGGGATGAATGATACATCGTTAAAATGCTAGCGGGAAAAATGTTATATGACGTGAAATTGTATCCGGGCTTGAGTCGCTATTTATATTGTGTATTTTCTTTCAGTAACAATGCACTTATTGAGAAGCAAAAATAAAACAATATCGCTCGTCTAATCTCCTATTATTCTAAACGAATAAATCTCTCAAGATAGGCACTCTCTCGAATAGATTGGACCACTCGAAATCTATAGCGATCGCAATTTACTGATTAAATGAATGACGGCAAGTTTGCAATGAAGTTTAGAGTCTGGAACTTGATATGAAGCAATAATTTATTTACAAATATTGATGAAACCGCGCTCAAAACCAAGCTCTAGCGAATAAACCTTATAAATACATTACAGTCCAAGTTATCGTACTCGAAGTAATCGGAAATATATTAAAAGACTTTGAATAATTCTCATGTTGAATATTCAAAACTAGCTGTGACCGCTAAAATTTACCACGGTTGAAAAAGAGATTTGATTCCTATGATTAACGGAAAAATACAGGATGTATTTTGATTTTAGCCGGTTTGAATGTCGCAAGCGAATTATCGAACAAAATTTTTGAATGTAGTTCAAATTGTTTGTAAAACTATATTTCGCTTACCTATCGAAATATTTATTACAATCTTAACTAGGTATAATAAACTTATTTGGACGTTTTTAGGCAAATTCTTTATAATATGTTTGATGTTTTAAATATCAATAATACACACTAGAATTATATAATCTCTGCTCCATATAAAACATACATAAACTAACGTCTATCAAATCCACAACACAATAATTTACCCTATACCTTTACGTCTCAGAGACACTGCGCAGTTCCACAGCCGACCGACTTGTCGCGTCGCTACTGAGTGCTTGGCTGATTGATTGACGTATTCGATCCCGACGGCACAAGGGCGCGAGCGTAACTTTAAGGGCATCTAAATAAGGCTCATATTCGTTAACACATCGTGTTTGCGACACCCACGTCAGTACTTAAAGGTTAACTTCATATTATCATAAATCACATTTGAAGCCACTTAAACTAAGCGCTTTATTACGTCATCTTAACCGATTTGCACATATTCCTTAATTATAATTAAATTAATTTACATATTTGCTTTTTCTTCGCTTTTACTTTATTCTATTTTTGTGTGGGCTATAATTATTGCTATAAAATTATATCGTAGTATCTACAACTGCAACATGAGGCCTGGTATATTACATTACAAAAATCAAATCAACCCCATATATATTACCACTTGGATGAATGCAAGGGGTGGTTTCACCTGATATGTATAGTACAACTTAAAAATGGACGGTATTATTTCACAAGGGTTCTTGATAAATCTCTCGTTAAGGATTAATCCCTCAAAGCTTGGCTTATTACAATACGTGTACGGAATACGTTTCGTTATGATCCCAGCCTTTTCTTACTTAGAACGATTACGGATTTATTCCTTTATCTGTATAAGCATAATTCCTTAATCTGTATAAATTCTCTGATAATATTGTCATTTTGTGCGAATAATCCCAATTAATTAAAAAAAATACAGGTACGAAAGGTGTCATCTTTCAAGTGCATTTATAACATGTACGAGGACGCACGGTCTAGGCGACCAATACATGATTAAGATCAAATCAATAATTAAAGATCAATAATAAATATAATTAATAATTATAATATTTTACTTAACTATATTTATTTGCAAGACGTGTTTAACCAAGATCCGTAATAGTAGTAGTAATATGTACGGATTATTTATTTCTTTGTAAGTACGTCTAACAAGGAGGTACCTAATAATATAAAGCCCTTTTCAGAATATTTATGTCTGAGAGTAAAAAGTGAACTTAAAATAAATACTATGATACATGAAATTTGTGGATAATTATCTTAAAATATAAAATAATGACATAAACCATTAACGAAACAAAAGAATACAAAAATACACGATGTTGACAGAATAAAAACTTCCAAACAAAAATTAATCTCCTTGTAAAACATTTAGGACGAAAGTAAAGAAAACAAGAGGCTGTCTTTGCATAAAAACATTGTAAAAATAAAGAATGTAATTTATCCGGGGCTTTTAAGTTCAGCAACGGTAGTGGACGAGGGCGATGTTTACTCTCTACCATTTTTTTACTTAGTAAGTTCGAACTAATTACGATAAGGTAATTTTGTCTACAAGGGTTAACTACGAGGGACTCATAGCTATGTGGTAGGTAACCGAGTAGGTTAACACATTGCAAAGTTAAGACAGTACTGGCCAGGTGAATCTTAGGATAGGTAACCATAGGGTGCTGGCCGGGACCTCTACGCGGTGCATCCGAGCAACGAAGGCCAGCAGCGCCTCCCACTCGCCACGGGAGACGCTTTCGGACCCGAAACGGCATGCGGTTTTGGTCGGTTCGATCCAGACATAACCACCTCCGATGGCCGACGGGGGTGGTAGCCATGGGGATTTCCGCACGATAAAAAAAAGGATAGGTAACCATTTTGAATACATTGACTTATACAACATCCACGTACTCTTTGCATTTTTTTTGTGATTTATACAAAATTAATTATACAAAACTCAAATAAGAAACACAGTACCAGTTACCTTTTTTGAAGCTACGAGGAAAAACTCGGTTCCGTTAATACCAATTTGCCATTTTAAAAACATTTCGTTTTATACTTACTTATAATCTTTCAATTATTTATCGGAATACGTCGGCAGGTGCCTTTGACAGGTGAATTTGTTTAAATCCTTTCTATTTTTAGTATACGGACGAATCATAGTTTATTTGTGCAATTAAATAAAAATACTCGGAAAATGAAGCACAAAAGACTTGTGTGAATGATTTTTACACATATTGTGCAGTTGACAGGGCGTATAGCCTCCAATACGTGGGCATCACCCGTTTTGCGGATGGCAAAACTGTGGTTCTTAAACACCAGGGGCTATCTCAAAATCGGAGATTGCCCTTGGGTTAGCCGGGGTGCCAGGGCAATGCCTTATGGGCGGCCTTACCCGAGACAACGCGGTCTTAGTTTGAGTCCGACATAACCACCTCCGCTGGCTGGCTGGGAGGTATCTGAGGCAACTTGCGCACGAAAAAAACAGAGGAGTGAGAGGAACTGGGCTCTGAAGTGAAAACTTCAAGAGCAGGAGGTTTTTTCAATATGGCCTAGTCTAATATGAGGTTTACACAGAACAAAAATGGTATCCCCTACTTCGCCCTGTTCTTTTTTTATTTAGAACAGTAAATATGACAAGAATTTCTGTTTTGTACCCATGACATGAAGAAATGCCTGTGCAAATGTATTTTATGACTTAATTAGGAATGAGTACTACATTTGTAGTAAGTTCTGTGTAATGTGGTACAGAATACATGAGAATTTAATGTAATCTTCTAGTTTGTGAACCTTTATATTGTCTTTTATTCCCGGTACGTCAGTGCACTATATAGCTTCCAGAGTCCTCTCTAAGCTATTTGCTTTTAATTTATTTCTTGTAAACTTTGATCCTCGCTTTTTAGTTTTCTATACAACTTTTTTAATTTTGCTCGGCGGTTTTTTAGAAGACGAATCACCTCAATAGCGCATAAATGTGTAAGTGGATACACATGAGGTAGATTAGAATAGAAATGGAATCAGTTATTTCATCATTTGTACACATAGCTGCCATGAATAGTACCTATACGAGTAGCAACTTAGTAATTTCTTCCAGTGTGACATTGTAATCGGTCAGAATCGGTGCCGTTCTGGGACGAATATTATTTGAAACTAACATCAGCTAAATCTGCGTTTACGGTCACTTTAATCCTTAGAAATTATGCTGATATAGGAATATCGATACTACAATGTTACGTTTACATAATAACAAATTTCAGAATCTATTTCGTAATTTATCTTCACAAATTTTACAACATACAACTTTTCGTAAAACAATAATTTTATTCCCGAATATTATATGCAAGAGTTTCAACATCTATTGTGATAAATATGTTTCAGAGTACACTTGAAGCCACGTATCCAATAAAAATGTCTGTCAGAAATTTAATAATGTTGGGTTGATCGGGCGTTAGTGGCGCTGATGGCTTCCCCTTGCCAAGTCTGAAACCTTTGGTTAGGAACACGTCCCTGTATTTCATAATTCGATTCGTTGAGCCGTCTAAAAAGAGTAACGTGACTGAGCTTTGTGAATGTCGCTTTAATTAATTTTTTTGATGTATTCTTTTTAAGGACGGACACGAGTAGTAGCTTTCTACTTAACTACTACCGTAAATTTTAATACGTTACGCCGTAAGATGAATAGATACCGTAGGAGTCTTTATTACTTTTAGTACTCGTATAATAATACGAGTATGTTGCCATCGCAATCTGTTTTCTTTCATACATTGAGTTATTCATTTTTTCATTTTCATTAGGCTGATCACTCTGCAATATGTAATACTAGCTACTACTTAAGTAGCCTATATACTATTTCAAGATATAAATCTTTACCTTTACCAAATTTCAACCAGATCTGTTGAACAGTGATAGCGTGATTGAGTAACAAACATCAAAACATCTAAATATACAAATGTAGACATATACATATTTGCAATAGTTGCACAGTTAATATAATAATTGCATTGCATTGCATTTATATTAACTAGTAGAAAGTAGGATTGTCTGTCTTGATAGGTAGATGTCTGAGTGCTGTGTCCAGTGACAATTATATCTTTTATTTGGGTGTCTTTCAATCTGGTCTTTAAGTGTCCGAAAGAATATAAACCATAAACGTTATCAATTTAATGATGAATACAAAGTGATGATAGTAAATTGTTCCCTGAGTGGAGAAACTGATGTTCCAAAATAATGATGTTCAATTATAATAGGTACTTGTCTCAAGTGAAATTTACAAGAAAAAATATACACTAGGTAATATATACACTAGGTGTTAATTTAGTAATATTATGCATCTAAGATCTAAGCAACTACCTACGTGAAAGAAAACAACATAAACAATAATATATATACAAATTTAAATTATTATCTACCTATATACTTACATCAAACACAAAAATTGTTTCTGGCTTATATCCGTTACAGACTTTGAAACCCTTTGAAGACTTTTTAATAAAACAGTTTGAATAGGTACAGGTTTCATTAGCGATCGATACTGCGAAGTTGCTTCTAGAACATTAAATAGATTCCTGTTCCCGTGGGAACGGGATCAGTATTCCACGCGGGCACAACTAGTAAATATATTTGTAGATCCTTGATTATAACGGATTAAATGAAATGAAGCAATTCAACCAATAAATAACCGCCCTTTTTTTTTTAAACTTCGAACATACTCTAAGCATTGATACTAATAATATATTTTTAATAACGTACTTTTTAAGTGTAGTATTACACCATTAAATAAAAATACTATAAATCACATTGATTTCTAAACAGAAACTTTGTAATTAAGTAAAAAATGTGACCGAATGATTCAATTTTGGGTATATGAGGTAAACATAATAGGGCTGTGTGTACTCGTAATACGCCAGAAAAATGAAGCCTTAAGTGATGAGATGACAATGGATAATAACTGTCCCATATATTAAAAAAATATCGCTTAAAAACAATCGCATAAAGAGCTCACGCATTCAACGTCATGGACGCTGAAACAATGGAGTTATGGTTTGCGGTCGCTTAACACACGCTCTGCGGTAGTTGATTACGCTCTTTAAGCCCTTTCATTAACAGTGTTCTATAATAATTGACTAGTAATTCAATAGTACCAAATTGTAAATAATATCCTCTTTATCTTTACACAGCATAAGAGCGGTGGCGCGCGGATACGGGAACACCGTGGTTCGACCCTAGACGGCGTGCGGTTTTAGTCGATAAGAAGTCCGACATAATCTGCCCCGCTGGCCACGGGGAGGGTATCCATGAGGATTTGCGCACGGAAAAAAAGGTCATTAATAGGCTAATAATCATGAACATTTACGTGCATTACGGATCCTTTTATCTGTATCGCGGACAATGCATATCAAAATGCAGTATCATGAATGATTTCTTATTGCATCAGAGGGACGTAACGGGGGCTCTGTTTATAATGTAGCCTGAGGCCTGTAGAAACAGCGCCGCTATTGATATACGAACGTCGATACTGTCGGAATTCTGATGCTTGCAGTAGAATCTCACTATAAAGTTGAATGAACAAAGACCGATGGAACAAGCTGATCTTCAAGTGGCGTAGTGAAGAGATAACACTGACGACCAAAGCTTTGTCTCTGTCCGTCGCGTCCTGTAGGTTTATATTACGTTATGTGTTTGTCGACGCCGGTGTCGTGACTGCCTTTATTAAACTGTTACGTTGCTATGAGAACAGTTTAATATCCTGGTATTCTGTGTTGATTGCTGGTGAAACAGTTTACTGGCCGTTTAGTTAAAGGAATTCGATACAGTCCAAGTACTTTATCGTACTCACCTAAAGGGTGAAGAAGATTAGAAAGCTAATTTACATTTTTAAAACTTACATTAATTTACGTATGTTGTAAAGAAGAAGATCTACGAATTTGGGTTTCAAGATTTACAGATTGTTTCTTTGAATAAACTTTTCAGTTATTTGGTCATTGACGGTAAAGTCGTCATCTTTTTTTTTATGTTCAGTCCGACAATTGACTTAACCCCGCTGGATGGTAAGAAGCTGGGTGAAGTCATCTGTATAAGCTTAACACATTCCAAGTAAAATTTTTAATTTGTCTTCTAAAAACTACATAATAATAAAATACAATGTTGTTTTGTTACAACTTAAAGATCGTTTGAAAATATATTAGTGTTCATAAACTTCTATGGCTGACCGTACCAATGAGAGAATATAAAAATGTGAACTAAATTGCCTACGAGCGGAAATTTCACTATCGATCCGCTCACATTTTCACTTGCACGTGCTCACATTGCAAGTGCTCAAATATTCAATGCAGGGGCCTGATTCAGTAAAATTACGCTTTTAAAACGTTTTCATTTTTCCTTCTAATCGAATTGGTACCACGTGTTTTGAAAATGTGGCGGGCGCAGTTCTACTTATGCAACAAGTGATCAGAATAATCTAATAGGCACTTTTAAACAGATAAGATTGACAAATGTTATAATAGAACTTGCATTATAGCTGTTGAAAACAATGGTATTTTTCTTTTTACATTAGAGGAAGTCTTTTTAAGAAACTGGTTTGTATTCTTCTCTTCGAAACAGCTATAAAATTAAGGTTTGATATTTACTTGCAAAAAAATAGAATTACTTATTTAACTACATCACAATTGGCTCTATTCAATTAGCATTTGAAGCCTCTATTGATGTTACTATTAAAATTTTGACAATGTAAGAGAATATTCTTTAATATTTTGAAGAATACTAATTATATTTGTGAATAAAAGGTTTTAAATTATCAAGGTGGTTAATGCTTTTTAATTCATTGAAGCATCGAAAATTTATATAAAGTTGCGGTTTGATTATTTCTTTAGGTTTTTCGTAGCATCACATGAGTGGACAGCAAAAAGTAGGTACCACCCTTTTATTGAAAAACGACTTCAAGTTGCAGTACAGCACGCTTTTCGTAACTGAAATACGCAGTCAATTCCTAAAAATGTTTATTGCAGGCATAGTAAAAAATAACAGATTGATACAGTTAAGATGAGAGATAAGAGATACAATATAAACAGAATAGGTACACAGAACAAAAACGAGCATTTTAAAATTCGTCAGCATCATTAAGAAAATACAATACATAATTTAAAAATAAAACAAAAATAATTTGCGAACAACCACATAGTTAATGAGCATACAAAGCTTAATTGTAAAATAAAAATATACGAGCCACTACAGGCATGTCATGCTTTTCAATTAGAGCAACACGTAATCCGATTATTCGCGACAGATTAAGTGCAGGCCACATTGTCAGCTGACGGACGGAGCGAACGGAGCGGACGGAGCGGGCGAAACACTGCCATTCGAAAGACAAGCGTCGACTAGTCCGAATAAGGACGGGCGAACGAACTGGGCGAGTTAAGCTAGCGAGCGGGTGGGCGAGCGAAGCTGGCAAAACGAGGTGAACGAGTCGACGTGAGCGAAGCCAACAACTTTCGTTGACTTCGCTCACGTCGCTCGCATCGCTGACGTAGCTTAGCTCGTTAGTTGGCGGTGTGAACCCAAGTATGAAAATAGGTGAAACGATGTCGTCTGCTCCGCCCGCTCCTTCTGTTAGCTGGCATGTGGCCCGCGCTTACACCAAATCCAAACCAAATCAAACTAATCTGAATACATCTAGGTACCTATATACTGACCAGTTTTATGAGGCGTAATCCACAGCAAGCATTTCGGTACACCGTGTGCTAAAACCTGTGAATTATGTTGACAGAAATATATGAAAACCGTGTTAAGGGTTACCTCAGAAGAAGAAAACGAAGCCCTGTTTGTCTGAACAGATATTTTTCTCAAGAATGTGGGAAGGGATGGGGTGGTTTAGTATGAATTATAGAGTTTCGGTGTTGAATATGGAACCCTAAAACGACAACAATGATTTTATTCTACTAATTTTAGTTCATATATCATATATTTAGTAGATTTAAAATGATCTTGTATATTTTCTACCAGTTGTACCCACGAAAACACCTACGTGGATTTAGAGTATTAAGTTCAGATTGTCCCACACGTTCAACCTGAGATTACCTACTTCTTTCAAACGGACAGAAAAATAGTCACAATCTTTTTCACAAAATTGCTATTGGTTATATGTATCGTATATACGTTTTAAATGCCTTGAATTAAAACGTCTTAAATTTTATTTATTTATAAAGTATTATAAAGAGCTCACTGTACCCCTCCTCCCCCTCCCCTTCCTAGCCTCCCCACCCCTTCCCAGCTCTCCCCCTTTCCCTTCATGGTGTTGCACACGTTCATAGGCCACGGTGACCGCTTCCCATCAGGTGGGCCGTGTGCTTGTCTGCCACCTACGTAGTATAAAAAAAAAGTTTAATCATGCTCCCGTTGGAAATTCAACCACGACAAACACAGCGACAAGTAACATTGTGATTTAGCATAACATCGTACTGGTTTGAGTAGGTCACGTATAACTCTTGTGATTGCACAAAGGCTCCTCTTGATCAAATATAAACTACAATAGCATTGAAGTCAGCGTCAATATTGAAATATTTATATTTGCATAGAAACTTGTTATTTCATTTCTATTTTAAAACTATTAAATAGAGGTGAAGCTGTATTTACAAAGCCGACTGTTTGAACAACTCGTTTAGAATTGATATAACATACGTAACTTTCTTTCAATTAGTAACGTGTTGCATAGTTCTAACCTTTTCTTTTATAACCTTTAAATTCCATACCCTGTGATACCAATTCACGACACAAATGAAAGTGAAGTAAGTTATCAGGTTTTATATATTCGATTCTTGGACAGTAAAAATAATAAATTAATGTCTTGGGATATTTTACACATCTATACTTCTTTACTAATATTATAAAGAGGTAAAGTTTGTTTGTTTGTTAAATTGTAAGGGGTAATCTCGGGATCTACTGAACCGATTTTAAAAATTCTCTCACCAATAGAAAGCCACGTCATTCGTGAGTGTCATAGGCTATATTTTATTGGAAAACTGGAATTTACACCCGGGCGAAGCCGGGTCCCGGGTCGTACAATATAAATGCAAATTAAGCACCGCTTAGATATCATATGGATTCCTGAAAGCTGATAAACATACCTACATACCTGTATAACAGACACACTTATACAATCATTTAATTGCAGTAGGAATTGAAACCCCCTCACTTAACGTAGCAGTCGAATGTTCTACCGCTACACTACAAAGGTTTACTAAAAATACGAAGACACGTTTATGAAAAAGTTATAGTTATAATAAAGTACGGGAGGGTTGTAAACATTTGAACTGTTCTAAAGTTATAAAGCAAAAAACAAGGTAAATAATATCATTGCCCCCGCATTCTGCAAAAATTCAATGTCAAAAACTAAAAACAAATTTATACCTTCCGATCACGAAACTTGATCGCGTTGAACAAGGATAGCCTTGTTGATCGCTAAATAGGATTAATCGAAAATGCTGTTGGTGTGATTCCATTGTTGAACCATCAAAGTCTAACAAGATAACACAAGTGGAATTAGATGTACAATTTCGTATAATTTGAAGATGTACAGATACTACTGTGTGGTTAAACTATCCTAATATATTAATACTAGCTTACCCGCGCGCGGCTCCGCACGCGTGAATGTTGGCTTTCGCCACCAAGTCTCTTTTAAGCAGAGGGATTGCCCGTACTAACTTTCAATGTCTATTCCTTGGCAAACAGTGGTTGCAGCTAAACGTATTCATTTCATCTCGAGTTCTATTTAACCCTTCAAAGTACAGTACCGTGCATCGCAGCCAAAGTCAGTCTATTTACCATCATTGTCCTTTTTATTGTCTTCTAGATTTTATGCTCCAAAGTATGTGTGACTCGGAAAAAGGCCCTTTGATAAACCTTTACATTACACCATACTTGCATTGCACATTTGGTCCACTATTTCAAATTAGTTAAACATTATTTATTTCCGAAAATCTGATTTTATTATTGAAATCTTGCTACAGACGTTGACGTTTGACAAACTGATTTAACATTCAAAAAGTTCATGAAACTAAAGAAAGAGTATTAATAATAAAAACTGATCAAGTACGAATTGGGTTCGTGCTCGCAGGATTCCGGATAACACTGGGTTGAGGGACGAACTTAACTTTGCTGTTGCAACGTTTCTTGTCTTGACTGACAGCCATACAGATTCTTTTTGGTGATGTGGGTAATATTTACGCTTTCAGGAGTTTTAACTTTATTCATGCTGTAAGATTTTGCTTTCTGCAAAGTATCTGGATTCTAGCCAAAAGGGAAGTATCCTTTCTTTTTTTTTCGTGCGAAACCCCCGTCGGGCTTCACCACAGAAAGGTTGGTATGTCGGACTCCTACTGACTAAAATCGCACGGTATTTCGTCACATCGGCCTGTGTGACCACGGAATCTGGTATGTCCTAGAAAGGATATCCCAGAAGCCTCAGCCGACTCCGGCCATCATCACTGGCGACCTCAACGTGTTATTAGAAATCTGAATCCCTTTTCTCTATAAAAGCACGCGTGGAAACAAAACGCCCTGCTACCCTGGGCCTGCTTCTGCTAGGGTAACGGTTAGCCCCGCGTCACCCTAGGCCCGCACTCATGGAGGAAGGAGATGGTTCTGCGATCTATGCCACCCGGTGCGCCTTCACCGGCACGGGGGAGTGCTGGATCTCTCCCGTAGCTTTTTCGGCGCCATTTCTAAGCGCATTACTGCCTCGCAAAAAAGCGGTGGCATTCCAAAAAGAAAAAAAAGGAAATTATTTAAATATTTAAATATTAGAGGACATGGCTCCACTCTATCCAATCTGGACGCTCTGCCAGTTTGTGAAGTGGCGAAGTATCCACGGAGCAGCCACGGCAACAGTGGCATTCGGGCGTCAGCTCCCGGCCTACACAATGCAGGAATTCACCAAAACAGTCACCCATCAGTGAGCCTTGGATAGCTCAGGGTCATGGGCCACCTTAATCTCCGTAGACCCAAGACGGAGTGTGATTTTCGTCGGTCAAGTCCGATATTACGTCCCTACTATTACGTGCCAGGGAATGGGGGATAAGGTACGAATTCCTAAAACTCTCCTGTCGCGGTGCAGGTGACTCACTCACGTGGCCGAAGGTCACTTAACGAACTTCATCCTCCATGAGCGCAGGCCTGGGGTTGGTAGGTCAGGCCACCTATTAGTCGATAGTGAGCCCACAGTCTGGATATTATGCTGCGTGTAATGCCAAGCCTATCCGCAATATTTTTTTGATCTAATTCAACTTGATACCTCTACGTGTTCTATTAGGATGAGGTCTTGACAGACAGACAGACGGACAACAAAGAGATCCTATAAGGGTTTTGTTTTTTTCTATTGAGGCACAGAACCCTAAAAATAAATATATCCTCTTTGCCTCTGAGCAAATAGAAACAAAACAAAGGACTCTATTAAAATTTAGACTAAGTCACTTTTAGTTCCTGTTGCCATGACAACAATTATAGATGGCGATAAAAACGTCTGCAACATTTAATTTTCTTATTAATTCTAATATTTTATGAATTAATCATATCTTTTTAAATCTCTTATATGCTATTTGAGGCGCAGACAAATCCAATAAATCATAGATCATGAAAATCCATTCAGCCGTTCTTGAGTTCTCACAAAAGCTCGTTTTTGACCCATTTTTAGGGCTTTAGGGTTTGAATTTTAAGAAATCCTTTCTTAGTACACCTCTACGCGTCAAAACGAACATACCCATCAAATTTTAAGTCTCTACGACCAGCGGTTTAGGCTGTGCGTTGTCTCTATGTCAGTCAGTCAGTCAGGACTTTGAATTATATAGTATAAGAGTATAAGATTACAAATGTGAAAGTTTGTGAAGATTTTTATAACCAACTTTTAAACTTTTGCGTTCCATGATACGAGTATACTATTAACGCGATAATGGTATAGGTATTCACATGTCTTTGCTGTCACAGGCTGACTGGCTCAGTGGTGCACGCCCTCCGTTATCGAGTTCGGGAGGTAGTAGGTCCTTCCTCCACATGCACACTCATATTTGTAAGTTTGGACGTTTGTTACTCAATTGCGCTCTAATGTCTGAAATTTTGTGATCTGGAGTAATACATAGGCTATTTTTAACATGGGTAATGGAAACGGAAATAGGATCCTACAAAGGCATCACACCATTTTTAACAAATTGAGCTTATAATAATATTGTGAAATCCAAGTCCTCTGAAATTGTAAATGTTATCCAAGCTCATTCCCCTCAAAACGCCCCAGGCTTACATTAATGATCCTGATATTTAAACTGCCAGACATTTGTATCTATTACCTATTCAAGACGTACGTTCATTGAGACAGGTCGTTTGGCTGCAATACATTTGTGAACAAACAACTTGTGTAATCCATATAATCAGCTCTATACAATTACTTCTTACAATCACATAAATATATGTATGTAGGAAACTTAAAATTTAAATATACCTAAATAGACTTTAAATAATAGAGTATGAATATGCAAGCTCTAAATTTAGAGTTATGCAACTAAACAAACAGTCATATAAATAACTAAAATTAAACTAAAATATATAAATAAAAGTAAAATTTAATAGAAAAAAACAGTCATCGTCTGCAGGTATGAAACTATGCGAAAACATTAAACAACCGTACCATGCCACAAGTAAAAAGTCAGAACTTAGAACTTACACGTTTCAGTTGCAAATTAACAACAACTTTACATTTTTATAATATCCCAATTATAAGTCGACCACTTGTTTTTCAAAGTTTGTTCATGAACTCGACTCTTTTACTTTTTACATTCAACGAGTAATCGCTTTGTTGACTTGTAAATTCTGTGTTATTGTTTTAAAATGTATAATGTCCGGGTGGAGACGCGGTCTCATGAAAATAAGTTAGCCGTACACAAATATTTACATATACAAGGACGGACATTTTCCATTCACAGGAAGAACGCACAAAGGAAAGCAAAGCAATTTAACGACTAATGCAAAATATTATGATTTCCCGTTTTGATGTTATGGAATTTGCAAAGTAAATTAATTTTACTAGAAAGATGAAATGATTTGGTTCCCTTCGGTTATTTGAATTTGAATCACAAAGGAAAAAAATACGGATATTAAGAGTGACAGAACATTCTTACCTACATTTCAAGTCGAATCGAATTGAATCGATACGAGATAACTCTGGATAGTAGCATAATAATATGAAATATTAATAGTGATTTAGTTATAATGCATGATAATTATGATTACACAATGTAGTGTAATGTAATGATTTATGACTATAATTTAACACTAAAGGTAGCCTTTCGAAGCGATACATAAATCTGCTCTCATCTTGAGTGATCACGTTGTAAAACAAATTGCAACGAATTATAAACCAACAATTTTGCTTCCGAATGAACGTTTATAACAATAGACTTCACTCAATTGGAAAGACGAAGGAGGGGTATGGGATCGAATAGGAAAAATGAAATAAAGGAGAAAATTTCAAAAATGTGCGAATACGGCATATTCTTCCATAACACCGATGAGGGATCGCTGTATTTTTGTGGTTAGGGAGAGGCGCACTTGATGCACTTTTAGGAATGTTCTCATAATAAAGAATATTTGCGTGCGCGGCTATCGTATTGGCCTTTTGTTCATAACTTTATATACAACCTGTATTTGCTCTTTATAATTTTATTCGGTGTGTTCTTGATGAGCGATTTTAGTCGATTCGATCCGGACATTACCACTTCACAGGTCTTGGTGAGGTCGGCAATCAAAAGAATACCTTTTTTGACAGTGTTGGAAGACCGACACTGATACTGAATTTGGAACATATTTTTAATTTGAGAATTGGCCTTCCGGAATGTGTTAAGTAAATACCGATGGCAACATTACTAACGTAACAGTGCCGAAATACTGTAAACTCAACGTATCATAGAAACATGATAAAATGTTAATCCCACAAGCTGCACTCAAATGTAAAGTCAATTAACGATCACAGATTTAAGATAATGTAACTTACGCCGACAAAGGAGGTCGAGTAAGATGTTCAACAAGTTACTAGTTGCTTCTAAGTCGTACTGCCATTAGTTCTAGAGCTATATCGTAACTTTGAGGGCTTGGCCTGGCCTGCTAAGTAACGATAAATGTTGCCAAGTTATTTCATTACCACGTCTTCAGACTCCAAGTTACAATGACCTTGGAATGTAGGCGATACTTCTCGTGCTCAAGTTTCATCGAAGACTTACATCAACTTACTACAGATTGAAAGGATAATCAAGACGTATTTCATAGATGTGCTGTGATTATCAAGCAAATAAGTAGATATATACGATATAGAATTGAAGTTTGCTTTCCAAGATACACGCACAGATTACTTTTTCACGGAATCAAAATCTTTAGTGCCGATGATGAAGTACATTTTATTATAACTAACAGCTAAAGTTCACGGTTCTACCCTCTTAATATACTGAGCCTCATAAGGACTTCTTTACTTATACACACAATCTGTAATAGTGGCCATCCTCAATTTGATCTCGCCTTTAGCTTATTATCAGGCGAGCAACATTGAAAATGCAACATTGAAAAGATAAATGCCGAGATTTAGTATATTATTATATAGCATGTTAGTAAGTTACAAGGTTATTGCAAAAAGCAATGCGTTTACTTTAATAAAATTGCTTGCCGGTGCCATTTAGCACTGAAACACAGCACGTAACGTTAATGAATCTGAAACATCAATACCTATATCCACTCACGCTCCCTGTAAATGGAGTTTGATCAGAGTGCATCGCTGTACGTAACCTTGTGGTAACTCTGCTTGACTGCACGTGTTACAACAAGTGTTCGTATGCCACAGTATTTGCAAGCCCACCACCCCACAATATAATCTAGCTGTCTTGTGTTCGCCTGTTGACTTATAATTTGAAAATTTATACGGATAAATACAATTGAAGTGTCCGTTGCTAATGTTGCTTCTAATCTTGTTAAATAAATATCATGATAAAACAATCTTACAAATTTTGTCTATTTGTTTTATTGTTTGTTACGGCTAATTCCTGAAATAGGTAGGCCGGTATTATCGAGATATTCACGGGAAATAACTGACGACTGATCCTCGTGGATGAAGTCACAGGTATAGCAACTACACTCGAGAGCAATGAATCCGGGTCACTTAAAGAATGTTAAAAATCTCGGAAACTAAAAATGATAGGTTAATGCAATAAATTGTATTTAATAGACAATGTAATACTCCTTAAATGAAAGTAAAAAAAATATGAGTCACCATACATTTTATTAACACAAAATTACATAAAGAAAAAAACTGCTGATCTCTCCTTAAAACAAAAATAGGAAACATGAAATTTTTGAACTTTATTACGATTTTCTTGAATTTTAATACTTCGTATTGCCTCCTCGTGCTTCCATTACTGCGTTTACGCGGTTTGGCATGCTGTACACCAAGTTCCTTATACGATTTTGGGGAATATTCTCCCATTCCTCTGTGAGAGCAATTTTGAGCTCACGAAGCGTGATTGGGGGAGGGTTTCGTTGTTTTACGCATCTGCCTAGCTCGTCCCAAGCATGCTCGATCGGGTTGATATCCGGGCTGCGCGCTGGCCACTCCATACGAGTAATGTTCATCTCTTGAAGGTAGTCATTCACAATCCTACCTGTATGAGGTCGGGCATTGTCATGCATAAATATAGCATCCTCACCTAAATTGACCATAAATGGACCAACGTGATCATTGAGGATTTCTTCCACATATCTTACGCTAGTTAAAGAGCCGTTTTCTATGATCACCAGCTCTGTGCGACTTTCAGAAGAAATTCCGGCCCACACAAGTACAGACCCACCACCGTAGGCTACTTTTTCTTCGATGCATGCTTGCTTGAATCTTTCCCCTGGTCTTCGATACACTCTGTGTCTTCCATCGTGCTTGTAGAGCATAAATTTTGATTCGTCGGAGAACATAACTTTTGACCAATCTTCAATACTCCAATTTACGTGGCTCTGGGCATATCTTAGTCTCGAAATACGATGCCCACGCTCCAGTTTAGGGCCGTTTGCAGGTCTAAGGGGTTTTAAGTTAGATTCAGCAAGCCGACGTCTTACTGTCCATGCACTTGGGTTACTTCCTCCGAGGCGTCGAAACTGATTGGTGAGTTCAGTTCCTGTGAGAAAGCGATTTCGAAGCATGGTGTTCACCAAGTATCGGTCTTCTCGTGCTGTGGTACACCTGGTTCTGCCCGTTCCTGGTCTGCGTAGGTTAGAACCAGTTTCTTCGTAACGTCGGAGAACTCTTTGTACTATTGACAGCGACACACCGACAGTCCTGGCTGTATCGCGCTGACTCCGGCCGGTTTCCAGCATTGTAAGTATTCTGGTGCATTCTTCAGGCGTAAGCGACATAATTTCAGCTTGAATAATGAATATAGAGCACTATCAACATGGTTTATGTACCCACATAAATGACAGATTACAAACAAAAGCAAAACCAAATGCTGTAATTTCGTAGTTCCATCTTCGAAAGTGGCCCTTTTTCAAATTTGATTTTTTTATGATATAACTTTACAATAACTAAGAAGTTTTAATACCTTCATTTAAGGAGTATTACATTGTCTATTAAATACAATTTATTGCATTAACCTAGCATTTTTAGTTTCCGAGATTTTTAGGATTCTTTAAGTGACCCGGATTCATTGCTCTCGAGTGTATTATAAATGTGAAAGTTTGTTAGAATAAAATTTATAAAGCAAGCTGTTCCGCACTAGCTGCGCTAAAAATCCTAAATTATACTAAGGCTACAATGTAAAAAATTGGGAAGTCAGAATATTGGATCAAAAAAGTTCCGCATGAGACATTCAGTATTTCAGCCAACTTATTCGGTTTAAATTTGTTGATTGCGGAGTAAACAGGTTCAACAGGGCGTCAATTTATATAGCAAATATTTTCGCTTTAAGTGTGTTTTAAAGTTATTCTAATTTAAGAAGTAAAACCGTCCAAACCATGCCGTAACCTTCACGCAAGAAAAAAGCCATTGAGCGAGTCAGTGCTTGCTTTACGAACAGTAACTAGCTAACCCTAATCAAAATATCATAAACAATCGGTAAAGCCGTTTCAGAGGAATTCGGCCACAAACACCAGGAGACGAAATTTTTATACATTCGATTATGCTATTTACTTCCATGTTTCATTTGAAATATATTAATACGTATTTACACATCGAATTGGAAACACGCGTTTCGAAAACATGACGTTACTGAAATTAGAGTGTCAAACTCACAAACAATAGTGTGTCAACCACACAAATACATAAAACAGGAAAAAGTATTCCTACCAAAACTTGTAGAAAAATGCTGTTAATTTACAATTAATTTCGCACCACTATAACAGAACTGTGCTACGGTTTTTTGTACCTAAGGTTTTAAAATAGCCCAGTAAAGTTGTACTATGATGAGAGTTTTGATTGTGTTTCCCGTGGTTCATAAACTTTAAAAATGATAAAAAATTGGAGACAGGTGCATGTTTGCTGTCAAATAAAAAAAAGACATGCATTTAAGTGCTCGCCGGGTTTACTCACTCTAGACAGAGTATGGCATACGCCTGTCTGTTTTAGAGTGGTGAGAGCGGATAACGCCGTCACAGCTTTCCCCTCTACACTGGCCCTGATTCGGGGGATCAAAAACACAAAAAAGTTATAGGTGTCTGAGTAAGCCGGATGAAATCCATTGTTCAACCGTATTGTCGAAAGTTTACGCGAGCGTTACTCAGTGAAATAAATCAAATTGAATACTTTTCAGTATAGCAGATTGAAACCGAAGTAATGTCTATGTATGTATGTCCTATATTATAAAAGCGAAATTTTATAAGTTTGGATGTTTGCTACTCTTTCATGCAAAAACGGCTAGGCTACTTTTTATCTGGAAATAGGTTCCCGTGGGTTGCCGAAACGAGTTCAGAGAATTCTGCGGAATGAGCTAGTTAGGTATATAAACACTATGCGAATAAAGATTTATATTCTACGACAAGGGTGCAATAGGGTGGAGAGTGCAATATTGAGAGTGCTGTATTTAACCAATTACGTAAATACAGTTTCTGGGCACCTATACTACCTAGAAATGCTCAGACTAATACATATATTCACTGAGCGGGAATCGAACCCAGGAGCTTTGATTTGGCAGCCGAACGCTCTACCGCTACGCCTCAGAGGTCGTCAATAATAATTGGTGAAATAATTAGCAGGTTCTATTCAACTGGACGATGTATTTGATTTTCATTTCATTGTTGCATTTACGACCAATTATTATTTATGAATTGTGGAACTAACCAGCTTGTTTCATTTATTTATTCTATTAATCAATACCCTATTGATATTGCAATATCTATTGTGCCTATTTCGCAGTATTCGACTTAGCTAGTCGAGTAGCGAGTAATTAGGTAACTAAATGCTCGTTATTGCCGAAAATCGTTCGCACTTTGCTTTAGTAAAGTTTACAAGTGAGTGGTATTTTACAAGGACGGCCCATTTAATTCTTATGGGGCGAGTAGGACTCTCTCCAGGATCATTATTCTATAGAACAGTAGGCTCACTCGCTAAATAAGTCCTAATCCGTCGAATTAGTCAAATTCATTGGTTGCCGCAGAAATATCATTTCTAAGGCTCTCCCAAACTATATTTATTTTATTTTTTGAAAAGTCCATGGGTGTTACAAGGTGTTATATTCGCAGCGGAACGGAGCATATTATGTTCTTGAATAAAGATCATCATTCTCTGAACCTATTCCACCACTAGGCTACCGCGGTTTTTGTTTTTGTTTTGAATAAACAAAAATCAAAAATTTAACTTTTTCTTTCAAAAAATAATTTACATCATTTTATTTATAAATATATTTCAGTGAAAGGATCTGTATTCAGTGGAAGCTTTGTTTCTTTCGATGGGCAAAAACATAATGATATCATTTGAATCGTCAAGGACTCTTTTAGCGACTTATGGATACTCGACGGAACACGCCAAGCCGCTGAAATATTAATTATGTGACCTCGGACCGGAGATTGTTGACTCAACAACTCGCCTGTTGTTCACCAAATGCACGAGATAGACCACTCAATTCTCGGCTAATATTACCCTACTATATAGGACTAGCTGTTACCCGCGGTTTTGCTCGTGTGGTATTTAAGATCTTGTTCCAGGGACAAAAAGTAGCCTATGTTATTTTTATTTAATTTAATTTTATACACATATACTTTTAAATATAAATTCATCCCATAAACCTAGAAAAGATTTGTGCAGGATAAACTGTTCTCTTTACAATTTACATTACAATTACACTAATATAAATACATAGGTACACAATTTACATGTACTCAATGTGTGTTGCAGAATATAATCTATTCCCGTACCAAATTTAAGCCCGATCAGTAGAGCTGTTAAGAGCGTAATTGAGGAATAAACTTCTAAATATACATACATTCAAACAATTCTAACGTCTTTACAAAATTTATGTAGTTAAATAAGTTTACGGCCTTTTTAGGACTTCAAATAATAAATAAATACTCGAAAATAAACAAAAATTATAATAACAAGAATATTGTCTGGTTGATACTAAATTATACTTCAATTTATTTGTTGATTTATTTCAGTACAAAGATATTTTGTAATTTAGTTAATGCTCAGCAACTTTTGCAGACGACTGTACCAGTAATTACATCTGGTATCTCCAATACATCGAACACATATTGTTCAAATTGCGGCGTTTCAGTCAATAACGTTGCCAATTTGTGTAATTTGGTTACCGAGTTCATTGTGTTGTAAACAACAGGTATTGTTAGTTAATAGCAAATACTGAATAGTAATAATCTCACCATTCGAGTGCCAATCCTGCTTATATTGAAATGTTAACATTTGGAGCCTGGGGTCCGTTCTCCTTGTACTAACTTGGGTTTCACGGGAGCAACTAACCAACCAAGTGTAATAATTTTTTGAAGCTAAACTTTGTAATATATTCAAATCTCACAAAAATAATGCCCATCACTGTTTTAGTAATATAAAATAAATAAATAAAAACATAAATGTAAGTACACACAATAAGTTGATATAATGATGTACAAAGAACTACTTAACTCCAGCAAACCTTTGAGTAATGAAGCGAGGAAATATTATATAATAAAGTGAAGCGAACTCCACAGTAAAAGAGACTTAAGACCTTAAAATATAAAAGTAAAATGTCTCACAGCAAACTAAATGTACTTAATATAATATTTTTACACGAAAAATACATTACATGCATAACGAGAACTTCTTGTATGTGTATATAAAGTGAATCTCGGCAACTGATTTAACGATTCAGCATAACATAACATAAACTCACGCATATATCACCGAAGGGCTAGGCAGAGGTGCTGGCACCCACATTTCGCCAGTTTATGTTTAAGTCCCAATGTAATAGGTGGCGAGTCTATTGCTATTAACCGGGCACTTATAAACCTGCGATAAATAGACACATAACTTCGAAAAGCAACAAAAAGTCATTGTTGTGTGCCATGGTGCGATTCAGATGCAATTTTATATTTAAATATAGTTTTGCAAAGTTTATTTATGTACCTATGCCCGCGGTTTTAGTATTTATTTATTAAATTCTTGTATGAAAGAGGATTTGCATAGATAAATCTTTATTAAAACAATGGATCTCTGTAATAAATAACTGTATTACCTTTACCATGGTCGTGTTAAATAAAGAAGAACGATATCACTGATTCAGATATAACAACAGTCTTAAACCGATATGAAAGACTTAAGAGTATTAACGCAGTCAGATAGCAGTCAGATAATTATTAGCGTTTTTTTTAATCTAAACGCCAGTTATTCGAAGGTAATGAAAGCGTGTTGAAAAAAATCTCTTGTATGCGAATAAAAGTTTCGACGCTTCCAACCCTTTTGAAAGTTAATCCAATATGTACCTACAACGCTTCGACGCTACAACGTAACATCACACACGTGTTTGTTATATGTGAATATTTTAGTGTAAAGTCGCTTAAAATCACACCGTTAACGTTTTAAATTTAAAATTGTATTTCGTTCTACAACTGCTACGTCGTTGGCTACAAATTGCTACGGAAGCTACGAGGCGTAGCTAACAATTGCATACGGTATTCTGCAAAGACTTTTCTCTTTTCGATATTTTATCAAGCACATAGTAAAAATCTTTTAAGGTCCTACCTATTCAGATGAATTTGGGTATCTTGTATATCGTATGAATTAAAGCATACTTTTTTACCCCCTTTTTACTGTTTAGTGGTGACTATTCTTAACATATTGAGACTCTTTTATGCCTCGGAGAGCACACTAAGCCGTCGTCGGCTCCGGTTAACACTCGAATAACTGGAGCATTCGTTTATGTAGTTAGAGCCCAAAAAAGTTCAACAACCTGGTCTTACAACAGAACTTCGCTATCGTCAATGTGTTGTAGAGCATTCGCTTCACGGTAATATAGAATTTCGGCCGTTTCGTAGTTAGACTGAAAACCGACCCCAAGTGAGTTGAAAAAGGCTCAGAATTGAAAGTGATAGCGCAAACCTACTACGCCAGTAGTGAAAATACGTTCATTAAGCTCGTCACGACCGAACACAACGTGAAGAGCTGTCCAATTTGTTCAAGTTGTGACCATTATCGACACAGTTTATATTATACTAGCTTCCGCCCGCGGCTTCGCCCTCGTGGAGGTCGGTATCGCCACCAAGTCTATTTTAATGAAACAACTCTCCACGCCACTCACTCCTCCACTCTCCACTCTCCACTCTACTCTTCACTCCACTCGTCTAAACAATACCTTCCTATTAAAAAGACCCCATCAAAAGCCGATAATCGCGATGGACGTAAAAACTACTAAATGTATTTTGATGAGGTACCGGCTGACGCAGGTGATCACTGGTAAGTGCTTCGGGGTTCACTTGTGTCTGATTCGGAAGGAGCCGACGCACACGCTGGTCAACTGTCTGGCGTGGGAGGTGCAGACACAGGCCTCCTGGCAGCCCTCGGGGTGGCAGTCCTCACACTGCCGGTGTTGATCGCAGCGATGGTGCAAAGTGCGGACGCGTATTATCCTTCTGCGAGCAAGTGATGCCCTAGTAGGAGGCGGCGGAAAGGGTTCGGGAGAGGCTGCACAGAGCTCTCCCGAACGTCGGGGTGCGAGGGAAATGCTCTATGGGCCATCTTAAACCCTGGCGTCAGAAGACCCTAGATGGCGTGCGGTTTTAGTCGGTTAAAAGTCCGACATAACCTGCCCCGCTGGCCGGGGTGGGTATCCATGAGGATTTCCGCACGGAAAAATAGGTGGCTTTGTATAAAAAGTAGTCTATATGTTGTCCTGTAAGTGATGGTAGCTGAATGGATAAGGACGCGGCCTCTGCTCAGAGGTATCGAGTTTGAATCCGGCCGGATAGTACCAATGTGAATTTCACTTTGTGGAATTTATATGTGCTAATAGGTGCTAATCACATGATTTACCATCTGCTGACGGTGAAAGAAAAACATCGTGAGGAAACCTACATGTCCTAGAAGAAATTCTAAGGACATGTTCGATCCACCAAACCCCATTAGGCCAGCGTGTGTGGATTAAGGTCTAAACCCTCTCAGCTCTGTCGTTATAGGAGAGGAGACCCGTGCCCAGCAGTGGGACATAAATGGGTTGATATTATTATGTTGTTCAGAAGTATGAACTATAATAAATCGTACCAAGTTTCATCAAAATCCCTCCAGTAGTTTTTTATCCATGTGTGCACAGATAGACAGACAAACAGAAAGACAAAAAAATTACTGATTGCATTTTTACCATTGATATTGATCACCAATCATCCCCGAATAGTTATTTTGTAAATATTTCAATGTACAGAATTTACCTCTCTACAGTTTTATTGACGTAACCTACGACAAACTTATTATTTGCGGTTGGTGCAGTAATCGGGTCTACGGATTGAACCGCAAAATTAAGTTTGTTTTTTATTGTATAATTTATCGGTCAAGTTACTTATAGTGTGAAGCTAGCTTATAGCATGTTTAACATAATAACACCATTCTAATATGCATGTTTAGATTACACGTTGTTACAGAATGCGTTGAAGATATAAACGTTCACTGCTCGTTCCCCGTAGGTGAGAGCGTGATAATAAGTAGCCTATGTGTTGACCCGACTTCCTAATAATATTCTTGCCAAATTTGAAGTAAATCCATGCAGTACTTTTTGAGTTTATCCCGGACATACATACAGACAAACAAACAAACAGACAAAAATTCTAAAAACTATATTTTTGGCTTCGGTATCGATTGTAGATCACACCCCAAGTATTCTTTTAAAAAAATATTCAATGTACAGTTTTGACTTTTCTACCATTTTATTATATGTATAGATCTGCAAAATTTGTTCGAAAGTAAACCTTTTCTCAATCATTTTCTCATATTACATTTTGCTCAAAATGTAATAAGTATGCATGTGACAAATAATATTTAGGAGCATATGACACATTTTGCCATTGAATTGACATTGAATTATAAAATACAAAAAATATCAAATATTTAATTAAAACAGACATACAAAGTTATTCTAGTTTCGGACAACTCAAAACTAATCGCTCTTTAAGTTACTGCGACGTCTAAAGAAATTTAAGTCTCATTAGCTTGGCACCAATAAACGTTTGTGGCATTATTGAAAGAACAGTGTGGGATGCTGAAACTTATGAGACTCATATCTCTGTACTGAGTAGGGAAGCACAAACTCATTGATTAGTTGAAAATCTCATCTACGTACGAAATAGGGACTATCTGTTATAGTACGAGCTGTCTACCAACGATTAGAGTATTTCCACCACAATAGAACTGTCACAGGTTCAAGTTTTATCGTACTTTCACTTTTACCGATTTCAATTTATAAGGAAAAGGATAGTTGGCATGCCAACTTGTCCAAATTTTCATTAATTTCCATTTCATTTATTTGTAATGAAATAAATGCTAAACCAAAGGTCATGCACCACAGTGGCTATTCATAGTTAGGTTTATACGGTTAGCGTTGTTCCCTGTATTATTGAATGCTTTGAGTTGCAGGAATAGCGCGGGCGGTAGGCTAGCCATGAGGCACGCATCGCTCGAGTGCAAACATTTACTGCAGGAATTACGCCTTTAAACGGGATCTCGCAGAAATATAATTGTTGTTATATTCCATCTATGAGTGTCTCAAGCTTGCGTGTTACCACAAGAGATAATATTTGCTTTTTAAATTGACTTTGTGATTATCGTGCACAGCAGTATGAGTGGATTTAATTAAAGAGGGGCCCCAATGTCAACCGGCCTTGAAAAAATGTAAAACAAACGCTTACCCTGAAATGCAGAAACGGTGCCCTTTTACAAGCTAATGTAGCTTGAACAGGAATTTTGTAATGAACTTGCATTATTCATTGGGCGTCTAGCGAAAAGTTCTCTTCATGTATTTAAACACATTGTACATCACTAAATTTCTTTTTTCGTCCTTGGTTATTTATACCAGGTTTTATTAGTACATTATTATTTCATGTGTTACACTGAAGCACATTTTAATGAAGATTCAATCTAACGGTAAACTTCATCCACTATATACAAATCAGGGTTTCTGTTTGTCTTAAAAACTTCTCACAAAAGTTCTATATAAAAGCTTACACCTTAAGTCAAAATGTACGGTTTTGTTTCATTACTCAAGGACCTATTGGCAAAATTTACGCCTAGTCAGTGAATTGCTTTCTGTTCATAAACCCATAGGAGTATCTACGTCACGCTTATTAAACAGCCAGGCCATACAAAATAGTTTGACCAGCTGGAAGAACCCATTTTGAATAAGGTGTGTGATTTGCAGAGAATTTAAGACTAGAATTTTAAATAGGGTATGCGCTGTGATATATTAAAATTATTAGGTTAGGGCTTGAAGAGTGCGAGTTTTCATAAGATCTGATAACTTCTTTACAGTGCAAGCATTTCACATAATAATATTTTTGGTGGGATATTTATTTGCCGAAATAATTCTCCTATTACATTGGGATCTTAACATAAACTGGCGAAATGTGGGCGCTAGCACCACTGCCTATCCCTTCGGGGATATAGGCGTGAGTTTATGTTATGTTATGTTATATAATTCTCCTCAGGAACTCCCTGAAAATCATATGCACCCTGCGTCCATGTGCCATGTGCCATGTGTTCACCGTTATAAAGCGCGCATAGTCCGCAATTGTGTAGACATGTCTTGTCACCGGAAGCCCTAGACTTTGTACCGAGCATTTCTTCCTATTCATTCTTCCCACAAAGGCATTTTTACAGAAAGGTCGTAGAAGCACTCCTTTGTTGAATATAAGTCAGATGGGCACACACGCTTATGTATTGATTATGAACAGTAATAGTCATGTAGAGGTGTTAAGGGCCCGCTAACATCACCTGGAAGTTAGTACACCTGCTAATTCATAAACGAGGTGCTCGAGCAGTCTTAGCTTTTGGGTCGGGTGTCAGACGGTAATCACTTCCATGAAAGTTAAGATAAGCCCAAAAGGTATCGACGCTCTGGTGAAGAACGCCTCAATGTTGCATTGTGGCATATGTGCATGTGGGTCATGTTTCAAACACAGTGCGAGTTACGCGAGCAGCGCGTCGGGTGCCGCATGCCGCGCTTGGTTGCCACGACGGGCGCAAAAATTTTTGAAGCATACCTAGTTGTAAACTAGTTGCGCAGCAAATTTGTGTTCTTCGAATACCGCGCGTTACTGCCTCTTTATCCTATTATTTCAACTTAAATCTATCGGGGTTTTAGCATAATTGAATAAATTGAAATTTGCATCCTGATATTCATAATGTCATGTCAGAATGTAAGTCATGGAGTAACTATTTACAAATCCTGCTGCAGGGCCAATGTATCCACACTTTTAGAGTTTTAATGATTTTGTTCGTTAGGAAAGCTTTCACAGTTAATGACTTTTATTATACTTGTTAAAACTTTAAAAGCGTAGTTTCTCAATTCCTTAACGCAACCGAGTGTTTGGAATTTGAATATGCAGAATTTTAATGTTAAGAAATATTTACGGTTTCAAAAAGTATAAAATTAAATAGAACCAGCTTGTTGCTGGTTCGGTGGCTACTTTATTGAATTAAAATTTTCATTACTGGTTACATAAAGGCTTAGGGTGGGTTTATATCAAACGCAAAATGCGTCGAGTGTATCATCCGTTGCACCTATTCGGTCAAAGAAGATGTGCCACACTACGCGCCTAGTCAGTTTGTGCGTATAGCATCTACAGAGTGTTTGTGTTGTTTGATACAGAATTTTAAAATGAAGCCTATTGAAATAATTGCTTTTTGGGAGGCTTTGGAACAAGATCAGTGCGAACGGTCGAGTGGTTTTCTATACATTTGTCTGTTTTGGCATTATGAGACCGACAGCACGCGACGGATATAAGTGAACCGACCCTTATCTTGAAATGCTAACAGATATTTATTATCAATATATTTTTTGACAAAAAGTATGAAATCTGTCAGTGTACCGCAGCTAAAAGGTAACAAAAACGAAACATAATAATCGTTGATCGTCTCGCCGTCTGTCTGTGGCATATTATATAGGGTATTATGAAAGGTTTATGTTTTTATCAAAGTCTCGATGTCTATTATATTAGCAAAATAACAGACATCGAGACGTCGTGTCATCGTCTCGCGTTGGCTGGTTTTGGCTGGTTTATTTATATTCCTATTATTGAAGCGTGATCATTAGTTGGAGTTATTTTAATTAATCTTTTCTTACTTCAAATGAATGTCACACTAATTTTAAGGCACGTAAAGCTCAATTTAAACTACAGGTTTATTTAGTGAAAGCGCTTAAGTGAAATAATATTTTCGTAGACTACCAGAAACAAGGAGCAAACATCAACACTAATAATAAAATTATTAAATTCTGTTCATAAATTTAATATTATGCAACTTTATAAAATAATAACAGTTGTGGGATAAAGTTTTTGATAGTTAGAATATAATTATTGAATTAAGTATATTCGTAGTATAAGTATTATCGATATAATAATGAAATATTAACAATTAAAGATCTACTTGGAGCAGATACTCGTAAATTTTATGTCTCTATGTAAACATTTCAGTCTAGGGGAGGTACATACCTACACTAAGATAGGGCAATTTTGAAAAGACGTATATATTATAGAATTATGAAGTTTGTATTAAAATTAATGCTGATCTAGCGAATAAGGGTTCTAGGATAATAATACTAATATTAGATACAAATTTTGTAAATACAAAATAAAAGTATGCAACATGATATTCATGCATAAAAATATTAGCACTGAGCTAGAATTGAACCCTGGACCTCTGACTAGCAGTCGAACGCTCTACCGCTGCACCAAATCAGTTATCTTGTTAGTTAATTTAGTATTTAGTTGATTGGTAATCATTATTTGTGTTGTCAACAGCGTTGGCCGCGATGCCGCGCTGCTACATGGTCAAGAAAGGAATCATCCGACACCAGGGGGGTCCCCCACCCTGCAGCCCCACGGAGGCGAGCGTTGCACCACCTTGTTACAGCCCGGCGGTACACTCGGCTCTTACAGGTAACTTTTAGTGCTTTAATGCACAGAGGTAGGACACGACGGTATCTCTCGTCTGAACTGAGCAGTCTGACTGGGGTAGTACAATACAGAAGACTAGTGAGTAGGGTAGCCAGAGCTTACAACCCTTCCCCCTTGAGATCGCGTTAGTATTGAAACAACATGTCTATCTCATTTTAGCAGGAGATTGTTGTATTTAACAGGGAGAAATTCTCGTATTAAAACACTCTCAAAATTCTGTAAGCTCTGGTTAGGTTGGATCTTGATGGGTTAAGCTAACCAAATTATAGCAATCTTTATCCGTAATTAATATCGCAGTGTAATGCAAAGCGTTAAACATTTGATTTAGGTCCGGCAGTCATGGCCCTCAGTCTTGTCAACTGGCCTATACGCCTGTTATCTGGTACTCAGTCAGCGTGGATAACAATTTAATTCGATTTCAATAAATGCAATGGACGTAGCGTCGCCTCTTGAATTTTAATTGGTTTGATTGTACATATGAATATATTATACTCGAGAGCAAATAGACCGACTCGCTCTATAAATTTCCACTGAAAGGGCTTTCTTCAGTGCTAGAGCCCTTTGAGTGGGTAAGTATAGACTGAGTCGATTTTATTTCTTTCGAGTGTATATAATGACTCGTTGCGCATTCCATCAATTTATTAAAAAAAAATCGTTTCATTGTTTAAAACCAGAAAAGCTTTAAGTAGGCACATTATGGCAACAAATTATGTAAATTATATAAGATAGTTATAAAAAGCTTAAAATTGAATTACATACTTCTTACTTTGAAACTGAGGGACTCTATAAACAATAATTTTTCCTTTTTGTCACCTTAAGAGTAAAATTTCTGAATATCATTTCTTAGTAATGCCTACAACACAAAAAGTATCTACTGCCAAAACTTCAAGTTTATAAGTCCAGCAGTTTAGAATCTGCGTTGATGAATCAGTCAGTCAGTTAGTTGATATAAATAATTATATACATATATATGCATATAGATAAATACTGTAAATAACTTAATACATGTCAGGATCGATACTTAGGTACTGCAGAAGTAAAGTATTCTAGGTATTCCAAACTTAACGCGAACGACGTTGCGGGCCACACCGTAATTAAAAATGTTTCAAAAATTGGTGTTCTCATTCTAACGAAAAGTTTTTTAGAATAAATCATCGGCAAACAAGGGTCCCTACCCTTGTTTGCCGATGATTTATTCTAAAAAACTCTAGAAAAATTCTAGAAAACTCGTTTTATATAGTTCTTCGTAAATTAACTCAGCCTTTTTACAGTTTATGTGAAGCAACAAAACATTTCGTGTTTTTTGTATATCTACGTCCAGTATAATTAAATTTAAACCGTGTCTGTCTATCCGTGCTACCAATTCACTTAGCTCTTTTGCTAAAAATATGCCACACAATTTATGGAAAATATCGTTTTGATATTTTTCCGTTTTATTGTCAATTTTGTACAATTTTTTTACATACTAAAAGATCGTATTCTGGGTTTCTTGAATCTGATTAAAGACATTTGGAAGTTTGTATACCATAAAAAAGGAAACTTGTATCTGTGTGTCTATATTTAAAACATATGCAGATTTGTTTGAGTATACGTTTACAGCTAGCTGTGTGTGGGGCCTTGCCGAGAGCAAAATAACCACCCTTCTATAAGCCGGTGCGCCTAGTCAGTCAATCTGCTAATTACTCCTATTGGGGGGGTCAGATGGTCAGCGAAGCGTCTCTATATTTGGCGCCCACCTGACTGAACTATTTAATTAGCAATGACGATCAGACGTGTATCTACCTGTCTGGTAGCGAAGGGACCATCGACAATGACATCCCTAATCCCATTGCCACGTATTATTCATATTGAATGGCATGAAGGCACAAGTTGATATAAGAACATGTATCGCTATTGTCAATAGAACAGTTTATGAACTACCCACGTGAAACATCTTTCGAGTATAGAATTACACTTTTTGTTAGGCTATTAATACCTACGTACCTTCAAAAGTATTGTGTGTATATCAGTCAATAATATGAGTGGACACACACAACATTATTGGCAGTACCTACATAAAACATAACATAACATAAACTCACGCCTATATCCCCGAATAGGTGCTAGCACCCACATTTTGCCAGTTTATGTTTAGGTCCCAATGTAATAGGTGGCGAGCCTATTGCCATTAACCGGGCACTTATAAACCTGCGATAAATACACACATAACTTCGAAAAGCATCGAAAAGTCAATTGTGTGTGCCATGGTGAACCTGGGATCGAACCCGAGACCTCGGGTCAGCAGCCCATATCTATGTAGGTACTTTATTATCAACAAGTGCAATGTTATACATATATTCGAAACATAACTCTCGCGAGTAACTAGTTCACGGACTATTGTCCTATTATCAGTAGTAGCGTGATGTGTTCTTATGTTACTTTGCGTCCTTGTATATTCCATTAAGAACAATAAGGGACACCTTACATTTATAACTTTCTTGAACATAATGAACGCTTGGCTTAGTTGTTACTGTTGTTAGGTGGTCAGGTGGAAAACAATGCGTGATTTCTTGGAAACTCAAAATTAGCATAGGCAATTAGTTCTAGTATACTAGAGTAATCAAACTGCCTTTTTTCCGTCTGCACTACTAAGAAAATAAATAGGGAGAGGTAACCGCAAGGATATGAGTAACATCTACAGATTGTGTAGTAAAAAAAACGCATGAGGTGGGCTTGTAATGCCTCAGAATTTAAAAGTTTAGTTTCAAAATGCTGATTGTATAAAGTCACTAGTATACATAATGCTAGTTATAGTCACCTAATTGGAACATAAAACTAATTTATGGATATTTAAAAAAAAAAATTATAACGTCGTCGTTCAGCTTTCAGAGTGTGAAATGAGACTAAACTCGATTGGCTTAAATATATAGTTTAGTTCAGAAGTTCCTACGAACATCTTTCGACTAAATCATCAGAACAGCTTCCTAGTACCACATTATCGTATTGTCATCGAAGATACGCGAGTTTATACCTACATTGCCTGTCCATAACGAGCTAATAAAACAAACATTTAAGTAAACAAAGACACCGAACACGTGTTCCTCTTTATGTGCAAACTTATGAATTAAATATGAGTGTGCGAGAACGTGACTATCGACCGATCCGAGGGCTATCGAAGCGACAGGTAGGTAAAGATACTCTACTCGATATTTAAACAACTATAGGCTTTCAAAATAGTGTTTCATTCCCGCAGATTCGATAAAAACAAGGCGTACGTGTCCTTTCAACTGTATGCGGCACTCATGCGGTTTCAATATTTATTGATTCATATGAATTTAATTCTGAAACATGATAAAAATCATTAAATAAGATTAAATTGAAGTTTGTGAGTTTTGCTTCTGTAGCATTTAGCGTGGTTTTGTTCCACACGCACGTTCATTCCAAATAGTACCTATAGATACAGTATTTATGTATTCACACAGGCATTTATATTAAAATACTAGCTGATGCCAGTGATTAGCCCGCGCGGTGATTGGTTATCGTTACTTTTTCATATCTCTCGTTCCACTTAGCCAATTGTATACGGCATAAAACATACGGCAAATTTTAAGTCTGGCTAAAATCTTTTTAGGTGAAATAATCGTATTAAAATCCTTTCAGAAATTTTTACGTCCATCGCGAACAAACAAACAGATTAACAGACTGACAAGAATTCCAAGAAAGAATTTTGTGTTCTCAATCATAATCCAAGTGTTTTTTTTAAACATCTCGCGGTGTGGCAGTATTTATACCTTTTTTATTTTATACGGGCTTGTGATTCTTGTTTTTATCTATTATATAAAAATGAATGTTTCTTTATGTATAATCTTAAAGCTTACGAATGTAAGCTTTTATCCCTAAATTTCAGTAAGCAGTTTACTTACCTCAAATATTTTCTTTGTAGGCTATTAAAAATAATATCACAATATTATAAATAAACAAGAGATTTTCAAGACATAATTCAACGTATAACGTCGTAAAACGTCGCCTAGCTTAAAACAGAGGGCTTATATTCTTCAATATCACTTTTTCTACAGAATAAAATAAAATTAGATCGAATCGCCTTAAGCTTCTAAAGTTCGCGCACCTGTCATGGTACAGAATATTGAACCGAAGAGGCAAAACTGCTTCAATCCGGCTAAGTTATTAAATTCAAGGAACTACTCCTTAGATGGTATTCGAAGTCGGCCCCTTTTATAAATAGATTTCCATGAGAGATGCATGAATGTATAAAACCTTCGGACAAGGCGGAAGAGCTGAAGACTGTCAGTAATATGGCGGTGGCTAGCCATGTGTGAGTGAATTTTTGAATTGCAATGTGTTACCCAAGAACGTTATAACCTCCTTGGTGTTACCCAAATATGATTGAAATGTGATTTCTAGATGTTTTTTCTAGCTGTTACTACGGTTTTTACACCATTTTACTACAGAAGATAATGCTGTATTTTTTTTCGCTACCTACTTTTACTGAATGAAACAAATGATGTTTGTCGCGTATACGCATAAACAAGTGAGCCGAGTCTAGTGTTCCCTCCATAGATTTTATAAATTTATGGATAGGTTATGCAATTTTTTATAAGCTGATTTTTTATAAGTTATAGGAGGCATTGAAATAGTCGACGAATTTGCAATGAGATTTGGAGCTAGTGCAACATTTTTCATCTAAAGCTAGATTTAACAAATGATTGTAAACGAGTTCAATTCAATTTGAACTGTTTGGCTCTTTTTAATCAATGAATTCCAATATTTAAAACACGAGTACTCACTTTAGCTGTACTGAACAAGGCTCCACTGATGATGATTGAAGTTTTTAGGAGAAATATTCCAACATGGAGTTACAATTTACAATCTCAACAAGGTTATGCAGTCTAAGTCAGTGGCTGTTGCGCGACACAGTACCTATTTGAACCCGTGACCAGTCTCTTACAAGGGGAATACTCTGACCAATTGAGTTACCTGGACGCGCCCTGGGTATTCGAAATTCCCCCTTACATTTTACTGCTTAAAGTAAATCAAACAATCCTCTGTTCAAGAGTATGTACTTCTGTACCAGAGGGTTGAAAGTCTCGATGCATCACATAAAAAAAATCATTGTGCGCATTATGATTAATACCATACATACATATGCTCACGCCTTTTTCCCTCCGGGGTAGGCAGAAACAACAGCCCGCCACTTGCCTCTCTCCTTACATACTTTACTCGCTTCCTCTACTCTCATTAAACCTTTCATGCAAGCCCGCCGTTTTCGAGTGCTTTTGACCTGCCCTTTCTTCAGTAACTCATTAATTTGGTCAGTATATACTTGTATTTGTTTAGTGAATAATATGACTATCCAAATACTTTATTAACATCACAATATCTTAAGTCCAAATTGCCTTCAGAAAATAATTAACGAATCTAAAATTATTGAAATTATTCCACTATCATATTTTATTGATAATGTACTTGCATTAGTTCATTATACTTTACTATATACTTTTTAGATATTTATTAACGAGTGTAGTAGAGAGATAAACTTAATTAAAGCAATCTTTTGCACACACATGTGAGCGAAACTCATTACATGTGGTGCTCTAGGGTTAATTTAACGATAGGCGGAGAATCGCTCAACGTCCGCTGGGCAAGCGTTGCGTCGTCGTATCGAATTCGATGGTAATAACATTTGCTGTAGCGGAATGATGGAAATCGTGTTTCAGATACATTTCAGGGTTTGGATGGAATAGTACCTAGTTGCCATTTAAGGTTATTGACACACATGACAACCTGTGTGGGCAAGAGCCACATCATAGGTACTTATAACATAGGTAGCAGATCAAGCCTCAAGTATAATAATACGAGTACTTTTATATGTTCGAAAGATTAAGAAGAGAGAAGAAGCATTACCAATAGCATGCAGTAAAGTAAATGTTTTAAAATGAAACAGAACATTTTACATTTAAGTTAACATTGTTACTAACTTAGGTAATCATTATGGATTATGATTATTGTGATTTTTTTGTAAATAATAATAAATGAATTATTATTATTTACACTTTTACTTTAACAGAACAGAATTATAATTTTACAGAATAATAACACCATTATACGAAAATCACTGCACATAATATAATTCTTGTGAACATTGGACAGGTAGGTATTTCCCGTACGTATTAATAGCCTCTGGTGTTTGCATATTGATTGGTAATTTTATTGTGATAGTGAAACCACATAGGTAGTTATTTAGGTTTGACTAACCGAACTGAACCAATATGTCGCTATTTTAGAATACAATAGAATATGTTTTATTGTACACCTGTAATACATGATAACAATTTCACAGAATTAGTATAGTGCCATTGTACATCAGCTATTTTAATTAGTTACTTTGGTTAACTACAAGTTGTGTTTACATTTAATCAAGTACAGTATCGGCGACTTATATAGGGCCGCCCAGCCTCTTCAGGACCCAAGCCAACCGCACTGGCAAGCCAGTAGGCCTGTTGATTGAAGGACGAGGCTCTTTGGTCTTTCTGTTTGGCTTATATGGCTTGTAAACGTCTGCCGTCCGACCACCCAATTCGAGAGCAAAGCCAGGAGTAAGCGGGCATGAAAGGGCATTCTAAAATTGTAATTTCATATTGGAATTATTCATATCATAATACAAAAGTCACAGTTTACCTTTGTAAAAATAACACTGTAACTAATACTAATGTTATTTTCCCCATCACTAGTTATTATTTTATTTTTAAAACTATATAATAAAATATCTAATACTATCTACCGCGGCTTCCTGCGTGGTAGGTATACTTTGCTCCCGTAGCACTCATTTATCCCAAACATGCAACTTATTAGTTCTACAATATGAAATACCCGATTTGTTTACTTTTAACATTAGGTACCTACTGCTCCGGTCTCCTCGGTAGTAGCGTAATGTCATACCTGCCACCATAAATGAGTCATCCAACAAAAAAGGAAGATAATATTAATGTAGATATTAAATAAGAGATGTTTATTGTAATTTTATAAAACAAATTTTATTGTCAGATATTGCACGATGTGTGAACTGGACAATAGAAATGCCCGCTGCAACCACTGAACAGTATTATTTATTATCTATTTTGTGAAATGTGAATGAATACAAAAAGCGCAAACAAAAATTATTCCAAACAAAAATGGCACCTTCAAACTAACTGAACTAAGAGTTCTCGTTCAAATTCCGCTCCGTAAATAAGTAGGGGAAAGGTGTACAAAACGATCCCTTGAGGTCAAATGATTCCCAACTGTTTTAAACAAATCACTAGTGCCCTCTGTTCAAAATCGCCACAAACGTATTCCCCGCATCCCGCTCAGTTGTTCGGCGAAGTTTCATGGCGGTGTGATCACTATTGGTAAGTAAATTGATAAAAAAAAGAAAATCAGTGTGCTCGATCTAAGTTAAGCTGCATATTAATACTAAATTGCTGCTAATTTGTTGTGATTTGGAATATAGCTGTTTTATTAACGGTTTACCTACCGTGTTGCCAACTTTCTATTTCAAAATTACAATTTTACATTATGACTTATTCAAACACTTCTAGTCTTTCTCTTGATTCGGCTTTTTCGAGAGCGACTGTCATTTGATCTTCCGACTCTGAAAGAATAGCTGCGCCAGGGCCTCGTTTGTTAATCAGCAGGTTTATCAGTTAGCAAGTGAGGTTGAAATGGGCCCCGAAGATCTTATGAGCCCCGTACGTCCTAATAGGTATATAGTATCAACCATTTCGCATACAATCCCTATATTTCAGATAATATATTTACAAGAGTATCTTAGAGCCATAATGCACTTTTTATAGCTTTAATCAGCTTTACACAATCCACAGTTGAAGAAAACATCCAACGTTTGCTTATTAGGGTAAAAAATATTGGCAGTAAGAAGGAGGAGAAATGCAGAAAGATTATTACGAATTGAATAGCGACAGGTATTTCTCGAAGGACTGCAGCTGGGCGCCATTGACTTAGCAAATGCCGGCGAAAATAGTTAGCAAGATAAAGTTACATTTTCCAGCTTATCGTGTTTGAAGTTCGCTCGGGAATAATTATATAAACGGAGTAAGTTATTGTCATTGTCGTTGCGGTAAATTTAATTTAAAGTAAGATGCACAATTATATAGATATAGTAGGTGCAATATAATTATAGAGGAACAGCCTCTATGAATTACTTCACATAGCCATAGTAATTCATATTTCACAAAAACTAATTGAAACATGGTTGTTGTTATTTTAAATACTTGGATTATTTGTTATTTTAGTTTCTGATGAATCTGTCTGAGATGCAAGGGGCAAGGACGTTTATGTCAAACAAATAATACTCTTATTTCGTCATGAAATCTATAATAATTTGCCAAGAATATAAGTATAGGAGAAAATAATAAAATAATACAAAAATGAATTCTCAATCATTCTCATCACCGTTAAACCTATTATAAGCGAATAAAATGATTTCATTTCAATTCAATTACCTACTTACGAGAACAATATCTGCAGTCAAGCAATATTACTTTGACTTCCCATTTTCTCAAACATGCAACCAAAGACTCCTGTCTGTGCTCGCAAGCGAATACTTTAATATTATTTTTCATAAAAATTTCTTGTGAGATTCATATCATATTTGTAATACACACAAGTGAGTGTTTCATTTTTCAATATAGCAAGGAGCTATACTGAAAGATGAGGAATAATATTTTAGAAATTATTTTTATTAATATGTTATCTCAGTATCAGCTAATTGGTTCAGGATAAATATTACGTAAGACAAAAAATATGGATAGCATACCTAATATTGTATTATTAATACCTACTTGGTTCATCATATCGGGGAAAAACAGAGGATGTAAAAAAATCACCCACCACTTCGGGGAAATACAGACTATGCACACAAAAATAGCAGTTTCTAGAATCTTTCAAACATCCGGTCGCTGTTACGTTAGCTTTACTAAGGTTTTTTCCACTACTCATAAAAACATTTTTTGCGTGGTAGTTAGTAGAAATATTACTAAAAAACTCTGAAATTCGTTCAACTATTTATGGTGTAGCAAAAAAGGACTTTCCAATTCTAGTGTTATGTTTTTTCTAAACGTAAGCAAATGCGTTCCAGTTTATTTTCGCTACAAGTGCACCTAAAATCGGTAATCATTCTCTCTTCAGTTCTACAGAATTTATTATTATACCTACTAGGTGTTAACGGCATCCCTGTGTGTTCTCCAAAGGGGACAAAATGTGATACGTCATTAGATATTATGTAGTACGAGTATGTCCATTAGTTCATGATAAAAAAATAATGACGATGGGTACTCGACGCCTTATGGCATCGAGTCTTATGATGACATTGTTTGATGGTCAAAACATCCGTCACAGACGTGGAATGAATCGCAACTTATGACTTTCACGCCTTAACTAATCAACTGACCGCATTGACTATTTTTAAATTTTGCATGAATGTACCAACAAAGCTTAAGGTAGTTGTCGTAAGGGGTAGTAGAACAATTTAGACAATTATCATCAGCGTGAGTGATAACCTAGACAAACTAGTGTAGCTCATAAAATAAAGTGTATTTTGCATGGTATTTAGCTAAAAGTAAAATGTCATATCACCTTGTAACTGATAAATGGTAGCAGGCATTGTATTTGCTCTCCACTCTTAAAATAATAGTAGTTTAATGTAACTACAAGTGGTTATAACATACTTTCAATAAAACAAGATGAGTGAAACAAGCTGACAAGTTGATAGTATAGCAACATGTTACGAAGTTAAAGCAATTCAATGTCCGTAGTGTTCACAAATGGACGCATATTGGGTCTACATTTTCCCGTTTTTATATTGCTGGTTTTTAATCAAATCCATTCCATTAAACATGTTGCAAGCGTGCGCTCTAGCGTACCTAGCTGTAATTCCAAACAAAACACGTGTAAATACAATCCAATCACTAAGGCTCGTTAGTCGAGCCATATTTTTTACTTTTTTACCGGTTACGACAGGCTACAGGTTCACAAGTATGACTTTGTTTGTTGTGGCAACAATGTTACGTGTGTTTTAGTTTAAAATATGCTCACTTGCGTGTCTAACTCAACAGATTTTTAAGCATCCTTAGGCTGAACGGTTTTAACGCTATATCAGGCTATATCGTGCAAACTATGCGTCGCCGTCGCATAGAAAATTTATAAAAATTCTCTATAACTTATAACGTTGAATATAACGTTAAACCGTAGGAGCCGGACCAAGTTATTAACAATAAATATTCCAACACAGAACAAAGAAAAATCCTGTGCATTCCAACAAATTGAGAACCGTTTTGGGAGTCGGTTAAAAATCTTTCACATTTTATTTATATTTTAAGATTTTCTAAGGTGTATGAGACTCTATCGAGAATTTTCGGGGCCTAAGTGCAACTGGGTATAATTATCTGCTATTAAACACAGGCAACAAGCAAGGGTTTCAGATTTAGAAGAAATATAATCTTATTTTTGCTAGTTTAACTGAGTCTGATTCAGCTTTTCGGGTCAGAGTCTATTTACCGTTAGCTTCGGTGTGGTGAAGCCCAAGGGGATTACCCAGTAAACATGTCTTTGTTTATCCCTTCAGGGATATACAGTACACGTTTTATTTTCAGCTCGAACGCGATTGGTTAATAATTGTCATTTTTTTTTATGTTTGTTCTCTGAGGAAAATGATAACCCATCACGTCACTGTTTTGTGACTCACGTTTACTCCTTCTCCTCCTTTTGGTTAGCTTCTACCTATACGAGGGATGACCGTCTGACTCAACCCCGAGAGGAGCTTTCCTCTGCCTACTATACGCCGGAGCTTTATCCGTCAATAAGTAGGTGAACCAGGTTGCTCCCGTGTCCTCAAAAGCATATAAATAAAGTCAATTAGTTCAATATCCTCTATTAGCGAAATTCGACCAACACATCGCTTAATTTTATTTATTTCAGATCAATTAGGTGAAATGAAAAAGCACAATATTGTGTTCCATGCTACTTTTTAATTGCAAAGTTGTATTAGTTCAGTATTTTCATTTATTCATTTTTACCGTTCGTTCCCTAGTCGTATTGCCAATTATTATGAGCTGCATTTCTATTAAGGCGGTGTAGAGCAGTGTAGAGACCGACAATTAAACCTATAATTAATGATCCCATAATATTAAAAAAATATATTTTAAAGAAAATATAGCAAGTACCTACTGAAAGTTTAGTTCGTACCGTTAGGCTTGATCTTATCGTCAAAATCCAATTATGTCTGTACCTATAAAACAAACCGTGACGGAGTGATCAATCATTTGTTTTTATTGACCTCACCATTATTAAGTGTGACGAGATTTTGATAATGATTTTACAGTGGCCCGTCACTTAGTAGTTCGAAGCAAGTACCATAGCTATTCATGTGGTTCGAAGAGTCTCTTGAAGTAGATAAAAACCTACTAAATCGAAGCACTATTTCAGATTGCATTTAAAATAACATCAGATGAATGAATATTAATGTATCGGAAAAGTAGTGTTCGGTTCTGTTCTGTGTTCAAAGCGCAAAGTTTTATTCTTGAATGCATTTGATTTTCTACAGCTCACATGCTGGGTGTCACCATTATGTGTTAGCTTTAAAAAAATTACAGTTGTTTTTTTTTTCCACAGAGACGCGGTATTCCGGGTATGCAGAGCATTGGACTGTTGAGTATGCAGACCTGCGTACTACTGAATATGAAAAGCCACGTACTCCTCATGGTACTTTTCGTGCTGAAGATTATGCGCGACAACACACACCGAAGTACAATGAACGTCGCACGCAGGAGTACGTGCAGTCACATATCCAATATGCAGAACCACGTACCCCCGGAAACGCCGACCCCCATATTCAGTATGAAGAGCAGCTTAAACCTGGAAATGAGGAACCACATGCTCAGTATCAGGAGCCTTGTACGGAATATAAGCAGTCGTCTGCGAAGTATGAGGAGTTTTATACAGAGTATGAGGAACCGAGTACGGAGTATGAAGGGGCTACACCTAGAAACATGGATCCGCAATCACCTGAATATGCAGAACAGCGTACCCCAGATTACGCTGAACCACGTGCCCCAGATTACGCTGAACCACGTACCCCCATTTACGCTGAACCACGAACACCTGATTATGCAGAGCCGCCCACGCCTAAGCATATGGATTCAGGTAGCCCTGAGTATGCAGAACCTCGTTCACCTGAGTATGAGTCACACATGGAGTATGGGGAACATACAGAATACGTGGAACAACATGCAGAATATGTGGAAGCACACACAGAATATGTTGAATCCCATACGGAATACAAGCAGCCACGTACACCTGAATATGCAGAACAAAGAACATCTGAATATACACAGCCCCTTATCGAAACCGAATACCAGCAGCCACGTACACCTCCATATGCAGAACAAAGTACATCTGAATATACACGGCCTATTATCGAATCTGAAGAACCGACTTCTGACTATTCAGAACAACGCTCCGAATTCACTGAACCAAGTACACCAGATTATGCAGAAGCAAGTTCCGAGTCTGCGGAACGCCCTAACGAGTATGCACAGCTAAGACGAAGTCTGGTGTCGGAGCGGTCAGCGGCCGACACCGAAGCTGCGCACGACTTGTTGTCCTTGTCGCAGAGTCTACCACCTATTCCACCCCTTCCACCAGCTACTGTGGTTACCGTCCTCCATGCACCAGAACCTGCACCGCTTGTCCCCGTTTACACTTACACCATACAGCCTACCAATATTTACATTTTGGCTGAGGAAGCGCCTGAGCCACTGTATCACACTGTTCAAACTATGACTCCCCTTCAACCCGTTGAGTTCGTTGATACGCAAATCAGTTACGTTGAATATCAAGAGGCTTCGCCCCCACAGGCCTTAGCTAGTTACCAATCAGAATATAAAGAACCGCAGCCTGAACCAGTGGTGGAAGCAGAACCAGAACAAAGGAATGAGCTAGACCCGGGGGCTGTGACAGAATTAGATTTGGAGTTAGAGAACAATGATCGCGAGGTACTGCAGATTAAAGAGAAGGTTGGTAAGTACAATTGCAATGAGTGTGGGAAGCGCTACGCTACTTCATCAAACCTGTCACGACATAAGCAGACGCACCGCAGCCTCGACTCACAAGCGGCCAAGCGATGCGGTGAATGCGGCAAAGTCTATGTGTCTATGCCAGCACTTGCCATGCATGTGTTAACACACCGCATGGGTCATGTATGTGGTGTGTGCGGCAAGCAATTCTCACGACCCTGGCTGCTACGTGGTCACCTACGCTCTCACACCGGTGAGAAGCCCTATAATTGCGCGTCGTGCGGTAAGGCATTTGCTGACAGGTCCAACCTGCGCGCGCACTTGCAGACACATTCATCTGACAAGAAGTACGAGTGCGTGCGCTGTGGTAAGACGTTTGCGCTTAAAAGCTACCTAAATAAGCACCAGGAAGCCGCCTGCGCACGCGATGACGAAGAGTCGGAGTGAGACGCGCGTACAACAAATTGCAACGAAAGATTTCTCTATGAACTTCTTTACACCTTTATATTATTCAAAGGGAAGATATTTTATAGGGTAGATGCTCGTAGTTTCGACGGCGTCGAAAGAATAATAAGCAATAATAATGTACCTAATCTCGTTATGGCTCTTTCCATAATTATTAAGAAAAAACAAAAAATTATAAAAAATAGATCGTATTTTTTCAATTATTAGTCCGGCAACAACGGAAGTAATCGTGTCAATTTGTGACAAGAGCCTGCAATGTTACATCGTAGGTTAATGTTTACATAGTAAATTTAAGGTAAGTTAGTGTCGCACGAGTGATGTGTGGCGAAGTTAGTTGTAGTTACGGTGATACGTAGAGACTTAATGAAACCGTCGAGCTGTGGTACAAAGAGAGCAATAAAGTAACGAGCGTAGAGTGACAGTGTTAGGCGCACGAGTAGCGTGCGACGCGTAGAGTAGCTTAGCGCGCGGTGCGCCGGGAGGACCAATCTGTTGCTCGGCCGCCGCGGCGCCGCCGCCGACACACTCGCTGCAACGAGACAGTTCCACCCGCGGTACACTGGCTGGCGCTCCATCGACGCAGATTGGAGCCGGAAACAACGTACCTTCTGAATATTTACTAGGTACTTTCACCATTTGCTTCTTGGACGGTATTTTTACATCTCTGCTCAGCATTACTCCGCTCTCCGTCTATGCAGCGTCACTCTTACCACGTACGAAAAGTAACGCGCAACGCACGTACCTACATACCCAACCCTGTAACTATTGCGATCTTTTACAAAATAGTTAGCTGTTATTATGGATAGCGTTAATTCCTGACCAAGTGATATTCCAAATTGAACTGTAAGTGATTTCTCGAATACGTAATTATGTTTCGCTTGAAAGCAAGTTTTGGATAGAATGTTTACTTCTAACATAATGTATTCTACGCATTCATATATAGCACGGTACGGTTTATATCTACTAAAGTTTATCAAACTGGACATCAAGAAAATAGGATTGAAATTAAAAATAAAGTTAAATCAATGTTCTCGAATAATAATTTAGTAAAAGCACTAACTTAACATAATGACCTAAATATACATCACAGAGCATTTTTTAGACAAAATGTTCACCTTTTACCTTAATTGGAATTTTTAGAAACATCAGCAGTTCACCTCTTTTTTAAAGTACACACCAGCTTCTAGATGTATACTGCAGTTGCGGTTATTATTATTATAGAGCCTGATATATAAATTTTAGGTTCCAATTAAATATTAGATAAGTACTGTAGAAACAATAACGCTTTCACGTCTCATTATTACTTAATTACCAAACACTTTATGTTATAGTAGGGTAGTACATAGGTACTCTATAGTCCGTAAAATATGACAGTTATCTGTGACAGTTATCACTAGTAACTAGTACTGCGACTGACTGCGACACTTACAAAGTAGTCCGTCTTTTTTGTCGATAAAATCAAACAAAAATTATTAATTACCTACCTGTATTTATTATTCAAAAGTAGGAACTGAACCTTGGATGCAGGTTATATCCACTATCATCATTTAAGTCTGAATTATTGGAGCATTGTAGTAGGTTGATTATGAATTTATCATAGACTATGTCGAAATCGCCAATGTTTCAAAATCACCCTCCCAATGTTTTGTATGGTTTTATGTAGTTGTGTATAAATACATATACCTACATACAGAGGTACTGGTTTGGTTTCACGTTTATAGATAATTTATTATGTATCGTTTATCGATTTTCGTTTCACATCTCTATTTTTTTCCTTTTATTATGACTTTGTACGTGCGTAGTGACCTTCCTACTATTTCTATAAAAATGATTTTTATGAATTTTAAATCTTACGAGGTATCTACACTTATGGTTGATTTTCTTATTATTATATTTATTAGTTATTACACTCAGTTGCGATAAAACTGTAACCGCAACGCCTATTCAAAGTTACTTCGTCGTTTTCTTTGTTTCTTTCGGTCACAGAGCTCATCCTATATTTTACGGGCTATAATAATAATTTTCGTTGTAAGTTCTGTGCATTACTAAGTCTAAAATTGATAGTTCTTATTTTAACTATAATTAGTTCCCGTTTTTAGGTCTATTTATTAGCCATAAACATTTGTCTACATTACAAAAAACAACAAAATGTGTTTACTACGACTTAATTGAAACTATCGTGTGTACACAGCTAGACAATTGTATTTAATAATAATGACTTCCTTTAATAAATAAAAGATTAATACTTCGATACATTGACTCTTAGCTACTACGCATTTCTACATTCTTATATAATAAAAGTGTACAAGAGAATGAGGGAGTAACTGTCAAAGGTAAAGTTGAAAGGTTGAAAGCATCGAGAATTTCCATGTCAGTCAAGATCTCTATAGGCAATTCGTATATTTCAAACGCTACAAAATCCACTAGTTTCACATAAATTGGTACCTCTCGACAGTATGTAAGTGTTATTTACCTATGGGAAGATATTGGTTCGATGAAGACAGCATGGTGAAACAATGGTCAGGGCAATTGAGAAGATTTGTATTTTTATAGAGTTACATATTATATAGGAAATGTGAATATTTGATATTTCACGATGTCTTTCCGTTGTGGGAGTTATAATTGAATAAACTAAATTTAGTTTCGTGCACTAAACTATTATTGCCATGTATTAAATAGATTTAGATATCACTGTTTGACTAACGTTCAGCATACACAAAAAGAATTCGTATATTTTTTGTTTAGTCAATTTACGTACCATATTTCACGTTCAATATCTGTGTTGTATACTGTTGCAGTTAACCCTTGTGCATGCTGAACGTTCCTTCTATTTTACCAAAAGCGCTGTTTGTTAAGCAATTACTATGTGTAAGTTAGAGTAAGGCCTGTTTCACAATCTTCGTGTGACATATCTCTATTCATGTTTTCCCATTAGCGTAATAAAATATTTCTCACTATTTTCTACGTGGATATTCTGAAACAAGCAATCAATGTTAAAATATATAACAGTGTGATAATTACTAGTCGTATTTTTTTTTTGATCTGGCACGCCAGATTGCTTTTCTTCTGGCGGGCTTTATAATAATGTTAATATTTACCTACTGTTTTAAAATATATTAAATATTGTGTTTTAGTACTACTTCTACTAGTATTCTGCTTGAAGGACATTACAATGAAGTTGAAACGCTAAATGTATTAAAGTTCATTTTACTCATGTTATATATGTACCGTTTTGAGAAATAATTATGAATTATGTTTGCTCAATATGTATTGAATGAAGGTGATGAATAATTATAGGCTAAACTAATATGCCTAAGTACAGTTACGGACGAAAACCGTAAAATTTAATACTACAAAATTAACTTTGAGACATTATTTTCGTAAACACATACTGTTCATAAAACATACAACAACATAATACTCATAAATGTGTGTAAAAAAAACAATGTAAATTGCATAATTTAGTGATCTAATAGTTTTGGATACCTACCCTCTTCAGGAACACGTGTCAATTTAGATATTTTTGTCAATTTGTAAACGTTAAGCGGCGACCCAGGCACTTTCTTACCCTTAATGTAGATATTTAGACGAGTACGAGGTAGTTTAACCCGGCATCACCGCGGTGCCGTTTGTAATCCAAACTGCCGCCATATCCCCAAAGACACGTGCTCTATTTCTTTGCTGTCCACTCATTCAGATGGAAATTAAAACTGATAATTTTATTTTTTTAATAAAACCGGTTCTAGATCGGACAATTGGACCCGATGGAATAGAACTGAAAGGCGACGGGTCCTTGTGATGTAGGTAAGGCGGCTGGTATTAACCCTAAAATGCCGGTTAGGTTGAAATGGTGGGTCAAGTCAGGGAATCACGTATCATGTGAGGAACTGACGCCTCCACAGTAGTCTTTATGTCTATGGTATCACAGATAACTCAGATTCACTGGTTGAATTGAAAAATCATAATTCGAAAGTTATTAAATTAATTTGAGGGTAGCTTTTGATGCCCCTCGTTCTGGTTTCCTCCAGAAAAATAATATTTCTACAATTGTGTTTCATCAGACGAAATTAAAGTGGTACAATTAAAAAAAGGATTAGCATTATACTAAATATTAATGAATCCTAATGTCCTGGGGCCTTAAATTTAGTTTCAGGTCGTTCAGCTGACGAAGAGAGAGCTATAAGTATAGCTCGAGGCCTCTACACTAGACTTAGTAAATATCACGATCTTTAATTAGATCTGAAAGTTTTAGAACAGTATACCTCAATCTCTTCCAGATTAAATGAAACAGACTAGACTGATAGGAGGGGGATAGAAGGTTTACGATGCATTTAGATTTTACTATAAAATTCAATATGATCTCAACGGGTCGGGTGAAGTCTTCCAAATTTTTTCTAACCATGCCATGATTGTCTTATAATGTATTTTATTTTACATCACCTTATCGGTTCGTATTTGTTAATATTATATAATATTCGTTAAAATATTTTGTAATGACTGTAGGTACTTCGGAAAAATACTGCCTAAGTAGGTAATTACTGAATTATGATTTTGTAAGTCGCGTATTCTTATACGAGACTTTAAGCTAGTTAAATGAGTTAAATATGGTTTTCTAACAATTTTTATCATCATTCATTATCATCAGTAGATTCGCAACACAAAGATATAATTTGCCATGAAATACAATTTTTACTAAAGATTTTCTAGTCATTAATTAAGCAATTACGTTATTAGTCAATTATGTAGTAAACTTGACAAAATGTTTTATATAGGTACCTATTGGGCACTCAAACCCTTAGATTTTATCAAAGTTTGATCCGTGCATGAGCCAAAACTGTAGAAATTTGAGCTAATCTTGGTTTTTGTTATAATTTAAACATTAAGTGTCGTATAACTTTAAAAATAATTGTTACGACTATAGTATAAGAATATACCTTATCTTTTAGTTGGCTTTAACAAGCAACAAGGGAATATAATATGTAAGATACAACATGCCTCATTATTACATAACTAGTATACTGTGTTGTTCCCCGTATATTTTATAAAGCAAAAATCTAAGCAGATAACAAATTTAATCACGACAATCTGAGCGATTTTTTAAGTTTATAGGAATCTGAAAGATATTAGACGTAGATAGGTTAAATTTTAAGACATGTAAAATATAAGGATATGCTGCAATATGTCATCATACTAGTGTAAGGAATAGTAGAGCAATATAGTACTTATATTTAACGTTAATTGTAGAGTTAACTTGCTGTATTGAAATAGTTGATACCTGTGAGATAAAAAGGCGATACAAAGTGGGTAAATCAGAAAGCAATATGATTCGTACAATCTTAGATTAATTTTAAGGCAAATTTTTTACAGTAAACTTTTAAACAGTTATTGTGAATTAAAATATATAGGAATACTGTAAATGCATATTTACTATTTAACTTATACGAATCTTATATAAATACGACCTAATTTCTTGTAGTAGGAATTTAAAAATAAAACGTTTTAGCTTGTTCTTTACAAATCGAGACACCATGATATAGGATTAAGGCAACACCCTACTAACACACCAATATATATAATGAACATAAACATTTATACAAATGTTAAATTTATAATTATCTACCAAGGGATTAGTCTACGAACAACAAACAATAAGAAAGTGAATAAATTATTTTTTATCATTATTATGCCGCTGTACCGGGCGCAGATTCATACTTAAGGTAAAAATATGGAATACACTTCAAAGAGATTTCTAAATTTGTTTAATAAATCAATAGAACTCGATGGATTTATTTGCGTTTCATATGATATTGTGGCAATGAAATTAGATTCTTAAACTTAAAGAGATAAACTCTGTAATTGAAGTTTAAAAATCTAATTTCACTGCCATTTAATTTCAATAAAATTCGTATGGGCACGTAAAGTTGAAAGTGACAGCAGCTAGAAGTACTAAAAATATCAACTTAATATTAAAAATATCATAAAAAAATATAACCGAAAAATCATTACAAAGCAAATATTAAATTATGCAATACTATAAAGAATAAGGCCGCTACGGTAATATCACATGAGTAAAGATAAGTACCATAGCTATTCATGTGGTAATATTATGGTTTATAAAAGCAAATAACTTTCTCTTGTTTTAACGTCAGAAATTAAAATTAACTAAAACAAAAAATAACAAGTTTGGAATTTCGTTGAAAGAAAGGCCTCCAGTCCGATTTTAAAATTGGACGCAAATATGATGCATACGGCACCGACATTCTTTAGTGCGAACACTAGTGATGAGAACGCTATAAAAATCATTTTCAATTTTACTCTTTTTTGCAATCGCACGCATTTATAATGTTTATTTTCTAAATTAAAATGTGCGATTGCCCATGTCGGTTGATTTAAAAGTTGGTTTAAATTGTTCTAGCTGTCCTTTCACAAGAATATGTCTTGTACAAAAAACTGTTTTAGTTCCATATAAAAATCGAAAACGCAGAAATAACAGAGAGAATATAGAAATGAATGCTGTTTCTCACTCGAACTCAACATATTTTCATTACTTATTAAACTTCATAAACTAATTTCTTTATTGTACGGCCTTTAATTACTGATTGTTAGTCAGAATACTAATTGACGCTAGACTTCAAATAGTCCAGTGCTATATAATATACCTATAGTCTAAAGTCTTAACAAACTATATTACTATATTTAAAGATTTAAAAAGATCAAATTATTTACCTCGCTAAACTAGAGTCATACATTAATCTATATTATACCAAATTCTATCTCTTATTGTTGCAAATGTCTTTGCATAAGTACAGCCTTTAATTAACCTAATATCTACATAACTTATATTCAACGCAAAAATAAAAAAAAATGACTGTGACAATCTGTTTCATATTTTTTTTAAATACAACGAATGTCGATTTAGTAACTTCTTTATAATTACAATATATTTGTATTTAAAAAATAAATTGACACCCCAATATTTACGGCGAATTTATATTACAACGACTGTTTTACATTTTAATAAATAAAGCTTACTAAAATTAAAATTGTACCGCATAAATTAATTAAAAGTAAACAAATGACACCACCAAAATATAATTAAGAATAATTAGCCAAATTAAAAAATATATTATAGTTCAGATATCTGTAATACGCAGTTTTGAACCAGATTTCTTATATTAAATATTCGATGTAGTAACTATTATTAAATAGCGATTAGTGTTTCTTTATGTACTATGTTAATAAATGTGTATTTCTGCACGAATATTTTCAACATCGTTAGTCTATAGATAATATTTGTTATCATTGTCAACCTTATAGTGTAATATGATAAGCTACTGCATTCGAAAACTAATTGTATTGATGTTTAATGCCTAGTGACCACTACTACGCTACGGCAAACACGTTCAAGAAAATAATGTTATCCTTCGTGAGGACATGTGGTAGCGGATACGAAATATTAAAGTTAGTATATTTTAGAGACAATTAAAATAATAGTTACCAATAAATTTTATTTGTCTAGACAACCTCCAATAAATAATATTTGCAATTTACCTGTACAGTCGTCCTCACATCATGTACGTTGGCGACTGTACCTGCATAATACATTGATTACCTATATATTTCTGAATTAATTAGTACAGGTTAACTATACTTATTAATTTAATTTTCATTACAGAGATAAAGTCTTTAGCAAAATTTGTTCTGTAATATTATTTGTTTTATGTTTTACTGACATTATATATTTTGAAGTACGTGTTCAGCAAATACCCTGTGAGGATGATGGTCGGAAGTAATTCTTTAGTTACCTATCGTTTTTTTAAGGAAGCATGTAATTTACCTATAAGGTTTGTGTACAAGTAATTACGTTTCGGTGTTACTTTTATATTGCTCTGGGACAGTTTTCCAGACTTTTGATCTTTTGATGTAATGGATAACATTTCATGACGTCACATTATGAATACTTGCTTACGCTGAGTACCTATAAAAGTACAGCTTAGTGCAACAAGTAGGCACTGGCTTAAGACTCAGTTATATTCAGTATTCTTACAGCTATTTGTGGTACAACAAGGCGAATGACCAAAAGATAAATGCACGGTCGTTTGGTAAAAGAAAAACGAAATAATAATTTAGAGGTAGAGTGCAATATATAAATATTGCACTCTACCTCTAAATTATATTTTGGTAGATAATATTATGTGTGTTTAATTCGAGTACTTACCTATATTCAAATAACGCAAAATCGGCTTTTCATCAGGCGAGGTGAAGTCATTTTGACGTGCGCTATATAAAAAAACTAAGTAATTTTTTGATAAAAATATCCTAAAACTTTTCCATTTGAGTAAAAGTTTTCGGTTACAAAAGTACGCATTCGTTGATTAAGTGTCTCACTGAAGTTACATAAAATAATGCCGCGTAAGTTAAACAAATAAAACTTTTGTTAACTTCAACCAGGTAATTGTGATTTAATAAAAGAGTAACGTAAAAATTTACTCTTCTGACCATGTATATAATTTTCGTAACGAACATCGACCATATTCCTCACAGGAACAAACAAATGAGCAAAGACTTCATGTCTATTTAGATACCAATTCCATGAACTTATACATTTACCTATTGTTACAAATTGTTATACCTAATAATACCGCTTGTAGCTGTAGTTTACCATGTAGCCTGTATTTCGATAAATAAACTGGTAGCATACATGTACTTGTTTTATTTTAACACACCTATTACATCTTCATATAGCTGCTTTAGGTTCAGGATGTTTCGGTAAGCAGCGGTCGTAAACGCTCATAGTAACAGAAATGTTACTATTTGTTGTTTGTGATAGAAGTATTAACTGTGAGAGTTGCTCTCGTAATATAAAATTTTTACACTACACATGTTGAAGAAGCTTCACATAAAAGTGGTCGATGGGACACAATTTATTCGGGAGTTCATGGGAGTGTGACGTATTATACCTTTGTTGCTCAATATAATCATTTATCAGTATTCATAGTTTAATTTAGTGGTTAAAATCTATTTTTTACTCCGTGTCATGGTCTTGGGCATCTTTTTTTGGTAGGTACTATGATTAAGGTAGTCGCGCCTACCTGGGGGTAAGATGGGCACACCATGGTTCTCACGCACGAAAGGGCCATCTTCTTAAGTTGTAGATGGCACAGAGTCAGTCAGAGTGCCCCGCTACCCGTGGGGTGGGAATCCATGAGAATTTTCGCACGGAAAAAAAGGCCAAATGGCAGTCGCTCCCATAAAAGCAGCATAAGTCAAACCAAAAGGTATAAATGGAACCCGTGAATTCCTCGGATACAACAAGGAACAATGCTAAGATAATAATGAAAAGATGTTATGTATTATGTTTAATCACATTCAACTATCTAGGAGACTTTAAAGTTATCTGAAAAGTCTACCGGACACTTTAAAGTAATCTCAAAGGTCTACCACGGGGTCTAAATGTAATAGAGGTTTCAAATACATTCATAAAATGTCGCCATTCAAAATAAATCCAGTTATTTACCTGCAACAGGGTGTTACAAATTGTTTTATGATCGACTAGATTGGAAAAATATCTAAGTGCTGCGGCACAGTGCGTTATGTTTGGTCTCGTCCCGCGTCGACGCTATAATAGCATTTGCAGGCATTGATCCTCACCGAGTGTATCGCCAGGTTATTGCGTAACACGCTGTTACGCGTACCGTGTGTACGCCAAACGTTTTTACGCTGTAGAGATGCATTATCACGATACAATTTTCAAAAAGACTAATTCAAAAAATACGATAATAGTGATATAAACACCGCGCTTTCTAGACTGTACTATAAGTAAGCTGACTAGACCATAGGTACTATAAGCAGGTTCGATTCCCGCTCTGTGCAAATATTTGTATGCGTGACCTTTTGCATTGGTCTGGGTGTGTCTGTGTATAATTTGTATGTATTTACAAAAAAAGGATGTAAGTAACTATGTTTATCCGCATTCTAGAACCCATAACAAGCTAGTTAAACTATACTTACTCTGGGTCTAGATAGTGCTGTGTAAAATGTCGTAGAATATTATTATTATTACTAGCTTACCCGCGCGCGGCTCCGCTCGCGTGAATGTTGGCTTTCGCCACCAAGTCTCTTTTAAGCAGAGGGATTGTCTGTACTAACTTTCAATGTCTATTCCTTGGCAAACAGTGGTTGCAGCTAAACGTATTCATTTCATCTCGAGTTCTATCTAACCCTCAAGGTACAGTACCGTGCATCGCGGCCAAAGCCAGTCTATTTACCATCATTGTCCTTTTTCATTGTCTTCTAGATTTTATGGGGATTAGATAGCTGGCTTCCCCAAAGTATGTGTGACTCGGAAAAAGGCCCTTTGATAAACCTTTACATTACACCATAAATATTTGCATTGCACTTTCACATTTGGTCCACTATTTCAAATAAATTAGTTAAACATTATTTTTCCGAAAATTTTGCGAAAATTTATTACTAAAATCTTGCTACAGACATTGACGTTTGACAAACTGATTTAACATTCAAAAAGTTCATGAAACTAAAGAAAGAGTATTTAATTATAAAAACCGGTCAAGTGCAAATTGGGCTCGTGCTCGCAGAGTTCTGGATAACACTGGGTTGAGGGACGAACTTAACTTTGCTGCAACGTTTCTTGTCTTGACTGACAGCCATACAGATTCTTTTTGGTGATGTGGGTAATATTTACGATTTCAGGACTTTTACCTTTATTCATGCTGTAAGATTTTACTTTCTGCAAAATATCTGGATTCTAGCCCAAAGGGAAGTATCCATTCTTTTTTCTCGTGCGAAACCCCCGTCGGGCTTCACCTCAACGGAGCCAACAGAAAGGTAGGTATGTCGGACTCCTACTGACACATCGGCCTGTGTGACCGAGGAATCTGGTGTGTCCTAGAAAGGATATCCCAGAAACCTTGGCTGACTCCGGCCACCAGCACTGGCGACCTCAACGTGTTATTAGGAATCTAAACCCCTTTTCTTTATAAAAAACACGCGTGGAAACATAACGTGGGTAACGGGTAGCCCCGACCGTCACCCTAGGCGCGCACTCATGGAGGACGGAGATGGTTCTGCGAACTATGCCACCCGGTGCGCCTTCATCGCCACAGGGGAGTGCTGGATCTCTCTAAGTAAGACAATTGTTGTAAATAGACCAAAAAAAAAACAGCTCGCTGAGTTTCTTGCCGGAGTCTTCTCAGGTCTGGGCCGCGTTTCGAACCGGTGGTCCATTTGCTTCTAGTTTTAAATATTTATAATTAAGACGTTTTGTAATAGCCGCTTAAAATGGTCTATACAGAATAAATGAATTTTGACTTTGACTTGACTTTGATTTGACTCTCCCGTTGCTTTTCCACCGCCACTTCTAAGCGCATTAATGCCTCGCAAAAAAGCGGTGGCATTCCAAAAAGAAAAAAAAGAGAAAATTACTTAAATATTAAAATATTCGAGGACATGGCGCCACGCTATATCCACGGAGCAGCCCCGGCAACAGTGGCATTCGGGCGTCTCCCGGCCTACACAATGCAGGAACTCACCAAAATAGTCACCCATCAGTGAGCCTTGGATAGCTCAGGGTCATGGGCCACCTTAATCCCTGTAGACCCAAGACGGAATGCGATTTTGGTCAAGTCCGATATTACGTCCCTACTGGCCAGGGAATGGGAGAGATCCGTAGGGATTTCCGCACGAAAAATTAGGTACAGATTCCTAAAACTCTCCGGTTGCGCTGCAGGTGGCTCAATAACGTCGCCGAAGGTCACTTAACGACCTCCGTCCTCCATGAGTGCAGGCCTGGATATGGTAGGTCAAGCCACCTATTAGTCGGTGAGACCACAGTTTGGATATTACGCTTCGTTTAATGCCAAGCATTATCCGCAATATTCCTTTGATCTAATTCAACTTGATGCCTCTACGTGTTCTTAAGAAGAGGTCTTGACAGACAGACAGAATTTCCTAATCAGGCACAGAACCCTAAAAATTAATATATTCTATTTACTTTTGAGGAAAAAGAAGTAAAGGATATTACTCTATGAAAATTTAGACGAAGTCAATTTTAGTTCCTGTTGCTATGACAACTATTATAGATGGCGATAAAAACGTTTGCAACAGCTAATTTTCTTTTTATTACTAAATTTCCTGAATGAATCATATATTTTTAATTATGTTATATGCTATTCGAGGCGGAGACAAATCCAAAAAATCAAAGAGCACGGAAATCTGTTCAGCCGTTCTTGACTTATAAAAAAGTACGGTTTTACCACTTTTGACCGACCTAGGAGTTAAATATCAAAAAATCCTTTCTTAGTACACCTCTACGCATCAAAACAAACACTCCCTACAAATTTCAAGTCTCTACGACCAGCGGTTTAGGCTGTGCGTTGTAATCAGTCAATCAATCAGTCAGTCAATCAGTCAATCAGCCTGTCAGGACTTTGAATTATATAGTATTAGATAACAGCTTTACAAGCATAAATTAACTAACTTGTAATATGGACTTTAGAATGCGTTTAATTATAATTATATACATTTTTGTAAATACATACATTACATTATTAGTCATAGAAATACCCAGACTAATGCAAATGTGTAAATGGCCCTTATTTTAAAGGTATGAGATTCATTTTTGATTAACATACAAAGAAATATTTGTGCGTAGCGCGCATTGAAACCATGACCACTGGCGTAGCAGTCAATTCTATTCTTGCTACGCCCCCGTCACAGAGGTTGTCAAACTTATAATTCTCATCTAGCGATTTTTTAAATCGACTCTTTTCATTGCAATTTTTAAGGGGTGTACCTACTTTTGAAATTTATAAAAGTTTTCTTTGTTGTTCGATTTCAATACGCTTTAATTTAAATTCCACGGAAACCTTACAGAAACACATTCATTTATTTTAAATCCTCAAAGAGCATTGTACAGAAATATAAAATAGAGAACGTTCAACCGGAATTCGCCAATTTTTTATAAATAATTAAGTGCCACCACACATAAGGTTGTATTTGTTTAAAAGAAAAATACCTACTATAAAAGTTTGTCTGATTCAACATGGAAATAGAAGAAAAGTTTCTGTTTATTCCAGGTGTACTTTAGTAAACCGAATACTGAGAATTTATACTGACATATCCGCAGTTTACACTAAAAGTTGGTCAGTAGTACTGTGTGAACACAATTTATTTATGCAAGCTTCCAACAGTCTAACTTTAATGACCTTTCAACCTGGCTATCAAATTGAAATGCCCTGAATAATTGATTTAAAGTTCACAGTTCAATACATCACACTAATACCAACTACACAATCATGAATTTTCTAAAGCCACATACCAGTATCAGCATATTTTTATCAGTGTATTTTTTTATAATTACTCATCCGGATTGACTGCACCCCGCCTGATGGTAAGCTGAGATGGAGTCCAAAAAGTAGTGGTCACCATTTCCAGGGGATGTCCCTATACTTAATGGTGACCACTACGCAGACGGCCTCGACAGATGCTTTTTCACGTCCCGCCTAACGAACCCGGATTGTGAGAGGAAGACAACACGTGTGAGGGAAAGCAAATTCGGAATTAAGCTAAGTAGCTGTTGTTATAATTTAGACGAGCAATGTATAAAACATATTGAAATTTGCACTCTGACAGGGTGAAAAACAGTGAGGCAATAGGCATGTTAAGACATGTTAAACTGTAGACCACGGTTGCTATAATTAGTAGGTTTTTCAAAATAAAATGTACCTATCTATAGCATGGTTTTCCAGATTCTAAAATACCAGACTAGACCAGAATACACATAAGCTAATTAACTAAGCTTTCACATTGTGTCTAGATACTAGTGTATTGTGCGTGGTTGAATATAAGAATAATAAATTATTTAAAGAACCAATAGATTTATAATCTAGTCACATAAGTTACCATCGGATTTAGAGAGACAGACATTTAATTATAAAGTAACATTCATTTAGCTTTGAGTGAGAATATCGTCGTGTATTTTCGAGGTAACTTAATACTGTACAGTAGGTACCTACAACCGTTAGCGGAAAATGATTTCGCTACAAACGTGCGCCACTTACAAAGCGAAGTAAGACGATACCGTTAATAACTTCGATCAAACTTGTACCGAGCTCGGATTTAGCTTGCAATTCCACTATAAATTGTTTCGGTAGAATATTTAAAGGTATTCCTTGATTGGAAAATCTCAAATTCAAAGTTCTATTTTAACAATTTAATATTATTCTAGTAATACGATGCGAATGTTGTGGGGTATACATTAGTTAATACCTGCACTTTACTATTGTTAACACTAAATGTATATCCGTTTTTTGTTCCATTTAATAATAATAAACTTTCCCTATAAAGAGATAGGAACTATGACTTCTTTTCCTTTCGAAAACTTCAGTATACCACTTTTGAATCAACTAAAAAGCATTGGATCTCTAACATCAGTGTGATCAAGAAAGTATGATGAAGATTGACCACCATTTCATCATGTCGTGTCATCCTTGCATGTCCTCGACACTAATTCGTTAATAGGGTGACAGTTCAACACCACGTCTGCGAACCATCGTACTCCACAGACTGTTATGAAGTGGGTCCAAAAAAAGAACAATTTGCGAAGATATCTACGAATCAGCAACAAAAAATGCTGTTTTTAAATCGGTTATAAATTATCATTGTTTCACCGAAGAATGAAAGAAACTTCAAGAGAGCTCGTTTTACATCAGGCGGCCACACTGCGGCTCCCGATGATTTAAAAGGTTTCAATGCGATATCAAATGGCTGTTTCACTAATTAAAAAAATGTTTCATTGGAGTTTTTTTCTCTTTATGGTGTGGGAAAAAAGAGGCACTAAACTGCTTGGTTCTTGATGAAATTGATAGCACTGTGTGAAGGTGATACCTACACCTATTAGTCAAAATATTATGGTTTATTTGCAATTTTTTACGAGCACGTAATTTGTGTAGCGTAAATACACTATGTACATATTTACTTGTACTTACCATGTACAAATTTGTTTTGTAAATATGTACTTAACTTTGATGAAGCTGCGTATTCATAAAACAAATATTTGTACGTAGAGATTTTAATGTCAGTTCTGAAACCGCTACAACTGTTTCTGACTCGTCGTATGTAGAAAGAAACCAAGTAAATAAAGTTGAAGTTTGCAATGTTAATTTTTTTTTATACCTACCACTTAGGTGGCAGACAAGCACACGGCCCACCTGATGGGAAGTGGTCACCGTGGCCTAGGGACGCGTGCAACACCAGGGGCATCACACTCTCGCTGCCGACTCCGCAAAAACCTTCTAATGCCCTTCTTGAAGAACCCCATATTGTAGTCGCTAGGGAAAACCACAGTGTTTTCATAAACGTATACTTATTAGTGCATGTAGATACTTGATTATAACGAAAGCAAATATTTTCTGTCTTCACGTTAATTATTCTGTTTAATCCCTGAAGTGGTTGTGACGATTTTACTACAAATAAACTCTGCCAAACTTTCTACAAAGTTCTTCTAAAATAATTTCATAAAAATAGGTTGTTAAGACAGATATAGTCATTGAATACTCTACCGCTACATCACATAAAATGTTTTCGATTTGTTTTTTTTTAACATCGTTTTAAACAATCAGAACCCTTAAACAACCCGTTTATGTTTAAGCCTCAAGTTACCACTGTATTTGTTAAAAGACTCGTCCATATAACGTTAGCTACCGACTGTGCGGTGCAAAGTGATCTTATTTCGTCTCACTGAACTGCTAACCACAAGGCGCTTATAGCAATTCAATTCAATTCAGGGATGGTGAGAGAGAGTTTCAGCCCACTGGAATGTAAACCAATTCGTATTGAAACTGCCTGAAAATTTCTGGCTACACCGGACGATCGGTAATCCCTGCGTTGCGGCATGGAAGGTCATGGATGTGTTTAGTTAATTCGATTGCCAATAATTTTGATAAACCATCACTGGGAACGAGGAATGCGGACAGATTCGAAATTTGAAGCAAGCTTAATTTATTTAATTGATGCTCAACATATTTTCGATGCCTATGTGTTTTTATCTCCTTGGAGAGTAGATTATGCCATCAATCCCATTCATCATGACTCCTCAACACCTCAAAGACCTCCTGAGTCCAGGCACCGGGGACGTCAGTGGGGTACTCCTGAAGGAGCTCACAGGTTTAATGAACCTAATGCTTTCCGGCAATGTGGACGAAGGCATCATAGACATCCTTTACGGCGCAAATTTATGCGCCTTACGGAAAAAAGATGGTGGCGTTCGTCCCATTGCCGTAGGATGCACTTACAGGCGTATGGCAGCCAAACTGTGCTGTAATTTCTACAGTGCAGACATAGCCGCCAAATTCCAACCCCTACAGCTCGGTTTTGGGTCCAAAGGCGGCTGTGAGGCTGCTGTACATGCCCTGTCAACGTACCTTGGCTGCGGTGAAGGAGAGGTCATTCTTAAGGTTGACTTAAGGAATGCCTTTAATTCAGTAAAAAGGGACACTTTGTTGACACAGGCAAAGCTGGAAACTCCCAAAATTTTTAAATTTCTTTGGCAATGCTACAGGCACCCTTCTAAATTATTATTTAAAGAAAATGTTCTGGATTCAGCGGTCGGGTGTCAACAAGGTGACCCCCTTGGGCCACTCATTTTCAGCCTATCAATACATCCAATAATTATGCAGCTAAATTCCAAATTTAACATCTGGTATCTAGATGACGGCACCTTAGGAGGCGATATAAACACAGTACTCAAAGATCTGGCTTTTCTGAAAGATGAATTTAAAACGATTGGTTTAGAACTAAATTCCTCAAAATGTGAAATTTTTCTCAACGACGACGTGGATAGATCTTTGGCAATTTCAAAATTTAATTTTTTGGCCCCAAATTTAAAAGTTTTACATAAAAGTTGTCTTCGCCTGCTAGGGTCCCCGATTTTAGAAGAAGCTTTTGATTCTTTTGTTGAGGAAAAAATACAAAATTTCAATGAAGTTTCGGACCGACTCCTCCAAATTAATATACATTCAGCCTTCACAATTGTTCGGCACTGCCTTTTCGTCCCAAAATTCACACATGCATTACGATCATCACAATTTTTTAAACATTCGGCTCTTTTAGGCAAGATGGACAAAATTATTCAAAATACTCTTTGTAAAATTTTGAATGCAGATTTGAGCGACCGAGCCTGGCTCCAAGCTTCTCTACCAGTTCGCTTTGGTGGGCTCGGCGTTCGCAAAATCACTGATGTCAGTCTACCAGCCTTTTTATCTTCGATCCATGGCACAGAAGAATTAACCAGGAAAATCTTATTACCTACACTGGTTAATTCTGAAGTGCCAGGCAAGATCGAAGCTATAAATGCTTGGAAAATGACTTGCCCAAATACTGATCTGCCCACCAATCTATTCTCCCAGAGACAATGGGATGAGCCGCTTTGTAGCACTGTCAGACAGTATTTGTTTAATACATCTGGTAGTGTTGCTGAGCGCGCTCGCCTTATGGCTGTGGGGGAATGGGAGTCTGGTGTCTGGCTGCAGGCTCTTCCGTCGCCCAACATAGGCACTATGTTGGACGACACGACATTCAGAATTGCAGCTTGTCTTCGTTTGGGTGCTCCTTGTGTTTCTCCTCATCGGTGTCACTGTGGAGAAGCAGTTGACAGCCTTGGACATCACGGCCTATCATGCGGCAGGAGCGCAGGACGCATGTCACGTCATGCACACCTAAATGATATTATCCGTCGGGCTCTTGTCACCGCCGGCGTTCCAGCTGCGCTTGAACCTGCTGGTTTGGTGCGCGACGATGGCAAGAGGCCTGACGGTATGTCTTTGGTGCCTTGGAAGATGGGTAGACCTTTGGTGTGGGATGCAACTTGCGTCGACACCCTCGCGCCTTCTCATCTTCCAAGTACGGCGGGCTGCGCCTGCGCTGCTGCGGCATCAGCGGAGACCCTCAAACGGCGCAAATATATCAATTTAATTGACAATTATATCTTTGAGCCGTTTGGGGTCGAAACATTAGGTTCGTGGGGTCCGAGCGCACGGTCGCTTTATAAAGAAATCGCAAAGCGACTGGTCGACGCTTCACGTGATCAAAGGGCTGGCTTCTTTCTTGCGCAGAGAATTGGCATTGCCATCCAACGTGGCAATGCCGCCAGCCTTTTGGGTACGTTACCAGTCGACATCGATGGGGAGGAATTCTTCGACACCTAAACTTTTTTTTTTTAAATTTGTACATACTTAATATTTTCTAAGATAGTTTAATAATAATTCTATATTCGTTTTAATTAAATAAATTCCCTAATTAACATCTATGGCAGTTGTTACGGGTAGTTGGAGCCCTAAAAAGTTCAACAAATGTTCTAACTGTAAAACTTCGATATCATCCATTGATGATATATCTCCACAAGTCATTAATTGTGGAGGTAAGATGACAGTCGCTTTAAGAAAAATATCGAAGTTCAGCGACTTCGTAGTAAGACTGAAAAGCCTATCCCAGCTATGTTGAGGAAAGGCTCGGAGGATGATGTTTTTTTTACTATGCCATATATTACACACTCATTTAAGATAAAGATTCTCATACACATACATGAACCCCGTTAATAGGCAGTCATGTTATAAATACGGGTACAGATAAACTTCAATTACATCTGCATTCTCCGTAGCGGTATTTTGCTTTATGCTTCGAAAAAGTGAAACCTTTGACATGTTTGAAGTAAAGCGATTGCCGAGTTAGCAATTAAAATTTTCCTATATAAAACGTGCCACCAGCCAACAGAACGCCAATTTATTTCCGAATCTGTCCCGTAGTTGTCAGTGGACAAAACGTAAAAAACCTTTGACCAAATTCCTATTCATAATGTAGAACGCCGTCACTGGCATTTTTGAATGAAAATCCCTTTTTCAGACAAAAAACAACTGAAAGCATAGGTGAACGTTTTTAATGGCTCACAGATGCGCTGTAACCGCAGCAGAATCAATAAACCTAGTAAATGGTTTTCTGCTTAAACCCAATAGTGCTGGTTGTTTTTGTTTTTAATTTTTTAGTTTTTATCACATAAATATCATCATTAAATTTGATCAAAATAAAATAGGTTTATTATATATAAGTTTCATTTTTTTTATGAAATTGATATTTTTTTATTACAGACTACGAAGTATTTCTATAAAGTCATGTACCTACTATAAAGTACTAGCAGTGCAGAAAATTTCTAATAAATTACAAATGTGTCTAAGAACATGCGTCTGTTAACAATCAAATATTATTAGTTGAGCCAAAATTAACAAAGTTCATTGTTTCAATAAAATCGGGTCCCCCTACTTACCGATTTATAGACAGCATTTCTTAGTAGCAGCAAATAATCATTCATATATTGAATTATTTATTCAGGTGTAGGTAGGTATAGTGACCAACTCACTAATAATAAATTACCTGTCATCAACTATTTAGTTATATGAAGTTTCATCCCTAAATAACCAAACCTTTATAAAGCTCGACTAACTCGACGTATTAGCAGCTTTTCAGAAGCTTTTAGTTAAAGCACAGACCGATGTCGCCAAGCCACGATGCAGTCGCAAAATAGCCGGCAACAGATTATAAACGGCATGTGTCTACTCGACGAAAATATACATGTCAGACTAGTTAAACAGAATTAATTTTAACAAATATCAAAATATTGATATCGCCCGTACCCCACCAAGTTTTCTCGAAACAGTTATGGCTATTTTCAACTCTTTGTTACTGACTTTGATGAGACAAGTATAAATAGCGTGATAAGAAAATGTTGGTATGGTAGTTGACCAAAGTAGAGAAAGGGATGCCTACATGGCTTGACTGATGGTAAGTTTAAGGTAAAGTCTTGGGAATGAGGATGCTGATAATGCTTTTTTCACCCAGGATTGAAGGAAGGACGAAACACGTGTTAACTAATTTAAAGTCTTTATGGTGCGGTAAAGAAATGCTGAAGCGTCTTGGCTGGTAATGTTTGCACCGTATGTGGGTGATACGTTCTTGTGTAGTTTGGTAAAGACACACGCTTGTTGACTATTTAGTTTTACAGTAAATCGAAACGTGAACCAGAAGTGTATTATACAGGTAGTTCTAATATAGATAGGTAAAAAGGGTCGAGCATGCAGAACAGATTCAATTAGCCATACCCTGCACTTAATTGAGCGGACCACCACATTATATCAACACAGCAGGGCTTTTGTGCGGTGTCAGCACTATAGAACGCGGTGGTGTGAGTATTGCGTTGGGAAAATTTCAATTCAACATGATATTCACCTCGCCTTGACTGATGCAGCAGGCGAGAAACTTATCCTGGACGCGAAAATTATCTTGAAATATTTTACAACACATCGCTCAGCAGTCAAATGCACTACTGCTACGCGTAGATAGAGTAAGTAAACTCTGTCTGCACTGCTACGCCACAGGGACTCGTCATATTGTTTTTTTTATTAAAACCAAATAGTTCATACCAATTTACCGAAACAATATACCACCAAAATAACATATCGAATTCTTGCTATGTTATACTCTTTATCCCGAAGTAATTACATTTTATACTAATTCTAAGTCGCATAAACTTAAAAGGCATATATTTTATTTTTGTGCTATTCTTTTGTGAAAACAGTATATCTATTTTAGTTTTTTATTTCCATAAAAGTTATAACAGCGCATAAAGCTTACAGCTGGAGAACAGGACACGACGATAAGATTTTACCCCGCCTAGCGGAGTAAAATCACATTGACGTGTCTTTTACTAAAAGAAAATCAAAGAGTACCCGGTAATAACCACCGCTGTGGAAGGCGGTGCCGTCGGACGCCGATACAAATATGAATTATTATTAGTTATTGGCTCCGACTACCGTAGCGCCATTCACCGTTGCAAGACTTTTTGATTTTCTTTTCAAGAGATGAACGTAAAAGTGTATTTAATATAAAATACTGACTTTTCTCAAGCTCGATTTTGGAGTCGCAAGTAACAGGAGTCAAGCCTGTTGCTATTAATCGAACGATTGCCTCATCGTGTACCTACCTAATGGTTTGATTAGCTAAGGCTTTCTGTATATACAGGGTCTCCCGTAATGAATGGATAAACCGTAAACTGGAGTTGCTCCGGATGTGAGGCTATAAGAAAATCATATCATTTTGCTAGGGTTGTCAACCATATGGTAATGGCATAGACTTTTATACTTTTTTAGTAATTTCTCTACTTTTTTTATTAATTCCGTAGCCATTTCTTCAAATTTAAGTATTTTCGTGAAATTTCTTTTGTATTATACTCTTAAAGACGGGTATCATTCACTTTTAATATGATTTTAGGTGTCCTTAACGCTAAACGTTAATAAAATAGTCATTTTAAGAGAATTTTTTAATTTTTGTTTTCTTAATTTCAACTTTTGATCATCTACTGTGAAAAAAAAAAGTACGGTGCTATAGCTGCCCATGATCTTAATAAATTGTCTAGTATGTGTAGTTTCTAAAAAGGTATAACAATGTGTACTTTTAAAGCAACATTATGTTACTAGGAGCAAGAACGTTTATCAAGGTCAAAATTTAGATTTTTCAAGTAATGTTAAAAATAGTTGTAAAACTCGTCTTAATGATTTTATTCTATCAAGATACTTTACAAAAAAACTAACAGGCCACTAACTAGGATATTCAGAATGAAACCAAGTTGTTTAAAAAAAAAGAATTTAATGAAAAACTTAAACTAAATGTTCAAAATGTCTTCCGCCGGCAGCAATGCATGCTCGGCAACGCCTAATAAAAGATCTTTTAATCCGACGCGCATAGCCAGCTTCTTCAATTTTACGAGCTGCTACTTGAATGCGCGTACGCAATTCTTCCACAGAACCTATTGCTTCGCTGTAAACCTTCTCCTTAATACAGCCCCAGTAAAAAAATCCAAAGGGTTTAGGTCTGGCGAGCGTGGAGGCCATAAAATTGGGCCCAGCCGTCCTATCCATCTATCAGGATACGTCTCGTTTAAATGCTGTCTGAAACGAACAGCGTAAGGAGCTGGACATCCATCATTTTGTAGCCACATTTGGTTTCGTATTTCTTGTGGAACGTTTTCTAGCAATCCAGGTAATGTGTTTCTTAAAATACATATCCGCATTTACTATAGCCGTCGGTCCCGGTTGCCATACAAACATCTATGGCAGTCGTTACTGGTAGTTGGAGCCCACAAAAGTCCAACCAGTCTAACTTGGAACTTCGATATCGCCATTGGTCATAATGACCATTGGTTGTGAAGGTCAGATGGCAGTCGCTCCACGGAAAATATCGAGGTTCAGCCGCATCACAGTTAGACTGGAAAGCCGACCTCAACTGAGTTGGGAAAAAGGTTCAGAGAATGTAGATTTACTATAGCCGGCCCTTGGTAATGATAGGGATACAATTCATGCCTCTTTAAAATTCTGTGTACAGATGTTTTAGGTATACCTGTGTGCCGTGAAATAGCACTTATGGACGTACCAGGGTCCTCTTCGACTATTTCTAGTACTTCGTCTGACGAGTTTTACAACTATTTTTAACATTACTTGAAAAATCTAAATTTTGACCTTGATAAACGTTCTTGCTCCTAGTAACATAATGTTGCTTTAAAAGTACACATTGTTATACCTTTTTAGAAACTACACATACTAGACAATTTATTAAGATCATGGGCAGCTATAGCGCCGTACTTTTTTTTTTCACAGTAGATGATCAAAAGTTGATGTTAAGAAAAGAAAATTAAAAAATTCTCTTAAAATGACCATTTTATTAACGTTGAACGTTAAGAACACCTAAAACCATATTAAAAGTGAATGATACACGTCTTCAAGAGTATAATACAATAAAAATTTCACGAAAATACTTAAATTTGAAGAAATGGCTACGGAATTAATAAAAAAAGTAGAGAAATTACTAAAAAAGTATAAAAGTCTATGCCATTACCATATGGTTGACAACCCTAGCAAAATGATATGATTTTCTTATAGCCTCACATCCGGAGCAACTCCAGTTTACGGTTTATCCATTCATTACGGGAGACCCTGTATAACAAAATTAATATGGAACATGCATAAATGATTAAAATTAATTACACAAATGATTATTTGCACTAAATAGGAATCGATCATACAAGCCGAAATAATATTGACGTAATCAAAAAAATAAATTAAATAAAAAGTTTTTAAGTTGAATGGTTTTATTAAAAAAAAGTACACAAAAAGCTATAAATTAATTTGGTAGGTCCTAACCACTAGGTATTTAATATATATAATTGAGTAGGCCATCACTCACTTATTAAATCGTTAGGCGTAGCAAAACTTAAGTAAAATATGTAACACAGTAAAATAAGTAGGTAATTATTATTTTTGGTCTGATCTGAATGCCTTAGATTGACGAAGTGGTGTATTGACTGGTGGATAAGCTGTCTCTCAAGTTAGTAACAAGAACCAGTAAGAAAAATCTTGGATATAAATTGAATATACTTAACCTAAATCTGGATGCTATATATTTAAATAAAAACTGTTTTATAACAAGAACTATTTGAACCCAGTTTCAGTATCCTTCAAAGTTTTCAATAAAATTTACACGGAACATAAACTCGTTATTTTTTTTATTTTAAACTTATCGTTAGAATTTCCAATAAATAAAAAAAGTCTCGACACAACATGTTTAGTCACAGAAACAAACTTTTGAAAAGTGTTCGAAACTTTCAGTTTGTGTTTATATTATTTTTCGCGCCTCAACCGTATCTTGCAATTTTTTGCATGGTTATTTATGCTGATCTATAGATAGACCCCCAGGTTAGTGTAGGAAAATCTTATGATTATTGAAAATTATGGTTACATTAAACGTTGTAACTTTCTATAACTGTGTGATAAAGTATCTAACTGTGTTATCAATAATATAAGTAGGTATTACTGAAGAGTGACGAATCTGGGACCCTGAAAATGTAATCTAAGCTAGGTCCAGACTTAGGCATCTTAGCGGTTGTTGTAATATAGGTACGTCAGACATTAACAAGTTGACGTTACACAAAATGTAACAATTCATAAAAAGTACATCAAACAATATTTTCGAATTCAACTAATAAACTTCTCTACAAAAAACTTTTCGAAAGTTGTGTTGAACTCAACGAGAAGTTTTACTGAGTTCAACTACTGGTACACAATGTACGCTCTATAATGAACGTGCCGTATGATACGTACGAGTTATTCAAGAGACAATTGTTGAGTTCTGTTTTGTTTTACTTATTCAAAACAAAAGTCGAAGAAAGTAAATAAAAGAATTTATCGCGTGGCTAACTGGAACCATGCGGCCCTGAGCACATCTACACCTAAGTAACCGAGCACGTCGCGTGTGCTCAGGACTCGCTCACAGGTTGATCGTGTGTGGGGTTCGGTGCTCGCCCTGTCAAGTGTCGATCTAAGTTGGCGCGACTTGCAAAGTTTGTGTGGCGTTGTGCGGAGGCATCCCTCGCCCCCATCGATCGAAGCGGCGGCGCGCGCACCACCCCGCTCTCTATATAAGCAACGACCCCCACACCAAATCCCCACAACCGCAAGAGAACGCGCGCGATCACTCGCTAGCCGCTCGCCCGGGGCGCCGCTCTTTCTCTTTTTCTCTCTTTTTCTCTGTTCGTCTGTTTCTCGCTGATGCGGCCGCGCTGAGGCTGATGCGGGCGCCGCCATGCCGCGCTGCCTCATGGCCAAGAAGTGGAAGGTGGCCCCGGCGGCGGACCTGGGCGACGAGTCGGACGAGGAGATCGACGTGGTCGGTGAGGGGCGCGGCCGAAGCCCCGCACCAGCCGCCACCGCCCCGGGGCCTTCGCCGAGAGATCCAGAGCCGACGCTCCTTTACAACGGTAAGTGGCCACAGTTATCTACAGAAACTATCGTGGTCAGCGCTTAGCGGTCGCCGTGTCAAGGCCCTAGGTCACGAGTGTAGCCAAGGTCTCGACGCCGCCCGCTGCCACGCGACGCTGACACTTACCTATGTACATAACTATCCGTGTGCCGTTCAACTTTACAGTTAGGCTAAGTTTGAAGCTAGCGATTCGCGCCACAATTATTTTGCGAAGTTTTCAATACTTTGAGGCTACGCGTATGTTATCATAAATGATTCAATTTACTATTTACGTACGAAGCAGTTTATGGTATTCAACAGAAGTTAATTAAACGTCATAAATAAAGAATACTACCTACTTACTTACGCGTACAGTTTTCTGCCGTTGTAAAAGTCAAGTACTAGATACTAAAATGATCAAGTGTGCAACACGTTCGTAACCACATGTAGAGAAGACATAGTTAAGCAACAGTTGCAGGTTGTGTGACAAAAGTAGGTATATCGTTTTTGGCACCGCGCCATAACAGACAAGGCGCCTGGGAGACTCATATACTTTTAAATAGTAGTAACACTCTGCTATATTCTTTTAACGTCATACGGTAGCTGGTTTTATTATCAGCTTTATAATTTAATATTATTAAATTTGAACGAATAAGATATAACTACTCGACATTATCTACACGGTGTTCTTGGTTACGTCCATGGCTTTTAGTTCGGTGCCAAGGGTCCACTTTCTAACTTTTTCTCCAAATAACGTATACTACGTACCTATATAATAGTATACTATTCAACAGTAGGTATACTTTATCTCAAACCAGGTACTAAGTGGTATTGAAGTAGGTATTTAATTTTTTTATTTGTATAGAGCACCAATTCATAAGTTTCGAATTCATCTCGAACCAAACTTAGTATTTTGTACACAATTATAACTTCACTATTATAAAATATATAGTTATTTATTATGAATATACTTTACAACATTGACACAATGAGGTCAATGCAGGTACAGGATTTTAAAAACTCAAATCCAAACATTTTTAAATGGGCCTACTATTTACCACAGTTATTCGAAACTACGGTAAAATTACTATTTTATATAGATAGTTTTTTAAATCACTTATTAGGATTAATATATATAGGTACCTAACCGATTATATATTATTATATTATATATTATACTCGAGTTCAACAATCTTAATGAATTTAATAAGTAAGAAATATTGATAAATTAAATTATTTTACTTTACTTTGACTGGCAAACATTTTCGTATTAAAAACTTTCTATTACCCAGCCAGACGCCTTTGTTCAGTACTAAGCAGACTTCAAAGAGTTTGATTCTAATATTGTTAGACTTATACGTGTGTACAAAATTTAATAAATTTATCTAATCCTTTCGCAGTAGGTATTACTAAATAGAAACTAATGACCAGTATTCAAATACCAGATTCGTCTAACTTTTTTCTACTCGAGTACATCTCAATGATTTTATATTCATTTCCTGATATACTACCATTTATATTAGTTTCCAATAATCTAAATTAAATTAGTGATCTAATCGAGGTTTATTCATAATTGAACGTTTGATAATATCATAAGCTTAGATATCTAGGTCGCCTCTGTATTAATGACTATTATTAGTTAGACACACTAGTTTTGAGTATACAGATATTTGGATAAGGTATTTCAAAAGTTACCGACGATTTTAAACATCATTTTAAACACCAGTCTTTAAAGTATCATTAACAAAGCTTAGATTTACAAGGTACCTTACCTTTTATGTTGGTATCTGTAGTAAAAATTTACAATTTCTAATCCAGTGGATTCCGGTAGACAACTCCTACGTAGCTCGGATTCAGCTTAGGTGTTTATTTTTTTCCTATTTACATTTAAAACAAAAAAAATAATGCAGAAAATGCACCAGATAGGATTCGTTAGGAAGAAATTATATTGATGCACATATCTGATTAAGATGAAATTAGATGTTTTTTTATAGTCAATAGGCCCACGTTTGACCACTATCTCATCTGATGATAAGTGACGATGTGGTCGTAGATGGAACACGCTTGCCTAGAAGCAGCTTGTTCACTCTAGACATGAAGACTCCTAGGTTATAGCTTTCCGGGAGCACAGACTAAGGCAGGGCATTCCACTCTTTAGCTGTACGCAATGTGTAATTTTGAAGAAGATATCCACAATTTAGGTACGTAAAAAAAAATTATCTAAACAAAACAAGATTAAAAAGAATATACTTAGCTAAATTAAATTAATAATTCGATTAGTTTTAAATCACGATTTACACTGTCTAGATGTGCATTGTCACTCAGACTATAAACCACGGAGCATTCCCAAATCCGCCTACAATGCTCAATTACTTGCCGACGACTTCATTTGAACAATTGCGGTCCTAAATCCTGCCAACAATATCTTCGCCACTGTAATCCGTTTAGTCTTCCATAGGACTCTCTGTAAGCACAATTTTCATTTATTTGAAGATGATTAAATTTTTATAAACGTTGAGCATGAATTAAAGCTAAAAACGTGACATTCAACGGATTTAAACTACACACGAGCTCGTAGTAGTGACCTTATTCCGCCCATACAAGAATTGAACGGAAAGTATTCTATTTCTAGAGCTGAACTGGCTTCCAATCTCGAAATAACATTTTTGATAATTCGATATATTTTGTATTGAAACACTGGCAATGAAATTCACTTTGCACTTTTGTAGATTTAGGCCGTTGAAATGTTAAATTTTTTAACACTGCAAAAATCACATACGCGGTTTTATTTTCTGGTAGACGAAAAGGTGTGGTGTGAAGTTAATTCCAAGTTTGTGGGGTAGCGACTTTGTCCCACGGCCACCATCTTACAAAACGAGTGTGAATTGTTTTACGTTATATTGGTCAAGCTATGCGTCGCACAGATAATTTGTAAAAACAGTTCAATTGCAAATTTAATTCTGTACAACTTAAGTTCTACGACTTTTAGCCGTAGAAATTTAATGAAAATTGATTAAAAATAGGCAAATTGGAAATTTGAATATTTATGTTCAAATTTCCAACACCCACACAGTCAACGGGGGTGGTAATGTCGCAATCGAACCGACTAAAACCGCACACCGTCTCGGGTCTCATAGCGCCGGAGTGTGAAGTAGCCCAAAAAACACTTTAATTCGGCCCCTAAGGAGGAATTCTGAAAAATAAGTATAAAAAATATACTTATAAATTTAATTAAATGTTCTCACTATTAGATACTCTCTTTATTTTCGCACTGCTGTCGACTCCCTGCCGATAGCAACGCGTGAAAGGAAAAGGGAAGGGAAGTAAGGTCTTAAAAGCAAGGGGTGGACCCCTTGCTAGTTAAGACCTCCGACACTAACAGAAGCCTTATACTTAATTACAATGTATTGCTACTTCAAGTTAATAATAAGTTGCAATTAAGTGAGTGGAGATTAAAAAATATCTCTATTACACACTCATGTTATATTAGTTACAAGTACACAATGAGAGAAATGTCGAAACTTCAACTATACTCACTAGTTAATAACTAAGTAGAGATGAGTGGAAATAAAGTCTTTGAAACGAGTCTAAAGTCAACTTGACTTAGGGCTCAATGACTTTTAACTTAAATATTTTAGCCATTAATTACTGTTTCTAACCAGCCAACTACCAGGTTGACATAAGCACCGAAGATCTATACTACGATTTTTAATTCTAGGCAAGAAAATGACAAGTGCAACTGTCACTGATACAAAAAAGGGTGACCCGCTACAATAGTGATGTTCAGCAATCAATAGACTAGACACTTTAGTCATTCTTTATTTTTATCAGTGCATGAACCTCTTTGCTATTTATTCTCGCCTAGTACGTTACACAACGGAAATATTTTTTATAGAATTGTATCAGTTAAAGAACCTCAACGCAGTTCTATTTATCTGGCAATTTTTCCATATTTTCTCACCGTATAAACCTTCTCTGGACTTCCACGAATATTTCAAGACTAAAATTAGCCAAATCGGGTCAGCTGTTTTCTAGTTTTAGCGGACTAACGAACAGCAATTGATTTTTATATAATAATATAGATTTAATTACTTACCGTGTATGTTTTCTGTTTAATTACCGTAAATTGCATATTTTTATTTATATAAACGCGGTTTGATATTTAATAATAAGAATTATAATCTCGACTCACGAATAACTTATAATTGTAAAACTCGATTCAACCACATCACTATTTATTTGATACAAAAAACCTGCAACACTGGAAATGTCATTTTCTTGCCTATAATTAATAATCGGAGTATAGATACAAAAGAAATAATTTAATATATAGATACTTCGTTTCAATATCCAAGTTAAAATGATTAATTTATCTATGCAATATTCTCTGAAAGCAAGAGATGGACTAGAATATTTGTAAATAGAACCAGCTTATATCGTTACGAATTTCTGAGTCACCTCGAAAACAATTATTAGTTGGGCTTTCGCTTTATAAGGTTTGGAAAATGGTTGCCAAGCAACCCTATTCAGCCAAGTATGTGCAACAAGGTGCCCTTAATTCTGAGATTGAGGTTAAATACCCACGTTATACCGTTATTTTGAAACAGAAAACCTTTATGAAGCTTCGTGAGTGAATAGAGTGACGTGATCGTAAGGTTAATCTTGATATTATTCAATCACTTTTAGACTTTGCTTTTAGATTGCTTTGTCACATTAATTTTAATGCAATTTTGAAGATACCATCTTATTTAATACTAACTCTTACTTAATACCACTTTATTACCTTTAGTGTTTCATCCGATTTCATATACCGGGAAATATTTACTCATTGACTCTCAGACTACCCTAGCACTAGTCACTTCGTATAGAAACGCTATTCCTAACTTTTGTAATGGGTTCACCATTATCACGCCAGTGAAATCTGACAATTGATCCATTAGGTCTACATAAAAAATATCCTTTAACTTAACTGATTATCTATTTACCCCATTTAAAACCTTAGGGCACTATTCTATTCTGTGATAATAATCAAGTCTTCCAATAATGCAAACTGTTGTTAAACTTAATCCTTACCCGATTATTATTAATAAAAGTTGAGAAAATTAGTCTGCACAATCTTTTGAAGCGTTCTAATAAATTTTCCCGCCCAATTCATGTTTGTATATGCATGGGCTTTCTTCTTTAAATATGCTGAGGTTTCATTTAAATAAGCACTGGTTTTCTATAATAAATTATACAAGAGGTTTAAAGGGTGTGCACAGTGTGCGATATTTTTCAACTGATATTAATTGCTGGTGATTAATCATTCCATGTAAGAGAATTTTCATGACGAGGTAGAATGACTTTACAAAACTTACACCGTTTATATAGTACCTACATAATTTCTTTAAGTATTATGGCAGAAAAGCAATATGAGGCTTTTACCGAGTTTGAATATTAGTTTGTATACAAGAAAAAGAAGGTACAGTTTCATGTAAAATTATTAATCGAAAAATTACAATAATTTATTATAGGTAATTAAATTAAAATTAGAATTGAAATTAAAAAAAAATCAAATAAAACTAACACTCATTAAACAATGCTGATTAAAAATGGTTTAAAAAAACTGGTTCCCCTCGGCAGTATTCCCGCGCTGAATTGCGAAGGAAAGCCTTTGCGAGAAAACTGCCCGCACGGGGATCAACATTTTCCTCCTTCAGACACTTGCTGGGTTTCACGATAAACCCGTGCGTACCTCGTCGCCAAGGACCGAGAGTCTCGACAAAAAATGCAACATATTCGTATTTCATGTAATAGAAGTTACACAAAAATTTGTAACAACATAAACTTACACATGATGTAAAATACACCCATTTTTGAGTATTTTAGGAAACCCGCTAACCTATAATGTGCACGGACTTTGTTTAGGTTATTTTAGCACTAACAACTATAGATAGTTGTTAGTGCTAAAATAACTTTGTTTAGGTTATTTTAGCACTAACAACTATCTATAGTTGTTAGTGCTAAAATAACCTAAACAAAGTCCGTGCACATTATAGGTTGTACAAAAACAAAAATGTAACAAAAATGTTTAAGATCGAATGAATTAGGTACGACGGAGACAACACACTGCAGCTGTATACTGTGTATGTTCTCAATCTCTAAAAAAGTACCTACTTGAAACTTATTTCTTATTGACACAATGTTGTCTTGCAATTCAATTTTCATTCACTTCACATAATGAACTACTAAGTTAAACGGATTTGTACCTATGCTAGAAACTTCAACTATCACAAACAACGGCGAGGTGCGAGCTGCTATGCCCACACTAACTTTCGTTGGATTGAAACTCGCTGTCACCTCTCTAAGTACTCGCCCGAACTTTTTGCAGTTGAGTTCTTCTTCATTCAACATTCAGATTTCGTGTTACAGGGCAAAGTTTCAACTGAAACGCAGAAATTCTTGTAAAAAGTTCATTGGACTCGTTCTTAGGATTTCTATAGCAGAAGCCGATCAATGATGCAATCCATTACTGTCTCATTGATCCCTTAGTTAATTATTTCTACTGCTAGTTTTTTTGTTGTAGCTATTTCATTTAGATATATCGTTTAGTATAGATGGTGTGGGGACGGAGTAATGATTTTCCTCGTAGAGTTTAACTCCGTTAGTACGAATAAATCTATGGTGGCAATTCATCGCAGACGATTTCAGTTATCCCTCTTATTTTTTGATAACTTTAGCAGCTCCAAAGCCTGCCACACTAATTCGAGACACAGCACAAAGTTCTATTATTTTGATTGAAGTTCTTTTGTTGTACGTATCTCATAAAGTTATTTGACTGTATTGTGTTGTCTTTTTACAGATTTTTCTATATAAATAACTTCATAATCACGTATTACATTGCGAAGGGTTCCAGCGACTGGGACCGCAATAGCTGGGACCGCGGTTCCAGTTGCCGGTTCTATTAAATTTAAATATTTTTCTTCCGGCAACTGGGACCACCCATAAAAAAGATCAAAAACAGTACAGTCAAACGAAAAATTGTTAAAGTCATAATTGGGTATGGCCACAGGATCCCCTAACCCAATCCCCAGGAGATCTCAGTGAACTCGTCGGTTCACCAGAATCCTCTTGAAATAAAAATTAAATTGAAGATGTTTTCACACTGTTTTTTCTTTCACAATTTTTAAGAAATGAGATGTTGATGATTTCTAGTATGTGTTCTTGAATGTAGTTTCACCCTTCAGTAATAAAATTCGTGGGTAATAACTACACAACAAAATCAGTCTCCTAGTATAGAGGGTGAATTTTTCAAAAGGAATTAGATGGCCAAATCCGAAACTATAAGGAATAGCGAAAAATGCTCAACGGAGTCACGAGCCCGATTTTGATGAAACTTAAAACCTTATCATTAGATTTTGAAAAATCAATAATCCTAGCTAGGAATCGAACCTGTTAATTTTGAAAAAAAAACACACCCTATATTATTACACCATCGATAGTGTTGCTATTAAGGATCTTATTTTGGGAAGTAATGACATACCGCAAACTAAAGGAAAGAGCTCATATTTAACAAAATGCATTTTATTTTTCTTACATTAACTGATTAATTGTTCAAAATGTAGATCATTGTTTTCAATACATAGCTGGATTTGAGAACTCAAGGATCGTACTACATTCAATATTACAATGTTATTGATTCCGTTTAGAATATTCTCCAAAGAACGTTTCACGTCATCAACTGTATATCTGTATCATAATGTGTCGTTGTAAATTCGTTTTTGACATACCCCCAGAGAAGGTAATCTAAGGCAGTAAGATCCAGGGTGCGGGCCGGAACCTCCACGTGGTGCACCTGGGTAACGGAGGCGAGCAGCGCCTCCCACTCGCCACGGGAGACGCTGTTGCCTGCGGCCAATCCTGCCGGGGTGGTATTGCCCTCTAGAGGGCTGCTCCGATGCTCTCCACGTGTCCCTCTGACTAGCAGATGGCACAGTGGGGAGCGAGCGGGGGATGAGCTGATTGTCTGCGCGCTGATGGTTGGGTAACAGGACGGCCGCCTGTCACCCTACACCCACCGTCGGCGAAGTGGCGCAATGCTCGCCCCACCCGTTCAGGGTTAAAATGTCCAATTCTCAAAATGTCCAACGGTGTGGTGGCCCCTTCAATCTTCATCTTATACCGTAGAGGGTCCGGGGTCAGCTGGGGTGAGAGGGATATGCCCATTGGGTAACCTTACACTCCGGTAATTAAGGCCCAATACGGCGTGCGGTTTTAGTCGGTTCGATCCCGACATAACCACCCCCGATGACCGACGGGGTGGTATCCATGGGGATTTCCGCACGATAAAAACAAGGAGTTAGATCCAGGAATCTCACTGGCCAAGGCACAGGACCATTCCATGCAATAAAATTGTCGTCACACTGCTGAATCAAAATCTCTTTTACGGCTATTATGGGCTGGAGCTCCACCTTTTTTCATCAATCAAAAAGACATCAATAATTTATAATCATTCTGAGTATAATTTAAAACACGGAATAGTTGCGATCTTTTCTGGGATTTCGAACGAAACAAATAGGTATATGTAACATAAATTTTATTAAATTCCAAATTTTCCTTAAATTTGCCGTATATCATTACTTACACTACATACTACCTACAGCTAGTTTTATTAGTTTTTCAAAAATCTAATGATGAGGTTTTAAGTTTCATCAAAATCGGGCTCGTGACTCCTTTGACCATTTTTCGCTATTCCTTATAGTTTCAGATTTGGCCATCCAATCCCTTTTGAAAAATTCACCCTCTATACTAGGAAACTGGTTTTGTTGTGTAGTTATTACCTACGAATTTTATTACTGAAGGGTGGAACTACATTCAAAAAAACATACTAGAAATCATCTACATCTCATTTCTTAGAAATTGTGAAAGAAAAAACAGTGTGAAAACATCTTCAATCTAATTTTTATTTCAAGAGGATTCTGGTGAACCGAAGAGTTCACTGATATCCCCTGGGGATTAGGTTAGGGGATCCTGGTGGCCTTACCCAATTATAACTTTAACAATTTTTCGTTCGACTGTACTCTTTTGGCTTAAACTATAGATTTTTCATAAAATTATAGGTGGTCCCAGTTGACGGAAGAAAAATATTTAAATTTAATAAAACCGGCAACTGGAACCGCGGTCCCAGCTTTTGCGGTCCCAGTCGCTGGAATCCTCGCGAAAACAATATCAAACCCAAACTATACTGTAAACATTATGTAAATTTAATTACCTTAGATTTTTCGTTTTACGTTTTATAATTATTTTTGTGTCATTCATTATGTAACTATTGGATTCTCATGAAAAATATATTTCTTTTTTCTCATATTTTTCTGCTTCAAGACTCACGATCAAGCCAATTTTGGATATTTTGTAAGATAAAATATGATAATTTTTTAGATTGCACCGAAAATTTTTACTTCCATTGGCTATGATTTTCCATCTCCTGAACCTGCGTAGGTTCGTCTGCAGATACTAGCACATTCATATTACATAAAAATGTAATAAATATTAAAAAATGTAGACGAAACATAATAAAACATCGCTCAGCAGACCGTATAAAACGCGTGATACGAAATGAGCACGCTCGTTTATTAAAAATCGATCCAGGGTACCTCAGCGCTTAGCTACTGAGGGGAGACTACACTGTGGTACATACTCACCCCCAAACGTAATACATGTCTGCAGGGTTGAGCACATAAGCCAACCCTTCCATTGGGTACAGTGGAGTCGGGAGTACAGTTACTCACGTTACTAGGTAGGTATTTACGTTATTCCTATCAATCGAACAAAGTTATTGCGTTAGGTAGGAGTTGTCGATGATTGTACCTGTAAGTACTCTGGTGGAAACTAAAGTTAACTTTTTCTTACAAGATTACTCTTAAGACTTGATCTAATGAGAGAGATTACGGTGCTTATTTTACCTATAAATGTCAAAACGGTTTCTTCGTTAAATTCCAAATCACACAGAAACTGTTGGATAGTCACATTGTAATTTTGCAAACAGATAGAATGCAATCTGAAATAGAACGTATTATATAGGTACTATTCATCTACTGGGTAATGAGTCTAGCTTAGTAGGTATCTACATAATATGACTACGGTAACATAATCATTAAATCAAACAAACGGATAGATATGATACGGTTCATTCTATTAGAAAGGTCTTGATGAACCTGGCGATATGACCACAAAACGATAACCGACTTCCGCGAGAGCGGAACCGCGGGCATCACTAATAAAACTAGCCTCAATTCATGTGTATTTTACCTAAAACAAACGGGATCCAAATGAATTGTAAATTCTATCTGACGTATTAGCCCGAACGTTTGCATTTGCACGGAGTGAATTAAATGTGTCTGGCTTTATTCAATTGAACGGCGGCGGGCGGTCCAACCGGTAAGTTTGGTCGTACAAGCCATTCTGACTGTCAATACGACATTTGCAAATTAAGCGATTTGTAAGTTGTTGATTCAAATTGTTCAAATTGCTTCCATTCAGTATTCCGTAATTGTTTCAAATTGGAATACCTCTTCTCTAAACCTTCGTCAGATATCAAAGCAAGAATTTCACTATTCTAAGATCGTGTTTAGATTTTGTTTATATTAGGGCTATCCTTTGCTAGGAAAGTTACACGTTAAGTAGCTGAATACAGCAATTGATGAGGATTTATTTCCACTACCTTCCTTATTTGCTGTTAGCAACCCGCAAATAACGCTGCTGGTTGAAAGTATTCTTAAACATGAGAACCTTATCATCAGGTAGATTGTATACTTGTTCACTATCTCAGTAATATATAGAATATTTGCACACATTCATAAAATACAAAATATTTCGTAACAGTACCACGATGATTCTTTAAAATGCCAATATCGGTGCATGCCCGCAAACTAGGTAATGGGTGCTAATAGCACATATTAGACTAGCAATCATTGTTTCGCGGTATAAGGGGTGCAGTGATTGTGAATAAAAATATAAATTACCTGACTGAAAATTACCTCCAATTCAAGTGACTTCGCCATTAGATTATGAATAAATTATTATTTTTTATATCATAAAATGGTAACACACGCACTCGTCTAGCGATTCGATGATAAAAGTTCTGAGAGTGAGAGACTGTAGTGAATATTCCCTTTCCTAAACACTCTTCAAGCTAGGCTCGTGTATGATAAGTACTCTAAGCACACCAAATAAAATCTACATACTCTAGCTATATCTAGTTTATTTCCCGTACATGCTAAGAGTCCGTCATTTTATCATCGTGTCCTGCTGCTTGTCGAACGATGAAAGGCCGCATTTCATCGTTCGACAAGCAGCAGGACACGATTCAACAATATTTATCTCTGAAACTTTTAAAGGCCCATACCATCGGTTTGATTGATACAACGACTCTTTGGGAATACCCGCAGTTTTTACTTACTTTGCAAGTTCTCGATATTTATATTTCGCTTTGAAGGCAAAATGTATTCGGAAAGTTAAAGACGGGTACGAAACTTTCGATGCTTAAGATTGAATCTATAAGCTTGATTGAAAATAAGTTTGTTCAACAAGTTGAGAGGTTTTGTAGCAGTGAGCGAGAGAAACTGGAAAGGCTTGGAAATATGATGTACAATAGAAATTTTAGGCCATAACTTGCGACGAGAATAAATAATAATGCATTAAGTAAAACCCCGTTATTCCATTGAATGGTTAACATAATTTCCAAGCGCATTTTTCATGTCGTCGCCATAGTCGTGTTTGTGTCTATTCGTACGAAACCTCTAAAAAATTCATATAATGATGAGCCACACCGCTCATTAATGCATTAATTTTTTATTAGTTTCGTATCGGTGAACGAGCAAACGCTGTATAATTTTACTTTCAACAGTCGCACTTCATTGAAAAATAATGTTGAATAGCCCTGTTCTATTAACACAATGATCTTTTCTTACTTTATTTTGTTTTTTTTTTAATACCACTTAGGTGGGAGACAAGCACTCGACCTACCTGTTGGGAAGCGGTCACCGCAATACCGAATACCACCCGCAATACCGAATAACCGAATGTAAATATTCATATTCATGCACACAAATAGTTGCATTGAGCAGGTAATATCGAGGTTCGCTGTTAAAAACGTAACCGTATTCGTTCAAACTTATTTGAAGTAATAGTAATGGATGCTGATTGTTTTCCAGTTTAGTCCTAAAATTAGTTATAATTTCATATCATTATAATGATACCTGCAGTTTTCTACTTACAATTCTACTTACAAAAATATTTCCGAATATTTTTGTAAGTAGAATTCGTTGCGGCAAGTAATGTGAATGAAAAGAAATTTTACTTCAAACGTAGAACGCAATCTAATAAATTGGACAAAAAAACGAAATAAAACCGAATTTCCTCTTCTATAAAATATCCGCTTAGACTAAGCTTTTGTCTCTCCTTCTATTTTATTTATGCATCGAAATTATATTGCTGTGGGTATTGTCATCAAACTTAAGTATAACTTTTGTAGGATTTCGTTCGTATCCAACAGCAAATAAAACCGACTTAACAAGAAGTAAGTTATTCACGTAACTAATTATTTAGAAGCTGTACAGCTTTGATTTAACATTTTCTATTTTACATTACCATGCGAAACTCTGTGACCATCGAGAATAATTAAATGAACGTTGAATTTCGGCTAGGCTGCCGTGCCACCTGACACGTATCAATTAGGCGGCCACCGTCCGGATGAGGCCAATTTTCTATGGATGGATAATCCCCTTTAATATTGCCGCTTTATATTAGTAATACGTGCTAAATTGCTTGAATTACAGCAATTTCGAATTTTAACATTGTTTCATAATGACGATCGATTACAAGAAAAGTTCAACTATGAGAATATACTTTCTTCATAATATCAAAAAATAAAACAAAAAAATAGTTACAATCTGTAGGATTGTAAAGATTTGTTTTATTGGTATTTGACTGTCAATAATATGTCAGACTTAAACTAACCAAAACCGCACGCCGTCTCAGGTCTACAGAATCACGACACAATTTCACCTTCCTATAAAAGATAATTCACCTGAAATTGATGCATGTATGCATGAAAATTTTTCATGCAAGCCTATCCATTTCAGGTGCGACGTATCGATGGCAGACTAAGCTCGTAATGTATGTAGGTAGGTCATAAGGAAATGAAGAGCTCTTGTCTATGCTTGCTCTGGAGAAAGATAGGAGTACCTAGGTAGGTGTGCGAATGTAGTAGGTACACTTATTTACAGTTAAATTATAACTAAAAAGGTCACGTTTTACTCTCCATCGTTTTTATGACTTGTACCTATACGCACCTACCCGTAAAGGTCTAGTGTGTCGACGGGTCATCTGCACGACTTCACTGATATTTAATTAGGTATAAAGCCCAGCCATCAATTTTTGAGGTACAATTGAATTTGTGGAGAGGGATTTCTTATTAAATTTTAATTTTACCTTTTGTACATTAGAGGCTAACAATTGTTAGCTTGTATCGAGTAAGCCTCATTTTGTTTTATGATGAAAAGATTCTAAAGAAAAGTATTATTCGGATACTAACCTACTAAAACTTTTTTTCGAATTTTTTTTCCTAATACCTACGTATCTATGTCCATTCAATAAATACTATTTCATTCAATAACAGCACTTAACTGTCGATACATATACTTGACACATCAATTAGGTACCTAGTAACCAAAATATTGATTAAATAAAATTATTGATAATCGCTATCGACTGTCAGTACCTCATCGAGTGCTTCCCCAATAAACAAAATTCGTTTAGCATCGAAAAAAATTCCAACAGTTAGGTACATCCCGATCGGGTACCCACCTATACTTTACAAAATATTTTATTGTTTGAATTCGAGAGGAGGCTCGAATTATTTATGTGAGTTTTATATAATGTAATACAAGGCATGTGACCATATATCGATAAAACCACCTGCGCGGTAGGTATTAGTCTTCTTGAACCTACTACTATAAAAATCAATATTTTTTTTCATTGAACTATCATAGTGGAAACAGATCAATAGTAGACCAGTGCCGATAGCTATGAAAATGGTAAAAAGTAAAAGAAATTTATAGTAGGATGAAACCTGTTGTAAAAGGAAGAGAATATAATAAAAATGATAGGAAAAATAAATTACGGGCGATCTGAGCTCGGGAAGGGGGGAGGGGGCTGAGTTTTAAGGGTAAAAACGGTTTATCTCGATTTACGGCAAAACTACAAGTCCTATGGAAAAAAGTTAAATGACAAAGTTGTAGGTAATAAAGAGACCTACAACTTTTCATTTACACTTTTTTCACATAACCTCAAAAAGTATCTGAAAAATTCAAATAATCAAGTTTTTGGTTTTTTATTTTTATCTTAAGCAAAACAAATTTGTTTTCCACGAAATTTGGTGAAAACTTAGCTTTTTATGTCCCAAAGACACTGTAATTTTTTTGATTTGAAATACTCTTTTTTTCAGCTTATTTTGACTAAATATCGAAAAACCACCCCAATTTTCAATCGAAAAATCTCACGTCTCAACTTTTTAAAAAAAGTCAAAGAGTTTTTTGTTCTTTGAAATCTCTTCTTTCTGATAATGTAAAAATATATATACATTGCTATGGTAAATGTTCTCAGAAAATTCAAAGAAGAAAAACTCGAATTCGAAATTAACATTTTTGTATTTAGTCATTTCCTCGCAGAGGTGGGATGAAAAGTTACATGTTGCACTATAACTTCATGGTTGCACTCGAGTGCAAAGATTTTTCACCTTGTGCACTTTTGATTCCCTCGCTAAAGCTCAGGGTTCTATTTTGTGAATCGCTCGCTGCGCTCGTGATTCAAATTATGAACCCTTCGCTTGCTCGGTCATCAAAACTGAGCACGCGAAGGGTTCTAAAAATTGAACCCAGATCTTTAACGAGGGAATCAAAAGTGCGCAAGGTGAAAAATCTTTGCACTCGAGTGTGACTATGAAGCTATAGTGCAACACGTAACTTTTCATCCCACCTCAGCGAGGAAATGACTAAATACAATAATCACAAAATAGAACCCTGAGCTTTAGCGAGGGTATCAAAAGTGCACAAGGTGAAAAATCTTTGCACTCGAGTGCAACCATGAAGTTATAGTGCAACATGTAACTTTTCATCCCACCTCAGCGAGGAAATGACTAAATACAAAAATATTAATTTCGAATTCGAGTTTTTCTTCTTTGCATTTTCTGAGAACATTTACCATAGCAATATATATATATTTTTACATCATCAGAAAGAAGAGATTTCAAAGAACAAAAAACTAATTGATTTTTTTTTAAAAGCTGATATTTTGACGTGAGAATTTTCGATTGAAAATTAGGGTGGTTTTTCGATATTTAGTCAAAAGAAGTTAGAAGAAAGAATATTTCAAATCAAAAAAATTACAGTGTCTTTGGGACATAAAAAGCTAAGTTTTTACCAAATTTCGTGGAAAACAAATTTGTTTTGCTTAAGATAAAAATAAAAATCCAAAAACTTGATTATTTGAATTTTTCACATTATATTTTGAGGTTATGTGAAAAAAGTGTAAATAGAAAAGTTGTAGGTCTCTTTATTACCTACAACTTTGTCATTTAACTTTTTTCCATAGGACTTGTAGTTTTGCCGGAAATCGAGATAAACCGTTTTTACCCTTAAAACTCACCCCCCTCCCCCCTTCCCGACCTCAGATCGCCCGTAATTTATTTTTCCTTCAATTTTTGTTACATTCTGATCCTTTTCCAACAGGTTTCATCCTACTATAAATTTATTTTGTCTCAAAGTCTATCTGCACTGGTCTATAGGGAAACCGTTGTGACCTAACTGCGATGAAAGCTAAATTAGGGTTATGTATTAGACCTGTATTTACGTCCGAATCTATACTCTCTTGTAACTACTATAACCAATTAAACTAATTAAACGTCATAAACCTACCCTGTCAAATGTCACTCCACATAGTTAAAGTTATAAAAAATTTAAATGGCCGCTCAAATAATATGGACATAATCGATATTATTGTATAAATACTACAGCTGAATATAAGCAGGTTGTACTGTGTGTAAACACTAAGTTCACTCAGAGTGTCTATTAAGCTAGCTGTCTGTTAACGTAGAGGCAACCTCTAACCAGGACATAATCAACGACCAACAACCTGACGGGAGCTTGCAATGCTTCAGTTAAAGCCTTAACTACCTCACTGTAACTAACTTGGATAATTAAAATAGACAGCTCAATGGATATTTGTGTTCCATCAGATGGATACACAAATATGTTTACAGGAATCAACTCAATCTTGTACGCAGTTAATTTTGATTTGGTATTTAGAACATAATATTTAGAATGTAGATGATTCAACATCAATCACGGTCGATGGAACAGATTATAAAACAACTTGTGGAAGAGTTCTGTTTTTGAGGTTAAGTAGATACAATTTTATTTTTCGAATAAAAATTTCTGAAAGAATGCATTTAGTAGGTCCTTACCCTAGTACTGAATGCGTTTCTTTGTCAGAAATGTTTGTCTTGTGATAAGTTTTAGGAACTAAATGAAGAAGGTTTTAGTAACGAATTTTGTAGCTTATTTTACACAAATAAAAATTTAAATACATTTAAATATTGTATAAATAAAAGTATCTATATGTAAACATTAACTTAACTTTTATAAGTAACTAATAAGAAGCATATATAACCTACGTAGGTAGATACTTGCAGGCATAAAGTAAATAAACTTAACAGACTGTAAATTTTCTATGCAAAACACGTGTTCGTCCCAAACAAACTCAACGTAGGCATGTTCGACCTAATAGTAGGTAGTAGTTCAAAATAGAAACACGTTGGACACAAACGGTAAAACTAAATGGGATAATGTCAATAGACCTACAATAGTGCACCAAGATCGATCTACGTTCATTCAACAAAAATTCATTCACTGAAGTGAAACTATTTATATAAACAGTAGCGGGGCCAGCGTACGGTATTTATCGAATGAATAAATAATCTGCATACACGGAAATGATTTCGTCTGGCGCTGCTCTGGCAATGTGTGTGTGTTTGCACTGTATGTTTCTGCTTCCTTAGCTTAAATTAGGCTATGTTTGTATAATTCATCTGCTTAAAATAAAAATAGAGTTCAACCGTTTTTATTCAAAACTTTATGGAACATCTTACAACCATGAGTCAAGATACATATATCTTCTTTTACCGTAATGGTTTAAGAATTAAATGTATGGTATAACTAGCTGTGCCCCGCCACTTCGCCCGTAGCATAGTTCGCCCCCGCGGCCCGACGAGTTTGTGAAAACAATAGATGGTACAAAATGCACGAGACCAAATTGCTAGCCATTAATGCGGCATTGCGCGTACGACAAAGACCGGTGAGCTTAGGCGAGCAGGGACCGGGTAAATTAGTGGCAAATGACGTAGGGGATTACTGTGAGCGCAGCGGTTGGTGAACTATTCTATTTTGGACGGATGCAGGACAAATGAAAATATCTTCAACTTTTTGGGTTGTTACAGACAGGATCCCGTTCGAGGCTTTTGCTTGGTTACCTTAGTTTCGATTTTTGTTGTGTGAACTGGGCATAATCTAACTGGAATCTAACTGTGCATATTGTACAGCATTGTCATTTTCTGTTATTTTAAACCTGGTTTGGATCTTTTTCTACTCTTATAACAAATAAGTAAATTAATTCTGACTACCTACTACTATATGTGACTTAGGTCCTTGAACCGTTCTAAAAATCAGTGTTAATATTATATTCGTACAGAGAAAAAATAACTTTGATACCTCTGCGTATTCATTTCCATCAAAAAAAGCGGTATTTTTTATTCCGTGAAAAAACCTATTTGGTTCTTTTTTCCACGAACAAAAAATCTGAATCAACAAGGGGTTGACAAAAGAAAAGATACAATTCCAAATAGAAATAAACAGTTACAGAGTATAAAGGCCGATTGTTTCAAAACTTTAGCCACAAAGCGTGGACAGCCTACTGAATACCGGACGGACACGGAACGCCAGTGTGTCATGGAAAATGAAAATTATAACTTTATTGTACCTGGCGTTTCTGCAATTTGTTCATAAAGGGATTATGATGCTTACACGGGCGGGTTGAGTTCAGGCAATGTATTTTCTTTTAATTTGTTCAATTTATAGAGTATCGAGTTTATATTTTATAGAGTAGTTAAATCGTTTGGATCTGTAAAATAGTTGAGCTGTAACTTCAAGCTGTTACTACTTTAAAAAGATATCAAGCTGTAGACGCGTGCTGTCTGACTGTGTCTGACAGACAAAACATTCTATACTATACAATTTACAAATATTTTATTTTATCGTTTTATATATACAAACAATAAGTATGACATCATATCATCATTCAAAAGTTGCCTGGTAGAAACCGATTTACGAAATAACACGGGCTGTCTTATCTACCATCTTACTTGTTATAATTATGGTGTACCTATCAGGTCTACATTGCATAAATAATACTCAATCACAGTACATAAAGCATGTGCCTCAATATAAACTCGATTAATTCAATTTAAGCAGATGTTCTTTTTACTATAATTTACCTAATGAATTACATTTAAAATACTTGATAACTCAATATAGTTAAGCGGATTTTCACTGTTTAAAATTTAGTCTTAGTTATGAAAAGTATTACGAGTACCTACGTAACGAGATGTCCATCTAGTAGATACCTAACTTCTCTACTTTAATCTTTTCCATTTGACTCCACTAACAGAAAATTCTCTTCGCCGTCTCGTAAAATGGTATGTTAACTTTGCAGAATACCTCATTTTACTAAAGACACCTACCTCATTTTGCGGTTTGAACAAATTCCTCCCTTCTTTGATAAAATTTTCAGCTTCAAGTTCGAAGAATGCCAATTAATATAAAACCTTTTTGAGCGTTTATTATTGAAGCCTTGATGTGAAGTGCCCTTCTACAACATATTTTAGAATAGTGGTCTTGCTGCTGAAATAACAAATTAAATTATTACCTTTATTATCGCTTCTGATTGGTAGAAGTTGCCTAAGATAAAAATACGGTAAGAATGTGGCCGTATTTAAATTTCGAAATAGTGGACATAATCGCAGCCAGAAAGGCTGAATTACTGTCCAAATTTTACTTTTAATTCAAAGGACTGACCGGCTTTGGACATAAACGGACGGGCTCTTTTTAATGTTAATTAAACCACCCAAACTAAACATAGCTTATAATAATGAGTTCTAGAATGCCGCTAATCACACTTCGGTAATTTATTTTTGTAAATACTAGGTATACATAGAAAACCCTAACCCGAAATCAATGTAAGGTAAAAATTTATATACAAAAAGTGGTAAAATAGACCAGTGCCGATAGACTTTGAGACAAAATAAATTTATAGTAGGATGAAACCTGTTGGAAAAGGATCAGAATGTAACAAAAATTAAAGGAAAAATAAATTACGGGCGATCTGAGGTCGGGAAGGGGGGGGGGGGGTGAGTTTTAAGGGTAAAAACGGTTTATCTCGATTTCCGGCAAAACTACAAGTCCTATGGAAAAAAGTTAAATGACAAAGTTGTAGGTAATAAAGAGACCTACAACTTTTGTATTTACACTTATAGAACATAACTTATAGAAAATAGAACCCTGAGCTTTAGCGAGGGAATCAAAAGAGCACAAGGTGAAAAATCTTTGCACTCGAGTGCAACCATGAAGTTATAGTGCAACATGTAACTTTTCATCCCACCTCAGCGAGGAAATGACTAAATACAAAAATGTTAATTTCGAATTCGAGTTTTTACATTATCAGAAAGAAGAGATTTTAAAGAACAAAAAACTCTTTGACTTTTTTTAAAAAGCTGATATTTTGACGTGAGATTTTTCGATTGAAAATTGGGGTGGTTTTTCGATATTTAGTCAAAATAAGCTGAAAAAAAGATTATTTCAAATCAAAAAAATTACATTGTCTTTGGGACATAAAAAGCTAAGTTTTCACCAAATTTCGTGGAAAACAAATTTGTTTTGCTTAAGATAAAAATAAAAAACCAAAAACTTGATTATTTGAATTTTTCACATACTTTTTGAGGTTATGTGAAAAAAGTGTAAATACAAAAGTTGTAGGTCTCTTTATTACCTACAATTTTGTCATTTAACTTTTTTCCATAGGACTTATAGTTTTGCCGGAAATCGAGATAAACCGTTTTTACCCTTAAAACTCACCCCCCTCCCCCCTTCCCGACCTCAGATCGCCCGTAATTTATTTTTCCTATCATTTTAATTATATTCTCTTCCTTTTACAACAGGTTTCATCCTACTATAAATTTCTTTTACTTTTTACCATTTTCATAGCTATCGGCACTGGTCTAAAAAATGTAATTATTCTCCACAAAAACAATAACGGAAAATGGTTTTACTAAGAGTTCCTTTCACCGAGTTCCTTTTGTCTAGACTTAAGCCTGAGTGTTCTCAAAGTGGTGTCACATTTTAATTACTCGTAAGTCCTCAAAAGCGGCACGCTTATTTTGATGATCCCCGAGAACAATTACCGCTGATAACCTAAAAGGTTTCGCGCCAAAGACTCACAGAAATAATCCCGTAGTAAGTATACAACAAGGTATGCGAGCGGTCTATCACTTTGGCGTCACTTTACCGACATCTCAATTCCCTCGCCTAGGTATTTTCCGAGCTGGGATTTTCATTAACCATGTTTGTGTTTAACATGTAGGTATTGTGTAAATTAAGAGAATTTTTTGTTTGATACTAATCTCACAAGAAATCTTAGACGGCACTAACCAATCCATGCCGCAACCCTTCTACCCTGTACTCTGACTCTTGTTATTTCAGTAACAGTGACAGATACTATGTAAACACTTTAATGTTCTAATGATCAATTAAGTAGTCAATAAAACAAATACAGCCAAATATTGAAAATATTCGACTACCCTTGAACAGTAAGATACATTAATTGTAATCGCTTAAAGTAAAATCATAAAGTGTAACCACATGATTAAAGAACTTTAAGTAAGTACTCATATTGATACTAACGCTACATTTTCTTTAGAGGCGTCCTTTAATAAGCAACGTGTATTGAACGCCACGTATTGCGGCATGGGCATGGCTCCACACTGTCGGTATGTGCACCGTTGCCGATCGATGGCGATGTTATAAGATAAGTGTCTTCGTTCTGTGCCTTAGTCGGGCGTTTACGTAATAATAAACAGTAACTAAAATGGCATTTTACTTGATTTAATTAAAATTTACATGCTGATGGTACAATAAAATATTCCAATGAAAATGTTTACTATTAGATCATCAGTAATGAAAGTCTTCTTTCTGATTATGTAATCAAAGTCAAAAATCATTTAAACCTACAAAATTTGATAGAAAAAACAAATGAAAAGACTGAAAGTACTTACCTATTTTTTTTTGGAGTTCTTGGCTGTTTGTTCGCAGTTGACGCAAAATCTACAGAACGGATTTTGATGCTGTTCTTTTTTGGTTTAAAAGATCTTGGTCAGACTCAAATTCTTACATTATGTTTGATCGCAATCAGATTAGTAGAACTGAAGATATTATAGTCAAAAAAACGTGAACACTGATATTCACGCGGACGGAGCCGCATGTGTAGGCTAGTATTATTCTAAAATTGTAAACTAGCTGTGACTGTACATTGGAGATCTTTAAAAAAAGGTCATGTTTACCTCCGGAAGGATTTGCACATGCTAGCAAATCATAGTCACAGAGTTCCTTACCATGTCTTTTCTTCGGCCTACCTATGTTTTTAAAGCGACCTACATTCGTACTTTGAACCAAATAACAATATTAATTCATAATGCTATAGAATATCCAAAGTTTTATTACATAGAGATTGATTCTAGACGACAATTATACACCGAAATGTTACACACACATAAACATAGCACTAGTTTTAGTAATTTACTTCTCAATCAAGCTTCCCGATAGGAATATTATTCGCCATTCAATACGTTCATTGAAGCGTCTCTCTCGATGCGCTTTGCAACACCAAATTCCATTTCCAATATCAACGAGATTACATTTAAACGCCAATCAATTCAGTGGACCATTTAAACCAATTTGTTCATAGCTCGAAGTGTTATATTACTGCACAGTTAGTACTATTTTACCTTTGTATGCCACTTTGATTAATTTTTTATCGTCCTTGTCTCGTGTCGTTCCAAATTTCTGAATTTTGCGGCATGATTTTACTTTTTACTGTTGTAATCAAATATTGAATGGAATCGAGTTCAGACTTTAAACGATTTTAAATTTTGAGAGTGAAACGGAATTAAATTATAGTTTGACTTATGAATACAGCACACCTATGTTACATTCATAGGCTAAGTACCTTGGTACCTACGTAGTTTTATTATCATTTGTATTTACTTTCTGATTACACATGCATTTTAATTTCTACCAGGTTGAAAACCAGTAGGTAGGTACTTGATACTTGATACCCTCAATCTGTTGCTCGAAATTGAAATAGTCAAAGCAAAGAATATAGGTATTTCCTTTTGCTCAACTAATGTCAAACTCTAGTCGCTTTTTAGACCCTTATTTGAGTTGAGACATGAGGCAATTAATTTCAGTAACCACTGACTTAAACAGTTTAACTTTTCGTACTTGAAACTCAAAATAACCCCCTAGAATAACAATTTCCACCGAGAAATCTATACTAATATTATAAAGAGGAAAGATTTGTTTTTTTGTTTTTTTGTTTTTTTGTTTGTAACGAATAGGCTCCGAAACTACTGGACCGATTTCAATAATTCTTTCACCAATAGAAAGCCACATTATCTGTGAGTAACATAGGCTATAATTTATCCCCGAAAAATTTAGGGATCCTTACTAAAACTTCAATAATGTAACCCAAGGTGTAAAAAAATGACCTAAACAAATTACTTACATCGCGTGCGCTGCGAAAACTATTGAAGATAGAACAAAATAATGTACTGTGGAAATGTACAACTTAAAAAGGTCTACATAAAAGTCCGCGATAGCATATGTCTACCTAATAAGGGTAGCCCACAGTAACCATTTTTATCTTTACAAATTACAAAAAAATTAATGTGTCATTTTCGAAGCTAATTTTAACAATACAGTATTATTTCTTATCCAATTAAATACGTTAGATACGTTGTACGTTTAATGTAGATCAAAATTGCCATTTACACTATATAATTACCATAAATAGTTTAAGAGCTATCGCAATATGAAAAATAATGCGCGGCGAAATAAATGCAAGTTGAAATGCGGACGTAAATCAAACCAATATACTTCGGGACATTATAGGTACGTAGATAGGTATCTAAACTGTGCTCAAAGTATTATGCTCTATACACGCAGTACAGTTTTCTTGGGTGCCTTTGAGGATAGCACGGGTGCTACAGCACTGGACGAGCTCAAATTCACCAATCATGGATTATTGCAAAACAATCCGCTCGCGCCAGGACGTCGTTTGTCTCACGAATTATACCTATCTAAGATTATGTTTCCTTATGTATATCATTGTATTATCACTGCAATGCGGGCGAGGACTCAGGGCTGCACACGTTGGCAGAGTTTCCGGCGTGGGAGGTGCCGAGACAGGCCCTCTCGGCAGCCCTCGGGGTGGGAGTCCTCACACTGCCGGACGCGTGGTTGGCCGCCGCCTCCTTCTGCGAGCAAGTGATACTCGAGAAAGAGGCGGCGGAAAAGGTTCGGGAGGGGCTGCACAGAGCTCTCCCGGACGGAGGCGGGCGCGGACGCCTATCGCGTCGGGGGTCCGACGACCTCCGTCCTCCATGAGCGCTGGCCTGGGGGTGACAGGTGGAGCCGCCCGTCACCCTAGCAGAAGCAGGCCGAGGCGGCGGCGCGCGAAGGCGCCCCCCCCCCCCCCCCTCCTATTCCGGGTCATGACGGGAACCACGTGGTTCTCAAACCCGAGGGGGCCATCTCGAATCCGGAGATGGCCCGGGTCAAGCCGGGGTGCGAGGGATATACTCTTTGGGCCACCTTACACCCTGGCGTCTGAAGACCCTAGATGGCGTGCGGTTTTAGTCGGTAAGAGTCCGACATAGCCTGCCCCGCTGGACGCGGGGTGGGTTTCTATGAGGATTTCCGCACGGAAAAAAAAAGGTATATCTTTGTATTCCCATCCAAATAAATTATATCTTAATCAAGACTTTCAATAATATTGTGTAATAATTATTTAAAGACTGTTTGAGTTATTGAAATCGGACGTCAGAGGAGGGGATTGGGGAGATAGAGAGGGGGGTTGTGAGCTCTGGCTACCCTTCTTACCGGCGGCGGTAACACAACACAATGTCTATTATGGCTGCGGTCTTCTGTACCCCCTGTCACCCCATCTCCTCTTTTCCGGGGTTCGGAAAAGAGGTAAGGACATCATGCTTTTTTTATACCATTTAAGTGGCAGACGAGCTCACGGCCCACCTATGTGACCTATGCACCTATGGACGTGCACAACATCAGGGGCGTCACACTCGCGCTGCCGACCCTGCAAAATCCTTGAAGAACCCCATATTATAGCCGCCAGGGAAAACCACTGCAGGGAGATCGTTCCACAGCCTAAGCGTGCGTGAAATGAAATTTTTTTCATACCTTACAGTACGCACTGCAGACGGATGCAACGTGTGGGGATGAATTCCCTGCCTGTGGCAAGCAGTGCGATGATAGAAAGTGGCTGTAGGCATCATAAATCAAACAATTCCCATCCCAGGGTCAACTGGGTAGCGCGGGATATGCTCTAAGTAATCTTACACCCCGGCAACTGAAGACTTGAGACGGCGGCGTGCGGTTTTTTGGCAAAAAAGCATTTGAAACAGAATTCGCAATCCACGCGGGCGGAGCCGCGGGCAACAGCTAGTGATAAAATAAAGTGGGTATGTTGATTTACCTCTCTTTAAAGTATAAACTAAAAACTATAACAGCAATAAGATAAGAGGGCGAAAGAGGTGAAGAGTCTAATCTAATACCCGGTTACTCACTTAGTAAACATAATTATGCGAACTCACGTACAGGAGAGTGGAAAGACTATGCACTCACTTCATCGGATTTGCAATTTGCAAATCTCGATCATTTAAGTCGTCCCTCACTCAAGTACCTACAGATTCAATGCGCACACGGTTGAAATCGCTACTTTACACAATAAAACACGTTGTTATTTAGTGAGTAGGTACACGATCCACAGCACGCCCGCACGCCGCACCAGTTTGAATCTGATTGACGCTAGACGTCACTGTCAACCGCGCACTACATTTATTTGTGTATATCACATCTCTTCCTTTTTATAAATCAGTTAGTTTTATAATATACGCATTATCTAGAAACAAACAAACAATTTTTTATTAATGTACCATTCAAAATTAATCTTCTTTGTACGATATATCCATTTCTCCTTCGTGATCTTTATCTTTCCATTTTCCTTCTACTTTCTTCAGATGTACAAAATTCCTTCTATACTCTTATCCAGTTTCATTATTTCTAATATTTATTTCTTTTACGAGGTTCTTTACATAATCCAATCAGTAAATAATCCAATCAGTAATTCTCTATCCATAGCTTGTCTCTTGTGTCTTTGTTTAATTTGTTCAATAGTATCTATTTCTTTTGTATTGGAATTTGTGCTAAAACGAGGTAGCGGGTCTGCAATATTTGATTTACCAGATCTATAAATTATTTTGTAATCGTTTCCTTGTAGTCGAAGGACCCATCTTTTGATTTGAGCACAAGGTTTTGACCTTATACCAGATATAACTCCCAAAGGCTTGTGGTCTGTTATAAGCTCGATTTGGGTCGTAGTAGGTTTGCAATTTTCGAAATACGGTCTTTAAATGATTGAAAGATAGCTTTCTTGCTTGCTTATTGATTGCTTATTCTTTTTGCCAAATCACCGTTAATATATACATAGGTATATATTTTTTCATTTTCAACCAATACATCATTTCGAATAGGTTCTGTAACGATTGACAGATTGGGGATTCATTTCCCATTGCTTTAATTTATTTATCAAGCAGCTTAAAGCCTGATGATGAAAGTTAGTGACCAAGAAATTGAATTATTTTTGCATTTAAACACATTTTCATCCCACCACCTCGGAAAGAGTACTTTTGCTTTTCGATATCTGCGTGCAAAAGTCGTTTTTATCCTCTAAAGGATAAAGTAAATTTGAATTATAGAACTTCATGTGCGCTTACTTTTTGAATTCAAAACATGATTAAACTTGAATTCAAAACATCATTAACTTGTACCTCTATGGCGCCAAATTATACGAGTATGCAACTTTTTTTTATTTGTTTTTATTAAAGTTAGACTCGGAGCCTCCTTGCTGTAATTTTTTTTATTTCATTAAAACCTTAGGTCACTAAACAAGAAACTTGAGAACAAGTGCGAAACCTAAAATGAGTGATTTGAGTGATGAAGAAATTTCTTTTCTTTTTTTTTTTGTATTTAGTCATTTCTTCGCTGAGGTGGGATGAAAAGTTATGTGTTGCACTCGAGTGCAAAGATTTTTCATCTTGCGCTCGGGATTCAAATTTTAGAACCCTTCACTTGCTCGGTCATCAAAACTGAGCACGCGGTTAAAATGTAACTTTGCACTCATGTATGACAAAAAGCTATTGCTTTCGTTCAATAAAACATTATTGTCTTTGAGCACTGCAAACCCAGGAAAATGGTTTACTGGCAGGTACGATGATGTCAATTTTTACCAGTTCATCTATTTTCTTATTTATTTTTGATTCCAAAGGAATTGGGACTCGCCTATAAGGTTGGCAACTGGGGAAACTTCTTTATCAATAGTGATTTTTAATTGAACATCTTTGAACTCATCTGTTTTCAAAATGTTCCTTGTGCCATTTTTATAAACATAAAATTTTGGCACCAATATGCCAGGAACGTTCTGTCTGATGACTTTTCTTGATTTATTTATTTATTTATTTGTACCTATGCCTCTGAACATTACGGAGCCTTTCTATTACAAATTCAAATATTTTCTATAATTTTTTTTTTTTTTTTAGGACACGTCATGTTGGTTACACGACTTTTCTTGATTGGAAACAACAACTTTAGATTTTTTCATATGTTTCCAGGTGGTTTGCAGGTTTTATCACTAATAATATTAGATCTGCTACCAGAATCGATGAGCATTTCTATCTCAACACCACCAACCAGACAATTAATAGTTGCATCATCATCGATATGAAAAATTAATGTACTTGCTATTTTTTTTTTTACTTTAGTTTTTTCGCTATAATGGAAACGCTATCGCTATAGTTTGTGAAGAGATTTTCTTTTATTGGCCTTTATTCTGTTATGTTTTGGTAATGAACTTTGTAATAACACTTTAAGCCGTTTGCATTGATTGCAGGGCAGGAGTCAGATTTTTACTTTTATTGGTCCTTGTTCTGCAATTGAAAATTACCTTTGTAACCACACTTTGTGCAGTTAGCATTAATTGCAGGGCAGAAATCAGATTTTTTCTTTTATTGGTCCTCAGACATCAGATTTTTTCTTTTATTGGCCCTTGTTCTGCAATTGGAAAAGACCTTTGTAATCACACTTTATGCAGTTGTATTAATTGCAGGGCAGGAATCGTTGTCACTTCTGTGACGTTTACTACCACATAGACATCAGATTTTTTCTTTTATTGGCCCTTGTTCTGCAATTGGAAAAGACCTTTGTAATTACACTTTATACAGTTGTATTAATTGCAGGGCAGGCATCGTTGTCACTTCTGTGACGTTTACTACCACATAGACATCAGATTTTTTCTTTTATTGGCCCTTGTTCTGCAATTGGAAATGACCTTTGTAATTACACTTTATGCAGTTATTATTAATTGCAGGGCAGGAATTGTTGTCACTTCTGTGACGTTTACTACCACATCGGCAGCAGGTATTCTGGGTAGTAGTTGTATTTGTACCTTGTTTATGGTGAAAATCATTTAACTATTTAACTGGCATTCTACAGTTTCAAGGGGGTTAGCCTCTATTATGATCTTTTCGATCGTAGCCTCATCACCTAACAAATTTTTTTCTTAATATAGTCGAATAGCACTTTTTATTTGATCGATAAGGTGCACTCGTCTTCTCTAAAAACTTGTATTTTGAACTTGGTCGTCTCAGACGAATCAAGAACTTTTTAAATTTTTTCTGGATTTTGTTTCATCAGACAAAATATGTGCCTATGAAATAAGTAGCTTTGTTTGGGGGGAAAATACTCCTCAAGTTTTTTTTCAAATTTCAGTGTCATGCCCCATAAACAAATTATCTTGTAACCAAAACAATTTGAGGTAATCTCAAATTGTTTATCGCTAATCACGATATAAATAATTATCATAAAAATCTTCTAATATTTAATATAACAGGTATCTACGTGTTAAAATCAATGTGTTAAATTGAAGCTCAATTACTTACTATTAGGTAAGTGAAGATTTTGTGGAACATTCAGAGGAGTTTCATTTGATACCTAAATGTCTATAAATCGTTACAATGAACAGTACAGAGTACATTTCGGTGAATGTTTATTAAGTGTTGGGCCTTTACCAGTACGTTTTCGACACCAGATACTTGTTTAGTTTTAACCATAACAATTTGATAACACCGAAGTTACAGGAACACACCTTTGTTAAAACTGGTACTTGACAATTATTATTGTCGGAATATTTGGTTTGTAAAATAATTTTATGGTCAAATAGGTATAGATTCGAAATGTTTGTAGGTACCTATTTTATACTTTACTTACGACTTGGTCAACAGCACTTCATGATAATTTTATTGTTAACTAGATACTTACTTCATAAATATTGTATTTTACATAATTAAGGTCCATATATATTATTATGATTAAATATGGATAGATAATGCAATGGTTTCATGCATTCTTACTGCATTGTTTACGATCTGATAGACTTATACAAAACACTTCTATCTCCCTTTTTTAAACGGTTTTATTTAAATTGACCTGTTTGTTTGGGTCGAATCTAGTATTTGAAATTTGACCCCCTTTCAGTTGTCTGATATTTGGCAGAAGTCTTTAGTTCTGATGACAATACAATTAAAAACCGTTTAATTTGATAAACATTATTTCACAATTTATTTATGTTATTGTTTTAACTTGTGAAATTGAAATTATTAGTTATAATTGTTGTTGACCAATTTCTGTAAGCAGGTATTTTGGGCACTAATTTACTCACTGCGCTTATACTCGTCGCCAATGTGGTGTCCACTACTTTACACAATAAAACACGTTGTTATTTAGTGAGTAGGTACACGATCCACAGCACGCCCGCACGCCGCACCAGTTTGAATCTGATTGACGCTAGACGTCACTGTCAACCGCGCACTACATTTATTTGTGTATATCACATTAAGTAACTGCTGGGTTGAAGTATGCGTGCATATTAAAAAATTATATGAGTTATCGAGAAAACGTATCCGTTTAATACACACAACGTGTGTTGATAGTTAAATAATTTGTTTATTGCTGTCTCCTTCATAAAAATATATTTAAATACCTAATGTAAGAAAAATATGAATATAAAATACCTATTTAGGTTTCAAGTATAATATTTATTTCAAGAAAAGTGCAAACAAACCGGGTAATAATTGAAATAATAATAAAAAAAATCCGCATTATATTTTAATTTAGGCCACTAATTTTAATAGTAAACTTGGAGTTAGTTCGAGTTGTACGACTGACGAATTTATTAATATTTTTTCCAATAATATATTACTTTTATTAGTCAACATAAAAGGACGCTAAAAAGCGCTGAAAATTTCCTAAGTATTACAAAAACCCACAAACAACATTAATCGTAACCCGAAAATCGAACCTGAACTTCATGCATAACAGTTTCTTAAAACCGATTTGATTCAAAAACATCTCAAAGTAATATAAAATAAACGTTTGTATTCGGCAGCTTGGTACAATTTTGAAATAGATCACCGAGACTGACACAAGAGAGGGTTTACTTTAAGCTTTCTCATTAAAGAAAATGGAGATAATGAGACAGCGTAAAGGAACAATATAATCAGAGATCCGCAGTGAACGGTATAAGCCCGCCATTTTAATTCCACTATGCGCCCATTTCACTCCCAGTCAGACTTAGAAGCGTATTTCGCTCATCGCTCCTATCTCATTCTTAACAAAATTAATTTGGTTTGATCATTTGGTTGTAGCTATTCGTGTTTCTAACAATGCGTAACGTCATAGCTCCAATGACGTCACAGATTGCGCTATCAAAAGGCGCTTAGATTTTTTGATACGGTTCACGATGAAGGCACTTTGCTCGATTATGCTTTCAACTAAGTGATTAAAGTACAACATGATATGTAACAACAATACTAACCAGAGTGACAATAGCGTAACAGATCATGTTGAATTTCTCTCAATAGGTGACCTAAGCCATAGCGCTGTCTAAGGTATCTTCCTACCTCTTTCTCTTGGGCCCATACCCTCATATACCGAACTATTTCGAAGTACTGAGGTCGCGAGGAAGGAGTTTCAATCGTGCATCATGACGGCACTATAGTCCGCCCGCTACCGCTGTACCGCTCCCATGGTACACGCGGCGTGGTGGGGGCGGGATAAAGTTGATCGCACATACGAGTAGGGTTGCCCGATCTGAATCGATCTTTTAGAAGACCGATTCACAGGCAATACGATCTGTCAATTTTTGAATCGATTCAACAGGATACGATCTTTGTTCAGATCGAATCGTATGCTTTGAGGATCGTAGGAAAAAATCGTATCATTCAAAAACGAAAATAATACACATTACATTGTACCTATTTGTTTAAAATCTTTGATAACACTCTCATTTTAGCGGGTACAACAAAGTAACATCTATTTGTTGATATAGTCTTGAGTTACGTACCTGAGTAAAACTGCCGTGAGTATGAAATATGAAATGACAATAATATGAAGGTAGTATAAAAATTTGTTTATTTTATCCGCCGTTTATTTTATACCGCCGCAAGATCATCGTAGGTAGGCCAGATACTTTGTTCATTGTAGATAGTAATACGATTGAATACGACGGATTTTATTTTGTCAGTGTGGCTATTATTTTTTAATATTGTTTTTAATATGGCTCCACCAGTAAAATCAAGTGTTTGGACGTTTTTTATTAGAAATGACTCTGGCGGAGAGTGCAAATTATGTAAACAGAATGTTAAAACCAAAGGCAATACTACGAATTTAAAAAATCATCTCAAACGACATCATCAAAATACTTACTCTGATTTAAACAAAGGTGGAGAAAGTGCAGCATTGTCAGAATCTAATCTAAATACTCCAAAGGAAGGACTGGATGACATTTTAAAACAATACCTTAAAGAACCATTACTTGCTCGACAAGCAGACCCAATACTATACTGGACCACCAGATCTACTATCTGGCCGGGCTTAAGCTGTTTGTTATTGAAGTATTTGACTATTGTTGCAACATCTGTCCCTTCTGAACGTCTGTTTTCTTTAGCTGGCAACACCTTGACAGATAGCCGTAATAGGTTAGATCCAGCTCGATTGTCGAAATTGTTGTTTTTAAAAGGCTTAAATGCGGAGTATTAGAACTTATAAAAAAAAGTTGTTGTCTTTCTGAAACACTAAATACGAGTATATAACTTTACATGCACTGGTACTGTCTTTTTCTTAAATTATGATACGATCTTCGAAGATCGAAGAAAATCGATTCAAAGCAATACGATTCAGATCGTAGATCGATTCACGGGGTTACGATCCATTACGATTCAAAAGATCGATTCAAAGTGAAAGATCGGGCATCCCTACATACGAGTATGTCAGCACCGCACTCGCCGAACGCGCCGCATTTTAGTATTCGTTGTATGCAATTGTATGAAACCGCGTGCGGCGCGTGCGGTGCTGACATTATGTGTGCGATCAACTTTACCCCCCCTCTCGTCGCGCACGTACCCAAGGCGCGGTACAGCGGTCCCGGTCGGACTATAAGTACCATATCTTATTACAGTTTTTCACATATCTGGATAGGACTTCAAATTTGAGAAATGTAGAAACACCTGTTTCACTATTAGATAATGACTAATCATTATCAATATTCCTCCAATAGTGACATACTAATATGTCACTATTGGAGTCGTATTTAGATTGACTCAGCCACAATAAACTAGCAAAAGAGTTCTTGATTACATGAAAATACTCGCAACCATCAGGTATACCTAGGTAGTAACGCGACGGATACTTTGGGTCTAGTCTAGACAGCACGCTGCAGCTAAATATGCTCCGGAATATTATATAAGCAATGTAAAAGTTTATGCTGCAAATGGCGTATGGAGTTTCCGTCAAAGTTAGTTACAGTATAAAAGCATTAATTTGGCATTCCTCTAAATAATCAGTGGGAGTTAGCTTATTTTTCGATTGTTGTATCAAAAGCACCTTCCAAATTTCTCAACTTTCATATTGAACCCATCCCTACTAACGACATTTTGCTGCACTCTAAAAACATGAGCCCTTTTCCTCGTCTAAAGAGGTCGGAAAAGAGGGTACTAAAGTACTAACCTAATTAGGGTACATCCCTTTTGTTCGTGCTTAGTCATCGGCCGCTTATGAAGAGCCTGATGAAGTAAAACTCGTTTCTTACACGCTCGCCCCGATTCTGCCAGCTCCTTTATCCTACACTTTATACCCACTTCACAACAGTGTACAATAGAACTATACTATTCAAAATTTTAGGTTTATATCGACTTTGATGCCGTTATTTTTATTATATTAGTATATTAGTAATAAATAATAAGTTGATATTGAGATATTATGAACGTTTGCAATATAAAAAATATCACACATGTGTCATGTGTATCACCTGTGATGTAAGTAAGGCATCTGTAGTATAAATTTGGAATCATCAATGTTTAAGATAGGACTTAAACCCATGGACTTTCTAACCTAGCCTACTTAACAACTATTAGATAAACAAGATTCTGACGTGAAGTATATAAATACCGCATTGTTCTGTCACAAAACAACCCTTCGAATGACCCTTCGAAATTAAGAAAAAATATATTCCCGAAGATCTCTTGAACATCAGAGAAAATAATATGATCATTTTATAAATGGAACGGTAGGCAGTAAAACAAAGTGTTTCACAAAAAAAATCGGTAGCATATCTCGCAACCGTGGTACGAACGGGGACGTAATGTATCTCTTCTAGGTCAGATAGGCGCTATGTAGGACGCATACACACGTACAACTGTGAAATCCCTATAACATTCACCCCCAGAACCTTGCCAGACATACCTACTTATAACAGTAAGTATAGATATTGGACGTGTTCGAGCGTGTTTGTAAAAGTTAAGCCAGCACAGGATGTTTTCGTAGTAAACATTTTCTTCCTAACACAATTTATAGATGTAAACATATGGCGCTCCTATTCTATCGATCATTAACGATTCCCATAGATACGAGTAAGGTTAGGTGCGTATTTATAAACATAAATATAGTTCGCTTTCTTGCGAACTTATAAAGATTTGGAACAAACAATGGTGAGAATTGGCAAAGAGTGACCGTTTTTGTTGCCAAGCAATTCTTTCACAAGTTCTATCTAATTATTACAGTTTGGATTGGACTGTAAAGACACGTTGATCTATTGATCAATTAAATCCCTCCTCCCCCCACACCTTCCTTGCCTCCCCTCCCTTTTCTAGCCCCTTTCCCTCTTTCCTTTAGAGTAGGCAGCGCGTGTGTAACACAATTGTTGTTGCACACGTTCATAGGCCACGGTGACCGCTTGCCATTAGGTGGGCCGTATGCTTATCTGACATCTACGTAATATAAAAAAATATCAATACCATCATCATCCGAGCGTTATTCTTATGTAAAGATCTATAATTTGAATCATTGTTCTTGAAGTTCCATTATTATTTGAAGTGCTACTCGGGAATAATCACAACTGGGGAATAATGCAACTAATCATAATTTGGTTAACTAACGTAGTTCATTTAAAACTTAGTTCATTGGAACGCAAGAAACGTGACCACAATTAAATGTTATTCTTTTATTATTTTATACAGTCAACAAATTGAGTTTCGCATGTTTCGCCTTGGGCGCAAAAGATTTTGATGGGGTCTCATCTGCTATTTAAGTGGCTAAATATCTTATAATTGGTATAAGGCTCCGGTAAGCTCTACACGGTGTGCTCTACCTAAATATTTTTATAACGGCACTAATCACCGAATTTGGGTACTAGTACTTAGTCTTATTAAGCCCTTCAGCCAAGTTAAATTGTTTTTGTTAGAAGTGGATTCACAAGTAAGGTGATTTTAAATACCTCATCCTCCAATTATCACAAAAGCCCATTAGTATTTTAAGGGTGCTTTTAATTTTCTCGACTGTGAGAGTACAGCAGCTACCGACCATCTGTGTCAGCTTTGTTACGAAACATCGAAACGAACTCACCTAGGTCTTGTTGCAAGCGACACTGTAATATCGTGCAGAATTTTCACTTTAGATTTTAAATTCGAGGTGAGGAAATTGTGCACTGAATTTCGTCGAGCGCAGTTAGAAAGAGGCTATTTGAATAGGCATTTTTATTTTATCTTTTTCGTAAGTGGTTTTTCCAGATTTTGCAACATGCGAGTAATAAAAAGGATCCTAATTCAAATTTTATTTATCTGATCAGGTCATTTTATCTAGATTGAATAATTTACTACGGTCCATTAATTAGCTAACGATATTGCCATGTCCAAAATTAAACTTCTTTATGTATTATAAGTCGGTTAGATTGTTTTTTTAAAAAAAAGGTCGCTCTACAATGATTACCTATATTACTATGCTGTACACTGATGTAGTAAGCCTTCTCGAATAGAAAAACCTTTGCTCTGCTCAGGCCCTCCCCGTAAGTAGCGGTATTGGCAACATCGATATGAGAGACTTTTTATTTTAATTGAACTAATGATATTTAATTAATTAAACTCAGATGTTTATCCTTAAATAAATAATATACATTTTCTAGTCCTCATCCGAATTACAAAACAAACGTTGAACTGTTACAACATAAAATATAAAACAAGTAATTAAAACAAGAGTCCAAATAAAATGGAACTTGAATCATGTCATGTTTAGTTTATTTTAATTCACAGTGCTCGTTTCTGATACAGAAAACATTCATTTTGTGTTTAAAATACAACCAAGCCAGATGCATTTTGCACAGAACTTTGAATTTTATTTACTGACTGAGGCACTTCGTTAGCAAAACTGATGTTATCCTTTTTGTTTACAAAATGCAAACAACACGTTTCATTCCGATGGTGTTACGTAAATACGGATTCATTTTATAAATTGCAAATTTATTTTGTCTACGAATATGACAGTTAGTAGTTTAACTATTATTTTAGTAAAGAAAAGAATAGTGCATTGATACTTTCCAAAAAAATTCAACTTAGTTGTCAACTTACTTTAATTCGAACACCACACCCATTTATCGGTAAAAATGGTAGTAGATACCTATATAGGTACACTCAATGGATATCAATTCATATTTTATATAAATTGATATTTATTGCCATCTAATGAATTTGTATGCTGAAGAACACACGTAGCAATATTTTAATAATCCCTGTAAATTATGACAGGCAGTAAATGGTTGTGAATTGTTAATACAACAATTAAATATTCGTACCTCATGACTTATTATTATTAAAATATACCACAATGGCCGTTTTTCACCCGCTACAATTGACTCGATCTTCGATATAAAAATATTTAAACCCAATAAAAGTAAAAACGCGCAATAGATTTGTGAACGCGTACGAATATTTCGCATTTTATAAACAGTAATATTATTTCATACTGATTTTTAAATAAATGTAAGTAAGTATTCGCGCTAACCAGAAATCACACAATCACAATTCTACCGCCCTAGTAATTATATCGACGGTTAAAAGGTAAATTAGTAAAAACGACATCCAATGTTCCAAAGAAATGCTCAAGCGATGTCATAAAAACTTTATTGTATAATCCGCGCGCGATGAAAATGTGAAGGAACCTTGTCAAAGTAAATCGAAAATGACAGTTTTCAAGTAGCGTTAGCGTGTTAACACCGACTTTGTTCTTGATTGAAATATCTATAAAATGCCAGAACTATTTCGCGAGATTGACTACTCAAGATTTTACCCCTTTTTCCACTCATTATTAATCTTTAATCTATATAAATAAAAATTAATTGCAATTCTGTTAGTATTGCAAAAACTCGAGAACGGTTGAACTGGTTCTTACCTGTCAGACATTTGATGTTCGTCCTATCTCCTATCACTCTCGTCGTCGTCATTTCGGTATTTTTGGCACGATTACATGTAGATCCATGTAGATCAGATAAGAAAAGGTGGTATATTAAAGATAGCTGTTGCCCGCGGCTCCGCCCGCGTGGACGTCGATTTTCGCGTTTTGTAGCCGGTTCTAATCAGCCGATTGTGATCAAATATGCGTAAGATTTTGAGTCTAACCAAGACCTTTCTAATAAAAAAACGCATCAAAATCCGTTCAGTTCTTTTTACGTCCATCGATAGCGATAAAAAATACCAAACGGATTTTGATGCGATTTTTTTTTTAAAAAGGTCTTGCTTAGACTAAAAATTTACCGCTATGTTTGGTTGTAATTGGTTAAGTAGAACCGGAGATATGACCAAAAACGACCTAAAAACGAAGGGCGGGCGAAGCCATGGGTTTCAGCTTGAATAAAAAATAGCCTATGTGTTGCCCAAAACTATGAACTATAATCGTACCAAGTTTGATCAAAATCCTTCCAGTAGTTTCTGATTTTTTCGCGCACAAAAATTTGCGGACAAACAGACAATCATACAATATTATAATTATTATAAATCTTGCATTCAAAATTAAACTCATTTAGAAATCTAGTCGCACAAAAAATACAGCTTTGTTTTGTGAGCTTCGACATGAGTTTGCCGACGCTACGGCTAGCCGGCGGCCCACTTACGTCTCAGTTCCAAAAGGTAGCATCACATTTTGATCGCGCGCGGATTATACAAGAGATTTTCTTGTCAACCGTCATTGTCACTTAAACCCTTTAAGCCTCGCAACACTGTCGCTATTAATTCAATAGAATTATGGCTGGAGGATGTGATAAATAAATCAACTTTTCTTTTAAGTGCCCAATAAACATGTCAATTTTTTAAGGATTTTTCTTTGTTCTGTGATTTTTTATATCGTCACATACATACACCTACTACGTCACCAACCCTAGTAACCGTTACAAATCGAAAACTTAGGCAGAAATAAAATGTTGAAATTACGTACGTTTTGTTAAAATCGTAAATAAATCATATGCAACCTTAAATAAATCGTAAATTTGTTTAAAATATACTTAGAATCTGAATCGAATTTGAATATTCTTATCTGTTGTAGATAGGTATTACGTAACCAAAATTACTGCGGAAAATTTATTTTCTCTCAAGGAAAACATATGAACGGCTTCTGCAAAATCAATCGAGGACGCAGCTCGCATCCCTAAACGGTAGAAACGTCAACAAGTACCCTATACTGCTGCTTCGGGGGCGGGGGCGAAGGGGTAGTCATGGGGTACCTCCCGAGGGGTGAGATTCAACTGGTGCAATGCGGTGTCCCCCTTCCACACGTTTGTTTTGCCATTGTACCCGCGGCTGTGGCGCTTCTAATGTTTATTTCGTTGACTTTAATTTGCTATGCGTCTTTCTTAATTATAGCATTATGGCGACATTATTTTCGTATGTATTTTTTGTTGGTACGGGAATTGATTACAGTTTCATTTGTTTATGCATGCAATAAATTCAGGCGAATAATTAAAGGCGAATTGTATTTAATACGATTTAGCGGCATCGGATAATTCATTTATTGAGTAGAGGTAGGCACATCGAGTTCATGTTCGGCTCTAAGATGGTGATGATTTATTTTACTACAAAAATGTTATATTTATTTATTTATTTAGGTATTTATTTATTTTATTCGGGAATGTTAATTTGTGACCTACATGAATAATAGTTTGATTGTTTTTTACTTTAATTGGTTTGATTACTTAAAATCATCAAATTGGCTAGCGAAATGTTAATGTACCTAATACACCTCTGTCTATCTCTTCTGAGATATAAAGGCGTGAGTTATGATTGATTGACAAAATTTACACTAACGTGAGTAGATCTCGGTACCAATTAAGTAATATATCTTACGCATATTTGATCACAATGGCTCATTAGAACATGCGATATAGTAAAAAAACGCGAAAATCGATATCCACGCGGACGGAGCCGCGGGCAACAGCTAGTCGTTAATAAAACGTGTGATTTCAAAATTTAAGAAAACTCGTAAAATCATAAATTCAAAAATTTATTGAAAAGATTCAAACTATAAGATTCCTGAAGGTTTAGTAATCTCACGAAATCGTAGGTAGCTTTTCTTGTGACCGAACCATAGAATACCTACCAGTCTTTTTGATGTATTTCTTTCCAATCGAATTGAAACTACGCGTTTTGAAAGCGTGGCTTTACTGAATCAGACCCAAACTTACAGAAGCTAGTTTATCATATTCTAATAGATGAAAACGATGTTTCCCCTGTTGAAATTTGAGTCACCCCACCCACCCCGCGCCCCGCGCGCCAGACAAAACGTGGCTGGCTTCACCGGATCCGCTATTGAAAAGGGAGGGTGACGTCGATGCTTATTAGTTGCTGCTTTTCATCAATTATTATTGATTTTCATGACTATATATTTTATCTACAATCTATATGCAACTATCATTATGATTTATCTTTTGTTTACGATTTTAAATAAATTATGAAAAAAATATTTTTTTAAGTTAAACAGTTTTAAATTGTATTGTCATCAGAACTAAAGACTTCTGGCAAATATCAGACCAATCAGACAACTGAAAGGGGTTCAAATTTCAATTACTAGATTTGACCCAAACAAACAGGTCGAGTTTAATAAAGCTGTTTAATAATATTAAAAATTAAGTTAGTTAAACTAGAAGCCAAAAGTTATCATCGTCAAACATCGTCTGCGTATTATAGTTGTCACAAAATAAAATGCCCACTTTGACAGTTCGTGCCCATGAAGTTCTTAGTTTTTTATCAATTGAAAATTTGAAATGTTCTAAAGGTAATTACATTTTTCATTGACAGGTACCGCCCACTCGGCTAAGTGCTGTGCATAAAGATTTTTTCATGTAGTCCACAGACTATTAATAATCAGTTAAGGAAAGAAAATATCGAGTTAGATTTTTTTTTTCAAGCCCGACGCGCACTTTTATTTTTATTTATTTTAATACTTGTGTTCAGATTCTGAAGACTAATTTAATTATTCTTGTTGTTTTTGTGATTGAGTGAATGTTATTGTAAAAAAAAATATTAAATATAAGTAAATTGACCTTTAATAACATTGTATTGTTTTAAAATACTTACAAAATCAAAGGCTAAGCTAATTTTTCTAATCAGAACTTTAATCCAATGCAGTTTACATACATATTCAAATCGATTAAATCCCCATGCAATTTGGATTCGATTCAACCTGAGCATCGATTACCGAATCGTATAGGTACATAACTAGTTACGCTACGAGGACAAACGTCAAAACGGGCCTTTTATTTTGTGTTGAGTATAGCTTATAAAATTCAAAGGACAATATGTTTGAAATTGTACCCCACTCTATATACGCAAACATAGGATGCCAACATCTGGACAACACTGTAAATGGTGTAGTTGATATAGCCTTGGATCTCGTGATGGTCACATTTTTTAAATACCTACCACCTCCTGTATTGTATTTCCCTAAATGGATCAGCAGAGGTGTATTAACACTTAAAATTTAAACTTTCACACCTTTAAAATAAAAGAAACACTATTAAAAATACACCACTACTAGAAATTTATACCTGGGTATTATATTTCGCGTGTTCAGTACAAAATGTCACGGTCAGACACGCTATTCTCGAAGGAATTAACACGCTAAGCCGCGAGTGACGTCAGGACTAATTCTTTTGAAACACGATATGACTCCCACGTAATATTGTTGACGCTTTTAGTGTTAGCCCACCAGTAAAAGCGACTATAGGCTCATCAATCCACTATTGATACTCAATTATTAAGATTGGTACTTAAGCATTATTAAAATCCTTTCTTAGTGAATGCCTACAATATAACAGCATCTACTGCCGAAATTTCAAGTTTCTCCGTCTACTCTCCATCTACTTATACAAAACAAACGATACATCCCTAAGGTCTTTGCTTTTAGATCATGTTCTACTGGGGCACTAGTGGTTCCAGTTTTGGTAAAGCCTTACGTAAAAATATGTAAATGATATTAAAAATGATATCAGAATCCGTTTTAGGGTTTAGGTGAAGTTAGTTGAGAAACTCATCGATGTGGAGAGATGTGAAGTCATTACCATACCTCCTAATGAACTTCTAACTTAGATAAAGATCGTCGTCGATAGTTTCAAAATTATTAGCACTAAGTTTGTACCAGGAGCACAGATATTGAAATTTTTTCCTTTGAAAATCTAGGTCGCTAAAATAATTCATAGACTGATTATATTCTGTTTGAGGTCATCGCCTTTTTTGAGCTACTTCATGATAATAGGTACCAAGGCATCAGACATTATAGTAGATTTTCTTTAAAATCTAGACTTTTTGAAATACTAAATTTGTATGAAGACATTTTTGTTTTTCATCATAGTTCGTTCAAATTTGATATCACGTTGTTAGCTCCAATTCAGTAACTGACTGTTGATTATTGAATATAGGTAAGTATTGTATGGCACGTTGAAATACGAGTACCTACCTACCATTTACAAGTTTAAAACCAAACAATAAAATATGCATACATAATGACATTTCGAGTATTACGAGTATTCAAACGTATTTGTAATATTTTGATTTTAATTGTTATTTTGGTTTTATTTTATTTTATTTGATTTATTTGATTTTATTTGATTTTTTGTGTTTTAATTATTAGATTTTTGTACTTTTATTAATGTATTTAATTTTATTTAATATTTTGAACTTAAGAAAATATTAAACAACCCGGCTGCATTGATGATGGATTTGTAAAGTATAGGTACAGGATTCCTGGTTAAATGCAGCATTTAAAACAGCCAAATTGACTGACAGTTTGATACAAACAAATCGTATGAAGATTCGTTTATAACCTGTACCATCTGAATATATAAGCAAGTCTAAACTTGTAAATGAACTGAATAAATCAGCTCGAGTTACCTAGATGTCAACGAATGAAAATTACTCCTATTGTTTGCTGATCTCCTAGTACTGTTAGGTTCTCAACTAAATGATCTAGACTTTCGTATGACCTATGTTTTTAAATTACCTGGATTTCCGTGAATGAAAATTACTCTTACTGTTTACTGAACGCCTGGTACTGTTAGGTTCACAACTCAATAATCTAGACTTTTTGTATGACCTAGGTTTTTACCAGACTACGGCACGGCACGCATTCGAAATCAGCAAGTCTAGAACTGAATAAATCAGCACGAGTTACCTACCTAGAGATGTCATTGAATGAAAATTACTCCTATTGTTGGCTGATCTCCTGGTACTGTTAGGTTCACAACTAAATGGTCTAGACTTTTTGTATGACCTGTTTCTACGGCACGCGTCCGAAGTCTGGTAATGTCTACGTAATTTACGTTTGTTCCACTGTAGATCATAAAGTACTAAAATGATTGTAATAAATTAGATTCAATCGAGTCATTATCAGGCTCTGACAACATCTGTTAGATGGATACAAAAATATGGGCCAAAAATTAATTTTATTAGCTATCGTATGTAACTTTAATAATATCCTATTATAGGAGAGAAAAGCCCGAGTCCAAAATTAAAATATTCTATTGTAATATTATAAACACTAAGTACGAGATAAAAATATTAACAAAAAAATTAAAAATAATACTAGCAGCACCACCAAGACTTATAAAAATTCACTCGTTTGCGTCTAAGAAAATTTAGTTAAATTGTGTGTTGTGTTTTACTGCAATAGTGAGGCAGATATTATGTTAAATGTCTTGTGAGTCGTTTGGGGTCGAAACATTAGGTTCTTGAGGTCCGAGCGCACGGTCGCTTTATAAAGAAATCGCAATGACTCCGGCTGGCTTTTTTTTGCGCAAAAAATCAGCTTTTTGGGTACGTTACCAGTTGACATCGATAGGAGAGAATTTTTTGACACCCATCCTTCCCTTTTTAACCCCCGACGGAAACCCAAACGGGGTGTTATAAGTTTGACGTGTGTGTGTGTGTGTGTGTGTGTGTGTGTGTGTTTGTAAGTCTGTCTGTGGCATCGTAGCTCCCAAACGAATGAACCGATTTTGATTCTGTTTCTTTTATTTGATAGCTGGGTTAGGGGAGAGTGTTCTTAGCTATATTTTATGAAAATCGGTTAAGCCATTTCAAAGATATAAGGGGTGAAAGTGGTGATGAAAAATTGAAAGTGTTCAAATATATCCGTGTTGGGTATCAAATGAAAGGTCATAACTTACACATCACGATACCGCAAGTTTTATGAAAATCGGATAAGCCATTCGAAAGATATGAGGAGTGGAATGCATTTTTTAATTCTGTACTAACCACACTCCGCGCAATTTGCATTAGCTCTGAATAATTATTGATAGACTATACGTATGTTGAAATTAAATTAAAAATTTAAAAAACCCCCGACTCACAAAAAAGAACCTGCAAAAAGTAAAAAATAACTGTTACATTATGACCTATCTACCCTAAGTATTGAACCTTTTTATTAACTAACAGTTTGTCTCATCGGGGACCTGTTCCTTGATATTATGCTCAATTGTTTAAGTATAGAGCGGTGCCTCCGACAAGACAAACTGTTAGTTAAAAAGGTTCAATACTTAGGGTAGATAGGTCATAATGTAACAGTTATTTTTACTTTTTGCAGGTTCTTTTTTATGAGTCGGGGGTTTTTTAAATTTTTAATAAATTTTTTTTAATGTAAATACTTCTAGTACATATTTTAAGTTGTATTTTTATCTCGTGGTATTTTTATTTCAATATTTACTATTTTTCAGTGAATAGGAATTATGCTAGCGCTATCTATTAGTAGTTTTGAGTATCAGACCAAGCTACTTATTTTTTGTTTGTTTTTTTTGTAGACTATTGTCAATCATTGTGTTAACTATTTTAAACTTGCCATAGTTTGGTTACCTACGGTTATTAAAACTTTATAGCTTGTAATTATACTGAATAAATCCTGCTGATTTATTCTATACTAGCTGTTGCCCGCGGCTCCGCCCGCATGGATTGCGAATTCTGTTTCAAATTCCTTTTTTCGTGCGGAAGTTCCTTCATATATCATCCCTGTCAACCAGCAGGAGTGGTTAAGTCTCACTCAGACCTGATAAAAACCGCACGCCGCCGTCTCAAGTCTTCAGTTGCCGGGGTGTAAGATTACTTAGAGCATATCCCGCGCTACCCAGTTGACCCTGGGATGGGAATTGTTTGATTTATGATGCCTACAGCCACTTTCTATCATCGCACCGCTCGCCACAGGCAGGGAATTCATCCCCACACGTTGCATCCGTCTGCAATGCGTACTGTAAGGTTTGAAAAAAATTTCATTTCGCGCACGCTTAGGCTGTGGAACGATCTCCCTGCAGTGGTTTTCCCTGGCGGCTATAATATGGGGTTCTTCAAGAAGGGCATTAGAAGGATTTTGCAGGGTCGGCAGCGCGAGTGTGACGCCCCTGATGTTGTGCACGTCCATAGGTGCATAGGTCACATAGGTGGGCCGTGTGCTCGTCTGCCACTTAAATGGTATAAAAAAAGCATGATGTCCCTACCGAACCCCGGAAAAGAGGAGATGGGGTGACAGGGGGTACAGAAGACCGCAGCCATAATAGACATTGTGTTGTGTTACCGCCGGTAAGAAGGGTAGCCAGAGCTCACAACCCCCCTCCCTATCTCACCAATCCCCTCCTCTGACGTCCGATTTCAATAACTCAAACAGTCTTTAAATAATTTTTACACAATTTTATTGAAAGTCTTGATTAAGATATAATTTATTTGTGTGGGAATACCTACAAAGATATACCTTTTTTTTCCGTGCGGAAATCCTTATAGATACCCACCCCGCGGCTAGCGGGGCAAGCTATGTCGGACTCTTACCGACTAAAACCGCACGCCGTCTAGGGTCTTCAGACGCTAGGGTGTAAGGTGGCCCAAAGAGCATTTCCCTCGCACCCCGGCTTGACCCGGGCCATCTCCGGATTCGAGATGGCCCCCTCGGGTTTGAGAACCACGTGGTTCCCGTCATGCCCCCGGAATAGGGGGGGGGGGGCGCATACGCGCGCCGCCGCCTCGGCCTGCTTCTGCTAGGGTGACAGGCGGCTCCACCCGTCACCCCCAGGCCAGCGCTCATGGAGGACGGAGGTCGTCGGACCTCCGACGCGATAGGCGTCCGCGCCCGCCTCCGTCCGGGAGAGCTCTGTGCAGCCTCTCCCGAACCTTTTCCGTCGCCTCTTTCTCGAGTATCACTTGCTAGCAGAAGGAGGCGGCGGCCGACCACGCGTCCGCACTCTGCACCATCGCCGCGATCAGCACCGGCAGTGTGAGGACTCCCACCCCGAGGGCTGCCAGGAGGGCCTGTCTCGGCACCTCCCACGACGTCCTGGCGCGAGCGGATTGTTTTGCAATAATCCATGATTGGTGAATTTGAGCTCGTCCAGTGCTGTAGCACCCGTGCTATCCTCAAAGGCACCCAAGAAAACTGTACTGCGTGTATAGAGCATAATATTTTGAGCACAGTTTAGATACCTACCTACGTAGGTACCTATAATGTCCCGAAGTATATTGGTTTGATTTACGTCCGCATTTCAACTTGCATTTATTTCGCCGCGCATTATTTTTCATATTGCGATAGCTCTTAAACCATTTATGGTAATTATATAGTGTGAATAGCAATTTTGACCTGCATTAAACGTACAACGTATCTAACGTATTTAATTGGATAAGAAATAATACTGTATTGTTAAAATTAGCTTCGAAAATGACACATGAATTTTTTGATAATTTGTAAAGATAAAAATGGTTACTGTGGGCTACCCTTATTAGGTAGATATATGCCATCGCGGACTTTTATGTAGACCTTTTTAAGTTGTACATTTCCACAGTACATTATTTTGTTCTATCTTCAATAGTTTTCGCAGCGCACGCAATGTAAGTAATTTGTTTAGGTCATTTTTTTACACCTTGGGTTACATTATTAAAGTTTTAGTAAGGATCCCTAAATTTTTTCGAGATAAATTATAGCCTATGTTACTCACAGATAATGTAGCTTTCTATTGGTGAAAGAATTATTGAAATCGGTCCAGTAGTTTCGGAGCCTATTCGTTACAAACAAACAAAAAAACAAAAAAAACAAAAAAACAAATCTTTCCTCTTTATAATATTAGTATAGATTTCTTTGAAGGTCTCCTAAGAACGTTTTGCTGTGACTACAACGGTTAAGGTACTTGCCCACTAACCTGTTTCAAAAATACACTGTGTATGTGATTTAAATCAGCCGAGTACCTAAATTTCTATGAATGAGTTACTCCTACTATTTACTGAGCTCCTGGTAATATTACAGTTAACAACTGAATGACCTAGTCATTCTAGACTTTCGTAAGACCTATGTAAAATGTACTGAATAAACAGCCCAGTTATTCCTAATGTTAACATGTATTATTACTGAATTTTGGTACTATTACTCAACTATTACTAAATTCTTCGACACCTAAACTTTTTTAAAAAAAAATTTGTACATACTTAATATTTTCTAAGATAGTTTAATAATAAACTATTACTTATGTTCAACTTTCATTAATGACCTTTATCTTTTTTTTATCTTGGGCATTTTTGGTGACTAAAATTCCTCGAACTAGATTTTTTTAAATCATAGATAGTTTATACTGTGTTCAAGCAATGAGGATCAGTCACTTTTTTAGCTGAGTATGCAGTTTTATAGACCTAAAAAAAACAATAAATTCTGTAAAAAAATTATTTGAATCGGATCAAAAATGACGAAGTTATAGCCATTTTAGTGCGGTAATCTCAAAAACGCTCGCCACCGCGTAGAAACACCCTGTGACGTCATGGCTCACATCGTAGCGTGTCGCCGCCCGCCGCCCCGCGCCGCTATGGAGAATATAGGGCTATTCGGATAAAATATTTCATGATTTTTTTTTAAATTATAGAATTAAGTATTTTTTCTTTTTTTTATACTACTTAGGTGGCAGACAAGCACACGGCCCACCTGATGGGAAGCTGTCATCGTGGCCTATGGACGTGTGCAACACTAGGGGTGTCACACGTGGTGTCACCAGGGGTTCTGCCTACCCTGAAGGGAAGGGGGAGGGGGGGCGACTAGGAAGGGGTGGAGAGGCTAGGAAGAGGGGGGGAGGAGGGGTACAGTGAGCTCTGGCTACCCTACTTACCTTGGGGAACACAACACTATGGTTATTATAGCTGCGGTGTTCTGTAGGGCGGAGGTACTACCTCAGTCAGTCGGACTGTTCAGTTCGGACGGGAGATACGGTACCGTCGGGTCCCACCTATTATTAGATGTATTAAGAATATTTATATGAAATATTTCTTTCATTTTTTGTGGTTCGATAGCATTTTAAGGCATGCTGGAAATCAAGTACTTATATAACCCGTGCGGAAATCCCCACGGATATCACCCCTGTCGGCCATCGGAGATAAAGATAAAGATAGAGATAGAGATAGAGATAGAGATAGAGATAGAGATAGAGATAGAGATAGAGATAGAGATAGAGATAGAGATAGAGATAGAGATAGAGATAGAGATAGAGATAGAGATAGAGATAGAGATAGAGATAGAGATAGAGATAGAGATAGAGATAGAGATAGAGATAGAGATAGAGATAGAGATAGAGATAGAGATAGAGATAGAGATAGAGATAGAGATAGAGATAGAGATAGAGATAGAGATAGAGATAGAGATAGAGATAGAGATAGAGATAGAGATAGAGATAGAGATAGAGATAGAGATAGAGATAGAGATAGAGATAGAGATAGAGATAGAGATAGAGATAGAGATAGAGATAGAGATAGAGATAGAGATAGAGATAGAGATAAAGATAGCAAGAAGAGGACACCGTGGCTCGTAAACCCGAGGGGACATCTTGAAGCCGGAGAGGGTACGGGTCAGCCGAGGTGCGAGGGACATACCTTTTGGGCAACCTTATGTAACCTCGGTGCTAGAAAACCCGAGACGGCATGCGGTTTTGATCAGTTCGATTCAAACATAAAACGCCCCGGTTGGGGGTGTTTTTATTTTTGTCAGTCCGCCGAATTGACTGCACCCCGCCTGATGGTAAGCTGAGGTGCAGTCCTAAAAGTAATGGACATCATTTCATTAAAACTTGAACACTTTCCCAAATAACGGATGTCTAGGTATACAACCACTCTACACGAGGTACGTTTATTTTTAACCAGAAGCAGCTGTATCAAATTTCGTGCTTCTTACTTTCAAAATAACGGACTTTCATGCAACCAGCCATCGCCTATTTTACGCCTTTAGTAGTGAAATTTTGAAAACGCTGGTATACATGTATATTTATTTCTAATCAGAAGTAGGTAGGTATATGAAATTTAATGCGTCTATCATTGAAAATGAAGAACTTTCATATAAATGTTTATGCCTTATTTTGCCACCTTAGGAGTAAAAATTCTAAAAATCCGTTCTTAGTGGATTCCTACAACATAAAAAGCATCTACTGTCAAAATTTCAAGTTTGTAGGTCCAGCGGTTTAGGCTCTTCGTTGATGTATCGGCCTGTTTATCAAAGGGCATCGCACACGATGTGAGCCATGACGTCATCGACAAAAATCCAGCGAGAGTGTGCGTTTTAAAATAGCCGATTTTAAATCTTCGATAACTTCGTCATTTCTGGTTGGATTTTAATCATTTAAAAAACAAAATGCTTAGAAATTTGTAGCGCATACGTTTCATTAATTAAAAATTAAAAGTTCTGTTATGTGACTGATTCTCATTGCGAAGCGTATGATCAACACTCCACGTGAACAGAAGGCAAAAAACAAACACACCCACAAAATTTCAATTCTCTACAATCAGGCTGTGCATTGTCCCAAGAGAGTCAGCCAGTTAGTAAGAACTTTAAATTATATAGTTTAAGATAATTAAAATATTATTTAAAAAAATATCGTTTTTAATCTAATATTAACCTTAACTAACTGTTGTTATACCGTTACATCCATAGCCCCGAGCACCATCCTACCTCTTTATTTATTTCATTTGTTAAAAATGCTTTCGGATCACGGTGCCAAAGTTTTTAAAAATCAACAAACATCATATCCACATTCGTTAACAAAGCCTGACGTATCTTGATAATTCATTACTGCTCAATATATCAAATTTCGTGGATCCAAATCGGTAATTATGTCTTTAATTAACTGGAAATTGATATAGGTTTAATTAACTGGAACTTCAAGTTAATTGGAGTTCAGTGAATATAATAATGAATGTTTCAGTGAACACATTAGACGTTATCAACGCGTAGATTCATTGTTATGTCATATAATTATGTATGTGATTTATTAGGTATATCCACTATTGTAATACCATTCATTGTTATCCTTATTTAAATATTTAAACTGTTTGACATATTAATATTTATATTCTTTGATGCAAGTTGTACTTTCTATTATAATTTCAAGTATATTTTGCAACTATAGTCATAAAATGCGAGAACGAATAAATGTTTTCAGATAATGTTGATATTGTATAACGCAAATGAGACATGTAAAACTCTTTGTATTCCTTATAAAAAATAATTAAATTTAATAAAGTAAATACTAATATTTAGAATGTTTATTAGCGAGTAACGTGGTTACAGGATGTTATAGCAGTTAGCATTGTATATTATGCCAAAATAATGTTCTTCGTTTCAGAGAATCATATCGACGTGCTCCATAAAAAGAATTGAACTACAAAGAATCCTGCTGATATATTCAGTACCTATATTTTTATAGAGTTTTAGTTGCGTAGATTTCAGTGAATGAAAATTACTCCTACTATATGCTGCACGCCTGGTACTGTTAGGTTCAAAACTATTCTAGACTTTCGTATGATCATATTGACCATAAATTATGTATAAAAAAGGCTGCGGTATACGGAACGTGGACCTAGATTTCTTTGAATGAATTACTCCTACTATTTACTGAGTTCCTGGTATATTCCAGACTTTCGTAAGATCTATTAGACCAAATTAGTAAAATTAGTAAAGGCCGTACATATTCTAATCAGATCCAGTAAAAAAACTTTTATTGCACCATACCACGACGGTTAAAAGGCTAAAAGGCGTAAGCGATGAAGTTTGACAAAAAATCGCTTTTCAATAAACTGTCTGTAATGTCATTTTTGTGATGTGTTTCCTGTGACAGTCGATGTCGCTTGATGCATTTCATTTTTCAACCGTCGACAACATACAGTACAGGTACCGATAAATGCTAAGTTTAATAACCTTCCTCTTATTTTAGTTGATCGAAGATTGAAAGGTTTAATCTAGGACCACCATTGAAGATATTCATCATCAACGCTTGAAATTTGTTACTGGACTCGTTGGGCCGTTACTTTGTGGTGTCGATATTTCACAATAAAGTGATGGCACATGAGTCCAGTACTCTCTAACTTCGGACTCAATCGCCGTCATCAGTGAAGAAGGGGCTTGCCATTCAACGCACCATTTTTGTGTCGCTCCAAAATTGTACCATATGACTATGGGTCAATAGGCTCAATTTCGTATGATTTGAATTGGTCTAGTCAAATCGGTGCGCTCAATAGCATACCTCGGGAAGAAAAGCTCTGGCGATTTTAAATATTTAAATATGAATTTTAATAGTTTCATAGTTTGTTACTATTTAAATGCAAACGGAAGGTGGGACGCCCCCCCCCCCCACAGGCTAATTGATTGATTGATTTAAATTTTAGGCAAACATTATTGTATATTAGTATAGACTAGTATAGACTAAGTATAAATATGAAAACTGCAAACAGTTTTACTCTGTCAAAATGTTCGTTACGGAGTTGCATGCATAGTAGTAATAAATGGGTTTCTTACTTTGTATACGTCTATTATACATTACGGGTGTAATAGCCTCTCCACTTATATTGGTTAGTTAACCATTGACAGGTCACATCTCGGTCATGAAGGTGGTCATTGAGCAACATCGCAAGAAATTGGGGATTGGACTCGAGTTTCAAAAAGGCGTAGTGCTACTTAAATGACACCACGTTTTTTTAGAAATTCAAGCCCCGACCCTAAACTTTCATCAACAGTCATCAAGCACCAACACCAATGAAGAAGAACAAAGAAGCACTACGTGACGGAAGAAATCGGGTATTGGACTCGAGTTTCAAAAAGTCGTAGTGCTACTTAAACGACACCACGATTTTTTAGAAATTCAAGCCCCGACCCTAAGCTTTCATCAACAGTCATCAAGCACCAACACCAACGAAGAAGTACAAAGATGTACTACGTGACGGAAGACATCGAAGGCCATCACCGCAAGAAATCGGGTATTGGACTCGAGTTGTAAAAGGCCATCGTGCTACTTCCAAGACACGTTCGTCTTTTACATCTCAGGCCCCGACCATATGATTTCATCAATGATGCATATAATTCTTCAATTATATTAAATTTGTTTCCTTTGATGTGTTGAAAAATGTAGTTTATTTTATTTAAAGACTAGCTGTTGCCCGCGGCTCCGCCCGCGTGGATTGCGAATTCTGTTTCAAATGCTTTTTTGCCAAAAAACCGCACGCCGCCGTCTCAAGTCTTCAGTTGCCGGGGTGTAAGATTACTTAGAGCATATCCCGCGCTACCCAGTTGACCCTGGGATGGGAATTGTTTGATTTATGATGCCTACAGCCACTTTCTATCATCGCACTGCTTGCCACAGGCAGGGAATTCATCCCCACACGTTGCATCCGTCTGCAGTGCGTACTGTAAGGTATGAAAAAAATTTCATTTCACGCACGCTTAGGCTGTGGAACGATCTCCCTGCAGTGGTTTTCCCTGGCGGCTATAATATGGGGTTCTTCAAGGATTTTGCAGGGTCGGCAGCGCGAGTGTGACGCCCCTGATGTTGTGCACGTCCATAGGTGCATAGGTCACATAGGTGGGCCGTGAGCTCGTCTGCCACTTAAATGGTATAAAAAAAGCATGATGTCCTTACCTCTTTTCCGAACCCCGGAAAAGAGGAGATGGGGTGACAGGGGGTACAGAAGACCGCAGCCATAATAGACATTGTGTTGTGTTACCGCCGCCGGTAAGAAGGGTAGCCAGAGCTCACAACCCCCCTCTCTATCTCCCCAATCCCCTCCTCTGACGTCCGATTTCAATAACTCAAACAGTCTTTAAATAATTATTACACAATATTATTGAAAGTCTTGATTAAGATATAATTTATTTGGATGGGAATACAAAGATATACCTTTTTTTTTCCGTGCGGAAATCCTCATAGAAACCCACCCCGCGGCCAGCGGGGCAGGCTATGTCGGACTCTTACCGACTAAAACCGCACGCCATCTAGGGTCTTCAGACGCCAGGGTGTAAGGTGGCCCAAAGAGCATATCCCTCGCACCCCGGCTTGACCCGGGCCATCTCCGGATTCGAGATGGCCCCCTCGGGTTTGAGAACCACGTGGTTCCCGTCATGACCCGGAATAGGAGGGGGGGGGGGGGCGCCTTCGCGCGCCGCCGCCTCGGCCTGCTTCTGCTAGGGTGACGGGCGGCTCCACCTGTCACCCCCAGGCCAGCGCTCATGGAGGACGGAGGTCGTCGGACCCCCGACGCGATAGGCGTCCGCGCCCGCCTCCGTCCGGGAGAGCTCTGTGCAGCCCCTCCCGAACCTTTTCCGCCGCCTCTTTCTCGAGTATCACTTGCTCGCAGAAGGAGGCGGCGGCCAACCACGCGTCCGCACTCTGCACCATCGCCGCGATCAGCACCGGCAGTGTGAGGACTCCCACCCCGAGGGCTGCCGAGAGGGCCTGTCTCGGCACCTCCCACGCCGGAAACTCTGCCAACGTGTGCAGCCCTGAGTCCTCGCCCGCATTGCAGTGATAATACAATGATATACATAAGGAAACATAATCTTAGATAGGTATAATTCGTGAGACAAACGACGTCCTGGCGCGAGCGGATTGTTTTGCAATAATCCATGATTGGTGAATTTGAGCTCGTCCAGTGCTGTAGCACCCGTGCTATCCTCAAAGGCACCCAAGAAAACTGTACTGCGTGTATAGAGCATAATACTTTGAGCACAGTTTAGATACCTATCTACGTACCTATAATGTCCCGAAGTATATTGGTTTGATTTACGTCCGCATTTCAACTTGCATTTATTTCGCCGCGCATTATTTTTCATATTGCGATAGCTCTTAAACTATTTATGGTAATTATATAGTGTAAATGGCAATTTTGATCTACATTAAACGTACAACGTATCTAACGTATTTAATTGGATAAGAAATAATACTGTATTGTTAAAATTAGCTTCGAAAATGACACATTAATTTTTTTGTAATTTGTAAAGATAAAAATGGTTACTGTGGGCTACCCTTATTAGGTAGACATATGCTATCGCGGACTTTTATGTAGACCTTTTTAAGTTGTACATTTCCACAGTACATTATTTTGTTCTATCTTCAATAGTTTTCGCAGCGCACGCGATGTAAGTAATTTGTTTAGGTCATTTTTTTACACCTTGGGTTACATTATTGAAGTTTTAGTAAGGATCCCTAAATTTTTCGGGGATAAATTATAGCCTATGTTACTCACAGATAATGTGGCTTTCTATTGGTGAAAGAATTATTGAAATCGGTCCAGTAGTTTCGGAGCCTATTCGTTACAAACAAAAAAACAAAAAAACAAAAAAACAAAAAAACAAATCTTTCCTCTTTATAATATTAGTATAGAAATATTCAACGAATAGGTATGAAGGTATCAAATTTTGACGCATTTACCATCAAAGCGATCATCACTGTTCATAAAGCTATATAATATGATCCTAGAATGATATTAAAAACAAATATTTTTAAAAACCCACACCAATATTATAAAAGCGAAAGTAAATCTGTAAAGTAATCTGTGGTAAACGGTGTTGGTGGTAAATTTAATTGTACTTGTGTCTATATAGTTAATCATCAACGCTATTGTAGTTTATTACTGTTTTTTTATCCATATAAATGAAAAAAAAACACCAACATCCACGCGGGCCGCGGGCGTAGGCTACATAGTAATAGATCTGTATACACATTATCATCATCATTTCAGTCGAAAGACGTCCACTGCTGGACAAAGGCCTCCCCCAATGATCTCCACGACGACCGGTTCTGCGCTTTTCGCATCCAGCGGTTTCCCGCGACCTTTACCAGGTCGTCGGTCCACCTTGTCAGAGGCCTGCCCACATCACGTCTTCCGGTTCGTGGTCGCCACTCGAGAACCTTTTTGCCCCTATCGGCCGTCGGCTCTACGAGCGATATATTATCTACGAGTATGCACATTAAACTATAAGGTCTAAACCCTCTTAGCTCTCTCGTTAGAGGAGAGGAGACCCATGCCCAGCAGTGGGGCATAAATGGGTTGCTATTTATACACATTAAAGTTAAATAAAAATATGTATAAAAGACCGAGTTTGTTTCTTTTCAGTTATCAGAAAAAAGATTAATCTGTTTAAAATAGGAGTTAGAAAAAGTTTACCTGAACTTTTAGGAAGTTCACTGCGCATGTTTGTGGGTTGGTCGTTAATCAACGCAGCCAATGACAGTCCAAGACCGGCGTAGGTATTACAGAATGCGCCGCCTCTATACCTAACGGAATTTAGATACCTACCTATTTTAATTGAAAACACATCGCTCCAAAATTGATTCTGAACTGCTAGGTATATCTAATAAAAAAAAACTTTATTTTAAACGGGTCCTATCACGATTTATCGCGTGTTATACTTTAAATATTAGTAAGTTACCACGATCATGGTAGAGGTATTATGCCACCAAGGCATTAAAATTTATTTTCATATTACTTATTTTCCAATTATTATACAAACATGGTACTTAACTAACAAATAGAAATAAAAATTCTACAAAATGAAAAAAAAATAAAAAATCAATTAACGAAGATCAACTAATTAACCCCCCACTCACCTTAAAGGTGGTCATTACGCTTGCCGCATTGCCCCGTTGAATGGCGATGGCCAACCTTTGCGTCAGATACGACCCAGAGCGGGAGTCGCCTGTTTTCTCCCTCAACCTACGCCCCAGTTCGCTCACTAGTGCTTTGGCGTCGGCACCCAAACTACCCATCCATCGTCTCCACTGCAAATAAAATTGCAAATACCTATACTCACCTACCTAAGATTAAAATGTATCTAGCGAGATTGTAAACTCGAAAGATTGTAACATAAGTACTGCTTACAACTTAACCTATTATTTTTCGATAGACTGTAATCGATTGAAGTTAAACTATTAAATCACAATTAGTCCGGTCAATTTAGACATTCGAGGTTACATAAATTCCCAACAAGCTGAAAATTGGTGAAATCGTTCAAAATAAATATAATTATAAGTAAAATTTTAAAGGTCCCCATATTCCCCTGTGTGGAATTTTTTCATTCAAGGTCAAAGGTCAAAAAAATGAGTCTTTCACGATTTTTAGAAAAACGGAAAGATTTATCATATAAATACCTGTGACAAAATTGAAGATCATAAAATTATCTACCTATAAAAAATGCGTACATACTTTTTTCCTACGAGCCACCGTTTTTGAGATATAAGGATTCAAAAATATGTAAAATTTGTAATCGTCATAATATGCAAACGTTTCCACGCCACCCATGAGGTAGTGTACTTAGCGCGTTTTTTTAACGTTCCTGAAGATGTTGATGAGAAGCTACTGAGTTTGGAGGAAGAGAAGCTAATTGACCTTGTTTTTTACTTTAGTATTTTTTTACTTACTTTCTGTGTATGTGTGAGATGACCCTCAATGAATGAAAAACTAAGTTGTAAAAAATGTTTGGAACGATTTCACTAATTTTCAGTTTGTTGGGAATTTATGTAACTTCACCCTTATATTTTTGTCTAATTTGACCGGACTAAATCTGTCTGATGTTAAATTATTATCAACTATCCGAAGGCTGTCCGTGATTGGTTGATCTTACAGTAGGATGTTCTGTTCCATAGTGTTAATTATAGGATTAACGCGTTCAATCAAACAAACAAACTCTTCTTCTTTATGATATTAATACATTTAATACAGATACAAACAAAAACCTATTACTCATATTTTCCTCAAATCTCATCTCCAACAACCCAATTTTTTAACGTAATATAATAAAAATGCTATATACCTAACCACTATTTATTTATTCGTAGCAGTCGTAGGCTGTCTACGCGACAGTTACGTGCTACGTTATTGTTGAATAGCAAGGCTCTACAGGCTAGTGAGCGGGTACACTGCTACGCCACAGGTTGCTCCGTTATTAACGACTTTTAATAACACTTCGTTGCTGTTCGTAGCACTTGTGATATACGGCTTTTACGAAATAAAGCGAGATTTTTCTACAAACAATCAACATTTTTGGAATATGACTAATTCTCTTTTTGATTTTTTAAGATATTTTGAAACATTTTTGTACTGTTTTCTGCAGGTGCAATACATTTTTGATTTCGTTTTTTGAAGTTTTTGCTGAACTTTGAATGATGAACACGAATGTCCATAATTCTTACCAACTTTCAAAGGGCTACACTAACGCCATGCGCGAATCATACGGAGGAGGTTTCAAAATGTTAAATGTTGTGTATGAGAAAGTACGTAATTTTATCAACCAAAAGCAAAACGCTCGCAATGTTAGCTATGTCTTCTTATTGATGTAGTTCCTACGTGTATAAATGGAACTTGCGTGATTGAGTGAAAACTAATTTCTTTTTTAGATATGAATGTTAATATAACTCTGCCTAGCCCTTTGGGGAAATACAGACGTGATATAATATTAAAGAGAGGGCGGTGTTTCCGCTATCAAACCTGTCCTTTTGCGCAGGTATAGGCGTGGCTAGATAAGGTAGGATACCTAACTCTGTTCATATACGGATGTTTTTATTTAAATGTTCTTTATATTTCGACAATCTCTGTGGCTAACCGGTTAAGTTATATTTCAACGATTGACGATCTCTGTGGCGTAGCGTAAAGCGTTTGACTGCTAAGTCAGATGTCGCGGGTTCGATTCTCACTCAGTGCAAATATTTGATGCACGAATATAATATATATGCATTGGTCTGGGTGTTTCTATGTATAAAAATGTATGTATTGCCAAAAAAATGGTATCCAAATATATATGCATTCTACAACCCATAATACAAGCTAGATAAAATATGATTTGGGGTCTAGACAGCGCTGTGTAGAATGTTGAAGATATTTTGATTGATAACTTAAAGTTACAAAACATTAAACTGTGTATACTTATAATATGAAACCTCAACGGATCGCATTGCCCCGTAAAATGCGCAGTACCCTTTTTGTGTAAAATTGAAATGTACAATCCGCGTAAAAAATATTGAGACGTCAAAGATATTGTCAAATGTGATGAAGGTTGGCACGAAGTTATTCATCAAGATTTAATACAGAAGCTTATGTGGCGACCTTTTGGTTAGCACACCCTTGCAAACACGTATGTCTAATAATAGAATTTCCCTCCATTACGTATCGCGTAATATTCATATTGATCTTTTACAGAGAAACTTAATTAAATTATAATAAATAAATATTCTACGACAATCTACACAGCGCTCTCTAAACCCAAAGTAAGCGTAGTTTAACTAGCTTGTATTATGAGATCTAGAATGCGTATAAACATACTTATATACTTTTGTAAATACATACATTTATACATAGAAACACCCAGACCAATACAAATAGACAAATTCATGAATACAAATATTTGCACTGAGCGGGGTCAAATCCGCGCCCCTTGTCGTAGCAGTCGAATGCACTACCGCTGCGCCACAGAGGCCGTCAATTAATTTTCTTAAAGTGTTGTAAAATGACGTTTAATATTTATTAATGCGATATATATATTATGATAGTATAATAAACTGCTAAAGTGAAATATACTTATGACAAACAGTTTTAGGAATATTCGATTTTGAAAATTCTATTTCTTGAGACACCCAAAAAATTAGTGACGATAGAGCTCATTTCATTTGATTGTTTATTTTTCGACCAATTTCATGAAGTAAAACAATGCAAAATCTACCGGACCCGGGTGCCATCTTGTTCCGCCACAGTATTATGAACACTTGCATAATCTTCTTCTAAAAGCGCATTGACTGTTATGTAAATCGATAATGTCGCTAAAATATTGTAAGATACATGTGAATCGATAGACTATATTCTGAATATTAGCGAAGCCCTGTTATATAGGGTTCAACTAACGTTTTACTTCTTCAATGTAAATGATTAGCAGTTTGCATCAATGATTAATAGAGCCTTCTTTCGTCCACAGGTTACACCGAGGAGCACCCTTCCACACAGTTCACCGCCCAGTTGCCGAGTGAGGTGAGCCCGGCCCCCGCGGGCACCGAGCCAGCCCTTCAGCCGGCGCCTCAGCCACTATCCTATGCCCTTCTGCATCTCTCCGCCTCCGACTCGACTGAATCGCCCTTTCTCCAGGTACAGCTCCAGTCTTCGCCTGTCTCCCCCCCTCTGCCACCGGCGAGCGGCAAGTCTATCTCTATGTGTTACACCAGTACCGGTGCCCTACTCTCTCTGCCACCGAAGAAAAAAGATATCTACCGCCCGTACTGCCTAGTGGATCGTGCTGCATATCTCCACCGCGCGGAAGAAGACCTCAATGCAGCTCATGCAATACTCGACTTAAGTCAGCACGCTGTGTTCCTAACGGCCCCAGTACCGGCGCCCCCGCAAGCGGAGCCAGCTCCTCCCGAGCCGCAGCCACCGCCGCCGCCGCCACTGCCCCCTCCACCCCCGCCACCTCCGCCACCCGAGCAAGCCGCACAAGAACTTAGTTCAGAAAAAACACGTGAAACCATCGCATATACGTATGATGCGTTCTTCGTCAGTGATGGGCGTTCCAAACGTAGAAATTTTGCCAACACACCTGACTGCATCGAACCTATTCCACCACCGGAACCCAAGTCGAAATATACGTGCAGTGAATGTGGCAAACGCTATGCAACCTCCTCGAACCTGTCGCGGCATAAACAGACGCACCGAAGCCTCGACTCAGTATCCGCAAAACGTTGCGGTGAATGTGGCAAGGCCTACGTGTCAATGCCGGCGCTGGCCATGCACGTACTCACCCACCAACTGCAACACGTGTGTGGTGTTTGCGGGAAACTATTCTCCAGACCATGGCTCCTACAGGGACATCTTCGCTCCCACACCGGCGAGAAGCCTTATGGATGTGCCCACTGTGGAAAAGCTTTCGCGGATAGATCGAATCTGCGTGCACACATGCAAACACATTCTTCAGATAAAAACTATGAATGCACACGGTGCCATAAGACATTCGCGCTTAAGAGCTACCTCAACAAGCACCAAGAATCGGCATGTGTGCGTGATGAAAACTCACTCGACGAGCCAGACGCGCCCGTCTCTGCGTTGGAGTAGGCACCGCACCGACGCAACCAGGGACCGTAACCACCACTAAATGGTTAACACGTAAACATAAAAGTATTAATATGAATTTAGCTTGTTAGCGTAATATTAAAATTAACAGTATATGGAACCTGGAGCGAGCGCGTCGAGCGAGCGCCGGGTCGGTCGCTAGACGCGCCGCGACACAATCGAGCAACGTTTCGCATACAACGAATTCACGTACGACCCCGTAGAGCCGCGGCCGACGCGGCCGCAGGCGTAGCGTCACACGTCCCATAGCGGTTAACTTAAATTAAATATGTATATACTCGTCGATAAAATATACCCTTATATACATAGAAGTATTAAAATATGAATGAAACTAATATCTTTTGTAGGTGATTTTTACAACCGCAAAGTAGGTTAGAGAGTATTATGGTGTAAGTTTAGCGTCGAGATGCGAGAGCCGAGCGCCGAGCTCGTCGGTGGAGGGTCGCAGGGTCGTCACGCACCGCGACCTCCGTCTCGGTGAGGAACTTGCCAAAACTTTCCGTCCGAAGCTCCGCACGCACGCCGCCGCGGGCGTCCAACGCGCCAGCCGCGCCGCCGCCGCCGCCGCGCTCCGCGGATACGCGCCGCGCCGCCGGCCCGCGACAGTGCCTTATGCCTCCCGCCCCGCACCCACCGCACCCGCCGCACCATCCGCACCCGCGACGCAGCTACGCTTCACACTGACTTTGAGGTGCAAACACTCGCGACTCTAAACTAAACCACAATTTTAATGCGAAATTCAGGAACGGGCACATAATTACTAACAGTCTGTACTTAATCTGTCTTGCGGCATAATTATCTGCCACCAGATGGATTTTACAACTAACAGGGTTCTATAACTGAAAATCAAAGTAACATCTGATGACATATTAATATCTTTTAGTAATTGTCACAATTATCGATTGGAATCTTGTTGAATGGCATCCAATACACATAAGAAATCGTGTTGCGAAGAGTCGTTGGGTCTCAGATGGGGTTGTTAGAGCGGGACAGGGCGGCGGTCGCACCCTGTTGCGGCGACAGGGGCAGGGCCGCGCACCACAGCGTACATGCCTTTAGTCGAGCGTGTGTTATTAGGTGAAAAGTCAAACGTTACTGGCAATAAACTAACTTATAATAAGGTAGCATTAATGTAATTTAACGAGAACACGAGGTGTTCGGTGAGAAATGGGTATTCGAAAAGCAATAATAATGTAGGCATTAAAGTCGCGCACCGTTGTCGAATGGACACAGCAGACTATCATGTATTAACCCTGTAGCGCTCTGTAGGTTTAGCTGACCCGACGCACCGGCTCCGCAGGCCGTGCTCGCGCGCGTGTCAACGTATGACGCGAGTTGTAGGAACGTAGCGGCTAGATTAGGTAAGAGTGCAAGACTCGACGCGTCGATCGAGCCACGCCCGCGGGACCAGTGCCTTCCCCTAGTCTATTAGTTGGTGCCTCGAGTCAATTTGTTAGGATTTCTTTTAACCCAGTCAATTAATACTTTCAAGGAGAGTTCCTGTATTTATTAAAGTTTTTGGGAACCTAATTATATACCTTTTGGATGTAAGAAACGGTTGGATGATTGTGAAACCTTTTGAACGATAATATTTTCATATTGGACCATTTGAATTGGAGGTGCCATCGTCTACAAAAACACCGCCTTTATTAATATAAATTTCGTTAAAAATTAGAGGTTTTATCTCATTATCAAGAAAGAATACGAATTGCATTTGAGTTCTTATCAAAATTCTGAATTTGGTTATTTTTTGTTATTTTTATAACCGTTTGGCACGGCCGCCTACAGAGGCACTGAACTAGTCATTATATTCCCACTCCATACTCCAAGTAGTCGTAGTGCCACAATTTATATTTCCTAGATACTATAATCTCTCTTCCCTTCATAATAATATTAATCAATTTGATCGCCCGTATTTTAAGGTGTGTAATCATAAATATATCGAAATAAATAAATACTGATACTAATATTATAGCGTATCCGTATAGCAATGTACATGAACGTACACAAGAAGGCGGCGGTCTTAGGGTTAAAGAGTATATAGTTTTTATAAAGTAGGCTATACCAGACAAGGTGACGCGTAAAAAGCAATATTAAAGTAAACCAATAAGCAATACTACGGTATAAATTATTGTAAATGTAGCAATTTAGATATTTTGGTGCTTCGAAGTACTTATATTAAAAATTTAAATGAAACGAAATTAACATCGAATATTGTGTAATTTATCTTTGTGACAGTTTATTTGGTACTTGAGTACTCGTGCTTAGTTGTACTCGGTTTTAACGTACCTACCTTCACACTTTCCACTTCTAGTCTTCTAGCCTCACGACTACATAGTATCGACTATATTAGTTTCTCATCTATTCCATTAATTCCTACTTATAATCCCTTCAAGAAATTCTTTACTATCCTACTACTAGCTATTTTAATGGTTTTAAGTAGAAAAATCGCGTAATTCGGCTTCTAAAGATAAAATAATAAAATTAAAAAACGAAGATATTTTATTCGAATATTTATACTAACGTTATTATAATTGTAGCGGTGATACATATAAGTACGACGAGTAATAAAAACGAAACCAACTTATACTATACAAAATTATAAAATATACACATACCTATAATGTAAATATGCCCTGTGTACCAAATTTCCCTTCTTTACAATGTTTGTAGATGAACTATAGTTGTATTATTATGTCATAAAGTTAACTTTATAACAAAATATTAGACCTTGCAGATGACGTAGGTGTAAGTATTAGGCAGGTACTTTCATTATGCGTGCGTTTAAAAAAAAACAAAATGTATAAACACAATAACATTTAGATACTACTCTAAATATTTCTTCAAAGCATTTGACTGGATATAATTTATGCTATAATATTCTAGGTAATATACCTATTGCGTCAAAACTAATTTAATTATTGACAGTATTCCATAGCTAAGGCAGTGAAAGTAAAGCAACGATATAATATCATAACTTGATCTATAAGTTTTAAATAAGTACAGTGATAGAGACAAAATATGTCCAAATTAGTAATACGGTAAGCAAAACAATCATTTTACATAGACTAGGTACATAACTAGGATAAATTGTGTTCGCTGTAAACGATGTGTGGTTTGTAACGCGATTGAACTATTTCTAAAAGTTCTCTAATGTCATATTATATATTTAAACCATGCTGCTCTCAAAATAGAACATTATTATTTAATTCTGAAAAATAACTGAAATAAGATATAAAATTATTGGTAAAAGTATATATATAGCTACTTATGTCCCTACAACTATTAAAAGGTCAATATGAATTTCTCTCCAGATCCTGTTGCGTCATATTTTTCTCGCGATGCTATAATTAGCTACGTTGTTTCTGTTTGGTATATGTTGTGAAGAATTCCAGGTAACTTTCAAAGACTGATGATCCTTTCAGTAAAGTCGACTGACATTTCTGTGTCTAATAAAAGTTTAGACTGATTATGGCACTACTAGAGATAAAGTAATTCAATTGTAGAATTACTCAAAACAAACTCTGCCTTTTAGCACAGGTAGCGGTCAACCTGAAACAAACTCTGACGCCTAGCCATTAGACAGATAATTAGGCTGAGCGTGCTAATAACGTAATTCCAAAGCTTAGCACTTAATCCGGTACTCTGCAACCTTCTCATCGTTTACAGCAACCATATTTAAATCTCGACAACTATAGCAATAGTATGACTACAAATAAGAATAAAAATAAAGCAATATTATTGAATAGATTTAATTAGAAGTGTGATTAATATAACTGGATGGAATGTGTAGACTGCAAATCAGGTGATATGGTGTTTTACAAATAAATCTTCCGTTAAAGTATTGCTTAGTAAAAAGAAAATAATTAAGAGAAATGTTTACTTTAATTTATTTTACAAATAAAATAAGGCAATTACTATTTTTAGACATGCGGCATAGATTTGATATAACGCAACTTGAAGCAGGCTGTTGAACCTTTAAACGTAACTCGAAGTAGTGTAACCTACTACTGACAGTAGGAATTAACCTAACACTACCAACTGAAAGGGAACGGATAAGTTACATGTTTTTAAGGATGTAACATTCACGTAGGTACAACTTTGTTCAATTTTTAAATTGATGTTTTCACGATGCGGTGGGCAAAAAGTAGTCCAAGTTCGATTCAATTACTTTATTCTAAATAGGTAATACTTGTGTGATTACCTATTATTATAGATGCGCACATATTAAAAAAAGCTTATCGTAGGTATGTTGCCACAGAACAAAAGAAAACATGCTTCCGGTCCTAAGTGTGTTGCAGACATTTACAAAGGAGGAACTGTATTGATGTTGATAATTTGTATTTTTATGCGCCAACCCACAAAATACTAAAATGGTCAGTAAAAAATTTAAAATCAAAGTTTATAGGATATACTATACCTAAATATTCCACAAACAAATTTAATTTACAACATTAGGTTTGCGTAGAAGGGATCGCAAATAACGATAATGTTGCCAATTTTGCATCAGGTATAGATTTTTAGTTGTATAAAAATTGTTTAAGTAGTTTGATTTGAGTTAAGTACCTATAATAAAGACTTCCCCATCTATCAAGATTTTAAAATACATTTTCACAGCAAGACTAGATTCATAGGTATCTGAAAATCGTCTACTGTTAAAACAAAGGTGGGAATTACTTACCTCGTAAAAATCTAATATAAATGAACTCCATCTATAGGTTCAAGTACCTACCTTTATTACGATGTTTAAAATGGGTATCTTTTTATATCACTTAAATGATCAAACAACATGCAAAGTATAGTCCCACAAACGTCAAATTACGTGATACTAATGAATAAAATTTCTTTTGAAAGCTTTGCTACTAGTAACTACCTACTTGGTTCATAAAAAATTACATGAAAGAAGTCGCTGGTAAACTTTGATTATATTTTTACACATGTACAAACAATGGAAAAAGCATATTACTTTACATATATTATAAAGAAATATAAATTAATATAAAGCTTTGCATTTCTGTGGTTGTTTCCGTGCTGTTTTGGGGATATTATCTATATATTTACCGATCTGAAATATAAATAAATGAGAGATTACGGCACCAGAAGTAGTCATATCATAACGATACAGTGTTCATAACTAGGTATGTGCGCTCAGTTTAAGATCACCTCTGTAATAAGGTGGTAGAATGGTTATAAAGTGATTCATTGCGATTAAAGCTCTAGAGCGCTTCTGAATTAATGATACCCAGCCACATGATTGTCAATAATTTAGGTGGGGAGGTGAAACCATTATGAAGATCTAGGTTCGTGGGAGGAATCATCCAACCCACGTTGCTAGTAATATATACGAAGGTCTTTGAGATATAGTTAACATCAGAATAGATTTCTAATTTCTTACGGGCACGTTAGGTTATTTCTTTTAATTCAGATGATCCGAAAACTTACTATTATTGTCATATTTTAAATAAATCTAAACGATACTTTTACTGAGTTAATTTATGTAGGTAACAATAGTTTTATGCAACTATATTGATATACTATTTAGACTGTTTAATAATATTAAAATATTTTTATGCAATGAGATCACACTTGCAAAAACGATTATGGTTTCGTATGGTTTAACAAAGAATTAAAAGGACTTCAAAATACTTCATAGCAGTTTAACACAACATAATAAAATGTTAAAGTGGTAAAACAAAACACAATTTTATATTCATTAACTTACCTACTTTAAATTATTACATACTTGTTTTTACGTGCTGAGTTATTAAAAATTGAGAATATCCTAGTGGTTGGCCAAAGATTGAAGAACTAAACATAAAATAAACTCGGACTAATAGCTAATATTATTTAGGATCAAAGATTACATGCTGAAATTTCTTACAACTATCACAAAAACCTTCAATTTTTATATATAACATAAACTAGAAAAAATATTAAAAGTATACTTAGATACTTAAGAACACCATAAATAACGTAATGTAAATGCATATATACAACATTTACAATATCGTTTTCTTAGCTCGTTAGTTAATTTATAGATTTGTTAGTAGCAACGAAAAGCAATTATTAATGTGAAAAAACAAAAAGCAATACTAAATTTAAGAGAAAACTAATTAATGAGACAACGATAAGCAATATAATCGAAGTTGACAACGAAGCGTTATCATTCGAACTTTATTTGCACAACGAAATTATAATCAGAATTATTTACTAACGCTAGGGATTGATAAACAAAGTATTCGTATTTAGTTTAGTTAAAAATAAGTAGTGTTTTATAGGCGATTTTCCCAATTAGGTCGTTATTTATTTAGTTTTGTCGTAAGGAGACATAAACGAGGAAATATCAAGCCTGGTCAATATAGTCAGGCTGTGAATGAGAGTCATGGAGAGTTAATTTAATTTTAGGTCATTAGTCCTTAGTCTAGTCATAGCGTAAGTAGTACTATAGCCATTATAGACACCTAACTTAATTACCTAGTAGTAGTAAAAAATGGTGATTGTATTTATTACATAATATAATGTGTCATGAAACATGTGAGAAAAGGTTACAGAAACTTTGAACGTTTGTATAAGTGAGGTTTTATGTAAATTCTGCAGAAATATACCTACCTTAACATTATTCATTTTAATATTGTACATAACAGTTTCAATATGAATCGAAATCGTGGCGAAGCGTTCATACTATCACACGATTGCCACTAGTTTCTCCTTAGAATTTGTGATGAGATTTAGAATGAGTGATAAAAAATTATCGTATATAATAGACAATCAATAAAATTAGATAATTGGCTTTCTTGTGCCTTTATAAACTATTCAACCTTCGCCACTGATGGTATTAACGATAGGGCCCACACATATCTACAGCTTATAAAACTGTAGTATGAGGCCTTTTTGTTGGTTCATATTTACACAATTTTTTGTTTACAGTTAATTGCTATTGATATTAGGTACTTCAGCAAAGGTATATTGTGATGTGAATTAATATAATAAATAGGTTTACGTCTTCCTCAAAACTTGTCACGTAACAAAATAGATAAATGTCATTAAGATCAAATAAAGTACCAGCTAGAAATATCGCTTAATTATAACAAGAATTTTACTCACTTATACAAGAAATTATATTTTAATGTAACAACGTAATTTTTCTTAGAATAATAACAATTGCAACAATCCATGTTGATATAACGACCAATATGAATGTCGCTTTTGTGTGGCCGTGTAATTTTCTAAGGGTTACTCTTCATTTCAAATTACACGTAGGTAGATCTATACCTACTAGCAGTAACGTGTAACCATTGTAACAGAATTAGATCAGTGAGCTGTAACCTTTAGACGCGACCAATAACTACGCCTACTTATAAGATCTTATATTACAACTAAATCAGAGATTTTGAATTCCTGGCAATCAAATAATTGTAATTATCTACCATAAGTGTAGTACTTATGTCAATTTTTTAATTCACATATTCCTTCCTATTAAGCAATTAATATATACCAAAAGTACCTACCTACAGATTTAGTATAACATTGCATGAAATATATTATTATAGTATCTATAGTATTATGATAAGTAGGTATAAAAATTATTTCAAATGTTGCATTTGATGAAAAACGACGAATTTAGTTTATGTTTAACTTGTTTTTGTTAGAGTATTGTCAGGTACAACATTTTTCAAAGTTGTTTAAAATATTATGTGTATTCCACTTAAAATTATAATTATATTTTTTTCAGTCACACAAGTAATAAATCTCACTAAATCAGCCAGTCATCATATCCATAAAATGCCAGCGTTTTTAGGATCTCATTGAGATACTCAAAATCGCTGGCACTTTACAGGGCAAATACAATTGCTGTTACAAGTAAACAAATCAGCTTAGAGAGAAACGGTAGGTAAATGCCACCTAATATACGTCACCTACTTCTGAATTGGATATAATTCATTATTTGCTCCCAAAAGTACAAAATGTAAAATTACTGCATCATTGATCTAAATAAAATTAGGAATTATGTAAATAAATATACCTAATTAAAAAGTGTTTATTTAATTATAAAAATTGTTTTCTGTTGTACCGACTCTACAACTGTTGATGTAAAATTGTTCCTAATTTTCGTTAATGTTATTTTTGTATTTTACTGCTTTTTATTGGGTTTATTTGTAAAATAACACAATAATAATACTAAGTACCTAGGGTCCACTGCGTTACTTCATAATGTAGGTGTTGCCTAGATAAAGTAAAATGTATTGTAACCATTCCTTTCATTAATATTTACAAATTGCATTCCGCATAAAGTTGAAACTTGAACCTGTAACCTCTCAGGAGGATACTTATTATATGATGTCTATCTTTAAAATTAAAACAACCAGTTCCAATGCCATAGAAACGTGGTCCTGTACTAAAATACCTAATTTCTTGATAATAACACTGATGCCACGCATAGGTATATTTTCTATAGGCGTAGCCAGGATTACCTACCTAAGTTTCGGAGGGGGATGGGGTAATATTCCTGAATGTTTTTGAAAACAAATAAGTATGTGGTTAGGGGGGTTGAAATCCCAGGCCCCTCTCTCCTGACTACGCCTATAAAATTGTCTAATAAGTACATTCTTACATTACTTAAAAGTTATTAATATCTGAGTATTTTGCAAATTATTGATCACTTAGGTCATCACATCAAGATGTGGTGTTCTATCTAGATCTATGTAATAAAAGAGCATCAGAAAACAGTAGATATGTTATTTTGAACTTATTACCAAAAGAAATGTTTGTCACAGCACAACTGTTAATGTATTAAAACGACGGGAACAATAATTATGTTCCCTATTGTAATGATTTTATTAATATGCTGTTGATAGTGACTTTATGTTGCAGTGTGTTTCGTGTACAGATTGTGTTTCGATTACATTATACATAAAAATAAAATTGTATTGTATATAAATTGGTTTCATTTGTTTAATCTTTTAAAGTAGTTAAGTATTACATCAAAAGCTATCATTTTAGAATCCGGATTTTTTTAATATATCGGTCGCGTCTCGCCTGATGGTAAGTTAAAAGTTTCGTTCGCCTACTCTTTTTCAGTTTTGAGTTACCGAACTTGACTTTTATATGAATGAATGCCGTCTGACCCCAACCCCTGAAAAAGAATAATCTTGTACCTACCAAAGTCGCGCCCATTAATCAGAAGAGCCACTCAGGCCAATCTCATTTGCAAGTAGGTAACTTGCAGGTGAGGTTGACTTTAATACCCGAAAAGGTTAGAGGTAGGGCTCTAGACAACTTTTTATAATAAATATCTACTTACATACTCTACAACTTCATGAGCTCCGTCTATTGCAAACCTAAACCTTTCATGCAAGCCCGCCGGTTTTGACTTGCCATATTTTCAATGGGTACTTCGCCAATTAGATCATATTATATAAATTCTAAATATTCTACGACATTCTACACAGCAGACCCAAAGTAAGCTTGGTTTAACTAGCTTGTGTTACGGGTTCTAGAATGCTGATAAACACACTTTTAAATACTTTTTGTAAATACATATCTACCTACTTATTATATATAGAAACTCTCAGACCAATGCAAATAAACATATTCATGCATACAAATATTTGCACTGAGCGGGAATCGAACACGCGCCACCTGCGTTGCAGTCGCATGCACTACCGTTACGCCACAGAGGCCGTCAAGCGATAGAAGAGATAAGCTCTCTTGTTTCCTGGACTCCCAAGCCCAATGAATATCTCTAGAGGCCCTCGTTATGCATCTGGAGCGACGGAGGAGGAGGAACAAAAGGCGGTTCTAACATACCTAAGTATCTACCTAACTACTTAAATGGATTTTTAGGCAATTTTAATGGTAGGAAAAATAATATCATACTAGCGTATCCCATTAAGTTTATCCTGCTGCCTACTAAGTAATAATATAAATATTGTGGAGGTTTCTGAAGATGTTTGAATGTTTGTTACTCAATCACGATCCAACTGTTGAACGAATCTGGCTGAAATTTGGAAGGTACACCCCACTAGCGAAGGGGATAGTATCCGTAGCGATTTTCCCACGAAAAAAGGGATATAATAGGTTTTCGTGGGTTGCGGAAACGAAATCAGAATTACACACGGGTGAAATAGCGGGCAGCAGCTAGTAAGTATAATCTATGACTTATTACATTATTATGGAAGTAAAGCATGAAAATATACCTTAGCGACATTGGCGCTAGGTACTGTGTTCGTGTGAACGCACCATAAGATTTACCCTTAAAAGAGTTGCCAGACTACGGCATTCTATAACCTATTTGTTATATTTTATAGATAGTAAATAGATAGTAGGTAATGAACAATTGTGATGCTTTAAAAACCCTACTTTCAAATAGTCAATGCTGGTATTGATACATAACAGTCCTGCTTCTTCTAGCTTAGGGTAGGGAGGCACCACATGTTTCCACTTGCTATGATCTTGGCATATTCTGAGCATTCGCTATAAGGACGATGATGGTAGTGAAAGTGGGAAAAGCCTTCAGTTTCTTCTACGTCTACTTTCATAACGTTGTCATGTCAACAACAAAATACATAACACCTGCGAGACTACGTCAATCCATTTTAGGAGCGTATTGAGGTTGAATTGGTGACGCAGTACACCCGGGCAACAGAGACGGCAGCACCTTTGCGGCGACTGCATCTTTCGCCAGGACCTTCACGCGCGCGCATCCACGGTGAAGCGCCTCTGGTGGAAGCCATATTGGCTATCCGCCTGATCCGAGGGGGTTTTTCCTCCTGGCCAAACTCCAATAACTTTGTTTGGGTAATGCCTGCTATCAAACTTGTTTCGGTCTTTCCATCAGCAGTCGTGGTTCTGATTTTTTAATCATTTATTTTATTACCTACCCCAACAGTTAGCTATGGGTTGTGGTATAGTTCGTAGGATCCACCACTGGTGCCGCGGGTAGCAACAGGTGGTGATAGGTTCAAGATAGTGGTATGAGAAAAATAAACCAGTCAATAATTTCAGCGTCTTTATTTGCTATTCAAACAGAAAAATTATCAGTAAACAATTTGTTATTATTACATGACATTTTTACGTTTAATATGACTCAAATATCTACCACTGATATTATTCCTCCCAAAATGTATAAATCAAACAATTTTACAATAAATAATAATAGTTGTATTAGATAATAATTAATAAGTAATGACAGAAAAGGAAAATGCACCTCAGTTAAACTGTAACTCTCCTTTTTGATCAATACTTGTGAAGTTACCTGACCTTATAGAAAAAATAAAAATATACTTAAATAATTTCTGTTATTAACATAACATAAATTTGTCAATCAATAAAATTGTTCAGATTACAGGCAATTTTGTAAGATGTCACACTTTCATAAATACACTATTGCAGATATTGCTATGTCAAAAATTAATGATAAGTACATAAATATAATAACATACCAAGAAGGTACTCGTATCTTTAGAATTTCATTCAGTCATATTATACGTTCGGTATTGGGCGTACGCAGTTAGTTTTGCATCTATACAGACAAACGTAATTCTGATGTAGGTATGTACGAAACACCTTATCACTTAGCACTCGATCTGCTAGTACTTAAAGTAATTTCTAACGAAATATCTAACAAAATAGAAGTATTAGATCACAAGTCAATCACAAGTCCTAACATTTAACAAGAAATCTGTGCACTCGCGTCGTCCCTTTAAGGCACATGATATAGAGATGTAGTTTTCAGAATGTCTGTATGGATGTAAAGAATACTGCCGCGCCGAGCCGCGCTAGCAACAACGTAACGGAGCTAGTACGTCGTGATGTTGGATTAACACTACATTAGCAAAACAATATAAGCCTAACTACATTTACACTATGTCGATATTTTGACTAGCACTTACAGACAACGATGGTTAAGGGTTGAAACTGGTCAATATAAATATAATACTAAAATAGTTCCATCTGCATCAAAGTGATGATTGTGTTGAATTTTGCTCAATGGTTTTTTTAAGACCGTGGTACCTATATGAACTGTCAAATACGAACATCCTAAATATAAATACTAAGTATAGTTATATCTATTAAAATTTATTTCACTACACAAGATACAATATCAGAATTAAATATTGGGCGTCTAAAATAGCAATATTCTCATTACATAACAAATTCAGGTGTATGGTGTGGTTTTATGGCGACAGTAAGTATAATTCACGAAATTGTTCACTTAAATGTACAATATTTATGGATTGAATTTTGAGATTTCTTTGGTTTAAAAGTTTACTTTTACGGAATATATAACATAGGTACGTAAATAATGGTTTGTTTGCAACACATGTAGAAAAGGCGTATTTTTTAAACTTTTATACATTTCATAATATTGTCGCAAAAATTTTCAACATGTAATACCAAGCATAAATGACAACACCTAAAATACAAAATACTGATACAATATATGATACATAGACGTACTTACATATATATTTAAAATCATCTATCTGTGAAGTGTTTAAGTAACAAGAGGCAAGATTATAAGTTAAAGTGTGTGTAAAGGTTTATAGTTTCTAATAAAAATAAAGTGGGTTTCGTACTCATTATCGAAAGACATATTTGCGAAGCCCATTTCTACAAACGCCAAATCACCGAAGAGCCATTTAACCGATGGGTCATTTTGATCTATGGGCCATTTCATCGAAAAACCTTGCTCGAACTCTCACACCAACAGCACATTTCTTCGAGTGCTACATGTTCGAAGGGTAAATAAAAATATTTTTTGAATCAACAAGTTTTAATTTATAATGGCTAATATAAATTAATATGCTTAAAGTTAAATAAAATAATTATATAGTGCTTTTATTAATTTATTATGAGTTTCGTATAAGTATTTGACTTTCGAACATGTAGCACTCGAAGAGCTGTATTTTTAAACATGCCATAGTTTTAATACACGTGGGAAGTATCAACGTATTAAAAATCTGTGATTTCGGAATCCGTGGATCCAGTCTGTAATCCCACCCTTTAAAGTACGGTTGTACGATTCAAAGGTATGTTGGTACAACCTATAGACATTATGACCGCGTCATATAGACACTGACCACGTCAATTCACTAGTTCGATACTAACGAATTGACGCGGCCGTAATGTTTATATGACGCGGTACCTATGGAACGATACAAGCGATTTTTTGAGTCTCTGTAAGGGCACATACTACGCATCTATTCGTGTCATAATAAACAATCGAATGTGAATTAAGAGTTTTCTGTTATCGATAAGCATATTGCAAATTACTGACTGACTAATTCATTAATGCAGAGTCTAAACAGCCGAGTTGCTATTTTGGCAGTTTATGCCTTTTATAAATGTATACTTGGTTGCGGTATATGGTGCTACAATTAGGTTATTATCTTTTTTATGCTCCCGTATGTATATATATACATATATATCAATATATTACGCCACGAATATTCCAGGCGACACAGGGGTATTCAGAGATGCACAAGAGGGCCACTTTATACAACCATCCTTGCCTCGCTTACTTCAGCAACGTTAACAGCCCGCGTTTCTACTAGGCAGTTTCTCACCAAGGCTAGGCTCAGCAAACTGGATTCGCTCGTCAGTCCTTTATGGCACACTATAGAGCCTGAGCCCACTGTGTTACATCGTGAAGCCGGATCGGATAGAAAACGCCTTGTGGAAATGCGGCCTTATGCATTATCTTTTATAACCTTCACTGCGAAGCCTAGCTTTTTCAAGAACGTTGTTTTCCTCTATTTTGACTCAACCATACATTGTCCAAGAAACCATCTAAGATTTTCCAATTTTATCATTTTCACTAGTACCAAAATGGATCCTATTCACTTTTAGTCCCGTGAAGCCTATACTGCGGCAAATTTCATTATAAGCCCCTCAACCAGCGTCTGCTGTAATATTTAACTTACTAACCAACCCCTTTAACGCGAACGTCTCATATATCGGTCAGGTAAACTGAACATTAACTAATTGATATCATTTTTCACGTAATATATAACAGGCGTTTGCATTCAAAGGGTTAAAAAATCTCATAGAGCACATAGACCTACGATGAATTTAAATAGAATATGAGTACGTACACATCGAGCCAAGAAAAATAGGTTACTTTATGTACAAAAATAATCGTTAAAGGTCGGACTATGTGAATGATTTTATTAGTTAATTATTTTATATTAATAATAATAGGTGTCTAAATGTTACGAATGAAGAAGTGAAAGCCTAAGTTCACAAATAACACAGTGAAAATGGAGGTAATAGAACAATATCTTTCTAAACTATATATTTATGCACCATTAATCATTTGCTTAAAAGTAAAAATAACACCAGCTTCTATTTATAATGAAGAAAGTTGCAAAAATGATTTGATAACTTTAAAATGATTCAGTCAAACTAAAAGTTTACTACTTACCTCGGGACCGATATAATCCCACTCAGTAAATTCATTATTATACTTGATAACAAGTAAAACGTCCAATAAATAAGATCATTGAATAAATATACTTTGCACAGCATTCAGATATTTTGTTGAGAAGGCAAATATCGGTCCTCGTTCTAAAGTAGTTTGGGCGCTGAAAGATTGCCTTCCTGATAGAAGTCATTTGTCACAACTGTATACTGATCGTTGACAGAGAATAACTCAGTAATACCATACTCAGTCTACGATAGTGATGGACAAAAAGCGACAGTGATATATTTTTCTGTGTTCTGGGTTGTTTACCGAAGAAGAATTAGGGTACCATGACCGAATATTTTTCTTTAAAATACCTTGTATTTTAAATATATCTAGTTCCGCAAAATCAATATATCGACTCCAACACATACTCGGCAATTAAAAAATTACCATTGTCAAATAATTTATCAAAAATTCAACATCATTCTATAGTTACGGCCTCGGACCGATCACGACATATCAGACTGAAACGCAATCTCTTAGCGGCCAAACTATAATTTCAAATACATTAATCATAAATTAAAAAGAATCTTAAAATAAATTAAGTTACAAAAATTGTGATGCAGATGACAGCCACAGCCCAAATGGTTAGACTCCTTGAGAATATAATAACTAGGTATTGTGTGTCTATAATTACAAAAATGTTAAATATATTTATTGAATCTAACTAACACTACTAAAACGTATTATTTGGTGGTTACATCTTGTACATAAATTTTAATGAGATTAAGCTTGCGCCGAGGTCGATCAACTTTCACGAAATAAATACTTTACGCCTCGGACAAACCGTTCTTGACATGAGCAATATTAGAGAATATATAGCCAAGAAACAATACAGCCGAATAGTAAGCACACATAATAACTATGAGCGATATAATGTCAATGTATCTAACATAGTAGTGTCGGCCGTGCGGGACATACCGAAGATGTGTAAGTGAGGACGATCAACACATGTAGAAATTACTCGCTGACTAATGATACGTATGCGCATTTCCGTTAACAACTTCAAAAATATAGGACTATGTTTACATATACCTAAAGATTCGATATGTTATATAAAAGATACTTAATACAGGTAGCTACTCAAAGCCCTACTTAAGCAGAGGTTGAGTAATAAGTCAGCCGCTGGAATTGCAATCGAGAGGTTGTGAATTCGATGCTATCCAGAGCGCTACCTACGCGACCTCACTCTTAAGACTAGCATTTAGCTTAATAAAAAGATTAATGACAATCTTAGTAATGTGACCAATGTTACTATGAGTAAAAAACTATATAATTATAATAAAAAAATATAAAAAAAGTAAAAAATAACATTACCATTTAACTTCATACTTCTTCAATAAACTGAAAAGTATGAACTGAAGACTTGAGTTTTATTTATATAATACTTATAAAGTGTAGGTATACAATTATATCAAATTTCATTGAACTATAAAATAATTTTATTACACACAGTCCATGTATTGTTTGTTACTATTGGAAAGAGTTCTTGTCACTTGCGTATCATTTACCAGCGAGGTGAATAGGTAAAGAATGGATTTCGAAGGACCAACTCTAAGGTAACACAAATCAATCCCTAATTGCAATATGCAACCAAACTCTTAAGATGTAGAATGTTTTGAGAATACTGATCTAACACTTCGCTTAATCCCTTTATACACGACGGTCTGGAGATAGGAATAGATATGTCTAGAAGATAGTTTTTATAACTAATTCTACATTCGTAGACATGCCCAGTTACACTTAAACATACTAACTTGTACTTTCTTAATCGAACTAAAACCATTCAGGGAAACTTAATACCTAGGTACTCTTGAGAAATAAAGGCATTTGATTGCCCAGCACCATTTGAATACTGTAGTTACTCTATTCTTGCCTCTTGAGTGAGCGTTCTTCAGGTCGTTACATACTACATCCCGAGAAGTGTATTTGATAGCTTGCGTTCTATCTTATGATATACTATCTATCTCCAAAACCGACGTCCTATTCACATTTCTATATGCTTACGCGTTGATGATCTCTGGTTTGGTGGACATACACACGTACACATAATCCGATTCGGAGTCGAGGCGCGCACGGCTGGCCCTGCGTTAGGCCGTAGCGACCTGCCACACTATGAGGTGGCTCTTAGAAGCACGATCGGCTAGAGAGCTATGGCCGCTCGATGAACCGTCCTCGGCGACTACCACACTGTCCTCCATCTCAGAGTCGGCTGCAAAAAGTTTAAACAATGTACAAAATTGATGATTTAATTACAAAATCAATAAATCTCGCAAGAATTTATTCAAGACAGGGATTTGTCGACTTACCCTTAACAAATATATTTATTTACTCCTAGAATAGTAAACCAGCAAAGGACTCGTTTGAAACGGTTACTGCTATAAAAACTATTTGACTACATACTTCTAAAACGCGGTTTTATTTCTGGCGTTGCAGCAAATCCCTGTTTTGTTATGTTACTGTGCCACATAGAGTATAAAATGATGAAGGTGTATTAGTATCAAAAGGTGCTATGTAAAGTTGTAAGTCTATTACAATTCTGCTTGATGGGATAGCTTTGGACAATGCTGGAAGTTTAATCTCTGCACAAAGACAATATTATTGCATAAATCTAGTTGTTAACTATTAAGAGAGGAATGTTATTGAGCAGTTAGAATTGGAATACAAAACTAAACTGTAAAATTAAATACGTATTTCAATCTGTAATTATACAAATTATTCACTTTATGTAGTTGCAGTTTAGATTTAGTTTAGTTAGATCGAAATGCTAAAATAGACCTGAAATTAAAAAATAATAGACCCACATTCATTTTTAAACTAGTAGCAGTGACCATTCGTTTCAACTTTACAATAAAAACTATACTGTTTAGAAATTTGCAGTTTGGTGGGTGTATATCAAAATATCAACCCACATAGCAACTCCTAGAACAAAAAATCGAATAAATGAATATATTATATTTTATTTTATATGGTATAGAGTTAATTTGTACATTTGGAATCTTCTTTATAAAAATGTAACAATGACATTTAAAATATTTAAGATCCAATAATATTTTTAGACTTGTTATTTTGTGTCTTACACCTATGTTTCTAAATGTTAATATTTACATACTGGTATTAGCAATATACACGTTAGCAATTGACACATAATATGTTATTATATTACATTATACCTACTACATTCAAGCTTAGGAAATAGTCATTTTTGTTCATTCTTTTTTGAAATCTGGTGCTGATACAAAGAAAGCGTTAATTCGGCTTTAGTTTTTATAAATACGTATAAAAATTTGTTGCATATAAAAGGACACGAATAAAATTAACGTTGAAAAAAAAATGGAGTTTTTATCATTATCACGAGTATTTCTGACACTTGGGAGGGGGAGTGCGCCCATTTTTTGTATAAATAAATACTCATCGTGATTATAATTTAGTATAAAAATATATTTTCTATTCATACTAATTTACGTGATCATTCTTAGCTCGCTATAAACGTAAATCAGTTCGTTTTTATTGTTATAAAAATAGTTTTAGATATGCAATTATTTTTATCCAGAAGTAGATAGCCATTGTTATTTTTATCCGTAATGATTTAATCAAAAAGAAGGGTGAATATAATCCGTATTTTTTCCTGTACAGCACACTTTTTGTTTAAAGGATTACTAGAAATTTAGGTAAATAGTTATAATGATATCAATTAGTGGTATCAATACATGACAACATAGAAAGCCTTCACAACACTAATTAATATTTTCTGATGACTATTTTCTTAACATGAATGTTTCTTGATTTTCCAGGTGCTGGTTTTGAAAATAGACCTTATCGAGAGTCCACAGATTGAAAATATTACATTATGTCATATTTTCTCAATTTTTTATTTGATTTTATAGTTCTCCGTATCAATTGCTGGAGATATCTCAGTCAATGGAGCATAATAGTTTCAATCTAGAGACTTAGGTCAGTCAAATTACTTATTACGTTGTAAGTATTCGCTGATGCGCATGAAGAGGCGCCAGTACATCGCTGTAGTGTCGTATTTGTAACAAGCTCGTGTCTCATTATCATACAGCTTAGCCCACATAAGTTCGTAAAGCAAGTAATTATCATTGATGTAAGATAAAAAATCTCTTATTTTAGATATATATGTGGGTCTACAAAAAGACTACATGTAAAAGGCTGGGATTATGACGTCAAATGTCGTTTTATCTTAATGACACATGACTGTTGCTGGTACAACAGTACTGTAACCTTTTTTAAATGATTTATTACTTGTTTGACAACTTATTGTACACACGAAGTGATAGCCACGGCCTTGTTACAATTACGTTGTCTTATTCGTACAGAATCATGGGTCTGGCTTGAGTAATGTTACACCGAAGACCTGTATTATGTTAGTAATGATTATGACATATATTATGACAAGTGGTAATGTTCTAGTGTCCTATGCGTGAGTTTATTTGATAAATGGCGATTTTTGACAGTAAACGTGGATACAGAATTTTAGTATGATTTGTTAAAAATGAGAATTGAACTATTCGAAGTTACAATTCATAGATTAGTGGAGTTATTATTTTGCAGTCAAAATCGGCAATTGATTAAATGCAAATTATTTATTTTTACATAATTGCAAAGCCGATGAGGGTTAGGGTTTTTGTGAATTTTCGCAGTGAACTATCACAAAACACTTCAAACAGTGTATATAATGGGTATGACCTAATCGCTCAATTCGCTTAGACCTAAACCAAAAACAAAATTTAAAGATTTTGTTTGTAAATGTTGGTAACATAATATTTTGTTTTTAAGATCTATATCCACATTATCTGTCAACTTCGTAAGCCGTTTTTGCAGCCGGTAGTGAAATGCTACATACATGCAGGAGTTAGCTCCCGATGTTACTTGTGAGCAAGCGTACATGCTTTATTCTAAAATTCAACGTACCAGTTGTAAATATAAATTAATTGCTTATTTCTACGATCAGGTACGTTCAGGAATCTCTTAAGACCTGCCATACAATGACGTGGGAGGCTGTGTCGCGTATGTCATCGGCATGCTCTTCTATAACGGCAAAAAAGAAAAAAAACCGGAGAAATTAAAAACATGACGCACTATGCCTATCTACTCGTACTGTATTTTCCACTAAACTGTGTTTCTGAATGAACGTTGCGTAAGGCGGTAGGTGTATTTAATGATAGCAAAAATTTACATTTAAATTGATCAATCGATTTGAAATTAAAATCATTCCATATGCAAACATGTCAGTAAATTTGTTAGTGTACTTCACAATGAAACTATACCTACGGCACGATATAATGGCCGGTTTGACGTTTGTCCGCTCATGAAGTTTCGTATTAATTATTGTGACATTTTGAAAGAGCAAATTGCTGTTCTTTATTGTCAATAGTGACGTACAGTAAGTCATAAAATTTTATCGAATGTAGGTATAATTTTAGGACACAATATTTATTTATTACATTGATTTCTGAATTATATAATGTATATTAGTGTCCCACGATCATTTATTTTTTATTTTTATAAGATTATAATTACCTATTGGTGTACTTATTTCACACAACTCGGTATTTGTTTTTCGAAATTCAATTTCTTTAAATAAAATCTATATAATCGACACTAGGACCACTGGCAAGCCCAATAATACCTCCGGCAAACTTACGTCAAAACAAAGCATTTTCGACTTGACGTTGCTTCGAAAAGTACAAACTAGGAGTGCAGTGCGATTGCGATATAGTTTAGACCTCCTCGCCTGATGGTAAGCTAAATGGTAAATCTCGCCTGATGGTAAAGTCTCAGGAAGGGGTCCCCATTACATACACTAACAGTGATAATTATAATGGTAGCCCTCAACTTACTCTGTTTACGCCTTTTGTTGTGGATTTCGTCGATATGGCCGAACATACGCAGAGCTGAGTTCTAAACAGTCAGGCACGTGTGTTCGTTATAGGTACGCCTTCGTAACATTTCGATCGTGAATCTCAAAATGGAAGGTCAATTTTACCTATAACTGTTAGACGAATAGATAACTAAAGAAAAATCTGGCGAGACTGGCACAGAAGAAAATAAACTTCACACACACAGAAAAAAACGAGCAAAACCAGTCGAAGACATGTGTGTAGCTACTATTTACGGAAGGAGTATCCAACAAGAAAAAAGCTAGTGCAATCACTGAAGGAAGCTGGATTAATATATACTCATTTTCATTCCTAATTCCAATATTCAGTTCGTTCATATGTATTAAGTAGGTAAAAATTTTTTTTTTTTACTAAAGTTTTTGAATCAGGTACCTAGGTAAGTACTGCTTGCAATAAAAACTTATTTGATTTGATTATATTTTTATCGAGAGTAAATTGACATTTCCATCACTATTGTAATATGTCAAACCGGCCGTCATATCGTGCCGTAGGTATAATGTGAAACACGTTTTGTCATGAATGGCAACACCACAGACCATAAATTGTAAACGTCACTATGACGTTTACGATTCATGGTCTGTGCGATCTGTCACTATAACTAAACCAATGACAGGGTAGAGCACATTATGGTGGGCAACAACACATTTTAGTTGAAAATACCTAAAACTCAAATCAAACAATAGGCACAAATCCTCAATTAACAAAAATATCTCGCACGCACCTTTTAAAATAAAACAGTTCAATGTTGATGACCATCACGAGACAAAAGCACAAATTGCCATGTCATTTTTTGTTATTTCTCTATTATTTATATTTTTTTTTTTGTCTTTTCGTGGTATATTTTGACAACACCAAATAAATCGCAAGAGAATTCGTTATAAATGGTTTTATTTCAATCAGTTTGAATATATTGAAGAATAAATAAAAACATGAAAATTGTGCTTGCGTCTCATAATAACCATTATCTTATGCGTATAAGCGCAAAAGCATCATACTATTAATCTACTATTACTAAGCGAAGCTTCGCTAAACGCAATGGGGATGAGCATTAGCCAACACTAACGTGCATATTGCTTGTTTGATTTGTATACTATTTTTATTTAGCAATCACCTGTTTTAGAAGTGTCTCTAGTTTATTGGAGGGAAGATATAATGGCGTTATTTCGATCTGGAGTAAGTATTTTTATTATTTATTAAGTCAGGTGAGGGCAGATTAAATGACTTTCTTAACTTCTAAAGGGTGATAAAAACTTGTTAAATAAAGACGCTCTAACTAGAGTAACTAACGAGTGGGGAAAGAGAGGGTTGGGGGGGATATACCAACTGAAATATTTGACTAAAACTTAATGGTGATTACTATTTGTTGACTGTCCACAATATTGAAAACTACTGAAAATCATTGTTGAGTTTTAATCTCGATCACAACGTCGCTATATCCCTCATTATTGAATTAAAGATTCGATATCTATAGTATTGTTAATACTAAATTATTGTTGGTTTTATTCTAAACTGTAATTAATGTATGAATCGCTGCAATATTATGTTTTGAAGTTTATATGAACATGAGATATTTATCTAAGCATTATACTGTGAGTTAATGCGTCTGATTGATTTATGAATGTTGAGTAGCACTGTGTAATAAATGTTAGCTGAAGATTTAGCAGCTGTTTACTCATAGCAGTAAAGTAGTTGATATATTTAAATTTACGATAGACTGCAACATTTATACAAAAATGATACACAATGTTTCGCAATAAAGTTCATATTCTGATGTTGCAGCGCAAATCATGTATGGCATGAATCCAGGCATTCCTTTTTATAAACTCACTGACATCGCAATGCCTACACATACTTTACCGTTCAACGAATCATAAACACTTATGAGTAAACACAACTGAAACCATAGCCAGTATGAACTAAGCAATGTACCGCACATGTAGACATAGATCACTGGAACATTATAGTTCAGACGTTACACGTGCATATATTTATTATAACTAAATAACTAATAATAGACTGCTACTGCTACTAATTCTGTTGTTACATCTCTAAACTTAAAAATTCTTTAAAATTTTCTAATTGCATCTGTTTCTTTCATTGACATCAGATAGAAAAGGACAGATGATTTATTTTAGTGAACACCTGTCAAATCTGGTCGGGGCGCCTTGACGGTACCCTTCAATTTTAGTCGACATCTACGAACATGCGACTGAACTTACTACGCACCAACAAGGCGCTGTCTTAATTTGACAGGTCTTAACTTAAATAAAATCATCTGTCCTTTTTTATCTGATCATGAAACAGATGCAATTAGAAAATTTTAGAGAAATTTAAGTTTAGTGATGTAACGACAGAATTAGCAGCAGAATAACAAAACGCTAGTACCACTTTCTGTATACATGTTATTTAGTTACAATAAATTTACGAGTACGTGCGATATAGTCCAGACATTACACGTGTAAACTCGCAACATCTAGCTTTCACATTGCAATTTAGTCACGTTTTGTTGTTGTATTCAATAAAAATCAACATGCAGCATACCTATTCTGAAATCAATGTATCCTTCGCCTCCCGATATGACTAGCATGGGAGGTAACGTTGGTGAGTTTCTGCGAGGAGACTCCGGGGTCCTTGCTGGTGAGCCTGTCCCTGGCACTGCTACGAAGAAAGTCACCGCGTCACGATGACCGTGGAAGGAGAGTTGGGCGTGGGCCATCGAACACCAGGGAATATTACCGGTGGGACAGTTCGATGATGCACCACCTGAAACGGTTATCACGTTTATTTAATAGCAACCCATTTATGTCCCACTGCTGGGCACGGGTCTCCTCTCCTTTAACGAGAGAGCTGAGAGGGTTTAGGCCTTAATCCACACACGCTGGCCTAATGCGGGTTGGTGGATCGGACATGCCCTTAGAATTTCTTCTAGGACATGTGGGTTTCCTCACGATGTTTTCCTTCACCGTCAGCAGATGGTAGATCATGTGAACATATAAATTCCAGAGTGAAATTCACATTGGTGCTGTCCGGCTGGATTTGAACTCGGTACCTCTGAGTAGTGGCCGCGTCCTTATCTATTCAGCTACCATTGCTTTCATATCACGTTTATTTAGTAAAATTTTATTAATTTTTTTAATCGAGGCGCGGCGAAGGTGTTGATGCCGCCTGCTGCATAATGGGTGAACAATGCTTGATAGGGTTCCTGCGGAATTTCCTTTTTTAGGGTATAACCGGATTCCTCCGTAATAGGTACCCGTGACGGAACATCGTATGGTTTTAATCATCGATCAAGTTTATCAGCTTCAAAGTCAACATAAAATTTAGAGGTTTTAGTTAATTTCAGTGAAAATGTACAACAGTAACAGTACCAATAACTCACTTTGTGCTACCACTCTCGAAGTGGTTGGTGGCGCTCCTGTGGAATCCCGGCTTGAACCTTCCGATAGTGGCACAGAGATGACTACGCCGTTGCTCGTCCCGATCCACAGTCTACCGGAGCTGATCAGCAAGGCCGTGATCCTGACTAAGGAGAAGCCTAACTTCCCTGTCCCCAACATTTTGCTGACGTACGGTTCTATGTCCACATCTTTTAAATGTTGGTAGGTGTGAGCATGGTACAGGCGAAGGGTTGAATCCATCTTGATTGAAACCTAATGGAAAAATTTACTATCAAAACCAATATAATTAAAAAAGCATGTCCGAGAATTAGGTTTATAAAGGAGTATATATCCAAGGTCATCGTTACAATCATCATTTAAGCCTATAAATCTTATGGACGTGACGCGTTGAGGACCGTGTCACAAAAATGGCGAGGAAAGTTGATTGAAATGTGATTCCTGGTTATTTTTTTCTTGTTGCCACTACGGTTTTACACCGTTTCACTACACAAGACATGATGTTTTATTGCTACTTAAACGCACTGAATCGAATGACGTTTGCCGCGTAGAAGCTGACTAATGTGTGTGTGCGTGCCGACTTGATATATTAAGCAAGTGAATCGACTCTAGTGACGTCCTTTATACATATGCACGAAACTTGGCCATGTTTTGTAGTGGGGGTAAGTTCGCGCATCGTGCACTTTGAGCCAATCAAATGATTCAAAGTACTAACGAACGGAACGTTGATTCGGTATAAGATGTCTCTCGGAGACATACGATTGGTCCGTCAAGTGACGGCGCAACCGTGTCTCCCGCGACCCGCTCATACCTCAAAGGGGACCTAAAAATCGACCTTTGCGTATATGACGCGTCTGGCCAATTTACGTGCCGGCATCTGTATTCTTCAACGCATTCCGTCGAGGCACGGCCGCTTCGTAGTTAGACAAGAAAAAACTGAACACAAATGACTTGAAAAAAGTTTCAGAGATTGAAAATGAATATTACCCAAACGCCGTCACCGTCACAGGCCATCTGTCGCACTTGGCTCTCCTGACGGGGGTGTGCTTCTAACGAGTGCAGCAGAAGTCGCGACCGCGGTTCTATCACGTGCACTTTGTTTCGGTATCCGCACCATACCGTACAACCCACCGCGGATAAGCAGCGAACTGTAACACATTACTTAATAAGTTTACATACACAATATGCTAGACGGCAAAGTTATGATTTGAGATGAATAAATAACAGCTCACTTTACTTCTCCTCCTCCCCGCCCCCTTCCTAGCCTCCCCACCCTTTCCTTTCAGGGTCGGCATCGCGTGGGTAACGCCCTTGGTGTTGCACACGTCCATAGGCCATGGTGACCGCTTCCCTTCGGGTGGGCCGTGTGCTTGTCTGCCACCTAAGTGGTATAAAAAAATATTTTTACGACAATCTACATAACGCTATCTAGATCCAAAGTAGCTGTAACTTGCTTGTTTTATGGGTTTTAGAATGCTGGATTTGCATACTTAGATACATTTTTTTAAGCGGTCACCGTGGCCAATTGCCGTGTGCAACACCAGGGGCGTCGCATTCACGCTACCGACCCTGTAAAGACATTCTAGTTCTTGAAGAATCCCATAGATGCTAGGGTAAACCACAACTTATACGTGCGCGGAATAAAATTTCTCTCATCCCTCACAGTGCACACGTACCAAATAAATTAAAGTTTAAAATTAAACCCTAAAGATTATAAAGAAGTATGTGAAGGCTGTCACCTGAGCATTTAGGGTCTCCAAGTGTGAGCAACCAATACTGAGTGAAGTCCCACTGTCCGTCGGCGTGTCGTGAGAATATCGCTACAGTCCCGTCCGCTAGCGCTACGTTACAGCGCGACGCACACGCCACTATTGAGAGTATGGCATCGTTTAGCTTGACTCTGTGAACAAGGTACAATAACATTTAACGTAGGCTAGTGGCGTTCGTGATTAGGCACCTAAAAACCTCATCTTACACCCCGCTAATTGGTACCCAAGACGGTATACAGTTTTAGTTGGTTTGATTCTGAGATAACCATCCCCGATGGCCGGGGGAAGTGTTATCCACGGGGATTTCTGAACGAAAAAAAAGTTTACTAAGAACACACTTGTGAATAACCGCGGTAGCCTAGTGGTTTGGGTAATGGACTGCTGAGACGAGGTCTCGGGTTCGATCTCAGGTTCACCATGGCACACACCAATGACTTTTCGATGCTTTTCGAAGTTATGTGTGTATTTATCGCAGGTTTATTAGTGCCTCGGAGAGCACGTTAAGCCGTCGGTCCCGGTTACCATACAAACATCTATGGCAGTCGTTACGAGTAGTTGGAGCCCACAAAAGTCCAACCAGTCTAACTTGGAACTTCGATATCGCCATTGGTCATAATGACCATTGGTTATGGAGGCCAGATGGCAGTCGCTCCAGGGAAAATATCGAAGTTCAGCCGCATCACAGTTAGACTGGAAAGCCGACCCCAACTGAGTTGGAAAAAGGTTCAGAGAATGATGACTAAAAACACACTTACCTAGCTAAGCACTTCTTATAATTGCCAACCGCGGAGTGAATGTACAGGTTGCCGCTCTTCGTACCTAACCACATAGTGGCCATTATGGTGGACATTTTACGATCCTGGGAAACCTCTATCGGTTTTTCTGTCTTAGACTGCTGCTGGGTGAAAGCTTCCACGCCTGGTTCAGGAGAGCCGAGATGGCCACCTGCATAATATAAAATTATTGAGGAATTTTTAAACGTGTGATTTCAAAGCAAACTTAGATTTTTTTTCATAATGTAATTTAAAAAAAATCAAACTATGAGTGATTTTAAAGTTTTGATAATATATATCAAATAACAAAGTTTCCTTTAAGTTTTCCTTTTAATCGAACGTGGCGTTATCAAATCATTTCGTGCAAATTATACTGATCAAATTTCGTGCAGATAATTTGCACAAAATCGTACAAAAGAATCCATACAATTTGCACGAATAGCGGATTCCATGCGTGACACGCACGAATCAGCGCAGGTGCTAAAGGAAATAAAGTTACCGTTCACGGGAGTAGAACTGAGCGGTGGGCTATCAGGCGCGTTATGGTCGGCTGGTTCAACGTTACTGACGATAGTTTCATCTGTCGGTTGATCGGGCACAGTCTCCGGCGCAGTCTCAGGCTCGTTCACTGGAGTACTCGGTGGGGTGAGAATTGTTGCTTTTACCTAATAATATTAAAGTAATTATTAAAATGTCGCCATCATTAGGAACTTTGTAAGATTTTTGGAGTATATCTGCAGCTATAAGTATAACGTGTTGCGCTTGGTCAACGGTGAAAGTATAGAGTAAATATGTTATCTGTCGGCATTTCTGACTGGTTAAGTTTTGACTGCTAGCTTACGGTTAAAAGTACTTTCGACTGGTTAAGAGTTTTGACAGCAACATATACATACATTTAGTTTATTATACAGAAGGACGTTGACGTGTGTATATATGTTACAAGAATCAAATGTTGATTTAGGTGCAACGTAATTTAATTAATTGATCTTCTGATCTCTAGTATCTCTTAAAATACGAGAATAGATGAACTCACCAGTCGTGTGCTGCCAACTATCACCGAATCCTTATCACTGTTTTCTTCATTCGGGATAGTCTTAGGAGCAATGTCAACGGAATCGATCCTTCCAGCACAAAATAACGACTGCAAAAAACATTTACATACATAATATATCACGCTATTATAGTTTCAGAAACTAATAGGCAATAGAGATTTGAGTGTCGATTTATCAGCGATGGTTAGGTATTTCAACTTTCATTATAAGTAGTAAAATACTGTAGAGATAAATGAAGAGGGCAAAGAAACTACTTCGCACGTACGATACAGCATACGGCAGCAACGATGGCCTGTCGTAAGCCCCCTTTTTTCTCGTGCGGTAATCCTCTAACTACCCCCATAGACTATCGGGGGTGGTTATCTCGGACTTAGATCGACTCTGGTTAGGGACACGAAAATAGTTTCGATACTTTGTGGTATCGAGTACATTGCCATTCGATACCGATATTTTTGTACTCGATACTTTGCATTCGATACTTTTACTAAATGCGTACTTTTTGACAGTTATCGTATCGAAAGTTTTAAATGAGTAATCTTAGAAATTTTTTGATGTCAGTAGGAAGACTAAAGTCGCCTGGCGTTGTGAGTTTAAGGACTACCGCGTCCCCGTTTTGCTCCCGAAAACAGGGGATGGGGATGGGTTTAAAAGGTAAGTATATAAGATACATACCGGAGGACGTTTTGTTTCTGTGAGTCCCGCAACTCTCTCCTGGTACTCTCTGTAGTCTTCAGCGACGGCTCCCGGCACAGACGCAACGCAAAGAATATGCTTGTCCGTCACAGGGAACGATTCTATCACTTCAGCTGGGTTATTCGCATCAATAATCTGTAAAAACAATATAGTGTTATATTCAATTAAGTATTTTTAATAAAAAATAGAATTGTATTAATAGACCATGTAAATTACCAGTAGATTTTCATATGCCAGTAACAATAGATTTTTTTTTATACCACTTAGGTGGCAGACAAGCGCACGGCCCACCTGATGGGAAGCAGTCACCGGGGCCCATGGACGTGTGCAACATCAGAGTTGTCACACTCGCGCTGCCAACCCTGTAAAAACCTTCTAATGCCCTTCTTGAAGAACCCCATTGGGTATAAACTTGTTATACTACCCAAATACCCAACTGGGACCACTAGTACATACATTATGCTCACGCCTTTTTCCCTCTGGAAAAGACAGAGACAACAGCCCGCCATCTGCTTCTGACCTTACATATGGACCACTAGTATTTTTATATTATAAAACTAGCTGTCCCACGCGGATTTGCTCATATCTTAGTAGCGTGATAATATATAACCTATAACCTTCCTCGATAAATGGGCTACCCAACATAAAAATATTTTTTCATTCGAACCAGGAGTTCTCGAGATTTGCGTGTTCAACCAAACATACTATTCACCTTTATAATATTAGTATGAACAATAAAAAAGTTACACAAACCATGACTACACCCTTGTTCTGGTTGCTAGAGCATATCCAGACGAGGGATGACAAAGTTTTTTCTGTATAAACGACGTTATGTGTAGATTGGAGCTGTTCATTTATTTGTTCGACCTCTGGAGAGTGTACCAGCTGGGCCTTGCTCATCTCGTAAGCTACAATGAAAGGAAATAATTAGCAGGTTTCACTTAACTACTATAGGAAGACCGTTGTCCTTCAGCTGCCTAGAGTAAGCCTTTTGTGTCATTCCTTTGGAAAACTAATGCGCGAAATCGGTGTGCCAAATAAAAGCTGGGTACTATACCTATTTATCTATAGTAATAATAGTGCGTAACTATATTTTTTTAACATAAAAAAAATATATATATTATATATTTATTTATTATATATTTATTATATAATTATATATTTTTTATAAAATGTAACCTAAAATTAGTATAAAATAAAATGAAATAATTCATAAACCAAATTAATATATGAATTTCCTTTGGTGTACAATAAAGTTTATTTCTATTCTATTCTATTTCCAACGACATTTTACACAGCGCTCTCTAGACCCAAAGTAAGCATAGTTTAACTTCTATAGGTCCTAAACACGGTAAATACATACATATTAAACATAATTTGTTCTAGGACCCATTAAACTCCCAGATTATGCAAATAGACATATATTTACACTGAGCGGGAATCGAACACGCGCCTCCTGTCGCTGAAATCGAATGCACCACCGCTACGCCACAGAAGCCATCATTTCAAGAGTCATATATATTAATATACTGACCTAATGACATGGTGTTTTCAGTCTTATCCTCCTGGTTGGCATAGAACACACTCTCGCCGATCATGCACCCGCCATCTGGCGTACGGCCTCCGTTTAGATTGACGGCAGCCGCGCATAGCAACGTCATGCGTGGCTCGTTTTCCGCAATTGGCCTGATAATAACAACATGTATTGAATCCATAGCTAGACATTTAATATAAACAAATTCCTAAAACCACACGCGCAATATGTGTATGTGTATTTACAATTTCATAAATACATAATCATCATCATTTTAGCGTTTATTTCCGATTCATTCAAAGCTTCCAGTTCTGTTTTCCGCTTTTCTCATTAATTACACATTATAGGCATCTCTACAAGTGAGACCATGGACACGTAAGTCATCTTTTATGACGATTTCAAACAAGCACTTCTTGAGTCTTCCTTTCATATCTAGGTCTGGAGACAGCAGCATGGGCAGAGTTTATCCACGCAGCCACGACTAGCGCTAAGCGTAGCCACTACCAATGGAAGAGTTGATTATAAACGTTTATTTGTTAGTAAAATATTGAGTATAAAAAAGTACTAACCTGCAGAAGACAGGTACCGGTACTGGCACTCCACCTGAAGATAGAGAAGTACACGAACTGGGACCTTTCTGTCCCTGTCCGCTCTTGCTGGGCAGGCTCCACCCGTAAGCTTGTGTGCGTCCGTCCTCCTTACGAACGTGCGCTCGAACCTACACGCACACACACCCAATGTGTACGTATTCACATCATATAAAGTAAACTGCCACATTATTGACATTCAATTGTTCTTTTAATTAAAAGGACAGAAGGTTATGAACTTTCAGATATTAAAGACACTTTAAAAGTGAAATAGGCTAAACAGATCATGGATTTCTCGAAACAAATTAAATATAACTGATATTATGACCCAATTCTTAATAATATGCTGTTTTATTATTTAAGACATACTCATAGTTATCCATATTAATATTGCTGACACGTAACGAGTGTCAAGAATAGGGCAGATTACACTACATTCTCAAGAAATCATTATGCCAAACTGTTACATTAAAAAACAGAATAAACAAGCGGCAAATAAAAACAAACATAAAATCTACAAATCTTAAAACTTTAATGCGTAATAAAGTATACATACATATATTAACTAACAATGTACACATGCGTAAACCTAGTATCACTTAAAGTCATTAGCACTTCAAAACTTATGCTTCATTGCTTCCACTGAAAACAAAAAAGGATAGGAAATTAGGTAGGAAAAGGAAGAAATGAAAAACACACTGTAATTGACACAACACAAAAGGAAGGAGAAACAGGTTAGACCTCACTCGTCCGTGCACGTTAATATCGCTGATATACAAATACCACTTACATTTTAGTTGACTAAAATGTTAAGATATTTCATATCGGATTCAGTATTCCCTTCGCAATTACGATCGCAGGTATAAAATGTAATGTACTGATTTTATTTACATTCGTTTCAGTGTCAAAAAACTAATTAAGATTCGTACCAAAAATAAATAATTGCAATGAGGTGAAATACATTTATTATTTAACCTTGATTCTGACGAAATAAAATATTTTAAATCCCGAACATTTAAAATACTTTCACAATACATCAGTTAAATTGAAAAATTGAATACTTTAATACGATTAATAAATTAAATTAATCGTGGACGAATCTGAGTAAAAAAATTTGAAAATTGAGCCTTTAGTTATCTGTTTCAATGTCAATATTGCCAATTAGATTTATCTCTGACTGGGTTATTTATGCGTAAATTTTTTTGTAATCGATTTAGTATCGATTAATTCTGAACACTTAAACGTAGGTTTTCTGATTTTTCTTTGATAAATCGAATTTCTCTACGAGCTTCCCTACGTTTATTAAAACATTCTCGAGTTTAGAGTATTTAATTATGTTTTGGTACAAATCAATAAATGAAACCTGTATCTTTTACTTGAATAATCTCTTGCCATATAGTTATTACCTATAAATAACAAATTTATAATTGGACGCATCAAAATGCTAATGAATTACTTACTTAGGACACACATTTTCAAGAACATTTTGACAGTGTAAGTTAGTACAAAAATGTGTGCCTAGCACCTAATCTATGTGATCCTATTCTTAGTTGATTGAAATTAGTATAAAATATTGTTATATTTTTCTAAAGGAAACCACTAAATACAGTACTAATCCTCTAGCCAAATTTGAAAAAAAAAATTGGAAAAATACGTTGGTAAATCTTCAGGATATCATAATGATATACTTCTATCTGACACATAAATCCAAAACTTTGGCGTATGACTAAGTAAGGTCGGACCAATAAGCGGAATAAAAGTGCTAAATCGCCGAAGCTTGGGTGATAGCAGCAAATATTGGCGTGCAAGTGGTATCTATCAACAGCTCAAGGAATAGGATGTGATGGTAAATGAGGTCGAAGCAATTATAAGGAAGCTTGTTCTTCTTCAATGTCTGATAGGTTTATTCAGAGATTACACCATTTCAGGAGCGAGCCGCGCTTAGAAGAATCATCGCAAGTCGTTCAGAGTGCTTGACCATAGTGCACGGGCACAGTAATACATAGGCGATCGTATGAAGACAGTTCTTTGATTTACAAATACATAAAAATACTGCAAAAATATATAAAGCTAGCCTGGCATAAACTGAACAATATAATAATACTTATACGGATACATTCGAAGTTGTAGACCACATTACATATCAACTGTGACTTTTATTTGAACAGCTAAGAAGCTACATAGTTATGTTATTTGGACTATTAGCAAATTTATTAATACAGGATGGAAACGATAAATATCTTTCTGACGGAAAATTGTATAATTGTTTTTTATATTATGCTATATCTTTTATACTAACGAAGCAAAGTGTTGCCACAGTTATCATTTCAACCATGTATAACAATCAGAAATCAAGAAAAACTATCCTGGCTATAAATTAAAACATTACTGGTCTATGTACAAAATATATTTTTTAAAAGCTTAACATGAGTATCAGATTACAACCTCCTTTTGAGATTATACATCATAAGAAATTTTATCAAATGTGTCAAGCATTTTACTTGTAAAGCGTAACTACATTTACAAAATTAGAGCTATTTTGAATAAAAATAATATGAATAAGAAATTTTGTATAAAAATAATATATATGTTTTAACTAACGCCATAACATTATCACAGTTAAACAAATAATTATCTAGCGATGTGATTGGATGTGGGTTTTGTTAAATGAAGACATGCTAGGCCTATAGATAAAACCTCTAAGGATTAACTAACCTGTCGGAACTGTTCGCTCCTTTCATGGCGTCTAGCGTGATGGTGATCGGTGAGTTGGGTCTCGAAGAAATCAGCCTGTGTTCTCGAGTGACGTAGCGATGGCTGCGGAGCCGCTACAGCCCGAAGATGAGGTGTCGATAAAGGGCGCTGTGGACGCTCATTCGAACTGAAACAATCGAGATTACGTTCTCGTGATGTTGGAAAATCATACTACATATTAATCTACCCAGTTTATTTGCTATCCTATTGTAGAAGAAACTGGTCAAGTGCGAGTTGAAATAAGAAAATCGCGAAATACATTTTACACAATTTCTTTTTTTAGTTATATTTTCTTAATATTTGTGACGTACGTAGAACAGAGGCGAATGGAGGTTTGTTGCCGCTGCCTATATTGAAAAGATAATAAAGTTAGCAGTGGTGGGTTTATAGCCTGTCACTTTGGGAATAATTCGGATGATTATTTAATTCGCCCGATTGGGCATTAATCGGGTAATTATTCAATTCGGACGATTAATGCCAGGCATAAACCCATATATAGATGGGTTGGCATTTCGGGCATAAATGATAAATGCCCGATAAATTCACGCAGTGTCAAAGCATAAACTCATCACTGATTGTGAGTAATGTATGTACTTAATATTTTTCTCTGTTTGTTTTTATAATAAAATTATTAATTGCTTATAATTGTAATGCGTGATAATGCCGCTTTAGATGATGAAGCATTTTTATATATTCAGATATTAGGTATATAGTTTTATGTCATTCTTATACTCTTACGTAATGTACTCTTAAAATATGTATAGATAGTACATGAAGACCTACGCTCAGCATTTAGCATCTTAGTACTTTTAGTACACATTGCAAGGGAATTCGCGGTTGACATGTAAGATAAGTAGTAATGGTAAGAAATGTGATATTTTCGCGTTTAATGTTTAAAGTTTATAATTTTAAGTTAATATCGCAAGCAATTTGATATTTTGGAAAAAATACACATTTCACCTACTTTGACATTATGTGAGAGTTTGGTTGGTTTGGCTCCACCAGGATCTAAGGAGCCAAGCGAACCTATCTCCTATTTGGTAAACCTGTTGATTGACGGACGAGGCCTTGACTCAGGTTTTCCTTTCGGGGTTGGGAGGTCGGACGGCAGGCGCACTCATAAAATGTCATATAAATCAAATCAATAGAAAAAGTTAAAATAAGTGAAGATCAGACTCCGAGGTGAAAGTCTCGGAACCAGGAGCAACGCTTTCTTTCTATAATTATATTGTTTGATTGCATGCGTTGACTGTACAGTTTTCAATGAAAGTTATTCATTTTTCGAGTATATAATATATACATCTTCTCACTTTACGCTGTACTTTATGTAGGAAGTTTTAAGTTAGTTCTGAACGTAAAATATGCAACAACACGCCAATATAAATAGCAAATATTGTATCCAGCCCACTGTGTATGTTTTATTTACACACCGTCGTCGTGTGTATTGAATGTAATCTCGCCTGCATAGTTGAATGCTTAGATTGGAATACGAACAGTTCGCTATACGCGACAGACATACAAAATAGATACGCAATGCAATTGTATAACATAGAATTTGTTACATCAACTTGTATATTCATAATTGCAGTATTGTACATCATTCCTATTTCATTGTTACCGTTACTAGAATACATATACCATGAAAACAAACTATTCTCCATTTCAGCTGAATAAACAAATCGTATTTAGGTACATATCCATCCAATACTTAAAACTTTCATCAAACAATTTGAACAATTTAAACAATTTCGAATTTGCAAATTGCTCTAGTATCGGTTGCATCCTTGTACTTTGGAGCCTGGCTCCACTCTCCTACTCGTAATTTCCATTATTCGGCTTTCTGCGCCAGACCCTTCACCGTCAATTAGCGTACCGATTCATAGGTGAAGTTGGCTGTTGGCGGGCGCTCCTACTATCGACATTGTAACAAAGATTATAGGTAATAACTTTCATTTATATAGATACTTGTGTCTTTACACATTTTCAATTTCGCTAGCATAGAAAAGTTATACAATTTGATAATCCATCCTGTAAACAAAAACGAAATCATAATCTCTCTGTTAGTTAAGTATACTAAGCTAAAGTTACAGAGCGCTTCAGCATATGACATGTTTAATAAAAACACATGAAAACATATTATATTTAAACCTTCTTTCTCGTCGTTACAGGATCTTTAGATCTCAGAATCTAACTAACTGAAAACATACATAACACGATGTTTATGGATTATAAGGTTATTTTATTATTATAGTAACTTATTATTTTATACCCCGAAGTAGGGCCCACTTAATTCGCATAGATGTCAGACAAGGCGACTAAGGGATCTATCTGATCGAAAAATATAACAGGTGAAATATAGATGATAATACACTTCTGCCTATTCTTTGAGAACACGTTTAAATACACACAGAAAACACATTTAAAAATGTATGAAGATAGCTAATATAACATAGTTAATTATACGCCAGCATTAATATAAACAATTATTGATAAATGTACCTATTACGCTCAGCTATTTCGCAATGTATAAATAAACGCTTGCAGAGAAAATACAATGATCCAAGCTTCACAATCATATTTTGGCTAGAGAGATCATTTTCTGTAATCTTAAATAAAAAAAATCATCATCATTCATCATTCTCTGAACCTCTTCCCAACTCAATTAATCTTTACCTTAATTTTTACTTTTTATTTTTTTTAAATAAAAAAAATAAAAAAGTAAAAATTAAGGTAAAGATTTCACAAAGGGACGCGTTGAAAATTGTACCAAACCTTAGTACATTTTCCGACGCATCGTTAAAGTTAGCATTTTGAGTAGGTAGGGTGTAGGTAGGTACTCAAAATGCTAACTCAATTTTTTTTTCTTTATTTTTTTTACATGCGTCAACAATTGAGAAGAAAATAGCTATTCCATATAGCTAAAAGGTTAGACCGGCTGGTATTGTTCGAAATAGATTATCATACAAAAATCACCTCGTCTTATGGTAAGTTAAAATCGAAGTCTCAGGAATTATGGTCACCATTACAGATGCCATTAACGCTACAATGGTGGACTTATTTTGATGTTGTCTTTGTGTCTATGTGACTATGTGAATAGTATAACAAGAAAGACTTGGAGAGAGTTCTGTGTTCAGCTGGGTATGTACAGCTAATCTGATGAGTACCTAAATACCTACCCTAAATAGAGCGCGTTTTAATTGTTTCTTAGCAAATTTCAATTCTTAATCGCCCGACAACCTTTAGTCGATGCCGTAATCTGCAAAATCGATGACGACCATATATTATTAAGGCTATTCAAATAAGAATACTTGACTATCATTTATACATATTCTTGAATATCGATATTAACCTCGATATTACAACCTCCAAAAATAAGTAAGTAGATACTCGTAAGTACCGACTACTCGACATTACATGACAATCAAATTACTCTTAAATAGTCTAACAACTCGCACTTGGCCTTCTCTTGCTCTTTCGACATTAAAAATAAACTTCGTGCTGACATCAACTTTGCACTGTTATACCCAGTTAGGCGATAAACCAACGGCGGGGCGGAGCAGTCAAAATGTCCGCGACGCATTCTTATTTGTACGATTATAAGGTTGCATTTATCCGCGCAATAGCTCATGTCACTTGTCAGACATACGCGGGCTAAATGCGATCTAATGTTAGTAATAATAAGAGTGCGTCACAGTCATTTCGACCGCCCCGCGCCTCCGTCTGCTTAACGCCTTACAAGTGCAGCGTATGCATGAGGTCTCGAGTTCATTTACGTTTACATTCACTTAAACGTCCACTTTCGATTTTTTTATCGACCTGCATCCTACTAATATTATAAACGCGAAAGTTTGTGAGAATGTATGTCTGGATGTATGTTTGTTACTCTGCCACACAAAAACGGCTGAATGGATCTGGCTAAAATTTGGTACAGAGATAGATTATAATCTGGAATAACATATAGGCTACTTTTTATACAAGCTTATACCGCGGCTCCGCTCGCAAAGTCGATCGGTCGGGATTTCTAGATATATCTTTGTTACTCTTTCACGTAAAAACGGCTGAATAGATCTGGCTGAAATTTGGTAACGAGATAGATTAAAGTGTGGAATAACACATAGGCTACTTTTTATACAAGCTAATACCCGTGACTCCGCTCACGGAGTCGATTAGTCGACCCACGGAGTCGATCAGTCGGGATGTCTAGATGTATGTTTGTTACTCTTTCACGCAATAACGGCTGAAAAGATCGGGTTGTAATTTGGTAACAAGATAGATTAAAATGTGGAATAACATATAGGCTACTTTTTATACAAGCTAATACCCGCGACTCCGCCCATGAAGTCGATCAGTCGGGATATCTGGATGCATGTTTGTTACTCTTTCACGCAAAAACGGCTGAATAGATCGGGTTGAAATTTGGTACAGAGATAGATTATGGTCTGAAATAACATATGGGCTACTATTTATACAAGCTAATACTCGCGGCTTCGCTCGCGAAGTCGATCGGTCGGGATGTCCAGATATTATGTTTGTTGCTATTTCACGTATAAACGGCTGAATGGATCTGGCTGAAATTTGGGACAGAGATAGATTATAGTCTGGAGTAATATATAGGCTACTTTTTATACAAGCTAATACCCGCGACTCTGTCCGTGGGAGTCGATTGTTTGGTAATCGTTTTTTGGTCATATCTCCAGTTCTACTTAACCAAATGCAACCAAACCTAAGGCAGATTTTATGTAAAATCAAGGCCTTTCTAATGAAAAGACGGCTTCAAAATTTGTTCAGCAGTTTTTGCCTCGATCACGAACAAACAGAAGTGTGGAGTGGAGAGTGGAGTGAACAGCGGAGTGGAAAGTCGAGTGGAGAGTCGTTTCATTAAAATAGACTTTGTGGCGATACCGAATTCCACGCGGGCGTAGCCGCGGGCGGAAGCTAGTGTTACTATAGTTATGTTAGGTACTTAAAGTAGCATCCGCCATGTATGCGGTAGAATGTAACTATGTGGTCTACCATGAAACGTACAAACGAAGCTGCAGACTAAAATTTCTAGCAATTTATACCATGAAATGCATTTATCAACCAGTCGGGCCCGACGACGGCATGTGACGCAGAAACGGGTGATGAAACTGTCGAAAGTCGGGCTGAACCCCAACATAAAGAAATCCGAAGTAACTTCATGGAACGTTACGTCTTTAGTCCGTATTTCATGTGGGTCTAAAATTACAGACGTACGTTTCATGGTAGCCCCCCGAATTCCAAGGACTAGAAATTACCTGAAGAGATTACTAAAAAATTTCCATATGCTCTGTTTGTTCTTCTTATCCATAGTGGTGTCGACGCGGCTAGCGCGGACCATCTCTGTCCAGCGAACAGCGTCTTGGAGCTCCATGAAACGTTCCTGAAGTTCAAAAACAAATCGGCTGTAAAATATTTAACCTTAAACATAATGGATAGCTAGAATTCCTGTTTACGCTTGGTTACGCTTTACTTGAGAACAACTTTACCAATAACGTCCTTATTTTCTTTTAAATTTTCTAATATACTGCAGAAGGTTCTTACACAAGTAAAAATTTAGAATTTTAATAATTTCAGAAATGTTACGACTATAATGTTGGGTTCCTAAAAACGATCTCTGTTAAGGTGAAACAAATTACAGCGCGGATTAAATTGGATACAATATGTAAAATATTTTTTTTTTATTAATACATAATGATGATAATGATCTTGCAAAAAATATATTTTGGCCATGCATAGCTTGTAAGTTGATTTACACTTTATTGTTTACTAGCTAAAGACGCTATTTATTTAGGAACTGTATTCGAAATTATCATTATTGAAGCCGTAACTCCTTAAATATTATTCAGTTGTTCTAGTTCGAGCGAATTAACTAATAACAAATTTGAGCATTTTTGTATTTTTTTTTTCACAACTAGTTTAACTGCAGAACTTTGATATTGCCAGTAGGTTGTGAAGGTCAGACGGCAGTCGCTTCACGAAAAATATCCAGGTTCTTCCGCTTCGCAGTAAAGACTGAAAAGCCGACCCCCAACTGAGTTTTATTGATGACGAGTATTTTCCTAGGTAATGGTAAAAGAAATACCGAATAAAGCATACCTTGTACTGATTTCGCTCCATTAGCACCCTAGCCATCTCAACGCGAGTGAATCTGCGTCGCTGAGCCATAGGGACGTCGGCTTCATCTTCGTTCTCGCCACCACCAGCGTTCGTGCTAACCGTTTCCTGTCACATAGTCATACAACTAAGTACTTTAGAATTAATACTAGTATGGAAGGAATTAGTAGGGATTCAGTTTGGTGTGATGACTGGTAATCGCCACAAAGTTAGCAATGTGAACATTTCTATACAAATAAATTAAATTAGTGTTTATTTGTAACATTAAAATAGTTTAATTAATTGCATTTTAGGAGTGTATGTGATTCCCTTAGCCAGATGGACCGACGACCTGAAAAAGGTAGCTGGGATGGGCTGGATGCGGAACGCAGAGAATCGGGTGGTTTGGCGTACATTGGGTGAGGCCTATGTCCAGCAGTGATTGATTGATTGACAGGCTAATTGATTGATCGATATAAAAAAAACTATTTTGTCTGTTTATTTTTTTGTTCTGAGTAATCTTAGTGGCTGGGCCGATATTGACGGCATTTATACTGCAGATAGCTGATGTTATAAGTCGTACTGATCGTAGTTACTATGCTAATATTTAAACTTGAATACGTCATGATTTGGTCCAAGTATTCACAACATAGGTACAGAAATAGTACCAAAGTTCCGTTCGCATCTCGTTACATTCCAAGAATATAATACACATAGCCCTTTGTTTTGTATATCGAGTTTTATAAACAATATGCTCTGTAATGTGCGCGTAGGCATTTATTGATCAAACTTAAAGCACATCGGACCTATTTTTTTATATGAAACACTTTTAATAAGCGTATTTTGTGTAATATGTGTTGTGTGTGAAGTGATAGTGATTGAGAATACATTTTTTTGCCATTGAAGAATATTTACAGGTACACATTTATTCTTTGTTGATAGACGTTTAGTTATAAAATTACTTTATATTCAAGAGAGTAACGTGTAAGTTTTCATGTGCCTTGATTATAAGGCTGAGTTCTCAATAAAGACGAGACAAACTATTGCTCTACAGAAACATATTAAGTGTACGCACGCTTAGAACAAAAAAAAGTTTTCTAATTACTAAGTCACTTTGAGATACAACTGTCTAAAGATTCATCTTATGCAGCTACGAATAAGATAGAGACAAATTGACACTACTTTGAGTGTCATGAGTTGTGAGAAATGTAATCTTGCAACTAGCACTATAGTCGCCTATAATAACAATCGGTTTACCCTACCTTCAAATGCCGGACTTCTTCCTCCAACTCAGTGACTCTATCTCTCAGTTTCTCCCTCGCCGAACTCAGGTTGCTGACCTCTTCTCTCAAGATCTCCAATTCTCCCGTAAGCTCATCAACTTTTACTATTAGATCGTCTTTCACGACATTTAACGCGTTCTTCGTAGCTAACAGCTCGTTGTTTTCAAGAATAAGGTTTTCCACCTCCTTGCCCATTCCTATCAAACAGATAATGAATTATTGTGTTAATACGCCTGCATGGGGTTTGAATGTATATTGGCTTATTGTCATATCATTATATCATGAAAATTTTGACTCTATTCAATAAAAAAATATCAAATATAATATTTATGTGATTAATACAATTTAAAAAATATGATCTTAACTTGTGTTTAAAAGAGTTATTTCAATTTTATTGCAACAAAGAAGTTAAAAGGAGTGTCACCTCTTATATCTGAGGTCTTGCATACTTACTTGCATTTTTCGCTTGTAAGCGATCGTTAGGCGGGTCACACACTTCGCCGCATGTGATAGCAATAAAAATTGGAGCTCGTAAACAATAAAGCGATCAACAGACATTGTATTAAATAAATAACATTATATTTATTGTTCAAATTGCTATAAAATGCGACGCAGTGTGTGAGTCAGAAAATATATATAAATATATACCAAAATGCGAAGTGTTTACCGTAGCAAATATAAAGATTATTTCCAATATAACAACTATATTAGTAAAATAATGAACAATTTCCAAGTTACTCACCGAAATAATTGTCGTTAACTGCAATCATGCGTTGATGCGAATTGTTAGAACGCATGGAAATAGAACGTACAGTATTAGTGTATTAAAATGTGATACATATTTTATGATTATGAATAATAATAATATACGCTCACACACGACGCCACAGTTTCTTTACTTAGTAATGTCACATAACAACTGTGTTATGTACTTGTTACTTAAACTTTTTAGAAACTGACTGAGGCTACAAAAGTGATTCCAACTTGACGTCACTTTGGTAGACATGGAACTGTTTATTGCATGAAAGCGATAATGAAGTCATTTCTAAGTGAAGCTAGGCTTCAGGCAAGCAAGTTTACGTGGACCGGAACCCCCATGCGGTGCTCCCCGGGTAACAGAGACGGCAGCGCCTCCCACTTGCAGGAGAGACGCTGCCGTCTTCGACCAACTGCGGTCTAGGCGGGAGTGGCCCCGTATAGGTTTGCTCGAAGGCTCTCCACGTATCTCTCTGACTGGCAGAGGCACAGTGGAGGGTAGACAATGGGGCGGGCTGGATCTCGGAGCGACCTACCGGTCAACCAGACACGGTGGCGTAATGCTCGCCCACCAATTCAGGGGGTAAGACGGGGATACCGTGGTTGCCAAACCCGAGGGGGCCATTATGAAGCCAAAAATGACCTTGGGTCAGCCGGGGTGCGAGGGAAATGCCTGTTACCAATGGCTGACGTGGGTGGTATCCGTGAGGAAGAAAACGTTTCAGGCAAGCTTATTCCTAAAAATCATAGTAACCGTCATATTATAACATTTTTAGCGCTAGAGCTTGAAAACGGAAAATACAAGCTAATCAATAAAATGCGCATAGAAGCGATATTAACCGATGACTGATTTCGGTAAACGGCAGACAACTAGTATTATGTATTAACAATGCATTTGTCAATGTAAGTGTATTCTTCCAGGTCCAGTCTTACTGAATGCCATGTCAGCCAAACCCGTCCGGACATTTTTGCGTGATAAAGTAACGTTCCAACAAATTTATAAGGTCAGTTCAATATTTTTAAACTTATAGACATACAGTGGCCAGGTGTATGAGCGATTAATGAAGATGGTATGTAGGTACGTTTAAGTTCAAACTTTTATGGAGCACAGGAAAATTCATTTTCATTATGACGTCATTCATTTGGACAGTTTTTTACTTCCGAAGAAAGAAGCAAGAAAATATACATATTAATAATTGGCAATCGAGTAAGGGATAGGATTTCTTTTTTACGAAATCATCCCCGTGCGAAGTCGGACCATTTTATTAATTCATCTGTAGGAAAGAGATGCTAAAATTATAATTAAAAAAATTCCGTTGCTTCATAAAAATATCGGCACAATGAATATTGCACACGAGTGCTATTTAATTAAATAATAAGCTGGTATGAATGTATATACAAAAGCCAGCATAAAGCTTTAATTAAAACATACATTATTATTATTATGAAAAATTCTTAGTACAGTGTTAACCCAGAGTTGAACTGCTTGTTGTCAAATATTGTTTGAATAGACACGAAGAATTCATATTGTATGACTCTCAGCTTGAGTCGGACAAATAATATTTACTAAAACGAAATGTATATATTCAGTAGAACAGCAAAAATTAGACAATGACTCAGAATACTGATCTAAAATTACTTCTACTGGCATACTGATACCAATTTGTAGTAGGTACATAATTATGTATAAGAAACACATTTTCCAGAATAATATTTAGTAGGTATAATTTAGTTGAACAACTTTTTTCTCATTTGCAGTACTCAATACTGATTAAAAAAGGATTGTTGACTGTTCAAATATATTCGAACCTTTTAGATAAGTACTTAAAATAATATAACTTTCTTCACCACCCATTTCCATTTAATGATGTTTGATTTGCGATATACTGAAGCATTTTAATGCTAACTTAGGCTTTTTCTACTTTAAACTTTTAAGTAAATCACAAACAAACGTTTAACAATTAAATATAAGTACTCTCCAATTAAAAAAGGGTAGCTGGGACGGATTATATGCTGAAGGCGGATGATTGGGGCATATGACAAACATTGGGAGAGGCCTATGTCCAGCAGTGGACTGATATAAGTTAATTGACTCACTTATACTAATGTCCCTTCTAATACCTTGGTTCAAGTACTTATTAAGTTTTGCGGGAAGCGATTCGTTTTAGTATAATTTATTTACGATAAAGCCACACCTTAGAAAACGACAATACGTTTACGTGGACGCTAGGCAACAAATGTGCACGGCACTCACCAGATGATGCATATTCGCCAGGGTGTACCCAACTACCTGTAAAAAACATCATAATTAAGACGGTAATATACTAGTACATATAAGAGTATTATCTATTACTGTACGTCTGGAGTGGCGTCGTGTCACGTAGCGTACGGCCGCGTGGCGTATTATGGCGGATACCTGTTCCTTAGTGCATATTAGCACAGACTACCTAGTCGGTGTATTATAAAATAAATAAAAAAGCCTTTATTTCCCATTACCCTTAACAATAATCTTAATATAACAGTAAGTTTCTATTTGTATGAATTTGAATTTTGTTAGTTTCTCTTATAATCTAGGTTAGTATTTCACTCGGGGGTATGGGCCCCTCCTCGGGTGAAGGCCTCCTCCAGTTGCTTTCAGTATTCTCTGTCATTTGCTATGTTTTGCCACTCATCACCTGCTGTATCGCTTAGGTCGTCAGCCCATCTTCTTTTTGGTTTGCCTACTTTTCTTTTCCCTATGGGCCCTTTCCACTTAGTAGTTTTGGCTGTCCACCTGTCGTCCTTAAATCGTGCTACGTGGCCAGCCCATTGCCATTTCAGTTTTAGGGCTTGTGTGAGGGCATCGGTTACCTTTGTTTTTTGTCTTATAGCTTCGCTTCTGACCTTATGTATTCTCCGTATGTTCAAAATACTTCTCTCCATGGCCTTTTGTGTTATTTGAATCTTTTGTTTAGCTCTAGCCGTGAACACCCAACTTTGGCAGCCGTACAGCAGGCAAGGTAGTAGACAGGTATCCATCACGGTCTTCTTCATGGTTATAGAATAGTCTCCTTTTAAAATTTCTTTAAGAGACCAGAATTTCTGCCATGTGATATTTGCTCTCCTTTCAACTTCGTCTTCATTGTTTGTTTTCTTAAATGAAACTTGTTTACCCAGATAGGTATAGATATCGACATAATCTATTGTGTTATTTCTTACCGCAATCGGTCTTTCCTTACTGTTTATCATTATTTTGGTTTTACTGGCATTCATTTCTAATCCTACTTCAGAGCTTGCTTCGTCGAGTGAGCGTAGCATTTCTTGAAGGTCTGTTGGGGTTTCTGACATTATGACTATGTCGTCTGCGAATCTTAAGTGTGTTAAGTTGCGGTTGTTAATTCTTATACCTTTTCTTTTCCAGTCTAGCTTTTGAAATATATTTTCTAAAACAGCAATAAATAATTTAGGTGACAATGGATCGCCTTGTCTGACTCCCCTTTCAATCTTTATTACTGCCCCTCTTGACTCTAATTTGACTTTGCTAGTACTGTTATTATATATATATGTAAGCTTTGTACACTGTATGTTGTATACGCAGCCTAATGTACGAGTATGTGTACGCCGCCTGAGGACGCGAGACATGAAGAATGACATTGACATTGACACTACTGAATATAAGAATTTAAGCCTACACGTGAAGTGATTTATTTCTCATTGTATAAAAGTAATGAAAAGAAATAATTTTCATAAAATAGCTAGTTTAACTTAGTAAAGTAATTCCGTGTTCATCTACTAAATTATTGGAAGTAAAAAACCTTTAATTGTCGATTTTTCTATTTTTAGGTTAGTAGATTCACAACGTGTACCTAATTATTTTTAAGTGTTATGTTACAATTTGATAGTAACAATAAATATTTCTATTTTTAGATAAATCAAATTGTGCGTTATTTACTCCAGTATCATCTAACATATTACAAATCGACAATTGTCAGAGTTGTTTGGATAATAGTAGATCATGAAAAGATTACAATTTGAAGTTGAGCTGGCGGCAGATGAAGACCCGAAGAATAACATTTTGATTATAAAATCAGTAACAAAAGAAGATGGAATCACATATCTCATACCACCATGGTTGCAAGCAGCGAAATGTCACCCTCAATTGATAACGTTACCAGAATTTTTGAAACTAAAAAAAACATTACAGAGAAGAGGTCATAATAGAAAGATGTGGATGTCCATGCCTAGTGATATTTTAGCATTTTACATGGATGATGCTGAAAATATGGTAATTGATGGTTAGGTATTTATTGGAAGAAAAGACTCAAGTCACGAGACAATCCATTACAGATGGAAAATTATTGGAGATTTTAGAGAAATTAAGTGATAAACCCAATGTCAACAAAGAAAAACATTATAACAAGTTAAGCAAATTAAATGAAAAATTTGTGCTAAAGAAATTTGATAACAAAATCACTAATGCCAAACAATGGTTGCAAAATTTTGAAAGTGAATGTACACGATTTGATTTAAATGATAATACAGATAAAATTAGTGCTTTGAGATTATTTTTGAATGACTCAGAAAGTGACTGGTATGAGTCTATGTTAATTAAACACAGTTTAAACTCGATGTGGCAAATATGGCAAACAAGTTTCCTAAACATATTTGCAGATAAAAGTTGGTCGTCTGTAATGTATGCATTGAGTTTCAAACATATAAATGGATCTCTTCTGGAATATGCATTGAAAAAGCAGAGATTGTTACTCGAGTATAATAGTGATATAGATACCAGAACTCTCACCGATTTAATTGTAACAGGATTACCAACCTACATTACAAGTAAACTAGATAGACAAGAGGTGACCGACCCAACTCTTCTGTTTAGTGCCCTACGGATGCATGAGAATCAGAATAAATATGTACAAAAACATTTTACTGAAAAGAAAAGTTCTACAAAAACAGAAGCTGAGTATAAAAAAAAAACACCTTGTCAAATATGTTACAAGATGGGAAAGAAAAATAGATTTCACTCTGAAGATTTGTGCTGGTTCAAAGACGACAAGAAAAGTAATGACAGTGTAAAACACTGCAAAAACTTGATGCTGGAGGTTGATGAATTTCAGGATACAAAAAACTAAAGATTCCCCCACTAATAGATGTTGAGGTTACACTGGAAGACACATTGAAATGCACAGGTATTTATGACCCTGGCTCAAATATAACCTTAATAAATACCAAATTAATAAAAGTAACAAATTCAAAGAAAAATTACATAGAAAGTAAATTCAACACAATTTGTGGTGGGGGAAAAACAACAGGTTTAATAAAATTAAAGGGAAAAATACTGAATATTGAAAAGGAAATAAATGCTTTTGTTTGCCAGGATAAAAATTTCACTCATGATTTACTTTTGGGACTGGATACAATAAAGCAGTTTGGATTGACCCATGATAGGAATTTAAACATCCAACTACAGAAAGATGCCAACCCAAATGAAAATAAATATGTCAGCCCCATTAAAGAAAAAAAACTTAGTAATCAAGAATTTGAAACAAGAGAGTTTAATTATGAAATAAATTTCAATGAGGGCATAGATGTGAATAATTTTGATACAGATACTACTTATTTGGAACATGACCAAAGAATGAAAATTAGTGCATTATTAAACAATTATAAACACATATTTGCCAAAGATAAATATGATGTAGGCCAAGTGAAAAACTATGAAGCATTTATAGACCTACAAATAGATAAATTTTGCTCAAAGAGACCATATAGATGCTCGTTAGATGATAAGGAAGAAATTGAGAAGCAAATTGCACAACTGCTAAAGAAAGAATTAATTGAGGAATCATATAGCCCATTCGCAGCACCTGTAACATTGGCATTCAAACGGGATGAAGGAAAGAAGTCAAGATTGTGTATTGACTTTAGAGATCTTAATAAGATTATTACTCCACAGCCACAGCCGTTTCCTCTAATAGAAGATCTAATGGTAAAAACCACAGAAAAGAGAAGTAAGTAGAAATGGTAAGTAGGCGTGGCACGCGTGCCACTGGTACGCGTAGCTTTGCGTATATAGAAAAAAATTAAAATTTTGACGCTTAGTCATGTCTAACATGACATTTTAGATGGTAGTCTTGCGGCAGCTTATATTAATATTATATTATAGCAAATATGCCTTATTGTTCAATACTACAATGTAAAAATGACAGTAGGAAAATAAATATCAAGAACGGAGGTGTTTCATACCACCGGTGAGTACAGATATAGTAGATTTTCTAACAAATATTATAGAATTCCGTTTAATTAAAATTCAATCATAATTTAAACCAATATCACCTTTGCTGCTTAACAATAAAGCTTGTTTTGAATTGCACATATAATTTTCAGAATTATGTAAAATTCTTCGCTATTCAATTAGTGAGGTAGTCAAATTGGATGACTGTTTTATCGATATCTACATTTTATGTTAAAGTTCTTAGACAAATTTACAAACAGTTTTGAAATGGTTTTTAATACTTATTTAAAATACTTTTAGGTTTCCCAAAGACGCCGCTGTCAAAGAGAAATGGATAGATGCAACTGGTAGAGTTGGTTGGATGCCAACAACATTCAGTACCATATGCTCTGTACATTTTTCGGAAATCGATTTTCTTATATCTAAAAACGGTTTAAGATTTACCAAACCTACCGCAATTCCAACTTCTAGAGTTGTTAAGTTTTTTAATAAGGTAAGTAAATATTTTTTATAGTAATTCTTTCACAAAATAAATGAAAGTAACCATAAAATTATGTAACCTCTTTTATTTTAAGATTCTTTTATTTTGCTTGCTTTGTTTGTGATCTAGCAACTGAATTGAGACAAACCTATCTTGTTTGGGCTCATTTGTATTGTTTAGATAAACTCTCCGATGGCAACATCGGTCGAATGGTATTCAGGATCTGATCATGCAATAGAGAGGTGCCCATAGGAACTCCTTTTTTATATATTTAGTCCACCTGATTGACTGCACCCCGCCTGATGGTAAACTGGGGTGGAGTCCAAAAAGTAGTCACCATTCCTAGGGGATGCCCCCACAAAAGTAATTTCTACCCAGACGGCCTTGACAGATGCTTTTTCTCGCCCCGCTTAAAGAACCTGGGATTGTAAGAGCAAACTGAGGAAGGGAATACGTGCGAAGGTAAAGCATTCCAATTCTTTATCGTACGACAAAGGAAGAAATCACCGAATTGCTTTGTTTTGCGATGGTATGGACTGCACTCCTACACGTGTTGTTAAGGATAGGAAGCGAGAGGGGGTAATCAGTTGGAATAACTGATTGGAATACTTATCATGGTACACACGATAAAACGCTGTCAAGGAGGCTTTGTCCTAAGCTAAACAAGATTATACTATATTGTTTCAGCTACAATATTCAAAGGATAATAATTTAGATAGTTGTCACTTAACGCCACCAAATAAGAAGAGGAAATCGATTGAAGATTTCGAATGTGAACCTTTCACAGATAAGAAAGAAGAGATTCCTGTGCATCAACAGTCTGAAATATTTGAAGAGATAAAAGAAAATATAGTTGCGAGTGGATCTTCGAGTTCATCACCGAATAAAAAGAAGTTAAAAGGCCAACTAAGATTCTGCGAAGATAGAATCAAAAGACAACGCTTAAAAATAAAAAGGTTGCAATCGACTAACAGGAGGCTTAAAAATAAAATTACTAAAATAGATGAAGTATTAGTCAATTTAGAAGAAAAATTTTCCATGTCTAAAGAAAATTTGGATTGTTTAAAAAATACAAATTTAGAGGTACTTATCATTTCGTCATTAATATTCTTGTATATTATGTATATTTATTATTGAAATGCATTATCTAATGTACCTATTAATAATTATTATTTATTTTTAGGTACGAGAATTGATTGCACGGGCAGTTAAAAATACTGAGTCCGGGGTAGTAACAAGAACTAAATACTCACCAGCACTGCGCAGCTTTGCTTTAACTCTGCATTATTACTCTCCTAGAGCTTATGAGTATGTGCGTAAGACTTTCCAAACAAGTCTGCCCCATACACGTACCTTGAAAAGTTGGTACGCCAAAGTAGGAGGAAATCCAGGATTCACAAGAGAATCATTGTCTGCTTTGAAGCAAAAAGCAGAGTTGGTTAAGCAACCATTATTGGCCACATTAGTCATGGATGAAATGAGTATTCGTCGTCGTGTGGAATGGGATGGTCGCAAATTTCACGGATACGTTGACATGGGTACGGAAATAGAAGGTGATCACTTAGCGGAGGCCAAAGAAGCGCTGGTATTTTTGGTTACTGCATTAAACAGTAACTTTAAAGTTCCTGTTGGTTTTTTCCTAGTAGATGGTGTAACTGGACAACAACGCGCTGAACTTGTTAAAATATGTTTAGAGTTAATTCATGAAGCTGGTGTTAAGATAGTTGCTTTGACTTTTGATGGTTGTGCATCAAATATATCTATGGCAAAGCACCTTGGTTGCTCATTTGAAAAACAAAACATATCTTTTGAGCATCCTATTACCAGAGACCTGATAGTTGCGATTTTAGATCCCTGCCATATGATAAAATTATTACGCAACACGTTTGAGATGTACAAAACTCTCATAGATAGAGATGGCAATAAAATTCAGTGGCAACATCTCGTCGAACTAAACAAATTGCAGTACACAGAAACCTTCCATTTATCAAACAAATTGAGAGACCGGCATATTAATTTCCAGAATGAGCGAATGAAAGTTAAGTTGGCTACTCAACTTTTTAGCGAGAGTGTCGCAGATGCTATTAAATTTTGCCGACAATCAGGCATAAATTCCTTCCAAGACAGCGAACCTACGGAAAAATTTTTGATTATTTGCAATAATGTTTTTGATATATTTAATTCAAGAAACTTGCATTCATACAAATTCAAGAAAGCTCTAAATGAAAGAAACGCAATCAATATCTTTGATTTTTTAAATGAAGCATCAGAATATATCCAAAATTTAAAAATGGAAAACGGTACACATTTAATTAATAGTCGGCGAAAGACTGGGTTCTTGGGTTTTTTGGGATGTATTAAAGCATTGGAACACTTATATTCAAGCTTAATACAAACAAAAATACTGATATATTTACCATATCATAAACTAAGTCAGGATCATTTAGAACTTTTATTTTGTAATATTAGGTTACATGGTGGATCAAATAATAATCCCACTGCCAGACAATTTGTTTCCGCGTATAAGAAAATGTTAATTCACATAGAATTGAAGGATACAAATAATGGAAACTGTATAGCATTAGAACAAATATCTATCCTTAACTGCACATCAGCAGTTGAAAGAATAAATAAAAGTATAGCTCAAGATGTGTCACATGCTGATCAAATTGAAGATGAATTGGAAATTGAAGAACTAGGAGCGCATTTTTCTGACTTTAGCATCCAAGCGATAGGTCATATTGCTGGTTACATTGCCCGAATATTGATAAAAACAATAAAATGTGACGTTTGCGTCAGTGCTTTAGTGACACATCATTTTCAACCCTTTCACAATTTTATTATCGCTAAAGATCAAGGTGGGTTGATATATCCTTCACCAGATATTGTGAAAATCTGTCAAGTAGCGGAAACTTGTTTAAAAAGTGTTGAAATTAGAGGTTTTCGCAAGGAAATGGCGATAAACCTAATAATGAGAAAGTTTGTTGGAACTCTTTTGTTCCAAGATATTGCATCACATCAATTAGGTGAATTTCCAGCATCCAATCATTTGACCGATTTAATGAAGGCAGTAGTCGAAAAATACATAAATGTTCGCATACATCACTTGCTGAAAGTAAAACTCAAACCTTCCAGGCGCCAGTTTTTGAATAAGTATATACTATTCCAAGGACAATAATCTCACAATCAAAACAATCAAAAGGACAAAACTCATCATAATATATCATCTATATCTATTATCTATATCTATTCTATATTATCCATATATATATAATTGCTTGGCCTGATGACTGACTGACTGACTGACAGGCTGACAGACTGACAGACTGACTGACTGACTGATTCATCAACGCAGAGCCTAAACCGCCTACAAATTTGAAATTTTGGCAGTAGATGCTTTTTATTTTGTGGGCTTCCACTCAAAAATGATTTTTAGAAATTCTACTTCTAAGGTGGCAAAATAAGCGATGAACGTTTTTATGAAAGTCCGTCATTTTCACAGTTAGACGCATGAAATTTCATACACCTACTTCTGATTAGAAATAAATTACACCCCTAAGGGGGCAAATAGGTGTAGAGACGAGAAGTCTGTTATATGGAAAGTGTTTAAGTTTTGAAGTAAGTCGCATGAAATTGTATATTATTAATGGCCCGGTGGGTGTTGGTGCAATCGGATTATAAGATTTTCTTAAGAATTTATATCTAGTGTTAAATGTTGAATGAATACTTGTTTAGCATAACGTTTAATAAATTCTGAATGCCCCAGTATTTTTAATTTTCCTACACAGTTAATACTTTTTGTATAATGATACTGCAAAGTCAGTTTAATTCAAAACCCGGCGATAACTGGGACGTTATATAATATATTATGAATTTGATATGATGCAGGGATAGACTATAGTCTGGCATAACAAATAGGCTGCATTTTATCCCTGGAATAGATTCCCATGGGTTCCGGGAACGGGATCACAATTCCACGCGGGCGAAGCCGCGGGCAATAGCTAGTATTATAAATATGAAAGTTTGTAAAGATGTTTTTATGTTTGTTACTCAATCACGCTCTAAGGGCTGAACGGATTTTTTTTATACTACGTAGGTGGCAGACAAGCACACGGCCTACCAGATGGGAAACGGTCACCGTGGCCTATGGACGTGTGCGATACTTAGGGTGTCACACACGCGCTGCCTACCCTGAAGGGAAGGGGGGAGGGCTAGGAAGGGGTGAAGATGGCTAGGAAGGGGTAGGGAAGCTAGGAAGAGGTAGGGAGGCTAGGAAGGGGTGGGGGAGGAGGGGTACAGTGAGTTCTCCCTACCCTACTTGCCGGCGGGAACACAACACGTTGGTTATTATGGCCGCGGTGTTCTGTAGGGCGGAGATGAGCAGTCCAACTGGACCCCAGTTGGACTGCTCATTTCGGACAGGAGATACCGTCGTGTCCTACCTCCTAAAAAGGATCTGACTAAAGATTGGTGCAGGTATAGATTTTAGTCTGAAACAACACAAAGGCTATTTTTTATTTATCCTTTGAATAGGTTCCCATGGGAAGCAGGTGTAAGAACAGAAATTGAGGGCCACCATTATGGCACTGTCGATGTATGTAATGGGGGGTCCCCATTGCATACACCGTTTCTGAGACCTTACCTTCAGCTTACCATCAGACGAGGTGAAGTCATATTGACGTGACCCATATAAAAAAAATTCGTGGGTGAAGCCGCGGGTAATAGCTAGTAGATCATAAATTACACACGCCGATTTGTAATCCTCTAACATTTTAGACTCAAAATCTATCGATATTGACCAATATTGTCATTATTTTTTGTCACGCACTGGCTTAGTTGCGGTCAAAATTTATAATGCTTCAAGGCAATGCCAACCTTATGTTATGGGTTTCAAGTTTCAAATAACTTTCTGAAAATATACTGACATTTAGTATAGAGAGAGAGAGAGATTATCTGAAGTTTTTCTTAAGTCAAAGTTTGTTTGATTCAAAATACGAAACGCCCTAAATATTTTTTTTATCTATAGCAAAGAAATCTCTAACACGAACTAGGAAGGGGTATTTTAGTTTAGCAGTATGCATAATTTAGGCTAATTTGGTATGGAAGATATGCGACAAATCAAAACAATTGTTTACTAGTAGTGCAATGTATTATTAACTGGTTGTATGTGTGAGTTTGGCGACAGCGGTTTCCCTTATGAATAGGTAGTATCACACTTCCATTGTAGTAGGTATTCTTTATTCCGTGGTAAAAACGATAAACTGTAAATATTTTACTACCCTTGATATTAATTCTGCTTTTTGGTCTATCCCATTAAGGATTAGCGACAGGAAAAAGACTGGTTTTGTTACACAAGAAGGTCATTATCAATGGACTTGCCTCCCCTTTGGATTGAAGACATCTCCGGCAATTTTCCAAAGAATCCTGACTAATATAATAAGAAAACATAAGCTGTCAAGTTTTGTGATGAATTACATCGACGATATAATGATATTTTCTAAAAATTTTAATGACCATATGAACCACTTATCGAAACTACTGAATGCAATTGCTGAAGAAGGATTCCGTCTGAAATTAACAAAATGTAAATTTGCAGCACAGTCTGTAAAATTCCTGGGACACATAGTAAAAGGTAATACAATCACACCTTTGAAAGATAACCTTAGATCTATAGCAGAATTTGCAGCACCACAAAACAAGAAACAAATAAGACAATTTCTAGGCAAAGTAAATTATAAAAATTTACTTACCTATAAATACATTCCGAATGCTACCATAACTCTTGATCCAATACACAATCTACTTAGGAAAAACATCAATTTCGATTGGTCAGCTGATTGTGAAAAAGCTTTCCAAACAATAAAAAATAATTTATGCTCCGCCCCAATTCTAGCTATTTTCGATCGAGAAGCGACAACTTTTATATACACGGATGCGAGTATAAAAGGAATTGGCGCTATACTGAAGCAAACACAGAAATGTGGAGAAATAAAACCAGTGGCATACTTCTCAAAGAAGTTGAATGAATCGCAAAAGAAGAAGAAAGCCATCTTTTTAGAATGCTTAGCCATTAAGGAATGTTTAAAGTTTTGGCAACACTGGCTATTAGGTAAATCATTCACAATTTATACAGACCACAAACCACTAGAAAATTTGAACATAAAAAACAGAACAGATGATGAACTGGGAGACATGACTCATTACCTATCACAATACAACTTTGAAATAAAATATAACCCAGGCAGAAGTAATACAGAAGCGGACTGCTTAAGCAGAAATCCTGTGTTAGAAAGCCACGAAAATGAAGAAGATAACTTAAAAACAGTAAATATTGTAAGGATTGAGGAAATATTGGAGGACCAGAACACAAATCAAAACATATGGAACAAACATAGTTTTATTATAGAAAATGGTATATATTACAAAAGGAACAACAATAAAAAGAAAATCGTTTTGTCTGAAGACTTCAGCAAGATATTAATAAAAAAGGTGCATGAGCATTTATGCCATGTTGGAATAAACCAGATTGAGTCAAAAATAAGACCTTTCTACACAGCACCAAATCTAATGGATAACATAAAACTGATTTGCCGTCAATGTGAAGTGTGTATAAAAAACAAATCACGATTGAATAGAAGTTATGGACTCATGTCACAATTAGGACCAGCAGAAAAACCTTTCCAAATCATGTCCATAGATACAATAGGAGGATTCGGTGGTAACAGATCTTCAAAAAAGTATCTACATTTGATGATGGATCATTTCACACGTTATGCTTACATTTTATGCTCGAAGACCCAACTGACTAAGGACTTTATAAAACTGGTAGACCAAGTAGTCAAGGATAATGAAGTTGAAATATTACTCTCTGATCAATATCCAGCACTGAATTCAAAAGAGTTTAAAAAATATTTAAAGGATCACTCTGTTAATTTAATTTTTACAGCAGTAGATGCTCCCTTTTCGAATGGCCACAATGAGAGGTTGAACCAGACGCTGGTAAATAGAATTAGATGTGTCCTGAATAGCAAAGAAAAAAGAACAGCTTGGACAACCGTGGCAATGGATTGTGTGAAAGCCTATAACTCAACAAACCACACAGTGACAGGTTATTCACCTCTATATCTGTTAAGTGGGGAACCAACCGATGTACTACCAATGGATCTAATAAAAAAACAAATGGAACCCGGAGAACTGGAAAAAGACCGTCATACAGCATTTCTCAGATCAAAAAAATCACATGAAGTGAACAAGGCTATTTTTGACAAAAACAGAATAAAGTACAAGTTTCAAAAAGGTGATATGGTTTACATAATGGACTGTAATAAGTTAAACAGATCTAAAATGGATGAACTAAGAATAGGTCCTTTTGAGATCGAAGAAATAATATCAGATTCACTATGCAGAATCAACACTGGAAAGAATAAAAAGTCCTTGGGATTGTACCATGTGACAAAGCTCATTCCCCAGTTGGATGATCCAAATTAGTCCCAACTGATTGGCAAATTCAAATTCAAATTCAAATTCTTTATTTTTCAAAATAGTGTAACGTAATTACATCTTTTTGACGTCAAAAACTACTTAATACTAAGTTTACCACCGCTTCCTAGGCGCTAGTGGAGAAGAAACGGCGCAACAAACTCCACTGCTGCATTTTTGAGGCACTTTTGAGGGGGGGAGATGTAAGCTTTGTACACTGTATGTTGTATACGCAGCCTAATGTACGAGTATGTGTACGCCGCCTGAGGACGCGAGACATGAAGAATGACATTGACATTGACACTACTGAATATAAGAATTTAAGCCTACACGTGAAGTGATTTATTTCTCATTGTATAAAAGTAATGAAAAGAAATAATTTTCATAAAATAGCTAGTTTAACTTAGTAAAGTAATTCCGTGTTCATCTACTAAATTATTGGAAGTAAAAAACCTTTAATTGTCGATTTTTCTATTTTTAGGTTAGTAGATTCACAACGTGTACCTAATTATTTTTAAGTGTTATGTTACAATTTGATAGTAACAATAAATATTTCTATTTTTAGATAAATCAAATTGTGCGTTATTTACTCCAGTATCATCTAACATATTACATATATTTCAAAATATTTGTATATTTAGTATTGATATCCAGGGTACTTAGTGCCTCCCATATGGAATTGTGGCTTATGCTGTCGAATGCTGAGTCGGTGTATTAGTATTGTGAAAATTGTTCTTATGATGTCGATATCAAAACGTGCACGTTCATAATATTTGAAATTAATCTTAAATGACCATTACACCATAGACAAAAATTTGCGCTTCACTATTTAACACTAAAACGCCGCTCAATACGCTAAGTCGTTTGCTAGGCTGTAAGCCGCCACTCTGGAGGCTCTATTTGCAAAATTTGAATCATTTACACTGGTCACTTTACAAAAATACATTACAAAAATACATTTTTTATTCAGTAATCACTTAATTGTAAGGAAATAATAAAGGTCAAAAGCTTCATTTATTGCTACCGACACAATAGAATGTTAACGTTGCTATGGCCGAGGTCTAATATTGACTATTCGCGCAGGCGGGTCGTTCGAGCCCGGTCGCGCACCTCTAACTTCAGAAGTTCAATTATTTTCTAAAGATACTTAAAGCGTTGAGCACTGTTCAATCGTCAATCGTTTAATCGTCGGCTCGCTGTGAGAGGCTCGTGGCTGGTTCGCGAACCACGTACACGCTACACTTTTTGATTACAGTGCATGCAACGGTTACAGTAACTGCTCGCTGATGAGCACGCGGCTATAGTACAAACTAGATGAAACGCAGACTAAATGTGAAACTATTAATATAATTCGACCTCGTGGAATTTAGCTACAAGTTATTACATACGTAATTAATAATATAATTCTTCACCTGTGATATCCGTGTCTTCACCCTCCCCGACACCGGGGTCCACATCCTGAAACGCGAGTTCTTGGTACAGGGTGTTGCCGCTTCGCTTCTCGCTCTTAGTCTGAGATTTACCCATGTTTGCTACGTTAGGGGGCGCCACTGGCGATGTAGCCTGTAGAACAGATGCGTTGTTAAATAAAGAAATAAAATAAGAGCTACCGACGATACAGTATCATCTGAAAACACAGGTAAATATTTTTTATAGAGTAAAAATTAATAGTTTAAAAAAATTGCAAATTAACGTAGGAACGATATTTTTTATATAAATGAAAGATAATTAAATAGATAGATAGAAGACCTACTTAGGTATTTGGTATTATAGTACATGACAAGTTTCGGAGACAGACAATGGAACTATTCAATAAATGCCAGCAAATCGTCCGCGATTCCTGTTATACATTTAGGCATCGTTTATGCAATTTCATAACATAACATCACGCCTATACGTAGTCTACGTTCTAAATGGGCTCGCAGACGTAAGCAGTATTCAAGAACATTAGAAATTTCCTTGTTTAGTATTATTCAATCCTATGACTGTCGTATACAATGATATTATATATGTAACGTATTTTTTGAAGTTGGTTTCGTTTTTTTTTTATATAAAATACTTATTGATATGCAAACTTTCGAGATCGTAATATTTTTCAAATTTAGAAACATCATTTAGCTGTCAACACAATGGCGTGTCGTTTAGCCCTACGATCGTATATGCACGAAAATGAAATGTTATTCTGTTGATATAATATTATTATATGCAGTATTGTTGTCTGTGTCGTGCAAAGTGGAATGCATCAAATGTTATCAGTGCTCATCTGCGAAACACCGTGGTTGTTTCAAATACAACTTGAATCGCAAGTTTTTGATGGACTGTAACAATGTTAGCAGAATTCCAGCTGTTTGCCGATCCTTGTCTCAGATACACTATTTTACGCCGGGTCAAGACGTATTAGTGGTGAGAGAGTGTGCGTATGTTTACGACTTACCCTTTAAGTGCCTTCAATCAAAATTCAGTTCTATACATTACTCATACGTCTGCGAATGTACTGAAGATGGTTGCAACTCTACTCGTAACGTACGGCAACATTGGATGTTTGTAGTGTTTGCGCTATTGATAGCGATAATAATATAGTGCGGTGTAAATAAGCAGTACCTAATTTTGTGTTTATATTAATATACGATGTAATTATGTGGAAGTAATAAAGTTATAGCCAAAAGTTTTAAACTTGTTTAGTATTCAGTGAAACAGAACGTCAGACCGTGGATCAACACCGTTATAGAAATATAGCTTATTCATATTATTATTCTTATTTCTATTTCAAAAATGTTAAACCCATGATGACGCTGAGTAATATCTAATTCAAAGTTGATATATTTTATTCCTTGAGGCAGAAGTTTTTTACTTGTAAGCATTTTTTTGTCTTCTTTCCTTCCTTTTGGACAAACGTGATTCATCATAGACCACATCGTCGCTTACTACCAGGTAAGATAAGGTCAAACGTAAGCCTATCATGAATAAAAAAGAAGTATCTGTTCAAATAACATTTATAGAACAAATTTTGCATTGGACGGATACTGGATTGAGGCAAAAATAGCATTATGTTGCTGCGCCGGCTCCTGGAGTGAGACAAGAATAGGTACTTTACATAATATGGTAGTGGCTCCCTTGTCTCCCAAATTATCCTACGCAGCTAATTCATACTCTGACCGGTATTTTTCAGGAATGTGGTCGTATTTTTCAGGTGCTAATTTATAAAACAACGAATATCTGACATTCGTCTACGTTAGTTAGACAATCGAGCTTACATAGTAACATAACCAATAATATCATTGAACATAAAAGGGAACCCTTTTATATTTCAAGTTATAAGGGGCATTATTCTGTTTAACATCGAGTTCTGATCACAGTCGAAACGTAAGAAGTTGGTGAATTTAAATTGGGTAACATAGAAGAACGGTGTAAAACTAAACCAACTTATATAGTTATGGTTATGGTACGTTTGTTCAATCCGAATAAGGGGTAAGATTGATAGCGTAGGTACTACTGGTTGTTACATACATACTCCGTTACAGTACCCAGTTTTTGATTTCGCGTGAAGAAGAGTGAGTCCATCTAAGATGGGCTTACTTCTCAAGGAACTCTCAAGCTAATTGAACTTAGACAGATTCCCACTCTTCTGCCCCAGTGAAATGCCAACTCAAAATGCGAGTACAACGGGGCAAGCCTACCATGGTATTTAACTGAAGGTATATCCAACTAGATAAACTTACTAAGAACACGATTGTAACAAAATAAATATTTTATTAAAACATCACGTAAAATATAAAAAATACAGTGAATGTAAAAAAATGTACATATGTATTGGACAAACTATCATCACATCATGAAAATTTAATAAAAGCTTTGTATTAAAGTACGTCATGCAAAAATTACAGCGTATTTTTCATGTAACTATTGGGATTTTCACTACCTCTAAACGCAGGGCATTGAACGAAAACCAAACCCACATTTTATTGTAACAAAAGTTATCAACAGCAAGTTGCTGCCCGGGCGCGGGCAGTAATTCACATTATACTCGCACTTTAAAGAAGTAGACGATTTTGAGTCACTAACATACCTACTCAAAAGTAACATGAGCTTAACTCAAATTAGCACTCAACTGACTAAACCACGAAAAATATAATGTTGATGAAGATTTTTGTAATTAGATGGAGGCCAATTGCAACACCACTGCAATCGCACTTATATGCAATGTGTAAAATTACTTCAATGCTTCGGCACTCCTTGTGTATAAAGCTGCAATGTGTCCATCGCTTGTATGGGTCTGTCTGTGTCCGAACGCCATCGAAAACCCAAGAATTGGTATTGGGAGAAAATGTATGGTTCTCGCAGCTGAGACGATCCTAACGTGATACGATTCTTACGATTCCCATAGATCTGTGTGCTGTAGCTAATGATATTAAAATAAATGCAAAACAAAAGTCATTTATCTAAAAAGAAAAAAAGAATTGGTTAATTTCCCACCTGACTCTGTTGTGTAATAGCATCGGTTTGATGAGCGCATTCCACAGTTCTGATGCCAGCTAGATCAGATCCGGTGGGTGGTGATGGCGGTGATGACGACATGCTTACTGGGCTACCAGGCATGCTCTCTGTTTGTTCAACTGCGTGCATCGAACTTTCTAGAGACGCGAAGCCGAAGGATATTGGACCTGAGGAAGAATATCATGAAGTCGAAATTAAATTTAGTATATAGCAACTTACGCCGAATATCTACTATTGTGCTCGAGTTTTTGTTCTATGTTCACTGTAATACACCTCTTATCTCTTATCATTATGTTACTATTCTACTATGTGCTTGTAACACGCCAATTGTGTTTGCTCACAAAATTGATTATTCCATATCCTTTGACTATCGCAATATTTTTCAAATTGAAATAGCGAACGAAGGGGGAATGAGATGTAAAAATAAGGGAGAGAGGATGCTGCGGCATGCTGCTTCTCACGTTGATATAGCTAATCCTTTGTTGAGAAGGCGGCACATAGTCTGGTAGTTTCTCTCTCACTAGAAAATACCATATGGAACTCTACTTATGTTTTCTCACATACATACTTATCCAAATCAATACCAAGTAATACCTTCGATGTTTCATCCAGCACGTTTCAAAGTGGTTTAGTTCATACTACTCGCAACAAAACGTGCCGAGCGATATATGAAATCAAATAAGTACCAGAAACTTTTTATATTTCTTACATTTTATACTGCTGGCTGGAGTTAATTTAGAATATTGTAGCCCCGTTTACGAATAGGTAAATTTAGAGTTAGTACTGTATTCTTGGACACCGCGGTAACGTGTTAATGTGTAAGTAGTAGTAGGTACTTTAAAAGTATCTGGATTTTTTATGGATGTAAACACATGACGGGCTTACTCTAATTATCAGTTGATAGTGTACTGTACTGCATACTGTATAATACTTCTATGTGTGCGTGACATGAAGAAGGCTGACATAGGTGTGTACCTACCTACTACGAGTATACCGAGTCGCACCGACCGACCCACCTGTTACGTACAGTCCCGCACACATGTGGCGAGCTAACTTATTGTTCTGTATTCACTATGTTAACGTTCTCTTCTACACATCAATTAGTTTACACCGTCGGTAATTGGCGAGTTCCTGGCCATCTGCCCTCGAGCATCTTATAGCCTTTAATTAGACTTGTACCTATATCACGTGTAGACGAACGTACGCTCGCTAATTGAAGGACCTACCTAATCAATACGGTGCACATGTAGCGTTTGTATGATTTCAATCTAAGCAATCCAAAAAAATAACGAATGCATTGTGGCATTTTAGAGCGCACTAAAGTGAAGATGCGGATGTTGGTATTGCATTCCTTCGACTTCGATTGTTTAGATTCCTGTTATGGCCGCAGTGGCAATCTATCCGTGAGACTACTGGTATTTTCATTAAAGAAGATTAAGTTTGGATTATGCAATAATCATTGTTGACCTACCAGTTTTCTATAGGTACTCATTTCAGTATTATTTGCGACCACGTCCTTAAAAGCTCTCGAGACCAAATAACACAATTCTATTAAGATTAGGTACAAAGCTATGAGATTTGGCAGTCACATTAAGATTCTCTAGAGCCCAAACCCAACACAAGGATGATTTTTTGACGGCCACATGCAGATATTATGTTATTTCAATACTCTAGCGATCTTAATAGTGAACCTTTGAAGTGACATAATGTACCTATACCTACTGTGTCATTTTTCGCACTTTCTGATTAGTGCACATCTTGTTGCAGAAGTTGCGTTGAAGAAGGCGAATAAGCTCGTTGTGAGTGACCGTTTTCAGCGCAAGTTCAGTATTTATCTTTTTAATATAAGATACTTGAATATAAAGTTAAATAGTTTAAATTGTATTGTCATCAGAACTAAAGAACTTCTGCCAAACATCAGACAAATCAGACAACTAAAAGGGGTTAAAATTTCAATTACTAGATTTGACCCAAACAAACAGGTCGAGTTACATAAAAATGTTTAATAAAAAAGTTATATATTATATATTCTAGCCTAGACTATAATCTATCCCTGTACCAATTTTCATTTCGTGACTGGCTAAAAAATATCCTAACATCTTCACAAACTTTCCCATGTAATTATTAATATATACTTTCATAAAATTATTAATAAATAATAGCAGGAACACGCTCTGTAAGTCGAAGAGCACGTTTTAGCGGTGCGAGCGCGGTATTGCCTAATCCCGAACTGCCGGCTGTGGACAACGCCGTTGGTGATTAGGCAATAGAACGCCAATACCGCTAAAGACGTGTTACTCGAACTTGACCCTTGAGTGAATATTACCCAAGTGACATCAAATTTCGAAAGTTGAAAACTTATTATTTCTTTATTTAGTTGTGGTGATTTCGTAAACATTTTTGATCCAACTTGGTACATAAAACCACATAGTAAAGATATCTTAAGCTTTTTATAGCCGTTGCAAAAAGTGGCATTTGATTAGTTACGCACTATTGCACTATCACCAATGTAATTCAAGTGTGTGGTGTGGAGTGGTGTGTCCGATAATGGTTTGACTGACTCTCTCACTCAAGATGAAATATGAGTTCACAACTCACAACCATCAGACATTCCTTTTGAGGTTAGTAATTAGGCACATAATAGGATGAGCGTCAGTATTGTCACTAATCGTCGTTGTCAATACAACGATTGGCAAATTTGCAGTTAAATCTTCGACAAAGAGTTTTCAGCAGTTTCTGCGCGGAAGTCTTATTATTCATTCTTCGCGATAGCCTTGCTACCACTTACATCCGACTTAATCATAACTTACGAGAGGATGTTACGTCACAGAGACTCTTTACCGCACCGGTAAGACAGGCGTGATCTTAATTATATTGACCAAAAATAGCACCTACGGTTGTCGATAAATGAGGGGAATCGTACATTCGTAATAAATAATCATGTTTTTAATGTTAGGTTTTATATACATTTAAGTGCCAGAATATGATATAAAGAATTGAGAAGTGAGAAACAGATGGTAGCTATATTCATTATCAAAGAAAGGTGGGTAATGAATGCTATGACGTCACCTAACGTGTCCGCTACGCAGCAATAACGCACGAGTCGGCGCAAATGTTATACAACACTTGCAATTCGTATAATTTTTGTACATATATGATTATGTGTACATTGTGAATCTATTTGTTAAAATTTACACGTTACAACTTCATAAAACCAATTGAACAAAAGACTTACGTGGAATTTCTACATTTGTTACTGTGGTATTTGGATCTCATCTAACGCAGGTATTCGGGTACAGGATAAATTGATTTGTGGGGACTAGCAATAGAAGGGCTATTGCTAGTTCACACAAATCAGTTTACTCTGTACCTGAACTCTTTGGTGTACAGTAGTTACCTCTCACGTAGGTAGATAAATTAATTTATTATCCGTCCCTATCGTTAACTCTAATAGTTTGGTTAAGTTCGGTCCCTCCACTGCGTCAAACAAACTGCTGCCGAGCGTAAACAAAAAGATGTTGTAACGTTGATTCACAATTTTGTAACGTCGGAAACATCTGACGTCACAAAATTATTTGTTTATTTTGTCTTAATTGTATGTCCGTAGACCGTACGTTATTAAACTCATTAAATTCTGAGAATAATTGCATACGAAATTTATATTTTAAAAATGTAATACGCAACGATTTACGCGTAGATGTTAGAACATAAATACATATGCTTAAGTAATAAATAAGCATTCGGCCCATCTGATGTTAAGCGGTTACCGTGGCTTAGGGGAAAAACGAAGGGAACACAAGTCATATTTTCCAGTATGTACTCGTAAGATATGCGTAAGTGAGCAGCCAAGCCAGGGCCGACCTCGCAGGACATAGTATATACCTAGATAAGTTACTGAAAATATGCCAGCCCGGACGCACTCGAAAGCCGCCGGTTTACAGTAGAGGTATTCTATTCTATTCTAGAGACTGGTCTTATTTACGGAAACACAGCACTTTTTACACAGTATACCTATTTAACCGTGGATGCTTACCCGTCGAGGGGATGGTAGAAGTGAGGTCCAGAGTCGGATTACTATCAGATCGTGAAATATTACCTACTTACTGATTATTCCTATGGAGAAATTCTCAGTAGTAGCAAAAAGCGTTAAAATATGTCCGGTGAACAGCCATAGAAACGTCGATAATACTATTAGGACTAATAATCATTTGCCCTGTATTTACAGGTATAAGTTCGTGAAAACATTACCCTCCTTTCGTCGGCGGTTGGGTAAAAAAATTAAACCAACACGTTAGATTTTCCAGACGATATATTGGTTGATATATTGGTTGTCTGTTGAGTATTGCATTAGTTTCACGAAGTACAACCGTGTCGAGGCCGTTTGCGCTCTGCATGTGAACGAAACGAAGTCGACTCATTTGAATTTCAGGTATATACTAGATTAAGGCAGAAGACTGCGTACTTCTAATTTTATAAACCAAAACGCCCGATATCTAGTCTAGACCATATAACTATACATATACATCTATTCATTACAGCCGAGCGCAGACTAAAGATACGATAGTCTTAAGACAGACACTCTTTGTTTGCTTCCATAAAACTAAAAAAAAACAGCTCCTTAGAAATAATGCAAGGGTATCCCTATATTTCTAATCTAATAATACTTATTGTGTGTACGTACCACTAGATCTCATGGGGTTGAGTCCCAGCCTGCCCCGCACCTCGCCCCTGTCACTCGCAGTACTCATCAACAGTTTTGTTCTCTCCATATAATCCACATGAGTCTTGAACAATTCATTGTACCTCTCGTGTAGTTTCGTATATTCCTGTAGACAAAATATTTTATTTATATTTAAATACAATATGTTAGAAAACTAGTGTCCGATCAGTGTAGGTATATATAGGTTTCGATATTAGGTTCTGTTTATGTAATTCTTTTGGAAAATAAATTTAAAACTTGCATGGCAACACAATAGAGCCATTTGATTGTGAATATGAACTAAAAAAAATAAAATGAAACAAGATGGTGCAGCCAGCTAGGGGCGGAGTTGTGGGCCGCTGCGCCGCTAAATATTGGGTAATAATTATGGTCTAGGATCTTAGGTTCTAATAATGCATTTGTTTTTAAATTCATATAATATTATTGATTATGTATTTACCATGCCTACCCCCCTACCCTATCCTTACTGATCGATCACTGGTTTTGTTGCATACTGCATAACGCATTTACAATTGCAACGAAAATAAATGTGTTAAGATTTTTTCCTGATCAGAGATCATGAAGTAAAGTTTGAACTGGCTCCAAAGTATTATTAATTAATCCAATATCAAGCGATCTTCTCTAGGGCGCACCTGGTTATCCGGTGATGTGTAGGTACACGTACCCACTTCACCGGAAGTTTCATTGAGATAATTTTCTTTTTAAGCCCCACGTACAAAATAAAAAGGAGGAAGTAAAATTTGAATTGGCTCCAAAGTATTAGGTATCATATAGATTAATTATACTAAAACACTGAACAATAAAAGAGCAACACTATCTTATCTTCGCTAAATATCTGCCTTTCCTTATCAACAGTTATATCGTGTATACTATCAAGTAGGTACAAGTATGGCTAAGCAATCAACTGCACTCAAAAGACTGGGGTCGAATAATTATTTGGTTATATTTTAGAACAATTAAAACCTCTTGTAACCGGCTGCTTTAGAAAAACTGCTCACTGTGAATGTAATATGTTTATTAGTATTATACGAATTTTCAAAATATTATGAAATTTTAGATGCGAGTAAAAATACATGCCTAAAAATGTTGATTTGATTGCCGAGCTCTCGGACCCGGGATTTGATTCAACTATAAGAGGGCGGTGCTATTCACTGCTACTCAAGAATTTGTATTATTTGCCAATAATAAGAAACTTAAATTCCAATGAAACCAACCATGCCAATTATTTTCTTTGCTATTTTTTAATTGCTATTTCCTACGTCTTTCCAGTAGACAATACAAATAACAACCCACAGGTGATGTTACCAGAATAGACTCGTTTGGAAGTACCACTTACTGAACTATCCTAAAGCCTCGTCAATCGTCCTCTAGTTTTAATACGGGTAGATTCATAAGCCTCGACCTATAAAATCGTATTTACAAAACTAAGCTCTAAATCGGCATTGCTCTGCTGCGGCTAGAAGTTAAGCTACATTTTGAAGTATCACTTCAATTTCACTCAGATTTAACCTCTGATCAATAAGTGTTTTAATCTCAATCGGAAGCGAAATCGTAGGATTTAGGTTTCTAAATCTAGGTAGTTGTCCACTTGTCAACTCAAACCAGTTCGAAAAAATTAAGTTTTTTGAAATAGATTAAAATCGAGTTAGTTCGACCGCCCTCGGTATAACCAATTGACCCACTTTTGAAATACACTGTCCCTATAAAAAAATACGTTATTGGATTAGCAAAAGAGGATTAAATAGTTTGTTTATTTTCTTAACGGCCGCGGCACTTACAGCCGCTTAACTATTCGTTTAACTTCGTAGAACTGTACTTATTTAAGGCACATGATACAAAAAATATTTCTGATTCTTTTTTGAGACTACTGTTACTTTTTTCAGAGAAACTGTGCTAGTTAGGATCTTCCAGAAATTTAACATTGTAGGTATTTTCCATAACGTGGATGCGATGACATCAAAATAATATGGTACCAGTGCACGAATTTTGTACTTCGAAACATTCACGAAATTCACCTGATTAAATTATAAAAACATTATAATGTATTATATAATGTTATATTAATATTAATATAGACAACCAAAAACTGTTTTCATTTGTAATTCAAATCATCCGCTGTATTTTGGTATTCTGTTTCCAGGTTTTTTTATATTTCAATATCAAAATATAAATAGTTAGTTGCGTGTAGTAATTGGCTCAATGAAATTGTTGTACCTATAGTTGAGTCAATTTAATAGGCCACATTTGACGTTTGTCAGTTTTATATTCATAATGAGGTGACCTGTTAAAAAAAGGTCGATTAAAACGAATGAATCGATACGGACTTGAAAGATAATGTGAATTTTTAAAATCCTCAGGTGAATCCCTGTCTCATTATTATTTTTTCTTTCGTAAATTTAAGGAGCAAAATAAGACAAGTACATGATCTATACTTATAATAAAACTGTAGAGAGGTCAATTCTGTTCATTGAATATATTTACAAAATAACTATTGGGGGATGATTGGTGATCGATACTAATGCAAAAAATGCAATCAGTAATTTTTTTTTGTCACAACGTGGTTATTAATTTTATGATGATATTTCTTCACAAGTAATCATTGCATTCGATTCTACTTATCAGCTTTCGATTTTTAGAGTAACATGCCTAATTTTTAAAAAGAAAAAGGATTAACTGACACAATATTGTAATGACAAGGTAATGACGTTCAGTTCTATAAATCAAAAAATTGTTTATTATGTTTAGAATGGTTTATTGGTGAAAGCAAAACGTAAAATTACTTGTATCTGTCATTATTACAATAAATATGTAATAGTAATTGAAAAAAGTTAAGCAATTGTGCAGTTCTAACAAAACGAAAAATATATAATTTGATGCCCACCGCGGCGCGTCGCGTAAAAGGTTGCGATGTTCAATTTTGATGAATTGTCAAATGTGGCCTATTAAATTGACTCCACTATACCTACCTATATTTGAGTAATGTACTAATGTAATAGTTCAATGAAAGGTAAGAAAACAATTGATTTAAATGAGTATATTAGCAATTTTATGTTTATGAATCCATAATAGATAATACTTAATAGAATACTAAGCTTAACTGAACTAGCTTGTTATGGGTTCAAGAATGTGGATAAACAAAAGATAACTATGATTTTTTGGAAATACATATGTGAGTACATATAATATTATACACAGAAACCCGCAAATCAACGCCAAGCTACACATTCATACTGTATGCAAATATTTGCACTGAGCGGGAATCGAACCCGCGCCCTCCAACTTAGCAGTCAAGCGCTACGCCATAAAGGTCAATAATAAATCCATAAAATAGCGGTAGTTACAAATTACTAGTATTAACTTATAGTATCAACTGTATAATATATGTATCTACATGTACCTACATATCCTGCTTCCCCAATAATAATTGCACCGGGAAGAATTAACCCAGCGTATACATACTCTTTAAACTGCATACTTTCAATTAGTAAGCAATTGATTGCGTAACGGAATGATGGCAATGTTTAAAAAAAACACTGCACCAAAATGTGTAGGCAAACTGCTTTGAATAAATTTTTAACATATTTCATTTAATATTAAAATTTTTGGTTGGATCGGCCCACAAAGGTCTGTCGTCAGACGTCAGTAAAGCTATTTGGACCCTCGGTTCCAAATTACAAGCATAGAATGGAATGCAACCAAGACTAACGCTGTGATGATGTATGATTATGCAATCGAAAAACAAAACTAAAACAAATAATAAACAATGGTTACTCGTCGCTCTGTTTCTGTGCGCTTCACACGCTGACACGGCTAGTGGCATTATACTCATAGATATTACAGCAGCGGCTACAATTAAATACCTGGCTAGTTTTTTAACAGCGGTTCTTAAATTGCAAGTAGGGCCACAAAAAATGCTGTTTCGACTTACAAACCTAACTATAATTTGCATAGTCATGTAACATGAGATTCTTTCGTGAGCACCTCTAAGAAACTAAGACTGGTCTACGACATGGAACGACGAAATAACACACTATTTTAGGCACTGTGAAGACCCACAGTATTTTTTTAAGATATGTATAATGTATCGTATTTCTGCTGATATTTTAACTAAGACTCATTTTTTTTTAATGTCTACCTTATTATCGTTAAACATTCACGCGGCTAATTGCACCCAAAGCCTGCTGAAGTTTGATGCTTTTCATTATTTGGTTCAATTAGCTTTTTGGGAGCGACTGTCGTCTGATCATCCAACCCCGAGAGGAAAACCTACGCTGGAGCCTCGTCCAGCCATCAGTAGGTGTACCGACTTACAGTTGAGGTTGGTTTGGACGCTTTGAACTCCAAAGAACATCGGTTAATAAAAACGACACCATGTCTGTAAGATCGATCTCGGGAAAGATTTCGACTTACAACAAATGATAAACAAGTTCTAATGACACACATTTGCCAAATTGATTGCATTATCGAAGAGATAAACCCTGATCCTTCAAATTTATCATCAATGAGATTCGCACTTCAGCTTCAAGTTTATTTCAATTGATTATTATTCAACAATAATTTTGATAACATCTTCCAGTGCAATCAATCGTATCAAAAGGTTACAACATACCATTGTATTTTGTCAAATCATCGGGCTTCATTGATGAATTACATAATTACTGTTTTCAACGGCCTTTTTTGGAGTGCACCTCACAGGAGCCAACGATGAGAATGGTATATCGGACTCGAACCGACTACACATGTTTTGTTAATTCGACCTGCGTGGCCGTGGAATCTGGTGTTCCTTAGAGAAGATACCCCAGAGATCCCCGACCTGTCTTGGACGCCATATTAGGCGATCCAGACAATCATGTTGTACGCGCGGAAACACAACTGCGGCAACAAGATGAATATAGCCAGGATTTGGGTCCGGGCCTCTCGATCGTAAAACGGATTTCTTAACCACTAAGCTATTAATTAACGCTTCTATTTTACTTACCTTCTTCAACTCATTCTCACGCTCTTCAAGACGGCTCGCGTGGTCCAGTGAATTCTTATGCTTGAGCTCCAACATCCTAACTATGCTGTCTAGTGCTTCTAGTCTGCCGGTGAGCTCCTTTCTTTCACCTTCGAAATGGTCTTCTGCCTCCAGAAGCTGTTAAACAAAATTACATTGTTATAATTTAGGTGCCTTGAAACATAATCTATATTAAATTAATTAACAGAACAAACAAGTGATTTTCGATCGGAAAAAGTGAGACAGGGCGGGACTTGAACCCGCGACCAGTCCCTTACAGGGGGTGTGCTCTTACCTGAGCTACCTGGACCCGTTCTAGATGCTCGAAATTTTACGATATCACTTTTTCGATCAAAAATCATTAGGAATAATAGTAAGTATAATAATTGCTTTAAAGTTTAAAAGAACAAACAAAGTTTAAATCAGGATGTGTTGGTTTAGGGTTGTTTAAGACTAGTTATTTTATATATACTTATAATAACGGATAATAACACGGATAACTCCAAGATGAAGTACCCCGTCTATAACTTTATGCACCACAACAATGCTGCAAAGTTTTTCAACATAATTCGTAACACGATTGGCTGTAGTAACTGCCATTAACTTGCTCTCTACTGTAACCAATCACGTCAACGTTTTGTATAGCATTATAGCATGATTAGTCATAAATTATGAGTTTGGCGACACTAGTTTTCATAGTGAAGAGTTTATGGTCACTTCCTCTTGACGCTACATTCCGGAACCACGTAATACATCGGTGCTAACAGACACGAGATGGCGTGCGGTTTTATTCGATTTGATAACGACATAACCGCCCTCGCTGGCTGCGGGGGTGGTATCCGTGGGATTGCCGCACAGAAAAAAATTAAAGAGCGGGGTTCAAAGCGTTCATCTTAAACTATCATGTACAAGTAGCTTATTTTAGATAAATAGCAGCCTATAATGTTTGACAAATTACCCAGCCGTTTCCATGTGAAGCAGTAACATACGAAGCCACACACTCAAATGCACTTTCGCATTTAGGATAGTTCTCGTACTTTCGTTTCTTTTGTAAAATACGAAACGCTAAGTATAGTATTATCTAACCTCTCGAAGAATTAACAATAAACGAACAGTATGTGTAGTTCCTCAGTACTTACTTAAATTATGTAGCCACCTTCTTGTATAAAAAACTAACTTTAAATAAACAATTATTAAAAAAAACAATAATCAATTTTAGTAGATCTGGTAACCTACTAAAATTGAGTAGATATTCCTGTGGCTAACTATTTTAAGTCGAATAGGGTCACTCAAAATTATTTTCTCTTATAGGTCACAGAGTAAAAGGCGATAGGTAAAGTCTGTGAGAAAAGAAATCTAGGCAAAGAACTAACGGAATCATAATAAAGTAAAGATGTTATAACTAATTCACGTACCCACTGATAGTTTGGTAGTTTTCCGGGAACAACTGTCCGAAAAATTATAACAAGGGCAGTAAGTGACCTAGTTGAAAGTTAATTTTAAAAATTATGGATAATTAATCTATTTAACCCGTAAGCACATGATATCAAGTGAGAGCAGTTAAGTATTAAAAATAACCCTCGTTCACGAGCATGACGCATGAACAAACCGTTGACCTTTCACCATATCAAAGCAAAAGGAGCGACTGACTCGGTCCACGACGTAGATCAAATTATATCACAGGTACTTTGCATATTGTAGATAAGTGCCTCAGAGGGACACAAAGGATAGTTTGAATTATATCAAGAAATAATTTGCTTCTTATATAATGAAGAAGGGTGAAGCAAAGGTTGGGTTGGGAAACGCACATTACACTAGTCCTTAAGGTACTGTAAACAGCGAATGATCGATGAAAAACTATGGGACCAATTTTATGTGTTCATAAACTGTTGAACTCAAATGTGCGAAGATATAAAATCTCTGGTTTTGGAAGATCTGCATCATAGGCGTCACATTTCAAATTTCATAAGACTTATATCGTAAATTTATATCAATATTTATAGATTTATCGAAGAATGTATTCTTCATTGTGTGCCTATAATTTTCTAACAAAATAGGGTAAAATTTTGTTTAATATCCAAGTTATCCTATCCGACTATGGTTTTTGTTCAAACGCGTATTACTCCAACGATTGTTTTTTACAATATCTTTTAGACTAGAAAAGTCTTTCAGGCAATTTAATCATTTCTTAGTCTTTAGACTACAAGGCATTATTATGTTGTGAAATATGATTTTGTTCACTCACGGTAACAAAATTAATAAAGATATTATTATATACAAAAAAAAACAAAAAAAATAGGGTAAAATCAACCACTTATAACAATAATTCTGAAGGAACTACACATGGTTATTAATTTCTGTAGCTCATGGCATCTAACTTGGCAACATTTTGGAGAAGTGTCCAAAACCTTGCCAAGTTAAATGCTGTAACACTATACCTGTTTGAGGCAAAATGCGTCGCATATAAACAAGTATAGTGTACAGCATTTAACTTGGCAAGGTTTTGGAGTAGTGGGGCCCACACTACAACTCCAAAATCTTGCCAAATTAGAAGCCGTGAACTATACCTTGGTTATCTGACTTATCTATAGTTGTAAAGAATCAAATCATTTGTAACCATATAGTCACTTCGGCTATTAGGTAGAGTTAGTTTAATATAGCGGTAGTAAAATTCCGTTTAGCCGTTTTGTAATTGCTCTGACTTGTAAGTACAACGGTCAACTTATGAATTAAGTTAGAAATTAGTTTACCAATTATAATATAATAAAAATATGCGGGTAGCATACACTGAAATAGAATTAGATGTACTAAGTAAGCTTCCGTGTTTATAATTAAATTAATCATGCTACATGCAACCCTTGTTTCAAAAGTTAAAATCGCAAGTAGGTATTAAGTATTGTTAAAAAATCGTGACTCATTTAATTATAAGTCTACAGATAAAAGAATTACAACAGAGTACAAGGAAATACCGTTAACGTCGGTTTTGATGCGTTTTAAATAAACACTATAGGCATCCAATTACTACAGTGCTTGAAATTATTTAACATTATAATTAATGTAATGTTAAATAGTATTTTTGTTTTCTAATTAATTATATAGTATGATATTTTGTTTTGTTACTGCAAAAGATATATTTATTCTAAATTTAAATTATTTCATTATTTTCAATCAAATACATTTCTGCACTAATTACAAGTAATTGTGTTGCATTGACTAAGAAGTTTTAGCCTTGAGTGTGTGACAAAAAAAAAATTAGAAATAGTATCTTTAAAAAGACTGATGGACTAATCCTATTTTCATTGCCTCGATCGATTTCAAAGCGCGTCGTCCGTCACAACCATAGCATTCATTAAAAGTTACGCGGAAATGTAGTATTACTGTATTACCGCATAATGTCCGGAGCGGGTAATAATATGGCGGTGCACGGTTGCATAATTGAACAACTGCTTTTTTCCTTCTTTTTAACTAAATTGCTTTTTTGCTTTCCAATGTCCAATTGTCAATTGCTTGATCGTGCTTCTACATTAATAGCTCCAGTTCTAAGAAAATACCAATAAAAATATTAATAAAGGACATTGTTGAAAGTGAAGAAATACTGAAGTCCCTAAAGAGAACAAACCTCGGCTGGTACGCCCACTCAGCCCGCTCTAGGACATCTCTACATTTTCAAGATAATAGAAAACAGAATGGATTTTTATTGAGTGTTCTTTATCTATAATATAATAAGCATTGATTACTATTCTTTATTTATATTAACACCTAAGAGGTACAGTCATTTTGGGTAACTTTGAACATTTTTAACGGATTATTAATGTATACTCTCTTATTATATTTATTACATCTTTATTTTATAGAATAAATAGTGTTCTTTTGAGTTGGTTTATGTTTCTAAACCCACAAATTTATGGAAAAAACACAAAGACTGTCCAAAATTTGCCCCAAAACTCACATTCAAAGTTAGCACGAGTTTTGGGTAACTTTGAATATATATTTTTTTGGATTTTAAAACCTTTATTATCCAAACATTTTAAGATTTGGATAAAATTGAATGATGTATTCTTGTAAAAAAAAGGCCAATCTATGAAAATCATGACTAACTTGACGTACCTACCTGTGAAAAATAGCGAGGTCTTGCCATATGAAACAAGGCGGACCAATTTGGTGGAAAAAAAAACATTGTTATTTTTATATTTTCTAATAAAGTAAGATAAGTAGGAACGTAGTGCACAACATAATAAATTATATGTTTATTTGGTTATCAGATAAGATCAAAATCGTAATGACTGCTAATAATTTTTCTGGACATTTTATTTTTTAAAGAAAACTAATCACCTCTTTCCATGAACAAAATGTCATCGTCAATACGAATTTTTCCACCTTTTTAGGGCCAAATGGCAAAAAACAGAACCCTTATAGATTCGTCATGTCTGTCTGTCTGTCTGTCCGTCCGTCCGGCCATCCGTCCGTCCGTCTGTCCGTCCGTATGTTACACACCCACTTTTCTCCGAAACTATAAGGCCTATGCGGTTGAAACTTGGTAAGTAGAAGTATTCTGTGAACCACATTAAGAATTTTACACAAAAATAGAAAAAAGCAATCAATTTTAGGGGTCCTCATACTTAGAACTGAAACTTTTTATAAGACACGAATAACTTTGAACCATTCAATGTTACCCAAATCACTTCGATTTTGATCGTCGTTACAACTTTATCAGTTTTAGACAATTTATGTAACACCATGTACGGACAGCGATTTAAAAATAATAATTTTTTAGTAGATTTTTAAAATAAACACCAAAAATACCTGTTTACAGCAAGTTTTGTACAAATAATTCCGATATTAAATTCAACTAACAAACACTGCTAAAAACTTCACTCGAAAAAGGCGGTTAAATTACAAAATTATGACTTTGAAAGCTTAATGTTTTACGTTACGTTAGTTAAAAAACATTATGGCGATCCGTTTAGGCAGTTATAATATTGAAACAATAAAACATTTGCATCAAATAAATTTTTAAATCTTTTTCACAACTTTATACAAAGTTACACTGCGATTCAATGTTACCCAAAATGACCGTATACAAAAATTATTAAAATGCATACATTTTAAACTTTGTTGACCTCGCGATTTTTCGGCCATAACACAAAAAAAAAAGATTTTTTTTAACAATTTTATGTTCTTTTTTTCTGTGTTGAAAAGAAAAGGGTTCTTTGTTATTTTATATAACGTGTATATGTTGCCGGTAATCTGTATAATCCGGTATTCTGTACAAAGTCTAGGTGAGTTATAAAATACTTAAAAAGTGTAGGTAATATATGAAATATTATTTATTTAATACTTTGCCTAGGCAGGTATTCTATTCAATACTGAATGCGCAGCCGGTAATGTATGTAAAAGACGAGAGCAAGGAAGGATTTGAGAGGGGATGTCGAAGGGTCCCGTGCTTTAACACAACAAATAACTGTTATTTTATCATTACGAACTGACAATCAAATGTTATTTAGAGTATGTTATTTATACTATATCGGTACTACTATATCGGTAACCGCTCTTACGATTTTGGACGAAAATTTATGTTTAGATAAGATTGGATTGCAATGACAAGGTATTCTGTGGTCCCCAAACCCGAGGGAGTCAGTCGGAGTGCGAGGGAAATACCTTTTTGGCCACCTTCCTTACACCCAGACTAGAAGACACGAGACGGCGTGCGGTTTTAGTCGGTTAAGTCTGATATAACCACCCCCACTGGCAATAGGGGTGGTATCCGTGGGGTTTCGCGCACGAAAAAAAAGGAAGATAGGAGACGTTGCGGTCGTTTATTTGTTAAAATTGTCCTCGCTCTTATCTACCCGCTACCCTTTATTATTTATAAGGTCTCTCAACCTGGCAAATACGAGTATTGCAAAATAACGAGTTCCTATTGACTGGTTATTCTTTAGTAGTAATTGAATAAGACTTACCAGATGTTCCAATTTCTACAATATCAGTTATTAGATAACAGTTTAGAGCACAAGAACTAGAAGAAAATCACTATGCACCCTTTAAGTCTTTTATTATTATTATAATTTTTCAAATCGAAATCGTAGCAATATCTATCTACACAAAATCGAAAGTGTTGAAGTCAAGGCAGAGGCGTACGTCTAATCAATTGTGTAATTGGATACGATTGCAATATATTTCGCGAATTATTAACATTTTTAATTGCACATTATTCACGAGGCAATGCGTTCAAAAACTAAATTAAAATTATTTTAAACGTCTGTATTGAAGTTACAGGGAAATATAAATTCTGATGTTAAATTATTTTTTCCCTATCAACGTAGGTACCTAGATACTATTAATAAAAAAGGATAGTCGAAATTCCTAAGGCCGTTTCGTTTCCAATAAGACATGTAGACCGCAAAGGCTTACTCGCGTAACTTTAAGAAGAAGAAGACAGGGTTGTGGTTTGAAAGATGACCAAAAAACCCGCATTTAACTGCACTGTCTCTTGGTAAAAACATCTGACCGATTGACCGAGTGATTCATCAACGCGGAGCCCAAACCGCTAGGAATACAAACTTGAAATTTTAGCATTTGATGCCTTTTATGTTGTAATCAACCACTAAGAGTTTCCCAGGAATTTCACCCCAGAGGGGGTAAGATTCGTCGATCCATCAGTTTCAAAATGTAAAAAAACATAGATTTCTTTTAATTTCCCAGGGAACCTGGGTTAAAGTTCATGAGGGCATTTCATCTTTTTTGAAGGAAGTTAAATTTTTTTATACAATTGTAAAGAAGCTGTTACACACTTATGACTAGTCAAGGAGTTAAGTACAATTTGACTCTAGGGAAAGAAATCCGAATGGAGAGTGACAGCATTAGTATATTGTAAGTTTTTTTTTAATGTGCGGAAATTCCCATGGATACCACCCCACCGTGATTATGTCGGGATCGAACCGACTAAAACTGCACGCCGCACAACCCTCGCACTCCAGCTGATCCTGCCTGCTCCCCACTGTGCCCTCTGCTAGTCAGAGGGATATGTGGATAGCCTCAGAGCAGCCTTAGAGGGCCACTCCCACCCTGGCCGGGTTTGTTGCAGGGAGCAACGTCTCCCGAGGCGAGTGGGAGGCACTGCTCGCCTCCGTTGCCCGGGTACACCACGTGTAGGTCCCAGCCCGCATCCAGTATATTGCAAGCCTGGAATGCAGGGAACGAAACTGCTACTTTTCTCTCAGAGTGGGAAAGTTAGACTGACAGACACAAAGTCAAAATAAACATAGACTGAAATGGGGAAATAAGGGGAAGTGGACCTCGGGCTCTAAATTGCCACTGAAATTGAAGCTTGGATGAAAAAGTTGCTAAGATGGCAATTTAACCTTTAACTTTAAAAAAGTGTGATGATTTGAATGCACGCACAATAAATTGTGACATATGACAAGGAAAAGTCTATTAGGTAGGTACATGGATGCAGTAAAACGCTGATGTTTTACCTTGATCTCGGTCTGGTCATTGGCCATAATATATGTATAGGATGATTCTGTCTAATTATCAATATCCTCAAAATCAAAATAATAAAGTAAGTAAACAAGTACATTTGCTTGTATATAAACTAATGTTTTGCAAATATACAATAAAAAAATGCTTTAGTCACAACTAAATGGATTCTTATTGGTTGCAATTAATAAACTGAACTGTTTCACCATAGTTATAATTCTTTATGTACTTACATGTTTTAGAGGACCCCAGACTCCAAATTGAATATTTGGACACAACCAGGATTAATGCATGTACATAATGCAACAGTGTATATTACAAAAATAAATTGTTGTAATATTGTAGTAAATTAGTACTCCTTAGACTATTTATTACAATTACGTTAAAACTGCAAATTACTAACAATATTTATACACAACTAGCTTACATTTAACACATTGCATGTTGACCCAATTCATGCTTCATGAGCAAGACAGCACTAAGATCCTATTATTGAATAATCTGACAAAACTTATGACTATTTAGGCCATCCTTAATATTTGTAGTTTGCCATATCAATTTGTAAGCAGTCCTACAATAAGTTATTAACCTATCAAAACCACAATTAAGTACTTAACATAATTATGTTTGAATACTCAGAGCAAAGTAAATAAACTACTGCATATCTATCTATTATTCAGAGCAAAGGTAACTCCATAGAACAGTAAACTCGTAGTTAGTTCAATCACATTCCCACATTAGTAATGAGACTCAGAGTCTTGTCGAAACTTAAACTGCTTTGGCAACAGCATTGAAACTAATCAGAATTAATTTGGAGGTATTGGCAAATAATCAAAATAATAGATACATCATGACTATATCTAAAGGGGTAATGAAATTCCTATAATTTTATTAATCACAAAATTCCAATAAGATTGTCCGACAAGGATTTTGGCTAATGATCGATGAAGGAAATTGTTTTCCAATTGAATGTTTCAATCATTTTCAGAACAGTATGGTAGGCTCAGGACTTATCCCACACACAATCCCACTACTGCAACTCCAGTACACCAGGATCAATAGTGAGTGATGACACTCAAGGAGCTCTGAGTAAACTAAAACTGTCTTAGAATGAAATTGATGAGAAACTAATTGGAGGAGTTAGGAAAATAATACTTAGATTATAAAAATAGGTGAAATAGTAATAAAAATAATTATCATAACATTCCAATAAACTATCAGGCAAGGGTCTTGGCTACTGATAATGTGACAGAAACTGTTTTCCAATTGGACATTTCCAACTAATATCACAGATCACAACACTATTTAGGTAAGTAATTTTGTTATCGAAAAAAAAAACATTAAATTTATATTCCTTTGTAAACAATAAATTAATGTTTATATACCAAACAGACATCATTATAATATATACAGTTTAGAACCTTGATACAATTTATTAGCCAGTAATTAAGTATTAATGTTAAAGATCTACCCAAACATCTTGTTCACCTTGAAATTCAGAAAACAGAGTGGGTTACACATTCCACGAACAATAATAACACCTTAGCTTAGGATCTATCCATAAGAAACACTCACAAAATGAACAATAACAATACACGTGTATTGTATACAAACTGTTGTATACAACTAAATGTTCTAAGGCTGCCTTGTGATGCAAAAACAAAGGAACACAAATCAAGGTCCTTTCTTTACGCAAGTGTATTGTTCACTTACCTTCTGTTCTGCATGCTTCCTCGCTGCCTTCTCGCGTTCGTATTGCGTGACCAGCTGCTCGTTGTCTTCGCGCAGAAGCTCCAGCTCCACTTCATGTTCCTGGTTGGTTTGGTAAGCAGAGTCCAAACATTCCAGCACATTCACCAGCAATGGCATCAAAGTTTTAACTACATCTTCGTCGTAGCGAGCTATCATACGTTCGAACTCCTGATATATGCTCCCTGCCAGCGTTTGAACCTTCTCTGACATCACTACGTGAGAATCTTCATGGGTCCCATATATAGTCTCCGAAGAATCCTCGTAATTCATTTTGGAAAGAAGTTATAGGAAGATTTAGATAAATAAATAATTTGCACTTTAGCAATATAAAGGTCTAATTAAAAATTTGTAGGAGCATGATTATGTGGTGTGTAATATTATTTGATGACGCGATCGATGAGTAGTTTCAAAAAATGCTCCAAATGGTATTTCATTTACATTTCGACCATATTAATTAGTATTGCATTACATAATAATAATAAATAACGACACTAAAATTACACAGTCACTTGACTGCGTAAATATTGTAGGAAAAGAAAATACGATTATCTTTCACACCATGTCTTGTATGACTGAGGTCTTTTTGCTGACTGTAGAAAAAAAAATTGACGATGAACATTGTCGATGATATTGGTAGCCCTACAATTTTCCGGATGTATGAATATGTTGACTGGAACAGACATGTCACAATACTCGTATGTCGCAACTCGTAATTATTTCAATTATATATTATTACTTCATTTTATTTCTATTTTATTGGGAAAGTGAATCACGAATATACTAGCACTTAGTTTACATATAACATATTCCCATTAAATAAAAAAATAGGCTATACAAATGAACTATTTCATTCCAATAACATTATCAGTGTATTCGTAGTGAGTTAATGGTATATTCGTGTTATATTTTATATGTACATATTATTAAAAAACAGATCTACCTTTTTATATGACGTCTGTTGATGATGAATATAATTTTATTTTACAACAACACAAGCAACGTTACTTCAGCAAATCGAATCATAACTGAATTTACTGAATATTGCTTTCCTGCCTCATAATTACCAACTGTTACTCAATGACTATTTAATAATATTTCCTATACTTTAACTTGATCGGAGTTACTTTTTCAGTAATTTAGGACCATTTTATATGATTTTTAACGTACGTTTGTCTGTATGTTTGGTATTAGGGTATCGAATATTCCTTTTTGAGAAATTTTCTGATTCTAATTCATACTTTATTACTTTTATATACCCATAGAAGTGAAATGACTAATATCAACCAATCTTTTGAACAAATAGTTACCTATATGCCTACTTAAATAAACTTTTCAAATTTTTATTATTCACAGTACTATGCTTATGTAATATTTTATTTATGTGTGTTGTAATATACATACTATCATCATTATATTCATAAAATGACTAATCTTTGCAGGTTGCAGTTAAAGTAACGACGCGGTGACGACGCGATTCATTCGACAACGCACTTCGTAACAATCAATATAGACCATGAATGTTACGCTCACTGGATGGTTAAATATATAGCTGATCATAGAAAATAAGAAAAATGTTGAGAATATCATCTACATTTTAGTCTGCTTTTCCCATAATGATATTTCGTAGGCTTTTATCTCAACAGTTTTCGCACAGGCAACACATTTCTTCAAAATGTCAAATTGAATTAGAGATTAGAGTAGCACCTAAGTAAATTAAATATTAGGTACTTTAGATACCTAATACATAATAAAATATCTATTAGATTTAATATATACATTACAGCATCAATTAATAAGTAATCATTTTCTATTTTAGGGGTGTAAAAAAAAACCACATCAGTCACAAATATCAAATATTGAGATATTTATACTTTATTGCCATGGTGAGAATAATGTTATTTGTAAACTTTTCATTATTTTGCGTGTAGGTATTATAGCAAATAATTAGGAAACAACATCCTATTGCTGAAACCCATCAATGGCCGTTACTATTCATAAAACATAGTCCGACTTAAATCAGTCGTCAGTCCATATGCCAATGCAGTTTTAACATAATTCAATATTGGATTCATCCACCCAAGTCGAGAGAAACATTTTCTAGTAATACATATTGCTTTTCAGGCAAGATAATTAAACTTTTGTTTAAAAAAATTAACTAGGTAAATATTCAATACAATTAGTATTTATTAACGTACAGACTATACTCTGTCTAATTTAGGATGATAATAATGACATTTCATGTCTATGAAGTACCTATCGTATTTTTGTATACAAAAATACCCCTAAAATTATTGTAATACATAGACAAGCCCCGCCCACTTGTCATAGTGAAGCGTCTTGCAAGAATGTAGCACAATGAGGATCAGTCACATAACAGAACTTATAATTTTTAATTAATGAAACGTATGCGCTACAAATTTCTAAGCATTTTGTTTTTTAAATGATTAAAATCCGACAAGAAATGACGAAGTTATCGAAGATTTAAAAACGACTATTTTAAAACGCACACTCTCGCTCGATTTTTGTCGATGACGTCATAGCTCACATCGTGTGCGATGCCCTTTGATAAACAGACCGATACATCAACGAAGAGCCTAAACCGCTGGACCTACAAACTTAAAATTTTGACAGTAGATGCTTTTTATGTTGTAGGAATCCACTAAGAACGGATTTTTAGAATTTTTACTCCTAAGGTGGCAAAATAAGGCATAAACATTTATATGAAAGTTCTTCATTTTCAATGTTAGACGCATTAAATTTCATATACCTACCTTCTAATTAGAAATAAATATACACGTATATCAGCGTTTTCAAAATTTCACTACTAAAGGCGTAAAATAGGCGATGGCTGGTTGCATGGAAAGTCCGTTATTTTGAAAATAAGAAGCATGAAATTTGATACAGCTGCTTCTGGTTAAAAATAAACGTACCCCGTGAATCGCAGTTTTTCAAAAACCCAGCCCTAAGGGGGCAAATAAGGGTAGAGTGGTTGTATACCCGTAGAAATATCCGTTATTTGGGAAAGTGTTCAAGTTTTAATGGAATGATGTCTATTACTTTTAGGACTGCACCTCAGCTTACCATCAGGCGGGGTGCAGTCAATTCGGCGGACTGACAATAATAAAAACACCCCCAACCGGGGCGTTTTATGTTTGAATCGAACTGATTAAAACCGCACGCCGTCTCGGGTTTTCTAGCGCCGAGGTAGGTCACCGGTGTGCAAGCGAAATTCTTTATTGGGTAATCTTACGCGAGCAAGTGCGGTTTTCGTCGGTTCGAGTGTGACATAACCACCTCCTGTGGTGGTCCTCCTCCTATCTGTATCTTTTTCTTTATCTTTATCTCCGATGGCCGACAGGGGTGATATCCGTGGGGATTTCCGCACGGGTTATATAAGTATTTGATTTCCAACATGCCTTAAAATGCTATCGAACCACTACAAATGAGAGAATAAATATTTCATATTCTTAATACTTAATACTATAATAATAGGTGGGACCCGACGACGGTATCTCCCGTCCGAACTGAGCAGTCCGACTGGCGTAGTACCTCCGCCCTACAGAACACCGCAGCTATAATAACCATAGTGTTGTGTTCCCCAAGGTAAGTAGGGTAGCCAGAGCTCACTGTACCCCTCCTCCCCCCCTCTTCCTAGCCTCTCCACCCCTTCCTAGCCACCCCCCCTTCCCTTCAGGGTAGGCAGAACCCCTGGTGACACCCCGTGTGACTCCCCTGGTGTTGCACACGTCCATAAGCCACGATGACAGCTTCCCATCAGGTGGGCCGTGTGCTTGTCTGCCACCTACGTAGTATAAAAAAAAGAAAAAATACTTAATTCTATAATAAAAAAAAAATCATGAAATGTTATATATTCTCCATAGCGGCGCGGCGGCGACGCGCGACGATGTGAGCTATGACGTCACAGGGTATTTCTACGCGGTGGCGAGCGTTTTTGAGATTACCGCACTAAAATGGCTATAACTTCGTCATTTTTTATCCGATTCAAATATTTTTTTTAAAGAATTTATTGTTTTTTTTAGGTCTATAAAACTGCATACTCAGCTAAAAAAGTGACTGATCCTCATTGACTATTCACAAATGAATCGAATTTAAAATAATTTATTGAAATTATTAAGTACTTATACTACTAAAATTTTGGTGATATAATTAGCTAAATATGATACGAAACATAAATACTATACCATAAAACTTCTCTTTTGTCATCCTGAAGTAAGTTACCTAAAATAATAAAAAATAAAAAGTTTTTGTGTTTTTGTAAATATCGATTCCATATTCTACGGGAACGATAATCGAAAATCGAAAGATTCATTTTCGATATACTATATGGGCTACCCACGGCACTGACAGGTCAGTGGGGCTATCTATCCTACTTATACCTGTAATTATTATCATCCTACATTAGACAAGGTATAATAGGTATCTATGGTATCGTTTAATACTAGTAGTACGGAGTACCTATTCACTATTCAATACAAATATATCGATATTTTGTCATAAAACACGATACATTCAAATCTATTATCGCCACTCTATACAGACACACTCTATGATTCGTTTTCATTTTTCGTCCCACGTCATGTAGGAACTCGCGTATAAAAAAATTGTTGACTTTTCAAAAATTTGTCGAACCTTTCAAATAATAAATTTACAGTTAACGTGAATAAATTAGTTGGTTTAACAACAATTAAATCATATGAGTATAATACCTATGAGTATATTAATGTTGTAAATCCAGTGAAATTTGTAATTTCTTTTCATGACATAAATTTTGAAGTAGAATGACTATAACAGGAGAAACCATGCAGGGTAAAAAGTCAGTAATTTTGGCGTATTTACTGTGGCTATTCGGTGGTATATTTGGGGTTCACCATTTCTACCTGAGGAGAGATCGACATGCGTTTGTATGGTGGACAACATTGGGCGGATTCGGCGTTGGATGGCTAGGTGAAATATTCCGTATTCCTAGGTATGTGAGAGACGCCAACGAAGATCCGAAACATATGGAGGACCTTGTCAATAGAATGTCCAAGAATAAGAAGGTAGGTCAGGCTCATACATTATTAAGCTTAAATTACAAACTTTCTAATTCTAATCTGAACATTTTAGGATCTGCTAGGAAGTGTTCATGGCATTTTACAGGCATATTATTGCTGATTACGGAGCTTCCATATTTACAACTAACTAGGCTCGCTCGTGGCATACTTTGTCCCCGTGGCATAGATTTATCCCATATATTACCTGTACTTTATTAGTTTTACAATAAAGTATGGTAATTTGCCCTATTTGTTTACATTTATGATTGCTGCTCCACTTTTCTGGGTTGTAGTGTGTTGATATATATATCTATAACCACTTTTATAAATGGACTATCCAGAATTAAAGAATTTTTCATTTGAAACTAGTAGATAGATTAGTGCGTTCATCAATATCATAATCTGACCTCAATTGTTGCCTTATTTCTTATTTGGGTACATAACTATAGAATTGTGGCAACAAACATGAAGTCTTTGTTTATTATCTTATGCTGGAGAGCTCTGCCATAATCTTATTTAGTCTTCATTTACTCGTTGTCCTACTCTGTAATAAAATGCTTGTAATAACGCTTTTAATATCTGTGTCACTGCAAATATTCGTAAAAAGGGATGTAAAGTTTTCTCTTAAAGCTTTGAACACCAATTTGAACATTCCGTTATGCATTATTCTAATTGAAGGAGCTATTTGTTTTTGTACTTACATCCCTGTTAACTGATTAAAAAAAAACACATTGTAATGTTGGCAAATGGAGGAAAATGCTTGTGCCTTTTTATTGCCACTTTTCTCATAAGTCAATGCACTGCATACCAGTAATGAGATGTGAAATCTGGCTTAAAGAGTATACTTACCTATTACCTAGTAGAAGAATAATAGTATTTACTAACCTTAACTTAAACAGAAACTTTCTCCAGAATAACTTAGGTTTAATTCATATTTTTGTATTGTTCAGCCACCATTCTCCATGAATCGCTTCACTGGTATGCTGATGGTCGGCTACTCGTGGGGCCAGATGGTGATGGTCGCGATTCCTCCTGACGGTTTCTGGGGCATCAACCTGAGGTACCTGAATCTCCTGATACCACTGGCGGCTGCCATAGGTGAGATTTACGTCTTTTTATCATTTGTTTTGTGAGAGCGACTGCTGTTTAACTACCGGAAAGTCAGCGCTTCAGACTTTTACATCACTTACTGGTCAAGCTTCCACAGTGTACATATTTTTACCCTTAATGTGTGGGCCATTTCCTCTAAAAATAAGTTTACTTTTGGAACTTGACGGCCTCTGTGGGGTAGCGGTAGTGCATGCGACTGCTACGCAGGGGGTGCGGGTTCGATTCCCGCTCAGTGCAAATATTTGTATGCATGAATATGTCTATTTGCATTGGTCTATGTATAATAAGTATGTATTTACAAAAAAAAAGTATTATAAGTATGTTTATCAGCATTCTAGAACCCATAACACAAGCTAGTTAAACTATGCTTACTTTGGGTCTAGAGGGCGCTGTGTAGAATGTCGTAGAATATTTATTTATTTATTATTTAACTACAAAAACCTATTTGCTCTATAAGTTGCATCATATTTGTGTAGGTAAACATTTTATCAATTCAAATTCGTGTCTATTTTTTTAGGCGTGTGGACAGTCGGCAATATTGGACGTGAACAAGGCAAACTCAAATGGCCCCTGCTCGCAGCATACGCTGCATATCCGATCCGTTATTACGTCTACGATGAAACAGTCTGGTTTACTCTTATGGTGCTCGCTTCCGCCCTCGTATTCGACTCATTCTCCAAAGAGTGGAGGAGAACGCCCAGGCGGAAACATTTTATCAAGTAAGTATTGCCTTTGTAGCGGATTCTTTGGTTAAAAGTCTTCCAAATTGCTGCATAGTCTGGGTTGCCATTCAAAACATGAAGAAAAACGTAGCGTTTAGGTACCAGTTACTTCGGATAGGAATTAGGCAGACCGTCTTCAGGGGTCTTATTTTGTTACTAAATTGGGATATGGTATGATTTATCTAAACTCAAACTAATGTCTAACCTTACGCTGTTATCGAAAGTAACAGTGCGTTCTAGTTCAAGAGAAAATGGTCGTAATTAGTTCCTACATCAAGATTTGGACTTGCTTTTTCATGAATATCAACGAATAATAAAGATGGGTTTTGACCTCAGATACCATATCAATCCTCGCACACTGCCTAAAATCTCCATGCTTGGGATAAATTGGTGCCACGAGGGCGAAGTATACCACGATTGAAGTCGCCGGGGACAGCAAGCTCAGACCAATAAAAAAGTATAGACGGAGTATTGCGTATTTTTTTTTTGACGCTCACCAACATAAGACGATTTGATAATCTTATGACGGAATTGTGACAGACGCTCGGTTCGGTAGTCTTTCGGTAGTCAGCCGAAGAGCTATTGTCAGCGTGTGACGTGTTTTGACTTACGCAAATGTAGCTTCACTTTTTTCGTCGATATTGTTCACAATGGCTCCGTCTATACTTTTTTTATTGGTCTGAGACAGCTAGTATATTTATTAAAAAATCTCATGTGCCTAAATTATATTACAGACGAGTAACGATCCTCGGACTTTGTATTTGCCTGTACGTCTCCCTATGGTGCAGTTACCTGTATTTCCATGGTACAATCACAGACAGCGAAGGCGACGAAGTGCCGATATATGAAGCTCTGCATCACTTCTTTACCAGTCCTTGGTAAGTATAGCAAAATTGCCATGTTTGTTTTAGGGCCTCGCCGAAAACTTCAAGGCCCAAACTAATCTCCTTTGCAAGCTAGCAGGCTTCACTCTCGGGGTTGTGAGGTCAGATAGCAGTCGCTCCCATTAAAGCCCTCCTCCGATGTAAAAGCCTCTGATGCATCCGGGTTCTTCTTAAGATGATGAGGAATAGCTGTCCATTGAAAGTTGATGTACCGATTACTGGTTCACACGCTATATAGCTTTTGGTGTTGGGCTGACGCCTAATTCAATATAATCTCAATAAATTATGAAGAATATGTTTTGGTCGCGAACTTATAAAACCCATGGACGGAATTCGTTGAAGAATAAAACTGACGATACTAGAGTCGATGTTATTTTCAATGTATGTTTTATGCTAGGTGGCTGGATGTGAAACAATGCCTCATAGACACATACCAGTACGCCCAGCACCACGGCTGGTACGAGGTGTGGAAGCAAATCATTGACCTTTCGGATCCTCATGGGGAACAGAACGCTTTCAAGGTAAGTTAAATTCAAATGCTAGCCCCAAATACACTCACTGTGACATTTTTTTTTAAAAACACTGCATAGTTATTTATTATCAAGTGCTTGTTAATAGTACAATCTTTCATGGTGTCATCTTCGGTAATCAAACCGAATTCCGAAGGTAGCACCATGAAACCATGTTACCATATGACCCGAACCTATTAGCGTCACTTTTTAAGCACATTTCGCGATATAATGTAGATTATGTCCTTTCCCAAGTTCTAGTTCATCTCTGTACAAAACTTCATCAAAATCGGTTCTATTGTTCAGATATAAAAAAGCGTAATAGACTTTCGCATTTATAACATTCACTAGCTGACCCACCCCGGCTTCCTCGATGCACCCTTTTTAACTCACATAATATGCTCATAATTTATCAGTTTTCCTAAAATGTATGGGAATGTACCGGAATTGTTCACATTTATGATTATTGCTCCGCTCCCTTGGGCAGTAGCGTGATGATATTTAGCCTATGACATTCACGGATAATGTGCCTTTCTATTGGTGAAAGAATTTTTAAAATCGGTTCAGTAGATCCCGAGATTGCCCCTTACAATTTAACAAATATACAAACACACAAACTTTACCTCTTTATAATATTAGTATAGATATGTATTTATTAGCTCGTCAGTTGTTCGAGTCAAATATCTCACAGATTGTGTTCACTACAGGTACTCGGCGTCGGACCCGATGCATCACAGCAAGAAATAACATCAACCTGGCGAAAGCTTTCTCGAGAGAATCATCCAGACAAAGTCAAAGACGAGAAAGGACGCAGAGCAGCCCAGGAGCGCTTCATGGAGATACAGCAAGCATACGAAATTCTCTCAAACAGCAAACATAGAAGAAATAGAAGGAACAAGAAGGACAATTCAGACTCCATGAAAGATGATCTGTAAATTATGAAGGAGGTATGATTGAAGACTGTCTATTTTGTTGTTAATGCTGTGCGTAAGTAACTGTTAAGTATGGATCAAATGATTCTAAACACAGCTGTGTCATGAGGACATGGCATTCAAATTATTCAATTTATTTAATTAATTCAAGTTATCCAAAGAGTGATTGACTTATGTCTTTAAAGAGCGTCTCTAGCCATTGTGAGTTTGTTAATCACTTGATAGTAATTAATATTCAACAATAATATTATATTGTCTTACTATTATATTAAATAGAAATTATAGTTGATTTATAAGACTTAAATTAATGCAGCTCGTAATTCTATTATTAGACTGTAGTCAGTATTTATATTCAGCATATTTATAAAATAACCATGGTTCTGATATATCCACGTAACCTAACCCTTGGGTCTATGACGTCCTATTCATAGTCTTTATCTTATGTACTGGTTTAGTTAAACCATACATCGTAGATGAGTACATCTCTATATCACCTTGGCCTGCCGCTGTCATCATCTCTCAAGACATATAACAGTTGAAGAAGCAACAGCATTCTTCTATTCAAAATGTTCCATAATTATGTATGCCTGATACACATAAGACTTTAAAATAAATTTTAATAACGAATGCAACTGTAAATCGTTACATGAAAAAAGTTATATGTTTTTGAGTACAGTTCTTTTTCATGCAAATTGGCTAATAAGTTGTATGCTGATATTGTACAGCAATACGTAAATGGAACGCCCAAATGCAATGAAAAAAAAAACAAAAAAGTTTTATATAAAACTATAATTGAACGATAAATCGTATTTTTATGTCTTTTTATATGAATAGATGGTTTATAAATAACAATAAATTGGTTTAAATGTTAAAAATATGATTAAATGATTATGCATTTATCTTGTATAACATTTGTAATTATTTTAATATTACATCTATTTTAACAAATTTCAAACTACTGTCTAAAAAAAAGAAATAAAATTACGTTTCTTTCATTAATTTCTGACACCGTTTGGCTTATCTATCTAATTATAGAAATAATTTGATAAGTCTAACTCGTCATGCTTTTTGTCATATATTTATTCTGTTTTTTGACTGCGGTGGTCCAGGGCAATCAAGCTCTCTTTTGGCCTAACAATGCGATAGATGATGCGACTATTACTATTTTAGCAATATTGACATAGTTACATACTCACCAACGAGATCCGATTGCGTCGTTAAACACATAGTAACAATTTTGTCCTGTACAATCTACGTCCTAATATTACACCTTATCTTTCACGTAATTATGTAAAATTATTGACTTGTGTTCTTTGAGTATTTAGTTACTTTAAAATAAAACAGGACGTCGTATAACTTGTAATATACTAATTTCAAACATTCCATGTAAGTACTAATATTTTTACACGTTGACAAACTATAGCCCTTATGAGTGATAGAACTAGATAATGTCCTGTTAATATGTTTTTTTATAAGCGAGATTCTATTCTTATTACTAGGCAGCGGTAAAATTTCAAGAAATATAACGACATTCCTTAGGATTATTCCTTCTTTAGATTTATAATGTATACTCCTTTAGTTTTAAAAGATCTGATCCACAAGTCTGAATGAACGCATTTCTTATATTTCGCCAAATGTACTTAATTTTTTATATGGACTTGATTAGATATTAATAAGTTAAAAGTATTTAAGGTTGTGTCATGGTTAATGTGTCGTGTTCTATATGTGCAGTGAGCCCAAAATTATTTCGATATATTATATTATAATAGTATAATACATAGCGACTTTAGGTACCTCTCTTACAGCTTCTCTTAAATTACAACTTTGAAAGGAGTGCTTGAGTCGTAGACTATTTTGGTCAGAGTTAAAACTGCTTGCGTACCTGGATCAGTGGTTCTGTAATATAATAAACACACTTACAGATGACAGAACAATATATAAATAAATAAATAAATAAAAAATAAATATTCTACGACAAAATATAAAAATATATATATAAAACTATAAACAAGCTCTCGAAAAAGATTAGGGACCAATTCTGTTATTTATTGCATTGTTATATTTAATATGGGGCATAGCATCAAGGGGTATGACGCCGAGATGCTATGGTCGATGCGATGAAGCAAAGTCGCCAAATAAAATAATGGTACGAAAAAGAGTTATTGTAAGAATTAGGGCGCCGGCGCGCGGGAACTTTGGCCTATTCTTGCTCAGAAGAAGTTATGTAAGAAGTATGCAAGTAGTATGCAAGAGTGAGAATTCCGTTATCTAGGCTTCGCTGGTCACACTGCAATTCAGGTTTCTTCTCAGAAACGGATCGGTACTTCAACATACTGTGGGCTCCCCTAGCCCAGGGAGGGGGAGGAGAGGTTGGGTGGTTTGAGGGTGTACTGGCCAACTATTTCTACGCCTATGGCTAATAGCCAGTGTATCACTATCTATCAACGTTACTTCCGCTTAACTACAAGGTTGTAGTGTAGACTCATGATGAAGTTTGTTAGACGAGGTGCCTGAACTAATTTGCTCACTGGACATAAGAATGGTCAATATACCGTCCATCTTTTTTTATTAATTTATAACTAGTTTTTTAATATACGCATTTTATAAATTATTTAACATTTAATTAGTTTCTTTACGAATTTAATATACAAAAACCATTTAATTCTACTTAAGTTGCAATAATTTATTTACCTAGACTTAGAACATAAATATGTTTATATAATGATCATGATGGTGAATTCATTTAATGAAAATAGATAACCTTAAATTATTTACGTATGTAAATGTAATATAGAGAAGATTTCATTAGTTTTTGGCACGAGAACAATATTAATAGAAGAGCTTAATATTCTCTTATCGGCTTGCCGCATACAATTGGTTATACGGTTTTCAATTATCAGTTTGGATACCCTATGCTGCAAGCTACTCATTATAAAATTTAGGTAACGCTAAAAGCGTATAGTTTTGTACAGTCTTCAACATTTCAACAACATTCCTTAATCTAAATTAAAGCAACGATGACCTAACTAACATTTCATCAAAAGTCATATTTATAGTCGCCCGAAAGTGATATAAAAAAATCGATGTTTGTCTCTGCCTGAGTCGTGTTTCCAGAAAGTAACCTGGGAGTCTAAGTCTAGAGTGAAAAGGTTGCTTCTAGGCAAGCGTGCTCCATCGTCAACCACATCGTCACTTACCATCAGGTGAGATAGTGGTCAAACGCGGGCCTATCGACTATAAAAAAATTTAAACTTTAAACTATCTACATATCTATACCTATACATACTACTTATACTAGAACTGAAGAGTTAATTTATTTAAAAAGGCTAATCACTGGAACTACTGCGATTTGAAAACTCTTTTTCATTTGATAACCCAGTACTTGACAAGGTTAGACTATGTAAAATCCCTCTATGATGCTAGTAAGAAAAAAATTATAAGAGGCGCCCAAATACGGTGGGTGATATCGTTGGGGCTCAACTAGTTTTTAACCCGACTTCCTAAGAAAGGAGGGTAATGTTTTTGATGAAATGTTAGACAGTTCTTGCGTTCGCGGCCAAATTAAAATTAAATTTGAAACATGTTTCAGTTTATTATTCAAAAAAACGAGTCTTCCAAAATTGATAAGTTACTTCTATCCCTAACAAAGGTTGTATTTTTATTATTATGTCTCAAAATCGTATTTAAGGTATAGGTAAAGTCAAATATTTTGTAATCATGTATATTATGGTTTTAAATAAATACATTTTTAACTATGATTGCTGTATTCTTTCACATTTTTTGTGTGTGTGGTGTGCTAGTGGCAAACTTAGCGCGAACGAGTGGTATCAGCAGTGACGAAGCCTCAGTAAAGGTTAGGTACTCGTGGTTTACGCAGTTGTTGCCCCATCTCGTTGCCCCAGTGCAGGGTAACCCTATTCTTGTTGCAGAGATTGAATCAGTTATTGATCCTGGATTTGACTGAAATGAAAAGAGCGTGCTCAGTTTCAATAAAATTTACTTGTACGCAAATAGTCATTCTGGTAAGTATAGCTGCGTATTTCTGTAGCTCCCATAATCAATCGTCTCTGATTTTGCCGCTGATTTCACGCCGGACTCGTGTTCACATTCAGGTTATCACACCAATGTGACTATCTGGATTTTTTTTCAGCTCGTCCCCCGCTCTCTCCCCACTGTGCCTTCTGCTAGTCAGAGGGACATATGGGGAGCCTCGGAGCAGCCCTCTAGAGGGCCACTCCCACCCCGGCCGGATTGGCTGCAGGCAGCCGCGTCTAGTGAACACCACTACGGGTGACGTAACCTACGACAAACTTTGGTACAGTAATCGGGTCTAGGGATCGAACCGCAAAATTAAGTTTGTTTTTATTGTATGTACTTTTCCGGGATAAAAAGTACCCAGTGTGCTGCCCAGGATATTGAAGAATAATTATACCAAGTTTCATCGTAATCGAACCGGTAGTTTTTGCGAGATGCCTGAACAAACAGACAGACAAAAATTTTTTTAATCATATCTTTGGGTTTGGTGTCGGTCTAGTAACACCCCCTGCCATTTATTTTTTTGATATTTACAATGTACAGAATTTACACTTTTGGTACAGTAATCGGGTCTAGGGATCGAACCGCAAAATTAAGTTTGTTTTTATTGTATGTACTTTTCCGGGATAAAAAGTACCCAGTGTGCTGCCCAGGATATTGAAGAATAATTATACCAAGTTTCATCGTAATCGAACCGGTAGTTTTTGCGAGATGCCTGAACAAACAGACAGACAAAAATTTTTTTAATCATATCTTTGGGTTTGGTGTCGGTCTAGTAACACCCCCTGCCATTGCCTGCCATTTATTTTTTTGATATTTTCAATGTACAGAATTTTCACTTCTACAGATTTATTATAAGTATAGATTAATTAGAGCGAATGATTAACACCATACCTCTTTATTCATCGATATTTCAAGATAATACAGATCAGTGATATTTCATGATGACATTTTATGCAAAGAGGTTGTTTAGCCTAGTGGCAGTCTTTTTGTTTATTCCTGTCTACTATCACTGGCAACCTCTTATATACTCCAGGGACAATAACACTCACTGCCTCGAAGTTCTGCTATTAAACTGGACTGCCCCCGTAGACAAGTGGCACAGCGTACAGGTATCTGTCAGAACCGCGGGTGTATGACTTTTGATCAGATCGAAAATATACTGTATAAATGTACGAAAAATGTACGTTTTTGTACTAAGATATGTATAAATGTACGTTTATGTATGCGTTATAAACATTATTTAAAAGTGAGCCGCCATCCTGACGTCAGGTTGGCGAGTGAATTTAAATTATACAATTATTTTTTAAATTTGACATCACTAATTAAATGTACGTAAATTGTACGTATAGGAACATTAATTAAAACCTTCTTTAATGTTGTACAAGCTCCGGTATTGTAAAACTCATGTGAGCCGCCACTCTGACATCAGAATGGCGGGTGTATAACTTCAAAATAGGTCAAAATTAACTATATGAATGTGCGAAAAATGTACGTTTTTGTACTAAAATAATTTTTTTTTTAAATTTAAATATTATTAAAAGCTTTTTTTTTAAATTTTTTTTGTTATTATTTTTTTATTTTTTTATATTATTATATATATATATACCTATAGCAAAGAATATTTATTATTAAAAAAAAATAAAATAAAATGTATAAATGTACGTTTCTGTACCTACGCATAATAAACATTATTTTAAAGTGAGTCGTAATCTTGATATCGGGTTGGAAGGTGAATTCCAATACGACATTTCTTTTTTAATTTGAGATTACTAATTCTATGTACGAATAACAAGTGTTACTTACATGAGTACGACAATGAATTCTTAAATAATGGGTTAGGTATGTATTGAGCACCTCGAGTAGTAGTAAATAATACAAATGGGTACATTAATAACAACAATTTTATAACATTTGACCATAAATAATACAATGGGCAATCACCTTTTCTGGACTCCTGTTTAACCTTGGCTTCAAATCATCATAGCACATCCATATACCATCACCACTATATGAATGCGTTTGTAGTGCCCAATCGCATCATTATCTAAGCTGAAAGGTACATATTCAATAACTCCTATAATATAATAAGTTCTATTGCCGTTGAGTGTTATTTGTAACGGAATATTATCAATAAAGATATATGCCGATTGACTATGTTCAAAAATTATGATGTTGTGGAGTATATAATCAAACGTTCGTATACCTTTACAGCCATTGCGATTGCATAAGACCAAATTGTCGTCGCCCCATAATATGGATACAGCTACCTCGTTTAATTGAGAAATATCTTTTGCTGGGTCAAGTGAAAGAAACGTCAATTTTCTTCGCACATTATTGGTCACACAAGTCTCACTTGTACAGGTTTCTATCCTGTCGACACTCCAGATAATATCCGCAAAGAGTTTCTCAAAAACGTATGTCACGCTACATTCACAATGTTTATTGTCCTTGTTTCTCTAAATAAATTTGTTCTAAAATAATTATTTACAACTTGAGCACGAAATTTGTAAAGATCGTCGACAGAATTATTTTCATCCAACATACTTTTTATAAAAAGACAAATCTCATTTTCACTAAAAAGTACTAAAAAGTACAAAACGCATTCATATAGTGGTGATGGTATATGGATGTGCTATGATGATTTGAAGCCAAGGTTAAACAGGAGTCCAGAAAAGGTGATTGCCCATTGTATTATTTATGGTCAAATGTTATAAAATTGTTGTTATCAATGTATCCATTTGTATTATTTACTACTACTCGAGGTGCTCAATACATACCTAACCCATTATTTAAGAATTCATTGTCGTGCTCATGTAAGTAACACTTGTTATTCGTACATAGAATTAGTAATCTCAAATTAAAAAAGAAATGTCGTATTGGAGTTCACCTTCCAACCCGATATCAAGATTACGACTCACTTTAAAATAATGTTTATTATGCGTAGGTACAGAAACGTACATTTATACATTTTTTTTTAATAATAAATATTTTTTGCTATAGGTATATATATATGATATACAGGGTGTATTTTTGAAACGGGGCAGTAAGGGCAAGTACCTTAACCGTTGTAGTTATAGCAAAACGTTCTTAAAAGACCTTCCCTAACTTTTTGGTACATTTTGAACTGCATTCACAGATTTTGTAAAAAACTTACAGTTAGCAAAAAAAATGCAAAAAGTTCAAAAATTTTTTTTTTATGCCAATCGATTCTATTTCATGTGGGGATCAAAAAACTCTATGGGACCATTTTAGCTTTCAGTACTAGAAAAGACAGAAATCGCCAAAAACGTTTCCCATACATTTCGTACGGAAATATGATAAATCAACTCGAAACTCATAGGTCAGGTAAAATTTTGAACTTTTTTAAATAAAAAAAATCATTTAAACATTTAAGAAATTGGTTTATGAAATAAATTGCTCAAAATGATTGCCATTTACACGAATACATAAGTCTATCCTTTTTTGCACTGAACGAATGGCGGCTAATAATGTTCTGGGATGAATATTACGTAAAATGGTCATTAATGCATCCTTGAGCTCTTGAACACTGGCGTACGTCGTCTTATACACCTCGTTTTTCACGAAGCCCCATAAAAAAAAATAAAGTGGTGTTAGATCGGGGCTACGAGGTGGCCACTGTGTTGGACCATGTGTACCTATCCACTGTGTACCGAATAGGCGGCTCAAATTGGAACGTGAAAGGTGACTGTTATGTGGCGGAGCACCATCTTGTTGAAAATAAACTTTTCGCAATTCCGACAGGGGCCATTCGTCCATCTCGTTTTTTTCGAATCAAATTCGAAATTTGAGGGTAAAAATTCTTTTTATTTACTTTTCAGTCAATTCTACCCACTTCCTGGCCATAACAAAAAGTTAGACCATCGTAGAAATTTGTTTCTGTTGCCGAAATGTATGGGAAACGTTTTTGGCGATTTCTGTCTTTCCTAGTACCTACTGAAAGCTAAAGTGGTCTCATAGAGTTTTTGATTCCCACATGAAATAGAATCGATTGGCATAAAAAAAAATTTTTCGGACTTTTTACATTTTTTTTGCCAACTGTAAGTTTTTTACAAAATCTGTGAATGCAGTTCAAAATTTGTCAAAAAGTTAGGGAAGGTCTTCTATGAACGTTTTGCTGTAACTGCAACGGTTAAGGTACTTGCCCTTACTGCCCCGTTTCAAAAATACACCCTGTATATAATAATAAAAAAAAAGGTTTTAATAATAAAAAAAAATTAAAAAAAAAACATATTTTAGTACAAAAACGTACATTTTTCGCACATTCATATAGTTAATTTTTGACCTATTTTGAAGTTATACACCCGCCATTCTGATGTCAGAGTGGCGGCTCACATGAGTTTTACAATACCGGAGCTTGTACAACATTTAAGAAGGTTTTAATTAATGTTCCTATACGTACAATTTACGTACATTTAATTAGTGATGTCAAATTTAAAAAATAATTGTATAATTTAAATTCACCCGCCAACCTGACGTCAGGATGGCGGCTCACTTTTAAATAATGTTTATAACGCATACATAAACGTACATTTATACATATCTTAGTACAAAAACGTACATTTTTCGTACATTTATCTATCTATACTAATATTATAAAGAGGAAAGATTTGTTTTTTTGTTTTTTTGTTTTTTTGTTTGTAACGAATAGGCTCCGAAACTACTGGACCGATTTCAATAATTCTTTCACCAATAGAAAGCTACATTATCTGTGAGTAACATAGGCTATAATTTATCTCCAAAAAATTTAGGGATCCTTACTAAAACTTCAATAATGTAACCCAAGGTGTAAAAAAATGACCTAAACAAATTACTTACATCGCGTGCGCTGCGAAAACTATTGAAGATAGAACAAAATAATGTACTGTGGAAATGTATAACATAAAAAGTTCTACAAAAAAGTCCGCGATAGCATATGTCTACCTAATAAAGGTAGCCCACAGTAACCATTTTTATCTTTACAAATTACAAAAAAATCATGTTTCATTTTCAAAGCTAATTTTAACAATACAGTATTATTTCTTATCCAATTAAATACGTTAGATACGTTGTACGTTTAATGTAGATCAAAATTGCCACTCACGCTATATAATTATCATAAATAGTTTAAGAGTTATCGCAATAATTATGAAAAATAATGCGCGGCGAAATAAATGCAAGTTGAAATGCGGACGTAAATCAGACCAATATTACTTCGGGACATCATAGGTACGTAGGTAGGTATTTAAACTGTGCTCAAAATAATTATGCTCTATACACACAGTACTGTTTTCTTGGGTGCCTTTGAGGATAGCACGGGGTGCTACAGCACTGGACGAGCTCAAATTCACCAATCATGGGCAACAATCCATTCGCGCCAGGACGTCGTTTGTCTCGCGAATTATACCTATCTAAGATTATGTTTCCTGAGGTATATCTTTGTATTCCCATCCAAATAAATTATATCTTAATCAAGACTTTCAATTGTGTAAAAAATATTTAAAAACTGTTTGAGTTATTGAAATCGGACTTCAGAGGAGGGGATTGGAGAGATGGGGTGGGGTTGTGAGCTCTGGTTACCCTTCTTACCGGCGGCAGCGGGAACACAACACAATGTCTATTATGGCTGCGGTCTTCTGTACCCCATCCCCTCTTTTCCGGGGTTCGGTACGGACATCATGCTTTTTTTTTATATCACTTAGGTGGCAGACGAGCACACGGCCCACCTATATGACCTATGCACCTGTAGTGACACAAAGCATCCAAGTTACGTAACATCGGAGCGTCGTGTCGCGAGCAGCGCACGCGCCCATCCGCGGCCGGCGCGCACGCTCGAATGAATCTACGCCGGAGCGTCGCACGTTTTAAAGTGGCCATATTTACGTAGGGGCACAAGCGCCTCTACACTAAGCTCGGAGCACTACACTGTACATAATAGATTTAAGATTGTATTGTAAATAACGCTGATTGGTTGATTCGATTTTGATTGCTCCTTTAACATGTCACTACTTCTTCGACAAATTTGTGTATATAACATGACCCATTTCATGAAATAAATACAGTTCGACAGTTAGCTCTGTGTATTATTTGGCTACGGTAACCTTCCGGTCCCAATTACTCAGAACTTCCCTATCCTACGGTTCGAGGGTCTGATAGCAGACCTGGCCGGGTTAGGGACCTCAGCCAGCTGGCGCAGAATATAGGCAGTACAATATCCTCGGGTCAGTGACCCCCAGCTGACCACAATATCAGCTGAGCTCAGCCAGCTGGCATAGCAATAGGCAGTAGCAAGTCCACGGGTCAGTGACCCCAAGCTGACCACAATATCAGCTGAGCCTAGTATCTAACGCTCGGTTAGGCGAAGCTCTTGCCTACACCGACATTGGTGACCCCTGACGACCCCGAACAGCTGATACCTAAGTACATACCTACCTACGGTATCACACATCCTTCTGCGTTCACCGACATTGGTGACCGACTACGTAAGTACTTCTGCGAGCACCGGCTGCGACCCGCACAGCTGATACCTACCTACCTACCTTACATACTTACGGTAGCAGGCCGGTATCCACGCATCAGCTGACTGCAACTCCGTGTCAAGTACGTACCTACCTACATAGCCATACATCATGATGCCTACGGAAGAGAGCGCCGTACCATGCAGCGATGCCAAACAAGCCACGCCCATCAAGAGCGACGTGGCCACTATATCGTTACCAGCACGTCTTCCACCCTTCTGGCGTCAAAATCCGCGATTATGGTTCGCACAATTCGAGGCGGCCATCGCGGCAAGCAAGATCGGCGAGGAACAAAAATTCAACCTAGTAATGCCACTACTCGGATGCAACGACCTTGAACAAATAGCGGATATCATTCTCAACCCACCCGCTACCGGCAAATACAACGTTTTGAAAGAAAGGCTAATATCAACATATCAAGAATCCGATCATCACAATCGATCACAAACCCCTTACCTACGCACTTACGAGATCTGCCAACAACAGCGACACGCCGAGAAGAGAGAGACAACTTCACTTCATAAGTCAATTCTGTACGAGTATCAAGTTCATTCAAGGTGAAAACAACACAGCAGCCGACGCCTTATCACGAATTACGGAGATTGAGATGTTGAACACCTCGATCGACTACAACAAGTTATCCATAGACCAAGAAAAAGACGCAGAACTTCAAAAATGCAAACAACAATCAAACCTCAAGTTCGCACGCGTAAATCTACCCGGAGGTCATCAACCCCTACCTATATGGTGTGAAGTATCAACAGAGAACATTCGTCCATACCTACCAGCGACTTATCGTCAAGCTGCCTTCAAAGCGCAACACGAGCTAAGTCACCCCGGTATTCGAACAACAAGAAAAATCATCACATCCAAATTCTTCTGGCCTTCAATGAATAGAGACGTAACCACGTGGGCAAAATCATGCATCGGATGTCAGCGCGCGAAAATTCAAAGACATGTGACCAGTCCCATCGGTGAATTCCAAGAATCATCAAGATTTCACCACGCCCACCTCGATATCGTCGGACCATTAACGCCTTCAAATGACTATAGGTACATAGTCACAATAATAGATCGATGTACGAAATGGATCGAAGCTATACCTACACGCGACATCACCGCCGAGACAGTAGCTAAAGCGTTTTACGACGGATGGATTTCACGATTCGGCTGTCCCATACGAATCACTACGGATCAAGGTAGACAATTCGAGTCATCACTCTTTCGCACTCTTATGGCGAAGCTTGGTATCACTCGAATACGTACGACTCCATACCGACCGCAAGCAAACGGAATGTTAGAACGAAGACACAGATGTTTGAAAGCTTCGTTAATGGCAAGATCAGCAGACACCAACTGGAGTGAAGAACTACCTACGGTACTACTGGGACTACGCACAGCAATATGTCAAGACACATCTGTGAGCCCCGCACTCATGACTTACGGATCTACACTTCGGATTCCGTCGGATTTCTTCGTGCCTACAAAGCCGAACATCGATGACGCAGAATTCGTACGCCAGCTCACCGAAACGATGACGTCACTAGCACCGAAACAACAATCTCACTCTTCAAAGCAGCCCTTCATATATAAAGAACTCGAAACATGTACTCATGTGTTTCTACGCAACGACGCAGTGCGACGACCTTTGATCCCACCATACGACGGACCCTACGCAGTTATCAAACGCAGTCAAAACGGAAAATTATTCACAATCCAACTACCAAATCGTCAAACATGCGTATCTATAGACAGATTGAAGCCAGCACATATATATAACGATAATAATACTAACAATAACTCATCAAATAACCTACAATTTCAGCCTACGTCACCTGCAACTGCAACTGCGAACACACCAATTTCACCGAGTACATGCAATTCCAAGAACTCCGTGAATCCCGAGAAAAACACAAGTACTTCCAGCACACATCGCGCCCCTTATGTGACACGTACAGGCAGACAAGTCAAACCCAGCGTACGTTTCACTTGAAGGGGGGTACCTGTAGTGACACAAAGCATCCAAGTTACGTAACATCGGAGCGTCGTGTCGCGAGCAGCGCACGCGCCCATCCGCGGCCGGCGCGCACGCTCGAATGAATCTACGCCGGAGCGTCGCACGTTTTAAAGTGGCCATATTTACGTAGGGGCACAAGCGCCTCTACACTAAGCTCGGAGCACTACACTGTACATAATAGATTTAAGATTGTATTGTAAATAACGCTGATTGGTTGATTCGATTTTGATTGCTCCTTTAACATGTCACTACTTCTTCGACAAATTTGTGTATATAACATGACCCATTTCATGAAATAAATACAGTTCGACAGTTAGCTCTGTGTATTATTTGGCTACGGTAACCTTCCGGTCCCAATTACTCAGAACTTCCCTATCCTACGGTTCGAGGGTCTGATAGCAGACCTGGCCGGGTTAGGGACCTCAGCCAGCTGGCGCAGAATATAGGCAGTACAATATCCTCGGGTCAGTGACCCCCAGCTGACCACAATATCAGCTGAGCTCAGCCAGCTGGCATAGCAATAGGCAGTAGCAAGTCCACGGGTCAGTGACCCCAAGCTGACCACAATATCAGCTGAGCCTAGTATCTAACGCTCGGTTAGGCGAAGCTCTTGCCTACACCGACACACCTATGGACGTGCACAACACCAGGGGCGTCACACTCGCGCTGCCGACCCTGCAAAATGCTTCTAATGCCCTTCATGAAGAACCCCATATTTAGCCGCCAGGGAAAACCACTGCAGAGAGATCGTTCCACAGCCTAAGCGTGCGTGGAATGAAATTTCTTTCAAACCTTACAGTACGCACTGCAGGCGGATGCAACGTGTGGGGATGAATTCCCTGTCTGTGGCGAGCGGTGCGATGATAGAAAGTAACTATAGGCTGATGCCATGCTGGGATGGGAATTGGTTGATATTATGATAATATCAAACAATTCCCATCCCAGGGTCAACTGGGGGGGTGCGGGCCAGAACCTCCACGTGGTGCACCTGGGCAACGGAGGCGAGCAGCGCCTCCCACTCGCCACGGGAGACGCTGCTGCCTGCGGCCAATCCGGCTGGGGTGGCCCTCTAGAGGGCTGCTCCGAGGCTCTCCACGTGTCCCTCTGGCTAGCAGATGGCACAGTGGGGAGTGAGCTGGGGGCGAGCTGATTGTCTGCGCGCCGACGGTTGGGTGACAGGACGGCCTCCTGTTACCCTACACCCCACCGTCGGAGAAGTGACGCGATGCTCGCCCCACCCCCCCTTTCGGGGGGTCGAGGGGGCCATCTCAAAACCGTAGATGGCCCGGGGTCAGCTGGGGTGCGAGGGATAACCTTACACCCCGGTTACTAAGGCCCGAGACCGCGTGTGGTTTTTATCAGGTCTGAGTGAGACTTAACCGCGCCTGCTGGCTGACAGGGATGATATATGAAGGAACTTCCGCACGAAAAAAGGAATTTGAAACAGAATTCGAAATCCACGCGGGCGGAGCCGCGGGCAACAGCTAGTACAGTATATTTTCGATCTAATCAAAAGTCATACACCCGCGGTTCTGACAGATACGTAACGAAACGAATAGAATAGGTTGACCAATCACACTCCAGCTCGAGCGTGATTCCGCCTCGGCGCACGCATCGTACGCCGGCGACGATCTTGGCTTAATTTCACCAGTGCAAATCAGTTCAACTAAACTAGGCGCCCTGTATTGTGAACTTCATTAAGTAAAATGTTCAACATGATCTTGACTCTGGTCTAAGTAAAACTTGAAAACCTAATTTAGTTGAACAGATTTTCTCTATTGAAATCTAACCTTAGCTACCTATCAGATTATTTGAAGGCATTAAGTAGGTACAGTCAACGACAAAAGTAGCTTACCAAATGTTAATTTATTGTTCTTCTTAGCTCTCAAAATTAATTAATCTTGGTGATGGCTCCAACGTGGTAATGCCGCCAGACTTTTGGGTACGTTACCAGTCGACATCGATGGGGAGGAATTTTTCGACACCTATACTGTTATTTGTACATATTTTAATGTAAATAATTTAGTTTTGTAATTACTTAGGATAATTTAGAATGAAGTATGTTTTGTCATTGACTGTACGATACAGGGTTCGGAGTAGGTATTGAGTAATCAAACAAGTTTATTATTTATATTTCATTTATCAAGGTACATGTACCTATAACACCGATACATATATATTATTATCTACGGTATGAACATCTACATGTAATAAATTTAGCCGTTATGTTTTATATATATATGTTAATATTATTGAATATTTCCACCAAAGCTTACCTTTTATCTCTGTAAAATTAAATAAAAAAAAGCCTGTGCGAACATATTCAATAAAACAATGATAAATTTTTATAATAACAATATTCTATTTCATTTAATGGCACAAAGTCATTTAGATTTTTTTTGAAATAATATAGATAAAAACAAATTTTAATTACATAGTATATTATAGTAACTACTATATAAAAACTTCATTGAAAAATCATTATGAAACAATAATATATACACAATTTATCGTATTATGTACAAATGACATGGCAAACGAAGTAGCTTGGTCTTAAGAAATGATATAGCCTAATAAAATTTCATTTAAATTGACGTTGAGCTTCAGTTGTTCGAATAGAGGTTTTCAATTAAATTCATATTCTCATTTCATTGAACTCGTTTCATTAATATAATGTGTTCTCTAAAGTAATTAATATATATATGTACATTTTTACACAGTCACAACGAGGGGCCATAGATTGCCATAAATTAAAATGGCAAGATCACTTAACACAAAAATGGAATGGATATAATTTGTAAAGGGAAGGTAGCCTTATGGTCTGAGAAATGTGATAATAGTATTCTGAATACTTTGAATTTAGGTAAAACGATTTTAGCAATATTCATCTCCTACAATTCCTCTCCATAAACCTAGGTACATCGAGGTCAACTTTATACCTACCTACAACATTTAGAATGTCAAAAATCTAGATTTTTAAATTTATCATGTTACTTATTGAGTAAACGTATACTGCGACAATTTCTTCACAAAAAATTCGGTGTCAGCGAACTGCAACAATACGATCCCCCTACGTTAAACTACAATGGCAATATGGGAGCCACAGTCTACACCCACTGGATTGATATAAAATTAATCTAATTATCACAGTTTTAAAATAAAAATAATTCACGCTTAGCAATTCAATACTCAGCGCTCGACATGGCGTATGTTCGGGGAGCTCGCTTTTTCGCTACCAGTGCGCTATTACCTAACCACAAGCGCCGTGGCAGCATCAACAACATGCTCCCCGAACCTACCCCTAACATAGCCTTCCTTATAGTAAATTAATAAATAACTTATTTTTTGTTAAACGCACCCTAAGTGCACGCGTAAGTGTAATACATAACAAGTCCTTTACATTTTTAAGTGAAAAATTAACAAATTGTTTTTTTATAACTAAAATAAAATTCATTATCCAATCGTCTAACACTAGCCATCATATCAATGGCACGGATCGTGCACAGGGGCACTATTAAGTAAAAATGTCTTTTATCATTACAATGGGAGATCATTGGCGGAAGAGCGGTCACTTGTTCACACTGTGGTTTCGTTCCTGCGAAGCGGCTGCAGCTCACGTTGAAGGTCGTTGTAGTACTCGTGGTCCGACATCGACTCCTCTTCGACTGATCGTTGCGGGAGGTACTTGCTAGTGCTGGGCCTCGGTGTGGATTCGCTGCCACTGCCCTCGCTCACGCAAAGCGACTCCAACGGTAGCGGCTCTGTAGGAATCCCCAAAGTTTGCGGCAGTACATTGTCTTCCGACATTAAATACTCAGGGTTATCCACACACCGCTTACCGATAAACCCACTGAACCTCAACTCATCAGAATTTGGACTCTCACTACCCTCGCCGATGAGGTCCATGTATGTTGACGCGTTCTGGTTTTGCTGCGGCGATGGCATTAAGTAGTCATCTTCGTCTAAGGGTAGATTCAGTTTCAGATTGCCAACTTGGGCTTCTTTATTTTTGGGCATGCTATCAAAGTTACTCTCGCTCCCATCCGTGCGCGTTCTTAATGGATCGCTACAGTACCTAGAACTCGAGGACTCTGAAGCACAGGCGCCATTGTTGTAGTAGTGCCTCAGTTCGGTACCTTCTAAGTTAGTTGGCTGGTGGTTGCATCTGAACTCCCGATCCCAAGATTCAGTGTTGTTGGAACTTTCGGGTACCACGCAGTCGTTGTTGATACCAATCACGCAGGATGCTGATGAACATGCGTGGTTACCTGACTGAGGGTGAACCTCAATCACTGACACTGTTGTGGCGTTGCTGGGCCCAGATTGGTTTTTAGGTTGCAGATACTCGTCGGCTTCTACAAGTGGTTCCGGTCCTTCCATCGCTGACGACAAATTCCTTATTAGCTCTTTCTCATCCTGGAAAGTAGACACATTCCGATTAATTCTATGTAATGTATTTTTTTTTATTTATAAAAAGAACAAGCTTTAGTAGTAACATTGATACAGTAAACACAAATATCATGCTATGTTGGGTCTAAAATAAATGTACAACCAGTCAATCGTAAGTGCAATACAATTACAAGGTATTCAGCTTGGTACTACTATATTGAAATAGATAGGTATTCTAAGTTATATACCTATTACGAGTATATAGGACATATTATTACAGAGCGCTGTCCAAACTAAGCATAACTTGTAATAAGGGTACAATGGGGATAAACATAATTATATAAGTGCCTTTTTTTCTTTTGTGAATATATGAATACTACATTTCAACTTCTGTAGGTACAGCGATTACGAAATAACAGTCGAAAAGTGTAATTTCGTGTGTAAGATTGTAATATTTTAATGACTGTCTAAAGTCTCCCGTTACGAATAAGTACTATACGTATACTATTTGAATGTAATTTCGTTCTCGCCCCACAGGTAAGAAATGTTTCAGAAAGAAGGAAAACCTAACACATTCGGCGCTTATTGGCCAGGATAACCACTGACCATCAACTAGGCCGTGTGTTAGATTCTTAACTTGAAAAAAAAAAATTACTAAAAGGCTACTTTTATCTCACGACTCCATACACGTGAGCGGTAATCGGCTTATTACGCGGACGGAATCGCGGATATAGGCTAGTCAATAATAAAATTAACTGTTAATAAATGTTAGCTTACTTAGAATCTTGTTTCCATCTCATTCTGTGGTCAGTTGTAATTAAAAAACATAGTATTAGTGAGGCTTAATCAAGGTATTATCACACAAGTTAAATATAATATACTTATATAACAATATATAACTGTATATACAATAATATAATAATATAACATAAATATCCATAGATATTTTCATAGGTATAGGTTTGCATACATATTTATAACTTTTTCATATTATAAAAATAATACAATAATGTGAATATAAACAGGTGTTTTCATTTCTCTTGAAATATAAAATGCAAGCTTTGGATGCAACTGAGATTAATGCTGCGATGACGACGTATAGCAGTCTATAACTGAATTTAGAAGAACCTCTTTTTATGATGTCGGTAAAAAGAGTAGTAGATAAGTGGTTCATTAGGTAACTTTGAACAAACAATATTGACAGAATATCTGACTGCATTCTAATAATAATACTAAAAAAACTGAAAGATTATATTAATTACCTGAGTGGAATAGGTTGGCAGACGCATAAATTTATCGCCCTGGATGACCAGATAACGACCAGGATCTCTCGCCATCTCCGCAAATGTATCCGCCAATTGCTTGAATGAGGGCCTACTATCAGCGTCCAACATCCAGCAAGATACCATTATACAATAAATATCAAGCGTGCAAATAGCCGGTTGAGGCAGTTTCAGACCATTCTCAATAAGTTCAGGCACTTTTCTTGCAGAAATACTTTCGTAAGGACGAGCACCGTAACTCAAAATCTCCCAAATTGTTACTCCAAAGGCCCACACATCACTCTTGTGGGTGAAAATCCTGTGCTGAATACACTCCAGCGCTAACCATTTTATAGGCATTTTACCACCTGCAGCTTTATACTCATCTTCATTTATGTCTAATAGTTTAGCTAGACCGAAATCGGTTATTTTCACACAGTTCGGCGTTTGTACTAAGACATTGCGAGCGGCTAAGTCTCTATGCACTAATCTCTTCTCTTCTAAGTATGCCATGCCACGTGCGATCTGTGTACACCAGTTCAAAAATGCCTTTGAGCCAATTTTTTCTTTATGAGTTCTTACATAATCGAGCAGACAACCAAGTGGCATTAGTTGGGTGATCAGCATCATTTGATTTGTCATGCAGACTGCTAGCAGCTGTAGTAAGTTCGGGTGTTCGACACTTGCCATAATATATGCTTCCTCCAGAAACTCCTTACTAGTATTTGCACCAGTGCCTTCTTTTAAAACTTTGATTGCTACAGGAATTTTCACATTCTCACCTTCGGGCACCCATACCCCTTTGTAAACTTTACCGAACGCGCCGAACCCAAGCATACCTCCTCGTCGCAATTCCCCTTCTTTGACTATTCTCAACTTGGCTAAGTTTGGCTTGACGTTAGTAGGACGGAGTGGCTCATTGTCCTCATAGCCTGTCAAGACCATTGTCATTTTCACTGCTTCCTTATTTGCCTTTGCTCTTTGGCGACAAGTGTAACAAATAATACTGAGTATTACAAGCAATATAAAGGCAACCACTAATGTGATTACTAATACGGTCGGCATTCTGGCTGCAACCATATTAGGATTACCATTGGCATGTTCTGAACAGTAGGGTTCGACTATTGGATTTGGTAACTGTTCGTCAAAATAAATTTTATTTGGTATAGCCGGCGGGCAAGTATCGGTGCAGTTGTAAGGTGATTCCTTGGAGTCACTTAAGAATATTTTCAAATTTCGACATTTAATGCAGTCAGTTGAAGAGGGCCCTAAGCATCCCTTACATTCTGGATGACACGGCGTACAGAGCCTATTAATTGTGTCCGTGTAATGGTCGGCCGGGCACTCGTCTTCACATTGATCACCTCTTTTGTATCCATTGCAGACTTGGCATATTTGTGAATGGATACCGAATCCAGTGCATTTGATGCATAAGGGATGACATTTGCGGCAGACCACTTTAACTTTACCTTCTAATGGTTTAACGTTGCCTACCCATTCGTTATAATATCCATCAGGACAAGGCTCGTTTTCCTTAAGACAACTCTCAACTGTGGCTTCCACACTAATAATAGCTCTTTTACACGAGTTACATCCGCCTGGTCCTACGGTGTTCGCAGGGCCAGTGCAACCGTTGAAACAGTTGAAATGGCACGATTGGCAAGTGCCATCTTCAGAGGGGTATCTAGAATCAGGGCATTCACTAACACAGTAGGGTCCGTCACGTACATGCTGACAGTTGGTGCAGTTAGCTCGGCTCGGGCCTAGGCAACCATCTTTGCACTCAGAATGACACCTTTTGCAGGTCTTCGGCCCCGCCTGGTACAACCTGAAACGAGCATAATTGTTCACGTTAGTACTGTTTTTTGCAACCGTGGTACTTGTCGTCTTAATATTAATTCTAATGTCAATTTATAAAAAAACATGCATGCATTTCAATATTACCAAACACGAAATATTACATTCGCTCGCAGTTATTAAATATTTCTATAAGTTTATTTAAAATATATTTACAAACATAAAACGTACCCAGGCACAGTGCAATTTTCCACACAAGTTTCATCAAGTACGTAATTTTGGCAGGAGAGACATTGATCGGCTCCTGGGCCCCAGCACCCATCCATGGAACACTGAGGATCACAGATAAGGCCCCCTTTTTCTGTGGAGAATGTTTTAATTAAGAGAACAGTTCAAATTGTGATATGACGATCAATGACAACCTGAATATCGCGCAGCGGTCTTGAGCATTGGCTGTTAATAGGGTTAATATGAGTTTCGTGTTCAATAAAAAAGGGTGATACAATTCGCTTACAAGTTAAATAACTTCTAAAGACAATATTTAATCGCAAAGGCAAAATTAAATCTAATAAGTTAATTTTAAATTGAGGATCCTCAAAAATAAAACGCGAGCTTGACTCACCACAAGTACGAGGGTCTCCGTTGTTTTGTATTATTTGTTTATGATCTTTTGACTTCACAAGTTTGTTCCAAGCTATTTTATCAGCGAAGCACAAATATTTGTTCTCCATAATAGCAATAGCACCGGAATTCACTCGTTTCAAGGATTTCAGGCCCAACGATTTTAGCGATGTTTTTACGATGTAAAGTGATGCAAAGAGGTTTTCAACGACTTGGCGTCCTCCAATTACCTCCAAGTTGCGGAAGTAAGAGAGGCTGGTGAAGTTTGGATGGTGAGCTTGAACATTCAAGTATCCTGTTACCTCGCGCACAGTACTGAACACCTCCAGCTTATCAGGGTCCATTTTCACATAACGCTCGCCAAAAGAATAATCAGGATTCACCTGTTGGAACCCTGTAAACGTCATTTCTAGAATTTCTATAGATCCGTCGATGATCGTACAATCCTTGAAACTGTCAATATTTCCAGAGTGTATTGGTTTCTCCGAGTGGCAGGTCTTTGGGCATGTAACATTACAAGGTGTGCATTCACCATTCACGGCAGTTTTATTTGGAGGGCAGCTTCTTACACAAGCACCATTGTCTTTCAGCAAATGTTCAGGGCAATTTCGTACGCATGTTGCACCATACGCATACTTGCCGTTTGGATTCGGTTCCCAAGAATATGTGGTGGGGTTGTATATCTGCATCGGTGGGCATTCTTGCGAGCAGGTGCCCTCATCGTAAAAGTTTCTGCAGGCTAGGCACTGGCTCGGCAGTGGACCTGTGCAGCCACCAGCGCAAAACGTGTTGCAGCAGTCTCGAGGATTTGGTCCAAAACAGCGGCCTTGAGCACACTGTGGACTGCAATTGGTTTTTGAAAACTTTTGACAGTTCTCAGGACCCTCGCCCCAGCATCCCGCCTCACAGCTTTCGTGGCACCGAGGACAGTCGCGTTCAGCAGCGGCAAAGTCGTACACATAAACGTAGGTCGCGTTAACACCCGTTATAATCTCTTCCCAATTAATAGTCTTTACATGACACAAATTATAGTTATTGTAAACTCCGACACTACCACGAAGTACATCGCGTAAGGCCGGTAGCTCCAACGTGAATGCGGATGACATAGTCACCATTAAAGCAAACTCTTCTTCCCGCACTTTGAGTTTGAAAAGGGTTCTGCCGCGTATAATTTGTAGCTGTGGCAGCACGATGTGGCGAACATTCACATGGGATATCAAGACGTAACCCGTCACTTCTCTGATGTACTTCAGAAAGGACAAGTCCATAGTTTCGTTCTGTAGCCATGTTAGCTCTAAGTTGCCATCGACGTATGTGCAATTCGTGAAGCGATCACGTAAATTCCTGTAGTGAGTGTCTCGATTCGATGGGACTGACATGCGACCGTTGGTCCCGATGCATACTGAAAAGAAAAAAAAAACATATGTTAGAATACTCGTAGACGAATGTGATACTTAAAAGAAGTTTTGTCTGTTATGGTATTATAATGAAAACAAAGTTCTTGTAGTGATTGGGTCGTGATTCCTCAACAAGTTAGGAACAGTGCTCGTCTAACGAAGAGGCGTTGCCGTGTGGGCGGGTTTTAAAGCAAGTTTCTGCTACTACGCTACAAGTAACACCGCTAACTGTGATTAATCAATGGAAACAGTTTACAATGCCGTTTTGTTTCGTTGGACGGAACACTGGCGAGAAACATAAGCGTGTATGTAAAACGAATTATTATCAATAAGTTGAAATTATTGTCATTTATCGTTTAGCAACTTATTTTACCTTAAACGCAAGGCAGTTGATTGTGTGTCTGTTCAAAAGTATGTTACAATACGAATATTATGTGTAGATATTCGTTTCGGTTAGAAGACCGACATTATAACTATGCTATAAAGCATAGTTTACTTTAGATGAGAGGGTTTTTACCGTTGGTAATGACTTAATTAAATTGAAATTAAGTTAAGTTGAAAGGATTATTTGGTATTATTTTCACATCTATTCTATATTTTTTGAAGTCATCCTCCTCTTAGCTTCGCATTCTTCCTGAATATATTCGAGGCCTTCAACCTCGGACTCGGACCTCAGGTCTACTCACTCCTTTTCCTTCTTCTGGTTTGCCTTATACAGTTTTTATGGGAGCGATTGCCGTCTAATCTCCCAACCCAGAGAGGAAAGCCTGCGCCTGAGCCTCGTCCGTCAATCAGCAGGTTTATCGGCTTGCAGGTGAATTGAGGAAAATCTTGGTGGGGCCACAAAAACACCCTATGTAGGTATGTCGAACTATTATTGCACAAAATTTCTAAATTGTCAAGTAAAATTATTTATGTACACATGAAACGCGTAGGTACGTTGTATATGGTCATGAAATCGAAATTCTAAGTTTGCTTGTGCTCCACTAAGGCTTTCAAACAGTAACAAAGAATAGTTTTTGTTATAAATTTGTTTAGAAATGTAAAGGTATTCAAGACCGAAGGTAAATTTTACCTGTTCGTCTACAGAATAGAGATTTTTTTCTAGTTAAGTATAGACCGAGTATAATATTACCGACATAAGATACCGTCCTTTTAGAGACAAATATTTTAAGTTTTTAGGTTCAGACGTTCGAATGTATTGTCACGAGAGATGTAGTCAAGTGGTTAACCTTTTCACCTTCGCGGTAAGTCTGTAACGGCGATGATAATGGCCAATTTTTGAAATTTGCTATTCTTCTTCTCTCGGTGTAGCCATCGTGATATTAGTAATTGGTTTCACAGCAATATCGCTACTTATAGAGAGGGTCGAGCCTCTTAATCAAATTACGAGGTTTCAGCTAAATCTGCTCAACTGTTTTTGTTTATATTAGTATATTTTATTCCTATGTTATAGCAGTGTAGGTAAAAATTTGTAGAAATTATTGTTATTTAATCTAACGCCGCTGTAGTCAAACGACTGCAGAGTTGGCGCAATAGTGTAAGATGATGCGTTCTCGTCGTCAAATGTTCTAGTTTTGGTACCAATCAATACAATGATTGGTACCAAAACTAGAACATTTGACGACGAGAACGCATCATCTTACACTATAATAACTATTTTAGTGAAAAATATGTATTCCTGGTTGGGTACTAATAATGCAGGCTTCTAGTTTTTGAAAACCACAACGAAGATATCGTACCCTATACGCCGAAGTCAAATATAGGTATAGGTACAAACAGGTAGATGTTTCGATTTCTTTTATTATAGTTTTCCATTTCTACATTCAAAAACTTTTAGGTAGACTCCTTGTAGGAGGGTGGTCTATGCCAGTTTATAGTTTCAACTACTGTCATTTTTAGAAGTGGTTTTTACCTATTACATACATAGTATGTAATAATATATTGATGAAAGATAGCACCAAGCATTACAGAACAAAATATTGAAAGACGAATGACGTAGGTACCTTGCTACGCCTTCAGACTGAATACCTGTTATACGCTGCATTTCTTAGAACAGAACATGTAAATTAACTAAAGAATAAACTTCAACGTATTCTACGACTTGCTTGATTTTCTATGAATACCGAGCAAATGAATAAGTAGACGACATTTACTCCAAAATATTCTTTTCTTAGTGCTATTCAAGCAAATGCAACACCCATTTTTGTTTGACTAGCACGTCTCTAAAAGGCATATTGCCGTGGCGTGGCTAGACAAAAAATGTACTTGCCAGAACTGCACACAAATACAATAAATTTATACTTTCTAAATACCATCAAAAAAGTTAAACAAATTAAAATGGACTTTAGTTGTACGTAAAGATTTTCGATACATACATTTTTAATTTAGCTGGTTAACCACCCACGTACGACGTCCGACTTGAGATGGTTCTTACTGGGCGACGAATTTTATCTACTACTTACTTTTAGTTAAAACTTCTCACACACGTGAATTTCATTTTGATACTACACTCACTGCATTTTGAGACTTCTCTCATTACTTGTTTCTAATTTTAAAAAGGCAATGTCTGCAATATAGCTCTTTTTTGTACTGTGATGTAGTGCAGTATACGTGGGTGTAAAATAGTGTCCGGTCGACCTAGTTGAACCTGCCGATGACATACGAGATAGTATTGAATTAATGCTGGCCGATGGTGAGATATAAAAATTACAATATTTAATGTTCTGTTCACAATAAACGCGTGGGCCTAACTGGACTGTCATCAAAATGAAACTTTTCACTGACTGTATATATAAAACTAATGTATAATATCAAAACAAATATAGCTGTTACTTGACTTCGTTGGACTTTTACATTGTAAAGGTGTACCTATACATATTTCCTTGACCCTGTGTATATACCTACCTACATTATAAATTTAAAATTTGTATTTTATGACACGATATCTTACGCCTCAACCCCGATAGAGGTCCCGCACGATCTTGGTGGGTATATGGAGACTCCCTTATACTTACATAATTCTACAATAATTTTTCATTACACAACATATTTTGCAGGCAAGCTGTTAATGGTACAGCTAGTACTAAGTATTAGTAATTACTGCTAATTTTAACATCACATGCTAATAGACACAAATATAGACGAGTGTGCGGAGATCTTCGAGGCCTAAGCCAACCCCACTTGCAAGGCAATAGGTATGCTAAGGTACTGATTGACGAATTAAAGTCTCAGATGTAACTCTGGACAATATTAGGATGACCATGTGACATGAACACTACAGCTTAACGTGATATTGAATTAATGTAATCGTAGTATAGTTATATAAAAGAAAAAGTGAAATGCACCCATAATACAATTTTTAGACCCATAGGTACTAGCTATGCTATGCGAAAAAAGGTAGCTATGCTAGTACCTATGGGTCTAAAAATACTTATTATTTGTTTATGTTATCTGATTTGTGTCAAAATCTTACTAAAATTATCCGCGTTATACAGCAATCAATAACCCACCCAACTTTGGGAGTAGCGTGCGTCCGTCGCCCGCGACTGGTTTGACTTAGGGCACTGTTTTTATCCAGTTACTTGCATTCTGAAGCATTGGAACCAGTTTCTGCCGCCACCAATTTGGTCTTGCAACGCGCCTTTCACTACAAACTATTATTGTGAGCTGTACATTGCCGTGCCCGTATACAGTTTCCTTTTAAGTCGATGAAGAAACGCTGCATTGGATGTGTTGCGTACTTATGTGACAGATTTTATGGTTGTTGCTCGAAAACCAGAATTTTCCAGGAAAGTGAGGTAACTTTTACAAGGGAGATTAAATGAGATTAATCGGGCCGTTTAAGAGAATATATGGTCTAGGTTTTAAAACTAAAACAATAATACAGATGCACTGTCGTTCGGAATCTAGGAATGGAGTCGATACTTCTCGTACGTCTTTAATTCACATACCGTAATAGTAAGTTGTAGTTTAAAAAAAACTAAGCGTCTAATGTTTTAACTACAGATATCTGTAGTAGCCCTGTGTGACTGTGTTGGAGGCTGCAATGGGATGTTAATACAATATATTAATGGTGGCGATTTAAGAGGCCCGTGACTCAGTGGCAACGGTGAGGAATTAACGATCAAAATGATTACGAAACTCGGTACTCGTAGGTAGGTTGTTAGTTACTGAAAGTTATTGTACCAGTACCTCGCATGTAAGGTTGCTAGAGATGTACCTATTAAAACCCACATTTCGCTTTAGATTTGGCCCATGTAATGAGGGACTTGTTATGATGGATCAGGGCCTTGATTCTGCTAAAGACAAACCACTGATTTACCACTGACACTCTAAAAAATGCCATTTAATTGTAGACTTTATTGTTATCAGGTTAAAGTCTAAAGTCAAATGATATTGTGTAGAGCGAATGAAAAAGTTAAATGAATTCTTTTCATTTGATTTTAGACTTTAACTGTATAAAGGTAAAGTCTACAATTAAATAGCATTTTTAGAGTGTCAGTGGTATTATAGTGGTTTGCCTTTAGCAGAATCGAGGCCCAGGAGACTTGCATGACACCAGCGCGTAGATTGACTATTCAATAACAATTTTCTCCAAGCCCTACTTTTTTATTTTGTCCTTGCATGCCTCACGAGGCATACATTTTTTTAAAATATTTGCAATATTATAATCTACGAGTATAAATTAAAATCAATCGCCGTATGTATAGAAGATCTTTTAAGAAATTTTCCCGTGCGAAGCCGGGACGCGAAGGGAGTGTCAAGACAAGCCAAATAAAGATAGCAGAAAGGACCTCGGTCTCTAAAGTGCAAGCTTTAAATGCAACCGTGATTATTAAATGATGAAGAGATGACAGCAAGTTGAATCCGCAAGAGAAATTTCTTGAAGATTTAAGTTTCTATTAGTTTTAGCGTTTACAGACATCGATGACCGCTAGTAGGTCTGCTTGGTCACCACTTTAGAAATACAAAAAAGTCATTTGTACTAAGATTCTTGACCTCAGCTACACACACATACGTATTTCTACGATAGTACATACATACCGCATTTGTATATTACACTAAACAGCAGAAACTAATATTGTTTCTTGCAACGGTTGTTTTCTAAGAAGCAAACTTTACACGGTCCAATTCATACGGTATTTTTAAAGTACGTATTGTCACAGGTCGTTTGTGAGCTACCATCGCTGGTAGACATAAAATAATAAAATATATACAATTGCAAGTTTTCCTCTTATTTGCTTTTAAACGATTTGTTCCGTATTCGCCCCATTACGTTACGTTTTGCTCGAATTTATTTTAAAGATTTGTTTATTTGGTTATTTTTACTTTCAATTTCATTTTTTTGTTCGTGCAACCTTCAGTTAGATGTCCAAATTATAATTACTGACTAAATCCTATATCGTATATACATATAAGTGACAGTAACCAACTTTGCGTTCTTTTACGCTCGACTAAACCGAAGTAACCGGACTCTCATTCTTGGCGTCGTCGAATCAAAAGCTAAGTACTTACTATACCTACGAATTTAAGGCTGAGTTAGAGATTGGTAACTTTAACACATAGGTACTACACGTATCCTAGCTAAGGTTACCAGTTGAGAACTTATCTGTAACGACAAAAACCAATGGCTGTACCAACACTATTCAATTTCTTATTTGGTATAATCTACTAACTGATAGACGTAGCTTCACCCGCGTGAGATATTACAATTGTCGTTAAATAGTCTCAAAATTTTCATAATTTTTAGAAACCAAACTTAAAACTTCACTTTACGCAACTATTTATCTTTTGAATTTTAACTTAAATTTTTACTTAAGTTATCGTATAACCAAGGAAAATAGGGATTCACGTTTATATGTGAGTTTTTGTTTACTGAAAATGTATGGTTCGGTTTGGCCCCATTTGTAATAACTTTCTTACCCCGCTTATCAAATGAATTTGTTCTGTAGACAGTAGAACTTTAGGCATATATCAGAATGCGGTCCTTTTTATCAAAGATATCATTCACATAAACGGAGGGTCCAACTTATTATTAGTCCACGCAACGAAACTATTTTGTTTTTCTCCACAAAAACGTGCCACTCGCTCTACCCACTATGCATATATGTGAAATGGCAGTTAGAAAAATATGTGACTCACGGATTCCGGTTATTTTTGTTTCTAGTTGTCCATGGGTCAAGAAACTCGGGTCTTGCATACCATTATCACTCGATTATATCCACTCGTATTAGTCGTATTGAAATATCGAATTCTCATTAATTCAAAGTGATAATTAAATCATTTAACACACAACTGTGTGTTGGTATATTTTGGCATTTATATAAAAATATTTGTGGAGAACCTATATCATTAGGCGGACCATGTTTGTTTATCCTAAGTTGTAAAACGAGGCTTTTTTATTATAGTTTTAATTTAAACTTTTTGGTTGGATACTATGTTCAAATAAACTGAGTTCTCACGTTTTATTGAATAAAATTTACTGATAAAATTAAGTCATTTGCGAAATTAGCTCTTAGTTAAAACAATTTAAAAAGAAAATATGTAGGTTTATGATATCGTTGGTCCAATAGTAGTGGTGGTTTGGTTTCGTCTACGACCATTTAAGTCTTATGTTTGATTATCGGGACACGCAAAATTTATTAATTATGGCTATTAATTAAGTATGGCTAAAACATATGGTAGGTGAAATGTGGACTTTATATATCACTGCCTATATTTTAATAATAGTAAGGTTTCAGTATATAAAATAAAAATTTACGGAGCAATCAAGAACTCAAATCTATGAAGCACTTTTAAAATATCAACAAGTTTGAGTACAGCGTACCGCGTTGAGATCTTTAATAGGGGACGCCTACGTCTTGAATACGATTCATAAACGGAATAAGCTGTTGTGTTTAAAATAAAACAGACGGTGATATAAATTATTGCAAGTATAATACAGGAGAGAGGTCTCCCGTTAAAATTTCATTTCAGTGGGTACCTCCTTATTTACCTCTCACGGGTATTTACCTACGTTAAAAATCCCTTTCGGCACAGTAGATACACAAGCTTCATATTTCTAGTGAAGTATAAAAAGATATCGGTAACCGCTTAACACCAGGCGGATGGCTTAAGTACTTGTTTACCGACAAGTCACTTTAAAATAGCAAATCAGGTTGGTACTCATTAATTTATGGGAACCGGTTAAACAACCTAATATTCTAAACAGGAAATACTTTGTTATTTACATGGCAATACCACTAATATTATACTCGTGAATGTAAAAATTTGTGTAGCTGTTAGTTTATTTGTTACCTATTCACGCTGGAAAGGCTGTACGAATATACATGAATGAATGAATGACATAGGGTGAGAAGCAAAGATGCAGCTAATAAAAAAGAGGTAGGTATTTAATTTTATTGACTTTAGTTTAGTTTAATTTAAGTTAGTTTACTTTAACTTAGTTTATATAATAGACATTTTTCTCACGTTAGATTTGAAGGACGGTTTATTCGATAAAATAAAAGTGCTTTGGCGTCGGAAAATAAATGAAAGTAAATAATTTACAGCGTTACTAGTTGACCCATTCCGGTTTCGCACGGAAAGTGTTCCTCGAAAAATTTCTATAACCCGATTGTAATGCCATCATAGTAGCGCCATAGTATAATTGCTGGTATCGGTAATACCAGTAATAATATACTATGAACACAAAGTTACCTTTGTGTGCCAAATGTCACCAAGTTGCCAAACTTTTTATTAATTATATTTATTCGTTGACAATCTAATATGGGACAAAGACAAACATTCTACATATTTACGATATGATTTCCGTTTAAATGATCATCACCCTATCACCTTACAGCTTAAATGATATAATTTCAGTACCTTTCCTTGAAATGCTATGAGTAAACTCTATTCAATGGATGTGATTTATACAAAACGCGCGTATGCGAAGCCAGGTGCTAATATCGTGCCTCACACGTGCAAATCTGTGTAACACAGGCGCAGGCGCCTGGGTATTTCCTGGTTACTTTACATTATCATCGTTTGTACGTGAAGATATTACATTCTTGAGTGCATAAAATACAACTTCTTCGCTTCTACTACTTTCATAAATGCAGACTGGTTACACGGTGTGCCTACTCTTACCTGACCTCTCTCTAAAACGTGCTCGATTAGATTGATAGGTCAACCTTTACCGGGTTGCACATTCAACCTTGCCTCATAGGTATATCAGTTTCGACAATCATCACACAGTGCAATGTAACTTTTAACTGGTTATATCCCGATTTAATACAAGTATTTATACTTTTCCCAACATTTCGGTTGCTTTACAAAAAAACTGCTTCCATTTGCGTGGTATAACCCACTCCGGCGATAATAAGTAGCTTATTTCTTATATCATTTCCTATATATCCTACTAACTATTGCCAGCAGCTTCGTCCACGTGTAATTGATCCCATCCCGGCAATCTAAAGGATCCTATCCCAGGGATAAAAGTACCCTAGATAGATAGTAGTAGTCGTAGTAGATACCAAATCCATTGAGTCTTATGCGCGATTGAGTGAAAAATAAACACCGCACTTTCGCATGTATAATATTAGTTGGAATAATTCGCATCCGATGGTATACAAAAATATGGTGATACGCATGGCGACCCTCATTAGAGCGCATCGCATTTTGATGACATTACAATGCCCTAACGTAAATAATTCAGGTTGGCCGCATTTGCATCGTGCATATCACTTAAAATTGTGTTGATTTGTGGTGTCACTTTTTTTTACAAATAGGTAGGTAAATACAAATTAAAAGGTAAAAAGAGTTACAGAGAAAATACAGACATAATAATATCAGCATAATATGGCAGCTCATATTTCAATCCGAAATATAAATCACATAAATAAACCAGCCTACGTCTGTACCCTTGCACAACCTACCAGAGGTTACTTAGGATATTCTAATGTATGTATCGAGTAATATTAATTGGCATTTATGACAACAAATACATTAGCAATCGGCTATAAAGGATATGACGTCATTTAAAGTTATTATGTTTTTCCATCTTTTTCTTACCACCTGTTGTAGAAAGAGACAGAAACATGTCAGTGTAATTAAATGGAATCCATGGTCTATATTGCCTAATTTTGTTAACTCTTTTTCTAGTTTATCTGTGCAAGTGACAATCTATAATTGATTATAACTTCCCGAGCGACAACGAGCTACACACTTGAAATTTTGGATGAGTACCTATATTAATGAAATAAACATTGAATACTTAACATAAGTTCAGATATATATGTACGGATATATTACAAAAAGAAGAAAATCAACCTACAATGGGCGGCCTTATCCCTGATCTCTTCCATTCAACCTTTACAGCTTAGCATTGCAATATTCAAAAATAAAAAGTAGAAGTACCGAATGACGTGGGCAGGTGAACATAAAATCGATCAATAATCGATTTCATTGTTTATGGTTTGGTGCATGTGCTGCTGCACTTGTGCATACTTGTCAATTTTACGATTTTTGAGTACTATACCTAATAAACACCAGTGCCGTATCTGCAATTTTTTTAAATATAGGATCATAAATATCTGTTATGACACTAAACTTGGTCATTGTCAGAAGTGATACGGTACACCCGCCCGTAATACAATATTCTAATGTACATATCTTCTTATCTGTGATTCTAATATTGAAATTAAAGTTACGCCGCTTTTATACTATACAGGGTATATACAGTATGTTCCATTGTTAGAAAAAAAAAAGTTTGAAGTGATACTACAAGTAGGGGACTCTGGATATAATGCCAGTGGAAAAGTTCAGAATGTACTATGAGAGTGACATTGTTTGTCGACATGTCACTTGTAACCTTGTAACATAGGTTTATTTCGAACTATTGCGAATTCGCTTTGAAGCGATTCCACTTATAAAATATTAGTTTGTCTACAGGCCCTAGGTATCTAATTTATGTAGAATTTTTATTTTCTACAAAATAAATAATACAAATTGACAGAAAATTATCTATTTAGGTACTAGGTATGAAGCTTATTTTTTTATGAGATAAGTAGGCTTGCATGTAAGGTTTGCTGATAGTAGAGGAAGCTCGTGAAGTGTGTATGGACAGAAGCTGATGGCAGACTGTTGTGTCCGCCTACCCAAATGAAAGAAATCTATGAGTCATTCAAGATAATAAATTCCAAATTTAACTATTGCTGTGCTGTTAAACTTTGCAACAACAGTTTATAGACAAACAGCCACGCATTCATAGACCGTTGCATTTATAATTGATGTACTGTTGATGATTGTAATGTCATCATAAAATATTAATTCGTACTTAATTAACTGATGAGATTAAAAAATACTGAGGTGGTAGCGTCAATATTCTCACATATTGAATAACTCTGGCGCACTCTGGCGGGATTCGAGAAGCACCTACTTAGGTACATGAATGAGTAAACTTTATGTCGTTTTAAATGTTAAAATATCTTAACTTTTATTCATATAATCACCACACTAACTCTTTTTTGTTTCGCATTACAATAAATGGTAATAAACTTCATATACATATTATTTTGCATAATTCATCATGACCTTGACCATAGCTGAAATGGAATGAATCGATAACTCTATCAATAAGTCTTCTATTATAATTTACTGGCGACCCAATATCCAACAAAATATTTATTTATCTTGACTTTTATGGACCGAATACCGTTTGCCCTTCTAATCCCGCGAGGGGCAGGTCTCCAGAAACCCAGACCGTAACAAGACTGTATAAGCCGGCTGAGTGCTGACCCCAGCAAATTACCCCTTTATTTCAACCTCAAAAGCAACCGCTACCCACAGCCACACAATGAGGAGAAGCATCGCTTACTCCTTTATCCTCCTTTAGATATGGCTTATGCGGCTATTATGGGAGCAACTACCGTCTGTTCTCACAACCCCGGGAAGAAAGCCTGCGCCAGAGCCTCGTCTGTCAATCAGTGGATGCAACGGCTTGCAGGCGAAGTTGACATGTCCCTGAAGGTCTAATTGGGGTTCCAACCTTTTGAGCACGTTTATTTAAGAATGTTTTTTTATAGTATAGGTACTCAATTTATAAAGGCATGTTCTGAGATCCCACCTCTCAATCAAGTAATAGCGTTGTTTATTTAACTGTAAGCTGCTTTATACCTAATCTAAGCTCATAAAGTACATAGTAGTCGACAAAACTAAGCTATTTCTATATCAATAAGCTAATAGGGGAAGTACGGAGTGAACAAGGAATCCATTTCAGTCTTTACTCATATCTGTTGAGCTGTTAAATCATATACCTAAGTGACGAACAACTCAAAAATTACAATAGACTCAGTATTCGATTCTCAATGTGTCTGCGTCATATTCGTATGTAATAAAACGCATATTTATTGTAAACCGATTATTTCGACACAATGTAAATGAAAGTAGGTAGGTAATATGATATATTAACCAATTGGCAATTTTAACAACAGCGACTGCGCATAACTTGTCAGCGTTTTGGTTGCACAAGCTGTCATTCAAAAATGTGTTGCTATATGAAATTTTTGGACTATTTATTGTTAGAATTGTAATGGAATAAGTAACGGAATCATCAACCTATTTTGTACTCCATATCGACGGAGTAAGGTATATATTGTCTTGGTAACTAGATAAGAACCAATTTTGGTATTTATGATTTATAGCGGTTTGGGTAAATAGCTTTATTTGGAGAATGTGCAGACGAAGTGTTGAAAATATATATATCTCTCTCAAGCTTGTTTAAAATGAAGTCATGCTGTCCCGTTCATCATAAATTTTGATGTTACTTATAATGAGGTTGTTGGTAGGTACTTACATTTCGAAATTTGTTAGCTGAATCGTAAATTGCTGTTTCATGTACCTAAGTAGTTAATTGTGAATTAAGTTGACCAAAGAGATAAATAAATCATTAATAAAATAAATTACAACAAGATTACTAATACATTCAGTGATTATTATTCGTTATAAATAAAATAACGCAGCCATTTTAATAATATTTATATATCCAACGAAACTTACATAGGTACTATAAATCCTTTAAACCCTAATCTTGCTAACCGCGGACTGTATAGAATCCAATTTAATCTGAACTTCAAATAAAAAAAAAGCACATTCAACTAACATCGAAGGCTTTTTGTATACTGAAGTACACGATAACATGAAAACAATAGCGCTTTCAAACCTCCACCGCACTTATATAACAATTGTTCAAAACAAGTTTAAAGTTACGAGACGTTAAAGCATTACAAATAAGAAGCACTCAATATATTTATTATTTATTGTAAAGTGCTGGTTATGAAATAAGTACATGAACAATTTTATTCTAGAAAAATAAACAGAGCGAAGTTTATTGGTACTGGGAGATGGAGGTGTTTGTTGTTTGCAACTATTGCCGATTCGATTGTGGATATTTTTCGAATATAGAATTTTCGGTTTATTTTTTTTCATGACATATTTTCAATTACAGTTTTTAGGGCTTGAGTAAACACTCGTAGGCAACAAACCTTTCCTTTTTTATTTTCCCTCTCAATTTTCCCTTTCAAATGTAATGTGTTGGTAATTTTCATGATTCAACATCAAAGCAAGACTTTTTAAAATTTGTATAACGGAAAGTATTCTTATCTTGAAACGCACAAATGATATACCTAAGTTACAACGCTATAGAATTCACCGGTTTTAAATTTTGTACCATAAAGCAATATACAATTTTGTTAATTAGTCCGTCTGAATAAAACAGATGCACAAAGCTCCAACCACTACACACACCGTCTCACAATGCGTGCACCTTGCCTTTCATCCTGGGCATATTGTCTCCATCCTTTACACAAACTCTCGGGAAACTTGGTAACACAAAATGAGGTTTAATTGTTCAACATGCAGCCTCTTAAGGCGCAGTTCACTGTACCGTCGAGCAGCTTTCCGAACTATATAAGGCTATGTTTGTCGCCCCGAGATAAGCTTTGTTTATTTTATTCCAGCGATTAGAGTACCGAGACTTATTCCTACAGTTTTACTGAGGTTTTTATGGGCAGTTTACTTCTAGGCTACATTATTTGTTATAATTGTATCACTGGTGGGGTCAGATATGGTCACGTCACTTTGAATATTAAGCGATGGTACACTCGAGAGTGCCGTGGGCGGCAGTCAGCACAGCACTTACTCTTTCCTTTAACGAATTCCGAGTGTTTGTGTCTGGCAGGAACTGCGTGCTGCTGGCGGTGACCGCGGGCGGCGGCCGGTGTCCCCACAGCGACGAGGCACAAGCACCATAACAAGGCACGCGCAGCGACCATGCTGCGACATCACTCGCGATGACGTTACGCACACGACCGACCGGCACAAACTTCCATCGTGTACTGGCCCGCCCGGTTTGTGGAGCCTCGCGGTGCGCCCGCGCACGCACAGAGTTAAGCCTCCGCAGAAAAGGCCAATGACAACACAGTTTGGGCGGGAAAATGTCTCACTGTCTTTTCAATTTTATGGTATCACGTAATGCTCATCTATATGGTTTATTTACGAATTTTGATTCAAATAACTTTACATGTGACATTTACAACATTTACCTGAGCAGACTATCAGAACATCGTACAACAAAACATACCTTGAATAATTTGAAGTTCGTTTAAAGGTAGTAATAAAATAGATTACTCAACGAATTGATACCATACTTCAAATTACACATGTTTTTGCAGCAAATGTGACCGTTTTGTACTAGTTGAAAGTTCGACACCATTTATTTGGCTCGTCTATGCATAAATAAGTCTATGTTCTGCCCTCTCACAAGCACAGGTAAGCCGAGAAGGACGCAGGTATGCAGCCGACAGCGTTAAAAAAGCCACGTAACAAAAGTTTTAATAACAAGGCATTGTGCCCGCTAGTACCGATACTCTGATACCAACAAATTGTACTGGACCAAATAGTACTTACAAGCTTTTAGATGCATCATGCACGTTTTTTGATAATTATGTTTTGGATCTGTTGGGGTTTTGTTAAGTACAAGATTAGATCGCTATTGAGAACTGTGAGTGAAGAGACTGTCGAATTGCGATACAAGTTAAACCAAAACTTCGAATAAAAGGGACCTTTTTGTTAAAATTAGTCTCAAAAGCGTATTCAAACAACTCATCCGTACATCGCTACTTTGTTTATACAATATTAGGGTAGTTGCATAACAAGGTATAGGTAATGGACTTAAAAGTCAAAGCATTATTTAGATATCAATCTGCGGTCAGAGGTAGTACTTTACCATAGTTAAAATAAAATATTATTATATTAATATTATAACTAATAACTTTCAAATAAAAAAAACACCATTCAGTAGTTTTTGCGTCCATCACGAACAAACAGACGAACAGACAAGAATTCAAAAAAAATATTTTTGTATTTAGAAACGTTCACATAATAATATTATATCCCAAGTATTTTTCAGATATACTTATCTAATGTACAGGAACTTTACAGTTTTATAATAGAAAACTATAAGTATCTAAGTACTTCCAAATAATTATCAATTTCAGGCACATAGCTATGTAAACCTGTAATTAAATCTATATTTACATATACAGCCAGATTTACAATACCTGTGAAAAAAAGCGGGCAATGAAACCTCACCGCTCCTCTTTTCAATTGCGACTAGGTAATTACATGATTGTATAAACAAATTGTATCAGCGAGTAATACGCCACCCGCGGAGAAGTGCTATCATCAGGAGTTAAAATATTAAATTAAATTGCGCTTTTGGTTTCTACCACTACAGTGGAATAAATTCATCTACATCATACAGGTTTCGATTTACATAACTGCTACGTTCATCTCATCTCAAATATTTTGTCTCATGTTACAAAATTAAAACGAAAACAAATAAAGATGTCCATGATTACAAACTTTGGGTTTATGAGGCCCCGTCTAGATCTTCCGAAGAATAAAGGGATATGGTACAAGGCTATAGTATCGGAGCCTCCTCATATACCTACATTGGTTTTTAATCACTATATTAAGTAGAAGCCTGGTTGTGATTATCTATAGATTGAAGTCCAGACACATGCCGCTTAATAACTTCGAATTATTAATGAAATAACTATTAGGTTTGTGGCACTGTGGAAGTTATCCTACACTTATTAACAGAATATCAGTCTGCCGGAGAGGAACTATTAAAGGAATTAAACTGAAATTATTTTATAATGTAGGTACTTTTCAACAAAGTTGGCCTACACCTAAATCTAAAGCTGCGTATAGTTTAAGTTTGATATGCCTCGGTTCTTATCATATACATATATACCAAGGTTTTTGGGCCTTAATAAGGTGTTCGAGGCCCAAGTTAACCTCTCCAGCAAATCATCACACTTGCTGGTTGACGATTGAGGCTCACACGCAGGCTTTCCTCTTAGTATTGAGAGACCAGACGGCAAACTAAAAGGAGGAGAAGGAGTAGGTGGACGCCGGGCTCCGAGTTGAAAGGCTGTGGATGCCAATACAAATTGCTATCGAAAATTGCTTCGATAGGTCACTATTGAATTCATGAAACACTTAGATAAATTGAGGTTGTTATTTGCAATCAACGTTACACGGCTATCAGAAGAAGCTTAGGGAGGCAGTAACTATACGTTCCAAGGAAAACCATTAAATTAAGGTTTAATCAGTACACTTTCAAATGAACTATTTACGCGATGTAATAAACGTGCTCTTGTCTTTCAAGATCTAAGGACAATAAATATTACTGAAGGATAAAGAATAAAATATAATATGATTTTGACTGAGAATTAAATAGAAGTGATAATCGATTGTGATTTAAATTTTTTTTGCTGGCCCTTTATCCCAGAACTTATTCATTTTATTTAACTGTAAATACAGTATTTTTATATATTTAAATGCAATAATCATACAGATTTGTTAAGTGTGAAAGTGTTACAACTGTCAGCTACTCAAGTTAATAAATCTAACAACTTAATAATTATATCATAGACCTTAACAAAACATGTTCAGTAATTTACTTTACTGAAGGTCCTATGTCACTATTTCTGACCCTAATTCATGTAAAAACGTCATAGCAGTCAAGTGAATATCACGATATTTATAAAGCAAACCAACAGTTTTAGTATTTGCTTCGATAATTTCGTGTGCAAAGATAGCGAGCGCGTTGAATTCTTTACGAAAGTCGAGATGTGACCCGCCATGAAATGCCTGAGCGAGAGTGGTCCTCGCCTTTGCTACAATATTACCCGTGTGTTAACGGTTAGACTCGCACTTGTATGAGATGTAGCGGTCGCCAGCGAGTAATGTATGTCATCTTAATATGTTATAGTGTATAACAGATTCGCGGAATGAATGTTTGATTATAAGTTTGTAGCGGGTTCACTCCGCATTCCTGAAGCACAGAGTTGTCTAGAATGCTCTCACAAATCTCTCTGACATGTCCCACGTACGCTTTCCGATATCTGTGAGGATTCGAATATTGGCGGGCTTACGGCTTGGCATTAGATTTTATGTTCCTTGAAACAGTGTTGATACTAACGTGCAGAATGTATTTCTGTATTATCGCACTTTCCCACATTTAAACATTCAATTAAATGTCTGGTATTCTAATAGAAATGCAAATATTTGTATATTGGTCTAAGTATTTTTAATACGTTCAGTCGCGTATGGTCAAATTTGCAATCATAGAACTAGCTGTTTCGCGTTCGCCCGCAAGAAGTTCTGATACCGTGCCCGCGAGTGATATAAAGAATAGCATAATGTTTTATTTCAGACTATAATCTATTCCTGTTCCACATTTCACTCAGATCGGTTCAGCCGTTTGAGCGTGATTGAGTAACACATTCGCACATCTTCACAAACTTTCACAATTTATGATATTAGTAGGATGCTTGCACCGCATGATGCGCTCATATCCTGAGCTCTAACTGTGCTTAGCTCTTTATAAATAAAATAAAATAAATAAATATTCTACGAAATTCTACACAGCGCTCCCTAGACCCAAAGTAAGCATAGTTTAACTAGCTTGTGTTATGGGTTCTAGAATGCTGATAAACATACTTATATACTTATTTTTTGTAAACTTATTATACATAGAAACACCCAGACCAATGCAAATAGACATATTCATGCATAAAAATATTTGCACTGAGCGGGAAGCGAACCCGCGCCCCCTGCGTAGCAGTCGCATGCACTACCGCTACTACTACTCTTTCTTCTGAGTAAATGAATAACTAGACCCACACTTGAAATAGTATTTTAACTTGAATTTGTAGGAAGTTCTGGAACAATAAGCTCTTTGAATAAGAGTCGTCCTTTTTCCGATTGACTCAAAGGTTATAGTCCATAGTGGTTATCGACCTTCGCACGTCACTTCGCTCCAACTGCATTTCACATAAAGTTGATAAAGTAACTGTCAGTTGCTTTACAACGTAATATGTTTACGCGCGTTTTACCATATTATCTACTTCCTACTAGAACATCACCGATTTCAGCTTGCAATGCACTTAGACCTTATTGCAAAGGGTTAAATGCTATAATTATACATGCAGGGCATTCAATTATATTGTACGCCCGCCTACAGGTTTAGCATTGTACGTCAGTGTACGGTAATAAAAATTTGGTTTCTATTGCAATATGAAATTGTTGTTGGTTACCTTGACTGCATTATAAGATGGATGACCCTATGGTTATGATCAATTAAAATATTGTACGGCGAGCTACAAAGGATTGATACGATGTTGTTATGATTCGTTTCAGAACTCAGGTTTTATTTTATTACAAACATACATTCTATAATTAGCATTCCAAAAATATAGGAATGCCGTTTAGTTAACAAACAAGGTACAGTACCTGTCTGTTTTATGATTTGGCACGAGGTAGAGTGATAGTAAGTCTAAAATCGGTTTACTTCGACTTCATGAAGCGTTCGATGTCGTATATCGCACAGCACATAACAAGAGCTGCATATTTGAAGAAGTTGTAGGTAGGTACTGAAGTTTCGATATGATTAAGGTTCGCTTGGGCTCCGAATAACTTTTGTGCCCTTGCAGCAAAATTTTTAACTAACAAATGCGACAATAGATCTTGGTAGAAGTTGTGCGTGTGTTGACACAGATTGTCACTGACTAGGTACTTGTAATTTTTTAAACAGGTTCTTATGTTATTAATTGCTTTAAAAGAACTCGTCTTCTGGTATATTTGTCTTCCTTTCAAATACCGACTTGAAGGGATCCAAATAAGCCACGTAAGCCTATCATGAATAAAAAAAATAAGGGATGAAATTTTGGAATTTTCGAAGATATCCCCATGAAGCTGTATGTTACTTATAGGATACTAAATAAATGTGCTATAGAGCGTTTTTGCAATTTCAACTTGTTTGGAGATGCAAGAGGGAATGATTGTTTGTATGGACGGCCAGGCGTTCAGGTGAAGCCGCAGTCAACACCTAGTTTTCTTATAATTATCATTCTTATTACCTACAAGTTTCCATAATACTATTTTAGGGGTCAAAGCAGGGTCAAATTTAAAAAGTTCCGCTAAATGCCTGGGCGAAAAAAAAAACGAAAAACGTAGCCGTAGATACTGTACCAACAAACTACAGAACGTAACTAAAAATGACGATGTATACTCATACTCATATTCAAACAAACATGACTGTATTAAAAAGACATCTTCCCTCGCAGACGAACTTCAAACAAAACGTTATTAAGGATTACAGCGAGTCGGGCCTTACCTGCGCTCACAATAGTGAAATCAAAGACTATTGTATGGACACAATGCCGTCAAGTGGTCGGTGGCTCTTGTTGGCACAGGCACTTGCAGTTACTAACCAAATAAAGAGTTTTTTTTTTATTTAGTGGCCAATTTTCGAGATATAGGGATCAACTGAGGCAGAGCAGTGACGCCAAGCTTACATTTTGCATTAATAGCGAAGGATACGGCTAGTTCAGAACAAAAAAACATTCAGTCTACAAACTAGCTCCAAAATTACAGTTAATGTGCAACCTGCAAGTAGACGGCGCAGTCATCCACTATGCCATCAGAACTGCTTTAAAATATAAAGTTTGGATCTAAGGTCACTCTCACCTCATATCTTCCCGGAGGGGCTTGTGGCAAACGTATCAAGTACCGGTATATGAGTAGGTTATCTCATTGCAAAGTTAGCCGGAACGGCTGACCATTCTTAGACCCCACGCCTTAGAGAGCACGTTAAACGGGCCCAGCATAATAGCTGGAGAATCGTATACGACCTCATATAGACTACATAAAACTACAAAACATTAGCCGATATTACTTATTAAAAATACTAAGACGCAAAAACAGGAAAATGTTGAGTTTTATAATGTGTAAGGAATATGAATTGACAGAATAATCAAATAGAATATATTACAATTCATTAACCGACTGCAATCAATAAATCTTATAAGCGGTTGTCTGTTTTGGTGGTTACCACGCCGACTTAATAACCGTCAATATTTGAAAATAGAGTTTCTTATTTCCGTTACACTTTGGGAGGCATTTTTCGATGCCTAAACTTCCAGTCCACCTTATATTTATTTATCTGTCCTGAATATTCCTGTTACATTATTCAGTAGGTATATTCATATATAATTAGTTGGTATATATCTATTGAATGTCATATTAGTAGCATCATCAACTTAACGTTGAATCTTTGTATCCGAGGCTTTTTTGACTTTAATTAAAGAAACTTAAAAAGAGGTTCGGCTGATATGCCCCGCATGGGACATACAGGGAGAGTCCTATGTCCAGTACCTAGCTAGAAGATGCATAAGGTTTATAATTGATATTGAGTATGTAACATTTTATGGTTACAGCATAATGAAATGCATGCCTACATTCCTCCGTTTATGAATATTATAGGAACGTGTTTATTACCTGTCAGCTCAGACGCGGCGATAAACGTTGAATTCATTATATTTAAATATGATATTTACTAGTCAACACTATAATTATATTTTTATAATTCCATATAATTTAGGCAAATACATTGGAATTTATTTAAAATAGTTACATTAATCCTAGTTAGGAGTCAATAAATTAAAATGCAATGTGCTATTTAAACTTTCGCATTTTATCTTAGTCTCTAATGGTTTGGCAGTATAAAGATTAAGAATTATATTGTAAAAAAGGATTTACTTTTTAATGTATAATTAAATTAGCGACATTCCTAACAAGTTTTTTACATATAAATTACAGACAAAAGTGGTAAAATTCCCGTGAAGAAACCTGTATTTACAAGCTGCTTAACGGCGTTAACATCTTTTAACAATTTACCATACATTAATCACATCTTGTATATTAAATAAATATTTTTTTTTTATAACAGTTACTTGAAGGTTGATGCCATCAATTCAATAACAATTCTCGAAACTAAGCAATCCGTTGCAATGTTAAATAAACGAGTAGATGAAGGTAACTCGCCGGCATCGCCATCTAGAGACATTAAAAATTATGTTTCAGATCATTAATACTAAATGTAGAAACTTAATAATTGCCGCCTATTATGCCTGTTGTGATAAAAAAACGCATTCTTGGATTCCAGCCAGTATCCCACTGCGACGGGGTTGGAGATTCGTGTATATGATGGACGATCTGAACGTTCAGCAAGCAATACTCGACTTTATTACCAAAGAGTTAGGCGCGAATTCATTCCATTTTGACCAGATGAGCACGAAAGATGCGGTGTTAATAATAAAGAATGTATTTGGATGTTCACGGTGTAAAGAAATCAAAGGGCGAGGCATCTGCCACCCCCGACTGCTTGTAGAAATCGTATCAAAAAGTCTGGCCGCAATTTTTGTATTTATCGATATCAATCGATCATAACGTCGTGAGTTAACGATACCATCGGATTTGTTTCCTTTGATTTCGATAGTAGTGCTTTATAATTACAAACGATTGTGTTTTGTGTTTCTAAAAGTAGATGCTTATCAGTGATTTGTTATTTGTGAGGGAACCACAAATTAAGGTACTTAATTATAAATCTATCGTGTATCGCTCGGAGCGGTTCACACTCAATCGAATGGGAAAATTTCTTCGAGAATCTCTAAACGACTGAACCTTCAATGGGCGATGCAAATTCCGATGATGTGCCTTGATAAGTAAATAAACGTCGAAAAGACTTGTGTACTAAAATTAGTTATCTGGGAAGTACACAAAGGAGAAAACCCGAGCACAGTGCAAAGATCTTTCAGAATGCATTCGTACCGCAGATATGCATCGAGAAACTTGTGTGTGTATTCTGAGCAATTTTCATGGTAATCTGTCGCTTTACAGGCATATAACACTGCCCTCGGTATTAACGTTTGTATCTAATCTCCCGTAATCTTTGTAAAAGTTATGATCTTGATTTTAAAGAACCTAACATTATTTTCGGTGATAGTCGGTTGTTTTTTGAAGTTTAGAAATTAATTATCCTTTGATTTTTCAAAAAAAAAGTAATTGAAAACATCATGAGGATAAACATCTGCATAGCTGAAAGTTTTCAATTATATTTTTGCATTGTTTTATTAACTGCGCGACGCAATGACGTAAGCGCGCATGTGTGTAATAGAAAGTTGTACTTTTCACATTTCAGTTGCTTTTGCAAGATGTCTCTCTTAATCAAATCCTAAACAATATCAGAGGTTAGAAATATTTAAATCAAAATAATAACTGTATAAAGAAAAATTGTCTTTATTGTATGTAGGTACTTGTAATAAACTTATAATGTAGAGACGCATGAATTTCACGCCTACTTATATGTATGGGCATAGCACGCCTTTTCATAACGTCAACAGTTTGACATTCACAAAAAGATGTGCGTAGTTCATAGTTACTTGATTTTCTTTCATGGTAGCAAATTTGTCGTCTGGTACAGTCCCATACAGAAATCATTTCTTATTACCTAGCTTTCTCCTAATAATATGTATTCAGTGTGTACCCATACGTTTCTAACCCTGTAGCTTTACTATATTTTACTTAATCGCCCATTGTTCCGTAGTTCCTTGTAGATATATTATATTGTTATATAAATATGTATATTATGTATATGGCTTCAATATAAATGAAGAAGAATAAAGCGGGTGTCCTGAAGAAGTCAAAGTCATTCAATTGAACTAAACTAAGTATATGATACTTGTCTTCCTACTTCCCATGACGCAGGTGGTATACGTGTATAATACCTCAGTAATTTGAAAAATGAAAAGGTTTACAACGGAAAGGAGCGTCACGTTTAGACATTGTCCTTGCATAACCTACATTATTTTCATGACTTGAAAAACCGCGAGTCACATTTCATGATAAAAGACGCAACGATCGCGTGTCCCTGATAAATATACTGCTGAAATTATAATGATCCTGACAGATGCACTTTTGACGCACAATCGAACAAAGGCATAAAGGGCCCGTTCGCACGCTCGCCACAGAACCAGCTTTTTTGTACGATTCAAAATCTAAACGCGAATCACATTGTGGGATCCTGCCTTCTTATTTCAAATTTTAGATATTTTTTTCTTGTTGGCTGCTCTGGAAGGTTAGCAATGTCTTACACTTAATCTTCTGAGAACGATTAAATGGAAATGAACTTTTTAGTAAATCGAATACGTCGTGGACTGTTTGATCTGAACCATTAGTTTTACCGTTACATTCTGTTGAACGTAGTTTCGCTAATAAAATTATAACAGTAAATAAACAAACGTGAAGTCAATACGTGTCTATGGTTCTGATGTGGTTTTTTTATATTGAAGTAAGAACAAGGTCACAGTTCGCTTGATGGTAAGCTACATATTACTCATTGTCGTCATAGCGTTATCGTTAACCGCGGTCGCATCCGAGGCTTTCACCTTTGAGTTTAGGTCCTGCTTGCAGATCCACTTTGCTCGATCATGGGTACCTAGTGAGACCATTCACACACATGTTATCTTACTGCCATGCCAAGCCCATTCTTAGGTCTACCCACCTTCCTGGGCCCGGCATTGTCAGCATGGTCTGATATTTGTTAAAATTACACCTGCAAGACGGCACACCTGTTGAGTGACGGACTTTCCTCTCGGGTTCGGGGGTCAGGTTGCAGTCGAGGAGAAGGAGAGCGGACTTCACTCAGACAACAGAGCTCACTTTGAGTTAGGCGGAGAAATGATCGAGCACTTTTTAAGTGTTAATGAAATATAAACCTTATTTAATATATACAAAGCTGAAAATAGTATGCAAAATAAAATCTTAACCAATGAGACTTAGTACGTTTTTGCGTAGGTACTATTTTGGACTTTTTCTACATCTAATAAAGTTGATATGATATTTAATTTTCAGTTAAAATATTCGCGCATTTGCCGCCTGATCTAAATTGACCATTCTACGGATATAATAAAGTTCTTAAAAATCATTGTACTTAAGCTAACTATAGCATCATATTCTTACTTAAAATTAATTTACGGCAATGACGGCAAATAAAAAAATACGGCAAGACAATGTACTCGTAGCAAACACAATAAAAACGGGCGCCAGTCAGAAAGTATAAAAGTATGGCGCTCACACTGCAAAAGAACAGCTTAACTAATTCTAGAAGCCCACAAGAAAGTGCAACGTGTGACATAACCAGACTAAACTTGATGTCGGCTGATGGCAGCCCATAAATCTTTGATGTAAAAACGAACGCTCTACCACACCACTCGACGACCAAAATGGACGATTAAAATCAAGAATAAAACTACAACAGCGTGCTTTTGTCTTACCCGTGTCTACAACAGGCTTTATCTGTAGGATGCCGGTGCCTGTTCTTAAAAAAAAATCGGGTATGATGGCGCGCGCAGGTAAGATATCCATTTTGTTATACCTTTTATTTTTGTACTTTTTCAATAATCCGCATGTTTTATGGCTTGTTAGGTAGATTGTTAGGATGCGAGCTTACTAATTAAGTAACGGGAAACACCAGTAGCAGGAAATATTCATTATCAGCGGAGGTTTTAGGGATCCCTGCCTGAGGGACAAATGAGTTCGGTATGTCTCTTTATTTGTGATTTTTTAAAGAAGCAATGCTAGTGAAGTGCACCGGAGAAAATGTATTGGAAGGTACTTAATAAACATTGTGTGAGTTAAATCTTTTTAAAAGGTTTTATTTAACTTGACCTGTTTGTTTGGGTCAAATCTAACAATGAAATTTGAACCCTTTCTAGTTGTCTAATTCGTCTGATATTTGGCAGAAGTCTTTAGTTCTGATGACAATACAATTTAAAACCCTTTTTAATGATTTTCTGATCGGAAAAAGTGATCATCCAGGACAGTTGGTCAGAGCATTTCCCCTGTAAGGGACTGGTCGCGGGTTCAGATCCCGTCCTGTATGATCACTTTTTCCGATCAGAAAATCATTGAGAATAGTGTTAGCATGTAATTGCATACACATTTCATTCAATTAAAACCTTATCTTAAAAAAGATTTTTTCACAATGTATCTATCTTATTCCGTTACATTCAAAAGATAGCAGACTAGACACATATTATGAACGAACACCAAAAAGGGTGCGATAGACTAATTCGTTTAATAAACGACTATACGCTAATGATTAGGTATCAAAAGGCATCCGTGTATAGCAGGAAATGTAATAGTTACCCACTATAGTTTTTATATAAATTAATTTAAAAGCAATGCAAAAAATCGCATTTATTTTATTATGAGTAATTCACAATTTCCTGTGATTAGTAGCTATTTAAGACTATTGAGTCACTAATACCCTGATATGTTATTGGGACAAATTACCTAAGCAGAATAAGGTCTCACGAACCAGGTTATTTAACATTTATATCTATAATAGTCACGCCTCTTTCTCAGTGGTGTAGGCAGAGATCAGGAACCTATGGACGGAAAGTGTTTATGATGAGCCTGCGTCACATAAATGGCAGAGGCTAAACATGTGTGAGTGTATTTTGGGTTGAAATATGTTACTCAAATTTGATTAAAATGTGATTCCTGGATATTTTCGTTGCTGTTACTACGGTATTTACACAATTTCACTACACACTGTATTTTTTTTGCTATTTATATTGACTGAATCGTATGACGATTGCCGCGTAGTGGCTGACTAGTTTCACTGTGCGAATCGACTTGCGTATGTAAGTATAAACAAGTGGGCCGACTATAGTGTCTTCAGTTGTACTCATCAACGCTTTTATAGGTTCAGATCACACATTTCTAGTTCCAAAGATCTTGCGATACCTTTAAGCAATAACTATTACTAGTATTCTCCCTAACTTGTTAGGAGTGGCTTCACGTTGCAATGGTAGAGTGATGGCCAGAATTTGAACCTGGACCATATCGATCCTTACTTTAAAAAATCATTAAGGCTGGCTTTAAACACTAAAACTGAAATTCCCTGTCACTAAACTGGGTCATGAGTGTTGTCACTTTTCAGTCAATGAGAATAATGTGTTATTAATTTAAGTATCGATGGCTCAGTGCATTATGTGAAAACCGAAAAATAAGGTACATTTTTCGGTTTTTACTTTCTAAATTATGAATCGAAACACAAAAAAAATAACCCCAACAGAAAGTATTAAAATAACTTAATACTCACTGCGCTCCTCAGTACAGCTCGGCACGTTTCCTCCAGATTCCGTCATTATTTCATTCGCAACTTGTAATAAGAAAAGTAACTCAGTATTATCACATAGGTACCTTAAGTAGATAGATACATAGGTACCTCAAACACACACACACACACACACACACACACACACACACACACACACACACACACACACACACAAACACACACACATACACCCCCTGATACACATAAACAACGAAAGGTGTTTCTGGTTATACTGAATCCACTGTCTTCCAACATACAGACTAATATAATACTCGTATAGTCTAGTTTGGAAATCAGCGTGTCAGTCTGTAGGTACCCTACTTGAGTATTGTATACTGTATTTTTTTTACATTTATATTAAATAATGTCAACCTGTACCTATAACCCATTTGATGCCAAATGAAAGTTTTTTTAAAATTTATATTTCTTCATTGACATTTCAGTGTATTTACAAAAAAGCGGGTTATCTTAGGACAAGATGAGGGTTTAAATACTGACCGTCCTGTCCAGATATTGAGCATGAATACTTAGAATATAATAAATATAAATATAGCGAAAAAATAAATTAATACTTACCGCGTTTGTCAGTGCAATCCTTAATCGTCGTTAGTCCAATATACTCATAGGGTTCATATGCAGCTTGTAACAAGAAAAAAAAAGAAATAATTTAATCAGTATTCTAGAATATTCTACAAATATAAATAATGAAGTATATCATTACTAGGAAATAAATAAGTAACCTATTTCGGTTCATTTAGACAAAAACGCGTTCTACTAGGGCAACTGGGTTAAAGCCTGCCTGAGCTATCTAGATATAGCGACTTCATCTACTGACTCACTTGGCCCTGTCTCATTTGGGTAGTTCTCTAAATAAGTATCCGATATATTAAGATGTACGTGATGTGATTTTATGTACGTACTCTAAACGCAGGAATTGGGTTTCAAGTTCAACATAACCACCCTCGATGGCCGACAGGGGTGGTATATCTATGGGAATTTTCGCACGAAAAAAAACAGATATACCTAAATGTCCCGATGCAATGCCATTTACACATCAAACATTGACATATTGATTTATTTTTCATGATAACATTCAAAGTGCAGAAGGAATAAAAGGTCGAACTGATAAACATACACTATAGTATGTAAATATGCATACAATGTCATATTTTACGTCACTGACTACATTACGAGTACATACGCTTGGTTAATGTCAGTGTCTAAAGCATACTCGTAGCTAGATGTTTTGACTAAAATGAAATTAATTTCTTTTTTCTTTAATAAATAATAATTGGCGACACATTATTAATTGTATACCTACCTTCCAATGCCTTTTTACGAATAATTTGGATCATAGCCTGATTCAGTAAAATCATACTCGTAGCTAGATGTTTTGACTAAAATCAAATTAATTTCTTTTTTCTTTAATAAATAATAATTGGCGACACATTATTAATTGGATACCTATCTTCCAATGCCTTTTTACGAATAATTTGGATCATAGCCTTTTTCAGTAAAATTACGTTTTCAAACCCTGTGATTTGAAAACATACGAACTGTTCTCGATATTAATTTTTCAAAATCTTTCGATAGCTAACACAATAAAATAAGAATTGGCGATATAGATCCAGCCGTTCACGCGTGATGCCGTGACCAAGGGAATTAGGAATTCATTTTTATGTTACAGATATAAAATATAATATATAATAATAGAGATTACGATAAGATTTGACAAGTTAATCGCATTTGATATGAAAATGTTTATATGCATCCCGTAGCTAGGCAATACTTTATTATCTAACTGAAAATGGAAAGGTATACACTCGCGAATATCTCCAAGTACTTGACGGAAGAAATTATAGGCAAAGTGTTCCAAGTGAAGACGAATAGTGAGGATACAATCATTAATATCGAAGTTACTAGAGCTACGTCTGCTGGGGAAGGTTTGATCGGTGCAGTGTATAGAATCAAAGTAATTGGCAACAAACACAAAGCATGTTTCATTGCCAAAGGATTTGTACAAGATTCCTTGTTACGAAAGTCCCTCAGAAGCGCATCGTATTTCGAGAGAGAGGCTTTATTTTATTCAGAAATTTTACCAGATCTCATAGAATTTCAGGCAGCTCTGGGAGCAAAAGAAAATATTCAGACCATTCTTCCAATATGCTACGGATGCCATATAGATGGGAAAGATGATTATATTTTAATGGAAGACATGTTTGAAAAGGGATTCAAGTCTATCTCAGAAAATCCAACGAAATTAGAACGGGATATGACTTTAAAAGTTCTAGCACACTTCCACTCTGTATCCTTAGCTTTACGTTTAAAGAAATCTGGGCTTTTTAAGAAAATCACAAGTAAATTGAACGAGATATATTATAACGATGACAACAGAGACTGGTATGCTAACTATCTCCAGGAAGCAGTTAACATTGACAAAAATATTATCTTAGAGATTGAAGGTGCTGATAGTGTGTATTACAAAAAGTTTGAGGAACTCAGCCAGAAAGATATTTATGGACTATTAATAACACTGGCGAAGACTCGAGGCGACCACCCGGTAATCAACCATGGGGATGCATGGTGTCCAAACTTTCTCGGCGGAGGAGAAAATGCAGTAGCTATTGACTTTCAAATGATGAGATGTGCGTCACCTGCAACAGATTTGTCATGCTTAATTATTACGTTAAGCGAGCATTGCCAAAACGAGGAAGACTTTTTTGGAGCTGTACGAGTTTACTACAATGCTTTAGAATACTACTTAAAGGATATGGGGATAGATGCCAACGAAGTATTTTCTCTTGAAACTTTGCAAGAAGAATTGAAAAAATACGGTAAATTTGGTCTTCTTATTGCATTGACAGTAATTCCCTTATTAGGTAGCGAGCGTTGTGATGTTCTGAAATCCTTTGAAGCCACGTATTTTGGCTTAGACAAGATACCATTGGAAGTACTTTGGCAACTATCTCCCATTATATCTGACAAATACAGAAGGCAACTTGTGAACGCTATCCGCATCGCTGTAAATATTGGTCTCATTTAATTAGCTACACAAAATGGCGCATTTATTCCTATATTTATACTGACACATAGTAGAATAGATAAAAACGCAAACTGATTTGTATAGATGGTTCATACAAAAACACCTGTATCTGTACAGATAACCCTTTAGATGAGTCGGCACTACATTGGAATGTTCGGTTTCGTGACCGCTAGACAGCCGAAAACTAATTATCGCGAGATGTTGAAGTGTTCGCCGGACGAGTCGTGTATCGAACACGCTCTATAGCTTCTTATAAAGTTTTAAACCGGACCATAAGGACGAGTCATTTGGCTTGCTCTGTACAGATCAAGTACGCGGCTCTGCCTTGAGGTTTATTTTGTAACACTTTACTTCAATTAGTTCTCTATAAGAATTAATTTCTGTAATTTATTTTGTGATTCGCTAGTGTGAATAAAAAGTATATAAGAATTTACTGAGAGTAGTAACTCAAGACTTTAAGACCTGTAATCTTATTATTTTTCTTTAAAAAAATTGCATTCGTTATACGCGTATTCACACTATGTTCCAATAAATGACTAAATACAAAATAGTATTTTACTTTTTAGTCCGTAAATACACTGTTTAACACGAATGCTCCCATAAAACAGGACAAACGTTGGAGATTCAAATCACATCGAATTCCTAAAACAGCGCAAATACTCATAAAGTTAAATAATTCCGCCGTACGCGTACGTATCGTACAGAAATTTGTAGCAAATAGTTAGCTACGCTGAATGCAAATGAGACGATTTCGTTGTACTTTATACATATTAAAACACAATACCCGTCTTTAGGAAAATTACTTTAAGTGAAGGAGCAGGGAAGAATTCTAATACATGAGTGATTAAAGGCGATGTTGCGTACATTGATGGCTTTCATTTATAGTTGGAAAACGTGATGGTGAATTAGCACGCCATGTGCTTGAATTACGCGTTTGGTTCTCGATCTTGTTTTAATCGTTTCTTAGTTCTGTAATAGACGAATAGCGATAAACTTGTCTTGTTGTGATTCATATGGGAAGGAAATCAAGTCAATGTGTGGAGTCCGAAGGCCAAATAGTATTAGCAAATGTTCATATACATAAGAACGTGTATTCTTATGTCCACAAGTCGCATAATTACTTCGGGGTATGTAATAAAACTAGTAGGTAACATAAAGGTACAGGCGACGAGTTGATGTTAATATTTCTGTACGAATGGATAGTTTATTATGACTTAACCAATGTGGCAATGAGCATTATGTTGATTTAAATATCAACAGGAACCATAATGAACAGTCAGTTACTGCGTACACTTCGTTTATGATAATTTTCGTAAAACAATACAGGTCAGGTGTCAAGAGTCACACGAAATATACATTTGTTCGTCTTATTATTATTTATTTATTCAAGAGAAACCGTTTGACTGAAAAACTAATCGAAAATGACTTTAAAGTTCAGTTTAGCAGGTGGACCAAACGAATATATACCCATTAGGATTTCTAGCTCGAACTCTTACGATCCCTTTCAATTTACAGGAAACTCATTTTACCCGAAGAATCAGTGTTGCTTAGAAAGAGTGTTTAGGTCGATAACGCGTCGTGTACGGGTAACCAACAGTAGACCAGTGTGGTACGTAAACAACTCGTATGTGGCGACAAGTATAATACAAATCTGATATGCGGTTCGAACGTAACCGTAAGATTACGGTTTTGAATTAAGGTTATATTTACATGTATTTTAATAATTAGTGAGTAGGTAGAAATAGAACTCGTATCACTGAATTTTTATATCTACAAATTTTAATGATCCATAAATAACTTAATTAATATAAACGAATGTACCTATGCGGTTAGTGAATTGCTAGACTAATGAAAAAATCGTAAAAATGATAACAATTTATCAGTTGCCTGTTCTTTTTTTTATTCCACGTAGATGGTTCTGATTACTGGTGAGTAAAATTTGAAAAAAAAATATTACTATTAAATTTCACTTCCATTGACGTTTGGGTACGTATCGGTTTGTTACATGCGCGATACTTATTATGACTCTGTGCATGTAAAATGTGGATAAAGCATGTCTTGAATACTCAACATCATCATCTAGCTGTGGTTTCCGGCAGCAGCCAATGCCCCTCGAAGCCTTACCCCTTCTTTGCTGATTTGACTTATATGGTTTTTATGGAAGCAAGTGCCATCTGACCACCTAACTCCGAGAGAAAAACCTACGCTAGATCCTCATCCGTTATCAGGAGGTGATGTTACCGGTTTAAGGGTGAACTGGTCTATTGGACCTCTTGAATAGTCTAGATTTATATGCTTTTATTTTTAATAACGGTACCGTTTTTATATCAGTTCTGACTAGTGTGTTATTTATTGTGTTTGGTTTTCTTAATGCCGAAATGTATCAAATGCTGTCAAACCATTATCAGCTGAGATTCTTGTACAATGTACAACAATCCTTTTATACTAAAAATGCAAGAATGCGAAACACAGATTTCACGCTAAAGAACATACATTTGGCACCATTTACATATTAAACATAATTTATTTAAAAAAAGCAATGGACTCCAAAATCTGGAAATTAATGGCAATTATTAATAACTTTACATGGCCCATTAAGAGTGACCAAATCGCGGGCCCAAAGAGGGAGAAATAAAAACAACACGCGGGGCTTTTAAAATTGTCAGAGGGAACTTCTAAAAAGAGATAACGCTTTTTACATTAAAAAAACGTCGAGTCCACTTTGTAAACAGGTTGTAAACGATCTTGTATATGGTGCTCAACCGAAAAATGGTAGGACATCTTTAAATGTTTCACTAAAATGTCTTAAATTTGAGTTACGTGTGTCCGTCCTTATTTTGACGAGAGACATATATTTTGAACGCTTTAGTGGTGGAGATACTGAGAAATCATTTTAGTTTTAAACTTGTTTCATTTTATTAGCCGTTTCTTTTTGTAGCCGGACCACTAGCTGAGAGCCGGGATCCAAATGGAATGTATAGTTCAGAAAATTACCATTAAAACTAATCCTTCTGTGTTTTAAAACTCTGGTATTCATGTTGTTATTTTGAGTCGAAGTTGTGTAGTGAGCTAACATAGATTTTTAACTTTCTTATTTCTCATTTTTCAAGAACATTATAATAATTTCATTATCATAATGCCAAATGTGTAACATAATTTATTTGTTTATATTGCAATAAAAATTCTGCCTACGTGCGGTTGTTTCATTGATTCGGACACCTACACCGTTCCTAAACATGAATCATTTGTATCCTAAGCGCAATACCTATATATTTTCGATCTTTTTGTTATTAATGGCTGTAAAAAGGACCAAGAGGGAAAAATAATAAATATATTATGAAATTTTATCCGATGACAGGGTTGATAATAATATTTTAAAGGCTTTAATCGTTTTATATTTCATTGGAATTTGATTTTCCAAATCGTTCAAAATCCTATTTGTTCCATAATTTACTTAAAATGTTATATTTTATATTGATTGCTTTAAATATATTTTTAAATACTGCGAGTATTGTATGAATTGAATGTACGAATACGCCGTTACGGAAACTGATGGATTATGATGTTATATTAGTTACTTAATGTTATCCTAAGAATAATTTCAGCTCACAATCACGGTGGAAACTACGTTAAAACTCTCACACCTTGTAACATTGTGCCTGTCGCGCCTACCTGTAAGTGTAGCCGAAACAACGTATAGTCGTATACTATACGACTCGACCGTGAAATCGGAGAATGAAAGACGGCAGTAAATCAACTCGATAGTCTCTTCATTTTTTACTGTCCCGCGTAAAGGATGGCTACAATTCTTTAACTATGAAGGATGATCCACGTTTGGTCTGTCTGTTACGATTTATAGATACGTGTCGAATTTGAACTTTGATTGTTTAAATATATTCTAATCAGCCAGTAGATCAAGTAGGCTAAGTAAATAGATGTGTTCTTTTATTTTACTTGCTAAATATCACAATTTGCACTATTACATGAGGTAAAAAAGAAATTAAAGTAATTTATAGATATTTCAACAAAGTATAAAAATTAAGCCAAATACAATGCAAATACCTATTACCTACCTACCAATAGTTTTTTGAAATGAATACCGAACCGGACCAAAGTACCTACATAAACAGTAAAATGTAGGCGTAAAATACATTCGGTATAGGTATACAGTCGAGTGTATTATGAGTGTATGTGTTATTTATAGGTATGTTATATATTATATTTGAATCTTATATGTATGTATATAACAGTTCTATTCATACACCTAAAAACCTAGAAAACAAGAAAATCTTCCTAGAAATCTTCGTAAATATTATAATTGCTGTAATTTATTATTTTTCTACGAAGCGCGAAGAAGTGACGCATGACTGAGAAAAGTGGGACACTGATTTATAAATTTGTGGTCACAATACTTAAGGCCTCAGAGTTCTCCACGTTTATCTTAAAGCTGAGGCAGCCTTGTTTGTTATCGCTGTTGATGGAACTAAACATTAGGGGCTTTTAGTTTATCGAGCTATGCTAATGTAAGGAACGTAATTTGCTTTTATGGATATGTTCTTGAACATAAAAAGATAAGTCCTAATAAGGCAGATAGTTGTTGGACACTGACAGCTTGATTGTCAATCAGATTTTTTTTGTATCCAAAAACGCAGTTCAATAGGAATACTTGGCGTATTCTTAAATTGAATATGCTAAATTTTAGTTAAATGCTTTAATGCATTATTAAATATAATGCATTTAAGCATATAATAGAAGAATATAATGAAGTCACAATAATTTTACAGTTTTGTACATTTTGTATGATAAATAGTTTGCACCCTAATGCATTTTAAAAACATTCAATAAACTTTTTCGTTAATTGAGTTCACTTGAGTTTACTTCATCAGTAGGTAAGTAAGATAGCTATGTATTAAGTACATGCCAATATAATATTGATATTGAAAAGGGATTAAATATGAGTGTATAGTATACGTTCATTTCTGATTTAAATTACATTTTAATCGTCCGCCCTATTACTAATGCTACAAATGTTATAAACGCGAAAGATTGTGAGTATGGATGTTACTCTTTCACGCCAAAATAGCTGAGTGAATCTGTCCGAAATTTGGTGCGAGTACCTATAGATTATAGTCTAGAATAACACATATGCTTTTAATTCTTGATACAGGTAATATGAGAAGCGAGAGCGGAAGCAGAATTCCACACAGGAGAAACCGCGGGCAAATACTAGTAGTAGGATTTGACTATCAGGCAGTAATACGTCATATTTCATACAAGTTTTCAAAGAAATCGACTTAATAGTCAAATATCCTATACCTATTCTTTATTCAATTAGGTAAGTACATAATAATGCCAATAGAACTGATATTTCTGTCATTTAATTTTGTCACAAGTAGAATCAAAACACAAAATCGACTCGTGGAGACGACATTCATTGAACAATAAAGCTCATGCCATGTTATATCTCATTTCAATACTGGCTTCAAATATCGGTTGACTTTAGTACGACAGTCATGTTTTGACATAAGTAAGAAAAGCTTACATCACCAGTCACCACGAATTCAAAAGAATCGAAGAGATAGCATCGTTTGATAAGATTATGTACAATAAGTTTTTCTTCATTATAAAACATAGACTAAACAAAAACTAGCTTACCATGGTCACCATGGGACTTTGGCTGCCTATAAAATATGGCTACGAGGAGTTTCCTCGCGACTATGGCGGTAAAAGTAAATAATAATAATAAACGATGATAGAAACCCTTAAAAATAGTTTTGGAACAATAAAATTATGCAACTCTCCTATTACCACCTCGAACCCTCTCCAAAATTCGTACCCTCCCCCGCACCAGAGTGGGCAGCGCGAGCGTGACATCCCTGATGTTGCACACGTCAATAATAGGCCACGGTGACCTCTTCCCATCAAGCGGGCCGTGTGCTTCTCTACAGATTTTCTTTCACTAGAGATCAAGTTGAATTGAGGTATAACTGTCCAAAACTAGGTCGATAATAAGCTAAGATACATAATTTGAAAATTGCCTCAAATCTGGTTTAAATTAGATTTCTTTTACTTGCTTTAAGTTACAGAAATATCTTAAGTGACTATTAAATAGAATTTTTGATTCAATCGTGTCGATTTTACATGTGTTATCGTTTAACATGTACTTATATAAATGTATGTCGTGAACATAACTCTAATGGCAAGTGTAATGTTTCAAGCATTTTAAGGTTTTACTCAAAATATTTTTGTTTTGATATTATCTCTGCTGGTTTGTAACATATCTTTGATATCAATCTAGGAACCTGATATTTTATTTGAAGTGCGACGACCGTCTTTTGACGCAAGATAGCCAACATTTCTTACGTATTTGAGACCTGTAACTGAGTTATGGACACATTTAGGGTTATATGTTCAGTATTTTATTATATTTTCACGCCTTGTCGTCGACATCATCTCCGTAGCCACCCGTCTCACTTGCGTTCAACATTTGTACTTCGGAACGCGAAGTCCGTTTATTCTTTTTGATTGGTATGTCAGCATTTCTGTACTCCTAGTCCCGGGAGAAACGCCTGCGAGCCTTGAAGAAGACAACAGACAAAGTGTTGTCTTGCTGGTGCAGGTGATGCCGGGGTGTAAGGTAGGCGGCTAAGGCCTTTCTCATACACCCCGGAGGTTGGCTTGGACCTCAATTAAAATGTAATGAGTTATCTTATACTATATAATTCAAAGTCCTGACTGACTGACTGACATAGAGACAACGCACAGCCTAAACCGCTGGTCGTAGAGACTTGAAATTTGATGGGTATGTTCGTTTTGACGCGTAGAGGTGTACTAAGAAAGGATTTTTTAAAATTCAAACCCTAAAGCCCTAAAAATGGGTCAAAAACGAGCTTTTGTGAGAACTCAAGAACGGCTGAATGGATTTTCATGATCTATTTATTGGATTTGTCTGCGCCTCAAATAGCATATAAGAGATTTAAAAAGATATGATTAATTCATAAAATATTAGAATTAATAAGAAAATTAAATGTTGCAGACGTTTTTATCGCCATCTATAATTGTTGTCATGGCAACAGGAACTAAAAGTGACTTAGTCTAAATTTTAATAGAGTCCTTTGTTTTGTTTCTATTTGCTCAGAGGCAAAGAGGATATATTTATTTTTAGGGTTCTGTGCCTCAATAGAAAAAAACAAAACCCTTATAGGATCTCTTTGTTGTCCGTCTGTCTGTCTGTCAAGACCTCATCCTAATAGAACACGTAGAGGTATCAAGTTGAATTAGATCAAAAAAATATTGCGGATAGGCTTGGCATTACACGCAGCATAATATCCAGACTGTGGGCTCACTATCGACTAATAGGTGGCCTGACCTACCAACCCCAGGCCTGCGCTCATGGAGGATGAAGTTCGTTGAGTGACCTTCGGCCACGTGAGTGAGTCACCTGCACCGCGACAGGAGAGTTTTAGGAATTCGTACCTTATCCCCCATTCCCTGGCACGTAATAGTAGGGACGTAATATCGGACTTGACCGACGAAAATCACACTCCGTCTTGGGTCTACGGAGATTAAGGTGGCCCATGACCCTGAGCTATCCAAGGCTCACTGATGGGTGACTGTTTTGGTGAATTCCTGCATTGTGTAGGCCGGGAGCTGACGCCCGAATGCCACTGTTGCCGTGGCTGCTCCGTGGATACTTCGCCACTTCACAAACTGGCAGAGCGTCCAGATTGGATAGAGTGGAGCCATGTCCTCTAATATTTAAATATTTAAATAATTTCCTTTTTTTTCTTTTTGGAATGCCACCGCTTTTTTGCGAGGCAGTAATGCGCTTAGAAATGGCGCCGAAAAAGCTACGGGAGAGATCCAGCACTCCCCCGTGCCGGTGAAGGCGCACCGGGTGGCATAGATCGCAGAACCATCTCCTTCCTCCATGAGTGCGGGCCTAGGGTGACGCGGGGCTAACCGTTACCCTAGCAGAAGCAGGCCCAGGGTAGCAGGGCGTTTTGTTTCCACGCGTGCTTTTATAGAGAAAAGGGATTCAGATTTCTAATAACACGTTGAGGTCGCCAGTGATGATGGCCGGAGTCGGCCGAGGCTTCTGGGATATCCTTTCTAGGACATACCAGATTCCGTGGTCACACAGGCCGATGTGACGAAATACCGTGCGATTTTAGTCAGTAGGAGTCCGACATACCAACCTTTCTGTGGTGAAGCCCGACGGGGGTTTCGCACGAAAAAAAAAGAAAGGATACTTCCCTTTTGGCTAGAATCCAGATACTTTGCAGAAAGCAAAATCTTACAGCATGAATAAAGTTAAAACTCCTGAAAGCGTAAATATTACCCACATCACCAAAAAGAATCTGTATGGCTGTCAGTCAAGACAAGAAACGTTGCAACAGCAAAGTTAAGTTCGTCCCTCAACCCAGTGTTATCCGGAATCCTGCGAGCACGAACCCAATTCGTACTTGATCAGTTTTTATTATTAATACTCTTTCTTTAGTTTCATGAACTTTTTGAATGTTAAATCAGTTTGTCAAACGTCAACGTCTGTAGCAAGATTTCAATAATAAAATCAGATTTTCGGAAATAAATAATGTTTAACTAATTTGAAATAGTGGACCAAATGTGCAATGCAAGTATGGTGTAACGTAAAGGTTTATCAAAGGGCCTTTTTCCGAGTCACACATACTTTGGAGCATAAAATCTAGAAGACAATAAAAAGGACAAAGCCGCGGTAGCCTAGTGGTTTGGGTAATGGACTGCTGAGACGAGGTCTCGGGTTCGATCCCAGGTTCACTATGGCACACACCAATGACTTTTCGATGCTTTTCGAAGTTATGTGTGTATTTATCGCAGGTTTATTAGTGCCTCGGAGAGCACGTTAAGCCGTCGGTCCCGGTTGCCATACAAACATCTATGGCAGTCGTTACGAGTAGTTGGAGCCCTCAAAAGTCCAACCAGTCTAACTTGGAACTTCGATATCGCCATTGGTTGTGGAGGTCAGATGGCAGTCGCTCCACGTAAAATATCGAAGTTCAGCCGCATCACAGTTGGACTGGAAAGCCGACCCCAACTGAGTTGGGAAAAGGTACAGAGAATGATGATGAATAAAAAGGACAATGATGGTAAATAGACTGACTTTGGCTGCGATGCACGGTACTGTACTTTGAAGGGTTAAATAGAACTCGAGATGAAATGAATACGTTTAGCTGCAACCACTGTTTGCCAAGGAATAGACATTGAAAGTTAGTACGGGCAATCCCTCTGCTTAAAAGAGACTTGGTGGCGAAAGCCAACATTCACGCGTGCGGAGCCGCGCGCGGGTAAGCTAGTATGTAATATATTTATGCTTAAGCTTAATTTATGTTCAACATACACAACATATGAACACATATACCTACACCCACCTCATTTCCAGTGTAGGCAGATATACATATTTCACCTTGCTATGATCGTGGCATACCCCTCTGACTACTTCTACTTTCATATTTGTTTTCATACAAGCACGCCGGTTGCGGACTCTTAACTTGGCCTTTCCTTTTTTGTTTTAATCCAATAACAATTTACCGACGACGGTCGGACCGCCAAAGGTGTAAGCGATAATTACAGTTCAAAAGAAAATCGTTTTTCCGTCAAGTGTTTATGATGTCCATTGGGATCTTTTTCCTTTGAAAATTCGTTGTCGCTTGCAGCCTGCTGCTTTTCAACCATCGATATATCTACTAACTTGTAATATTTACTCTTATATCTGATTTGACCAGATTTCAAGTCGTCATTATAGAGTGTATAGTTATACAACCTCATAACATTATAGATATGTATCACTAACTGTGGGTGTTCATTAGATATTATAAGTTAACTGATCGACGCGACGGCCCACGTTAAAGTGAAGACAGACGTGTTATTGATTTTGTTGCAATATCACCATAATCCTAACTAATATTATACTCGTACATCCGAAAGTCAGTTTTGTTTATTTGTTACTCAATCACGCCAAAACGGCTGAGTGAATTAAGCAGAATTAAAGATTAGTAGAGTTGTATAGATTTTAAGCTTAGTATCTGTATGTAACAGAAGGTACCCACCTATAGATTTATATGTAAGAGGAAATAAGATAGAATAAGTTGCTTATGGTTACGATGGGGCTCCACCAAGATCTTTGAGTACATGCTAATTTCACCTGCGAACTGGTACACCAGCTGATAAATGGACAATATTCTAGTGCAAACTTACCCTTTCGGGTCGGACGGGTCAGACGGCAGTCGTTCCTATAAAATTAAAGATAAGCCACATCCTAGATCACGGGCTCCTGAAACATATAGCTATATCCATGTCTGCCTTAGCAGCTGGACTTACCATACACTTTCAGAGAATAACTCCCGATTCTCTGGCGCATATAAAATTAACTTACGGCTTAAGCATTATACCCATGGTGTCATCTAGTTGGTCTGTTATTTATACTTGACTTGCTTACCTGTAAAAAGAGAAACAAATCGTTAAAAATGCGAACTATTAGTGTCAAAGTTGCTTTCTATTTCTATCTTAAATTAAATTGTGGAATAGGTATTCGTCCTGTTTTCGTTACTGGTAGTTTTTCCCGTGATTTAGAGTAGCATAATAATATATATCCTTTCACGGGTGTACCTACCTACCTACCATACTTCTGTGCAGAATTTTATCCAAATACGTTCAGCCGTTTATCCATAAAAGAGTAATAAACTTACCTTCACATTTAGAAGTAGGGATTTGTTAAGATTTATTAGACGTTCCATTTTTTTTATTATCATTTATCAAACTTCACATACCTATCTATCAGTTTCGTCCATATCAGACCTAAGGTCCATCGAATGACCGACGGGCCATCACGAATCCGGAGATGACCCGGTTCAAGCCGGGGTGCGAGGGAAATGCTCTATGGGCCACCTTACACCCTGGGGTCAGAAGACCCTAGACAGCTTGCGGTTTTAGTCGGTAGGAGTCCGACATAACCTGCCTCGCTGGCCCCGAGTGGGTATCCATGAGGACTTCCGCACGGAAAAAAGGTCCATCGAACGAAAACGTTTGGAAGGGTAATGTCGATTTAGAGGACTAGGGAAAGTAAGGAGAAAGAATTCTTCAAGATGCAGCAAAGAAAAGAGGTGCCGATCTACTTGTGCTGGCAAATAGCTACCGATCATCGAAGCGTCTCATAGGTACCTGTATATCGAGCAGAGGCGTATTATACACCCACAATCGGCAACAAATAATATTTCTAAGAAAACCTCATCTATACTTATAATAAATCTGTAGAAGTGAAAATTCTGTACGTTGAAAATATTAAAAAAATAAATACCAGGGGGTGTTACTAGACCGACACCAATCCCATATATGTGATTAGAAAAATTTTTGTCTGTCTGTCTGTCTGTCTGTCTGTCTGTTTGTTCAGGCATCACGCAAAAACTACCGGTTCGATTACGACGAAACTTGGTATAATTATTCTTCAATATCCTGGGCAGCAAACTGGGTACTTTTTATCCCGGAAAAGTACATACAATAAAAAACAAACTTATTTTTGCTGTTCAATCCCTAGACCCGAGTACTGTACCAACCGCAAATAATAAGTTTGTCGTAGGTTACGTCACCCGCTCAGTGGTGTTCAAGAGTGGATAGTGGTGTTATTAGTTTTTAGGGATTTTGAGTTTTTTTTTTTATTTAGTAACAAATATAGGGAGTGTACGTGGGAGTGGGAGTGGGTGTGTGCGTGGGAGTGGGAGTGGGAGTGTGCGTGGGAGAGGGAGTGGGTGTGTGCGTGGGAGTGAGAGTGGGAGTATGCGTGGGAGTGGGAGTGTGCGTGGGAGAGGGAGTGTGGGTGGGAGTGAGAGTGGGAGTAGGGGTGGGAGTGGGAGCGGGAGTGGGGTGGGAGTGGGAGTAGGAGTGGGAGTGGGAGTGGAAGTGGGAGCGGGAGCGGGAGCTGGAGCTGGAGCGGGAGTGGGAGCAGGAGTGGAAGTGGACGCAATAAGCGACTACCACGCGAGCGGAGCCGCGGGCAACAGCTAGTCACATATAAAAACCTTGACTTTATGTGCTGAAAGTCAATAGTTGTGGGTGCGACTCCCACGCTTAAATAGACGTGGTGCAGTCATCATTATATTCAGTAATATGACTTTGTAGGCCTATAAGCTACACATTTTTTTTTCGTACGGAAATCAGCACGGATTTCACCGCCACTGTGCCGGTGGAGGCTGTTATGTTCGACTTGGCTTATATAAGCAATACCTGAGGCCTGATTCAAGAATTACGTTTTCAAAACGTGTGATTTCAAAACATACCTATCTATGTAAAATTTATAAACCTATTCGGTAGGTTTATAAATTTGCCACGAGCTCATTCGCCAAATGAAACAGTACGTCGGGATCTTCCTTAATGGTGGAACTACACTTCGCTATTCGCCTATATTGTATTCGAGGAAATTCTTATAGATGACTAAACCCTCCACAATTCGTCATAGAAGAGTGACTAAGGCAAATATTCGTGCGAATAAGCATAATATACACGAATAAGCCCTCCGCACTTCGATTGATACACGTGAATAAAGGTGAATAACGAATAGTGAAGTGTGGTTCCAACATTAGGTACATATCATCATTAGAACACGAAACCCGGTTGTATTTTAAATTTTCTCAATATCTAATGACGAATCCATGGGAAAACTATCGAACTGTTAAATATGCAAAGGCATTTGCAAATAGCATTTCATAGTACCTAGTGTCATTATTTACGTTGATTGTAGTCAGTTTCACACAAGATTCTTATTTAATCGTGGCCATAATAGATTTGAATGCGTAAATGTTTTGACACACTTAGTTATAATACTCTTCATATCGAATTAAAATATTATTTCAATCATGCGTAATAATTGATACGCAGATTAATCAAGAAGCTAATTGCGTGACATCAATATTTTCTCATTCTTTTAATTTTTTTACAGCACACGTAAACACTTTAAACGTAAATAGTCGACCCTATTGGTACCGGTTTAAGGCTCATTTACAAATGTGTACATTGTCTTAGCTTACAATATAGAAATAGTACATATATACTGCGTCTAAAAGCCTTTTGTAGTACTTATTTTAAAATCATAAATTCGGAACACAAGCGGTATATACAAAAGCCAAAATCTAAAAGGTGCTCTAGAATGTAAAGACATATTATCTTTAATCTATATACATAAAGGCTACCAACAAATCTCTTTACACAAAAAAACAAATTTCGAACGTTGATCAAAGTACGCGGGCATACGTGGTACAGTCACGAGTACCAATTAATAAGATATGAATCCGTTGAGAGGCTCATTTAGGCCTTTGGGCACACGCATTAAGCAACAGAACTTGTCTGACCGGTCGTTAAAATTCCCTCAGATTCGTCCCGGGAGGCGGTTTTTACACGTTGCTTTACACTTTTGCCTCATGTAACTGTTAGTGCGGAGTTTTGCGTTTTACGCTACAAGAATGTAAGTAGTCGATTTTGTTTATTTTGTAGACTTTTTTGCATACTCTTATTAATCGAAAAGCACCCACTGAATTATAAATCAAAGAAAAGAGTGTTATTCTTTTTTGGAAATTAGATTAATACCTTACAAAAACTACGAATATAAATAGAAAGTTGCTATCCTTCATGTTGCGAAATAAAAAGTTTTAAGTTGCGTGGGTCGCCATATTGAAAACCATACTCCAAATTCATATACAGACGTTCACATACAATTTGAACTTTACTACGGACGACATAATGGTTCTATTCAGAGGTAAATAGTTATTTTTAGTGGTATTCACAACTAGCCCACGTTTTTTTCAACACTACTAAGCAAAGGCAAGTGTGGGCGCTGCCTACATGAAACATTAAAAAATAACAACAACTTAGCCTAGGCGCGAATTCGGCCCTGACGTAACATTCGAAATTTAAATTGTGCCATTGATACAAAGGAAACAAATTGACATTAACAATTGAGAAACATTACGGTCATTTTGGGTAACATTGAATCGCAGTGTAACTTTGAATAAAGTTGTGAGAAAGATTTAAAAATTTCTTTGATGCAAATGTTTTATTGTTTCAATATTATAACTGCCTAAACGGATCGCCATAATGTTTTTAAACAAACGTAACGTAAAACATTAAGCTTTCAAAGTCAGAATTTTGTAATTTAACCGCCTTTTTCGAGTGAAGTTTTTAGCAGTGTTTGTTAGTTGAATTTAATATCGGAATTATTTGTACAAAACTTGCTGTAAACAGGTATGTTTGGTGTTTATCTTTAAATTCTACTAAAAAACTTATTATTTTTAAATCGCTGTTCGTACATGGTGTTACATAAATTGTCTAAAACTGATAAAGTTGTAACGACGATCAAAATCGAAGTGATTTGGGTAACATTGAATGGTTCAAAGTTATTCGTGTCTTATAAAAAGTTTCAATTCTAAGTATGAGGACCCCTAAAATTGATTGCTTTTTTCTATTTTTGTATGAAATTTTTAATGTGGTTCACAGAATACGTCTACTTACCAAGTTTCAACCGCATAGGCCTTATAGTTTCAGATAATAGTGGGTGTGTAACATATGGACGGACAGACGGACGGACGGACGGACAGACAGACAGACAGACATGACGAATCTATAAGGGTTCTGTTTTTTGCCATTTGGCTATAAAAAGGTGGCGAAATTCGTACTTACGATGACATTTTGTTCCTGGAAAGGGGTGATTAGTTTTCTTTAAAAAATAAAATATCCAGAAAAATTATTAGCAGTCATTACGATTTTGATCTCATCTGATAACCAAATAAACATATTATTTATTATGTTGTGCACTACGTTCCTACTTATCTTACTTTATTAGAAAATATAAAAATAATAATGTTTTTTTTTTCCACCAAATTGGTCCGCCTTGTTTCATATGGCAAGAACTCGCTATTTTTCATAGGTAGTTACGTCAAGTTAGTGATGATTTTCATAGATTGGACTTTTTTTTACAAGAATACATCATTCAATTTTATCCAAATCTTAAAATGTTTGGATAATAAAGGTTTTAAAATCCAAAAAAAATATATATTCAAAGTTACCCAAAACTCGTGCTAACTTTGAATGTGTGTTTTGGGGCAAATTTTGGGCAGTCTTAGTGTTTTTTCCATAAATTTGTGGGTTTAGAAACATAAACCAACTCAAAAGAACACTATTTATTCTATAAAATAAAGATGTATTAAATATAATCAGAGAGTATACATTAATAATCCGTTAAAAATGTTCAAAGTTACCCAAAATGACTGTATCGATTTATATGAGAAAATAAATTAGATTTTAAAAAGTATCTTAGGATAGTAAATAAATTATTAAATTACTTATTAGGTGCTTCTTAGATTGCCGTAACTACTCGTACTAATTAGTAACTTCTATTGATTAATAGATGTGTCAGTCATTACGTAGGCGGCGTTTATCAAAGCCTTTCTTTTGTTTTATTGTAATACCTTTTTAATGTACCCAATCAATTACTAGGGTAATGCACATTAATTAAAGAGTTTAAATGCATGTTAAGTAATTTTAATAAGTTTGACAAGAGTGCAATTTCGTATTATTATAACTTGTTCGTAATAAAATGTCTAAAATTGGTAAATTTATAAACGGAACGCATTGAACAATGCAATTGACGATATTAGAGTCAGCCCACTTGCATATATACGTACAAATCTACTGTACATATATAAGACATCAGAATATCATAGATTAAAATAATATATATTCTATGTAGGTACTACGAGTACGTATGCCAAAACGTCAATTTTATTGATATTTAAAAAATAACCCAAGACCTTCGAACATACGTACGGATATTGACATAACGAGACTACAATCTGGTTAACAACCAGTATCACCTCACAATTTTATCTTACCAAGGTCGTGTACACATTGGAACTCAAGGATACACATAAGAGGAAGTCTTTGTACACGACAAACACTAACATTCGGGATTGATAGGAAGCTATCTGTATGAGAATCAACAAATTTATTTACTTATAACGACCTATTTTGTGACAACACTGCTTTGAAGTTTTGAGTCACGAATACAATAACTGTTTTATGAAAATTTCGGCGTATAATTACGTAACGATTAACTTTTAAAACGTATATAACAAAACCTTGTTGAAGTAATAATAATTTGTTGTAATAGAAATATTAGCCTTATGTGTGGTTTGTTTATATTCTTTGTGCCTTGTGTACGGCGTAGTCAAAATAATGTATGGGAATACCCTACCATGATGTCAAGGTTGCAAGCTTAAAAATACCTTATTTGTTACTTTATATAATAATGCCTATTATTTACGACAGGACAAACAGTTTTTGGATGATATGATAATGGGAATAGGGGACGGGCATTTTAAAATGGAATTCGGTGCGTTCCATTTACAAAGGTCCCAATGTAAGTACTGAAGTTGCTGACCACAGTCATGAGTATCCACATCCACACTATACTCAATATTTTCTTTATTTTGATCACTCATTTGTTGAAAACATTTCGTAACATGGCACGCGCCAGCCCACATGACACTTTCTATACAAAATTTGTAATCCGGACCCCCCTGACCCTGCCCGACAGGGATTATACTTATAAGAAGTGCAAGATATAAGAAGAAGGCGATTAAAGGGTTAAAAGCAAAGTAGACTGCATTCAGACATTTAATTTGGTATGAATGTAGAAAGGTGTGCGATGCGCGGGCGCTCTTGAAAAGTTTACGGGCCAATCAAGCATTTTCGATTCAACTGCATGCTTGCAAATATTAATCTTACTTATTTATTGAACTTTTTTAGTATGTATGACTAAAGTTTTTTGTTTATAGTACAGAGGTGAGTAGAGACAACAACTTTCCAGTTGCTACGCTTTTTACTTAAATTAATAATGCTTACATAAACACCCTTATTTTATCGATATTATCCTGACCACTACCGACGTGAACCCACTCTTAACACTAGCAATTTTGCTTAACTGATGGGGTTAACGGGAATACTATTCAATATTAATTTTGAATAAATTTTAACTATGGAACAAAGTAAAGAAAATATTCAGCCAATTACATTAGTTCGATTTTCAAAATACCTTAAACGATTTGTAAATGCAACTCACCCCCGCTGTCGCTTTTGACTTGACATATGACCCGACGCCTACGCAGGTCGAAAGTGTGCCCGTAACGTTCAACTCAAAACTTATACTTAGTTACAGCTCGTTCTCGCTTCATTGTGTACCTCCCATACAGAGCCATACATTTGGCCCGTTGACACATCAATACTACCGGTTTTTATTTCAGACACTTGGAATTCGAGCATTAAAGTGTTTTTTCAATATAATTTTAGTATCTTTTTGTTCTGAATTATTAGTACTATTCTAGTACTTTTTGAATAAAGACTCTCTTTCAATCTTAGGTACGTTACAAGTTTGGTTTGAAATTCGAATGGTTCCTAATGGGTTCCTAGAACAGGAAGCTTCGTATCCAGTCCAAATTTAAATGGTACTAGTTCGTACTAAACACTACACAACTTATATACTGTTTTTTTTTTTGTAAAGACACACAGAAGCCGTCGAATATATTTCTAATTCCTATATAAAAATGTGAAAATTTAGATGAATGGATGGATGCATCGTATATACCTACTCAATTACTCCAGAACGGCTCAGATAATTTTATTATAGCCAGGAATTACATATTAACTTGTTTGCTCTGTAGTCAAGTCATTTTATAATAATGAATTTAAATTTAAGAATGTATTATTTAGATTCAAATACAAAAATAGAATAGATCTCCCTACAGCCAGGTTTGACATTTTTAAAGTTTCTTAGGTCACCTTTGTAGAGCGTTGAGCGAGGTATTCAAGAACAAAATAACTTTACCGAACACTGTCTGGCATTTGCCAGATAAAAAAAGCTTAATGTCAGAAATGGTACAACAGATAGAAACCGAAAGCCCAGTAGCCATCCGAGAGCGTCGCTAATTCGAACTATTTGAATAATCACTTCCTACTTAAATTAACAACATCCTCTCTCACCATTTCTCCAAAACAGGTGGTCAGATCGAAGTCACCATCGTAGAACAAGCGTCCCGCCCACTACAGCCCCAGGGCTTCCGATATATTACAACACCTGTTTAAAATTGTATAACTCCTCTCATTAATGTCTCGTTTGGCAATGTAGAGACCGGATGTATCTTTGTAGCCAGCCTATAGAATCAGCCTTTGACACAGTTGCATTATCAAACTATCGCCCCCGCTTAGCCAAAAAGCCTTTAAATATTGAATAAATACACCTACAGCCAGCCGTTGCAATGTCATGTCATGTAATCCGACCATGTGTGAATGTCACGTGACACGACCGGTTTCGACTAGGCTCGTGCCTTTTGTACACAGTCGCTTGATGATGCAGTTGCCTAATACTATGTAGGCTGATGGTGTCGCTGGGCGATCATCGCATCTAGTTCTCTTCTCGCAACTACATTTGAATTTAGACTTTATAGAAATTGTTAGAGAGTTCAATTTTATATGATGCATATAGATGTACCGTTTTCAAAATGGAATTACGTCGTCAGTCGCACTATGGTGTCGCAATAGACGCGTGCCTTGCTGCTTGAAACTTACTTCTCACTGATGTTACTGAATTTTAGGCTTTACTATATTTGAGGTATGATTTAATTTTGAGTGATTTTGCATAGTTGGTTTAAAGTATATGTAAGTGGGGGGCATAAGGCAAATAGGTTGTCACGTGGGAAGAGACGCTGACGTCATAACAAGAAACCAGTACGTAGGTAAAACTACCTTTTAACTTAGGTTGATAAGAATGATATAGGTAATTAGTAAGCGTACCTACGATATTGCATCGAAACGAATTCGATTCGACAAGGCATATTTTTGAACCAATTGTAGGTCAAATAAATATTCAGTTGATTAATTTGATCAATATCTATAGAAAAATGGCGATTTTACCAATTTTGTTACTCTTTGTTGGTCCAGAACCGCCTCCCTAGACAACAGACGGCAGCGCCTCTCGCTCGCAGGAGAGAGGCTGCACTCTGCGCAAAAGGGCTGCTCAAAGCTTTACATGTGTCCCTATGACTAGCAGAAAGCACATTGGTGAGCAGACGGGCTGGTTCTTCGAGCGTAGAATTAGAGACACTAGGACCTCAGAGTGCGGATGGTTTGGGCTCCGACGATTTTGGAGGAGCTTCATACGTCCCTACCACTCCCGTGCGAATAATACTGGTATAGGTATCTAACCTTCGCCACCTCTGGGGAATCCTACGAGCTTTTTCCCAACTCAGTTGGTTTCGGCTTTCGGTCTAACTACGAAAAGGCCGAATTTCGATATTATCCGGGAAGCGATTACTATCTCTACACACCTCGTCACCTCTACATCCTAGTGGTGATAATTCTGTACTTTGACCAGGTTTTTGAACTTTTTATGGCTTACCCGTAACGAATACTACTGCAGACGATGTTCGGATGGTAAACCGGGTCATCTGACATCTTAATATACTCTCCGAGGCATGGACGAAAGGTCATCCATACTAAGATTGACATGGCTAGTATCTCTTAACCTTGCAATATGCTAACCTACTCGGTTACCACTTCGCCACATAAGGATAAAAGAAATAAAAAATATTGTGTTGTTTTCGTTTTAATATTGATATTCCAAGAAAGTGGTCTGTTGGTTTGTCCTTGTTTGCAGGCGCATGTAGTGGGCAATGCACAACGTAAATTTTTTGTTTATGACTTAGACTTAATTTTAATGACGATTGAGTAAGATCTTTTTTATTTGTCCGAGAACCGAGTTTGATTGAACTAGTTAGCACTGGTGAAATTCAGTCCTAAAGACCTTTACTCTAAAAAAAGCATGGTTCTGGTCACGAGAACTACACTACTAAATACTAGTAGATATATCGCAGACACAGCATACACGGCATATGAACTAATTAAAAAAAATGCAAACTGACACTGACAAATTCAATATTGCATTTGGTATTTTTTTGCATGTTTGTACAGAATGCTCAAAAAACGAAATTCGAATGTTATTATTAAATCCATAAGCATTTTTTCTAGAGTGTAATGAACTAGGTATAGCCAGTTGGCAACAAAGATTGTGAAACGAAATGCTTACTCGACGCAGAGAAAATATTTGCAAACTAACAATATTACATAAACACTAACTTGTAAAGTGCATTACACATAGAAACGAGAAAAAACTTTACAGCACTTAAATAACATTAATGTACAAGACTAGTCGTGAAGGTAATCCACTTGACTTTTTGTCCCTATCGCACACACTGCCAAGCTATATCGCCGTTCCGTTCGACGCGAGCGCAGCCTCCGCCCGGGAACTTTTCTTAGAACTCTCAGAGTTCCCTAGATAAATGCTTATCGCCGTAGTAGTAAGTTAGTTTTCTAAGTAAGTGCGGTTTTATAACTACATACACTTTATAACACTGTTTCATAACGTGTCATAAAACTTTTATGAGATCTTGTAAAAGTTTTGTAGATTTATTACAGATTTGATTGATTGACAAAGAAGGATCCAAATTAATATTACAAAAATGTGAAAGTTTGTGAAGACGATTTGATGTTCTGATATTCGCATATCACTGGGGTAGACTTTAGTTAATTTTGCGGTGCGTAGGGCCCTACCTACCTATGGAGACCCCACCGCTCGATGCAATTGCTGACCAATAAATGACATATCTTATCTTAATATATATAAATCTCGTGTCACAATGTTTGTCCTCAATGGACTCCTAAACCACTTAACCGATTATAATAAAATTCGCACACCATATGCAGTTCGATCCAACTTGAGAGATAGGATAGTTTTTGAAACGGATTTCGACATCCACGCGGGCGGAGCTGCGGGCAACAGCTAGTTGAATAATGAAATTGTCTGTTTCTTTTGGCCTTTCTTTCTCACAACACTTATGTCTGTAAATAGTTCGTATCATACAAACTGTTAATTAATACTTATTACTACTGTTCAAAATAAATGCAGAGAAAATGAATGGTACTTGCCCAGCCAAGTCGGACTATAAGAAGCATGACTCTATCGTCTACCAAATGTTTTATAAACCATTGCATTATATGGTCTATATTACAAAGGTAAACAACGTGTAATGACCCAAAATGTTATTTAAACGGTGTTGGTACCAAATAGTGATAACGGTGAAGATTAGGTGTCATTGACTCTAATAGTTAAGTGGGTAAACTGATAACATGTAAAATCTTAAAACACATAATCTGCGTTAAGGGGCAGTTTGTTTACATTCGCGTAAACTCGAGATAGTGCGGCTTATCGTATGGTTCTCGAGTGTACAATTGTAGACTTGCCATTTTACTTGCGTACTTGATAACCGAAGTATTAGTTAAGTTGATTCCTATCCGCTTATTGTAGTGTCGTAGTAGCGAAGAGTCACGATAGACTTTTCGACGTTATGATTTTTATCTTTTACTTTATCAATATTAACAGCTACTTATTAACAGATAGCAGATATATATTTAAATAAAAAAGCATTTACTGAAACCTTCAAACGCTTTTAATAAAGATTCATCATCATTCTCTTGTAGCGCTGTTCCCGGTGCTGTTGAATCCGCTTATTCACTCGTTTAAAAATGAGTTTTGTTGTCCTCACAAGAAAGTGGCCATATCGAAATATCTGGTTGAAAACTCTAGTGATAACACTTCTATTCTCTTATTAGTTCTGTGGCTTGCTAATTCCTGTTTTTTGGTTTAATTTATATGACAGCGACTGCAGTCTGAGCTTCCAACCCCGAGAGGAAAGCCTGCGCCAAAGTTTCGTCCATCAACCAGTAGGTATACCGGTTTGCAGATGAGTTTGGATTGGGTCCCTAAGATCTTACACGACAAACAACATTAGTAAAGTGCTTTATTTAAATTGGTCTCGATTAAGTATGACACTTTGTACCATTAAGAAAATAAACGAGTTTTTAGGTTTATAGCCCATTCGGTGGCAAGTGGTTACTTGTTATCGATGCTGTACTATACCTAAGTAAATATAAGAAGAACAATTTATTAACAGTTCCGAGGCCAGCCAAAATCTAAGAAATAGTCTTAGATATTGGCTGGCCTTGAACTGTTTGCAAAAAAATATAGTTCACGCATTACCCACGTAATGAATATAAAAATGTATCTTAATAAGGCAGTATGTATCTGAGCTTTCCAATCTAAATATAAACACCCCAGAATAATAACCAAGAAACAGGTTTGACTGACTTTCATAATAATTTTCGCGTAGGAACACCATGTGTTAACACCATCACCCTACATGGTCAAACAGGCCATTGAATTTGCAACACAAATTTTTGCGTGAGGCAAATTACCGACTTTTGAAGATTTGGAATGAAAAACGTGATTCGCTTAGGGCTACAGCATTAACATTATATGAATCTAAAGAAATCATACCCTTGGGTAACGTTTTAAAAATCCGAATTCTTGCAATTCTAAACATGCATCGCATCAGTCGCATATTTTGTCGGTTGCATATATTCCTAGAATTTGTATCATGTATTTGAAATTCTAATATGGCGCTTAAACTTAAAATTTAAAGAGGATGTTTGTGTCTAATACTATTGTAAAAAACGATGGCGTTGAATACGTTTTGTTAACAAAAAATGCATAATATAGAATCTGTATGATAATAATGCATTAATTTATTATCCCATAAAGTGTCCAACAGGATATTGTGTTTGGCAAAATTTAAGTTGATTATATAGTAATTTGTACGACACTTACAAAAAAGAGCTTAGAATACTTTTACAGTTAAATTTGTAATATTGGGTCCTTAATATGATTCAGAGAGAGCGACTACTAAAAGGTTTTTTGTAAGTTCACCTAATAAAATCAAATATTTTAAACATTGTATTTGCCCAAAAAATTGCTAAGTAATTCAGATTCTGGAATGCTATAATAGTTGTAGTCCTTTGTGAATATAGCCCTTGTGTATAAGCAACATAAAAAATCGTAATTATTGGCTGCTATAAGGCATAATATGTAAGTCGCTCCTATTTTTCCGGGGGCAAGACGGGGACACCGAGATTCTCAAACCCGCAAATAGATACGCATATAAATATTTACACTAAGCGGGATTCAAACCCGCAACGTCCGACGAAGCAGTCGAATGCTCTACCGCCACGCCACGGAAATCATCAACTTAGGGTGAAATCTGTGTAGGTACTTTGACATTGTTAAACTGAGTATTATTATCAGTTGAGCTTCTTCTTTACTTTTACAGACATTATCACGATTGTGCAAAATATAATTATGTTCTTGTAAGTTTTGAAGACTTGTTAAGGCGACGTCTATGTTTAAATTACCCACTGCCTCCCCCCCTGTTAACACATACGAGTCGGAGAGCCGGACAACATGAATACCTGTTATTTCTATATTAGTACATGTTAGTGTTCGTTAAAGAAGCTAGTTGTACTAATAGTTATACGCTTGACACTTGCCAATGGGCTATGAAATGCGATAATTTATTGTTATACGTATAATATGTATGCTATTAAATAATGGACGGCTCCATAACGGAACAGGGGTCCTGCATGAAGTTAAGTTCTATTGGCTACCGAGGCCCGCGGCTCCACCCGCATGTATGTCGGTTATTGCAATTTTTGGTTATATCGATATTCGGAGAACGGTGCAGTGGCTGAATTTTTGCTCGGTAGTTAGCACGTTCTCAATATACAAATATACATTTACAATATACTTTACCAATACTAAATGTGTTCGCCAAAGGGATTTATCTCGATCACAATAAAATTATTTTTAAAACGACCTTTTCTAGTCAACTACACACTATTTGACGTTCATTTTTCAATTTAAATTAACAGTCATTTTTTAATCGGATCGTTTTAATCGGGCATTTGCCTATTTGATAATACAATGAATGCTGTAATTGTCTGAATTTTACTACTAAATATCACTTGATATTTAAGTGTCATAACAGTAAACAGTTATGACACTTAAATATCACAAGAGCCTGTTATAATAATATATCTATGCTATTAATATCATATTATAGAGAACGCACTAAGGAATGCGTTGCATAACTAGCACAAGGAAATAATGATTGCAGTTACTGGTAGGTATAATCTTGTGGTGACCAGGTACGTTCGTGTGTATTCAGTCACCTCAGTTTGTTTGTGTGATCTTTGGCAGATTCTAAATTGAATCTTATTGGTAACCTTTAAGTGTATTATTTACAGCATTGGTTATTATTTACGATATTATAGATCTTGGTATCGCTTTATGTTAAAAAAAAACTTGTGAAAAGACGACCCTGGTCGGACGATCATGGGCCTGTGGACTTTCGATTTTAAATGCTTCACATGAAGGAACTATCAAATCAAGAAGATGTTTCAGCTCAACGTGGAGTGGAAATTAGAATTTTTCAGGCCTGCAGGTTTTGCAACTAAAAATTACGCATATAACTAATAATACGGTTTCTGTCACACGTGGACACGTTAGGTACTGGTGTTTATATACAGTTGACCTAGCATAAAAATTCTCTTAATTAACTGAATACACATGGCATATGCTTCAAACACACACTAAGGCTGCATACTAGGCTAAAAATAACATCTTACCCGGAAATATTGCTAGCTCTTTAGAGGATCTGAATTCATTACGAGTTTTCTGTGCAAATATGAAACCGGCTCGATAAGCCCTTTCACCCTACATAAAATGGCAGCTAATCAGTAATACTCGCGTAGTACTTACCATGTTTCTAATGACTGTAGTGCTCGCTAGAGCGACCTCCTTAGGTTACCCTTCAGATCTTGTTAGGTAATAGTCACCTGCGTCTATTAACCATCAGACGGACGATCCGCTTTTACCTTCGAGGTATAAATGAATAAATATTTATTTCGAATATCTAATATTAAGTATCGATGCAAATACTAGACTTGGTTAAAAACAACCACCCGTAGGCGTGATAAGATAGCGGTTTGAAAATAATGTTAACTTCACTGTTCAGTTATTTTACCCGTTTTAGTATTAAGCTTTGCTTTACTTAATTACGTCGTTAAACGCTAAATGCAACTATGACTTGTTTATATTCCACGCGGGCAGGCAAGAATAATAAATGAAATACCTTTTTCGTCAAATCATTCCCTTTTTACGACAGAATTCCAGAAAAAGATCACAAACAACCAAACATCTATTTCAATATTTATATGATAAAAGTCTTTATTTTTTGCTGAAAACGGTATCTTTTTGACGTTGACGATTTTATACATATTTTTCTGATACTTTGTTTGCACTGCTAGTACGACGGGAGCAATATTTACATACCGATAACAGATGGACTAAACCCTTGGTTATCTAAGTATCGATATAAGACCGATCACCAGGCGTTATCGAGAAAAACATAAATATTAAGTCGATTCTAATAATTTAGTGACCGATAAAGGCGCCACTTCACGAAGTTAGTGCGCCACTTGGTAAAGTGTGAGCACCACTAACATTTTGATAAGATATAGTGCGACATAATTGCAGTAACATTTTACAATGTTCCTATTTTTGTGTCATAATTGCAATTCTGTACATATATAACACACTATCGCATTAGGTGCGTTAACGTGTAATGAGAATTTACGACTAGAAATTTTAAAATGACATTTTCAAAAATACAAAATCGTTTTTCGGTTTTCCTTTAAATTTAGTTTTTAAGTTTTTTACAACGACCAAAATGTCCGTTTTATATTATTAAAGGTATGCACAGATTCTAAACTAAAATGTTATATTATGAAGAAGTTCTCTCCATCGTCGATGCCAACAAGTAACGGGTCAAGGATGGTAGCCTTCTTTTAATGTAGATCCAAACTGAATGTAGTTTAGAGCTTGCTTGCTAGCTTACTTGAGCTCAATATAGCGTCCGCTAGTTTTACAGCGAAATATTATATCATTGGGTACGTGATCGGCATTATTTACCGAGGTCCTGCATATTTGCATAGGCCAAGCGATACCTGAATATTTATGTTTTGTGTAGAGAGTGTTTCTGTTTGGTGGACATATTTTGAGAACGGTTTAAAATTTGATTTTAACGTGTTGACAACTTCAACTATATTTTGAACTAGGGACTGATTATATTGGGCAGTGATTGTACCTGTAACCTATTACTGGGGTATTCTGACGTAATAACTATATGGTGGTATGTATACTAAGTAGGTACTCGTATTTAGAACAAAATTGAGTCAAGGTGCCTGAGTGAGGTGGAAATGAACTTTAGAAAGAAAGATCTTGGTGGGCTACATGCAGCCGGTTTGGGGGTTTGCATGTCAAAAGGTAATAGGTAGGTGGCGTCGCGATGCTCGCTCCTGTTTTTTTTCAGGGGCCAGGGGACACAGTGGTTTTCAACCCGCGGGGGCCGTCGCGAAACCAGTGAAGGCCAGGGTCTGCATCAGTCAGGGTGCGAGGACAATGTTTTTACACCACCTTACACCTTGAAGACCCGAAACGGCGTGCGGTTTTAGTTGGATAGAGTCCGACATAACCCCCCCGATTGCCGACGGGGGTGGTATCCGTGGTGATTTTCGCACGAAAATTAAAGGAACACTTACTTAAAACGTAGTTATAGTTGTGATACTTTATAAATACAAACAGTTTTACTTTCAACTACTGAGTAAATGTATCAAACTGTAGAAAGAACGCGCTACAAAAACTGAAGCAAGCCGATTTAAATAAAATTAAGATGGGTGCAGTTGTATCCAAAGTTTCACACTTATAACATCACTAAACTGCTCGCATAAGATAGGTTTAATTTAAACGAAGTACAGATTACGGAAGTAATCTCTATAACTTATTTTAATTCATTAATTTATTTAATACACACTTTATTGTTTCGTTTTACTGAAGTAAATCCCATACACACATGTATGGGATTTACTTCAGTAAAACAGTAAATAGTTGATAGTTTGTTGGAGGATCACAAAAACTACTAGATCGATTGGATATCTATGTTTTAGTAGCAATATTTTAGCTTTTAGCGTTACTTTTTTGGTGGGATAAGATAATTGAGTATCAGCCTCTATATTGACTGAATAAATGTCGATTTCGCGGAAAACGGTTTCGTACGTCATACGTATGGTAAGTTCGTAAGTACTTGATTTACATTAAAACATGTTTTTATTCATGTACTGGCTGTTGCCCGCAGCTTTGCCTGCGTGGAATTCTATTCCCGTGCCCGTTTTCAATTTGATCCTGTTCCAGGGATGAAAAGTAGAATATGTGTTATGTCGCTAAATTCTTTCAGCCGTTTCTGCGTGAAAGAGTACCTAACAAACATTCATACTTATAGTAGGTAGTAAGTATGAAGTAGGTACTCAGGTAGTAAATTTGCGGCCCGGTGATCAGGGTGGGCTCGACAACTATTTTTTTAACTTTCATGTCTGTATATTCTTAAAAGATTTAAAGTAATATTAAAAGGAGATAATATTAAAAGGGGTTATATTAAAAAAAGTGCGTGGGTTGAAGGGGGGATTATATATTGACTAATCCTACTAATATTATAAACGCGAAAGTTTGTAAGAATGTATGTCTGGATGTATGTTTGTTACTCTGCCACACAAAAACGGCTGAATGGATCTGGCTAAAATTTGGCACAGAGAAAGATTATAGTCTGGAATAACATATAGGCTACTTTTTATACAAGTTAATACCGCGGCTCCGCTCGCAAAGTCGATCGGTCGGGATTTCTAGATATATCTTTGTTACTCTTTCACGCATAAACGGCTGAATAGATCTGGCTTAAATTTGGTACAGAGAAAGATTATAGTCTGGAATAACATATAGGCTACTTTTTATACAAACTTATACCCGCGACTCCGCTCACGAAGTCGATCAGTCGACCCACGGAGTCGATCAGTCGGGATGTCTGGATGTATGTTTGTTACTCTTTCACGCAAAAACGACTGAATAGATCGGGTTGAAATTTGGTACAGAGATAGATTATGGTCTGAAATAACATATAGGCTACTTTTTATACAAGTTAATACACGCGGCTTCGCCTATGGAGTCGATCAGTCGGGATATCTGGATGTATGTTTGTTACACTTTCACGCAAAAACGGCTGAATAGATCGGGTTGAAATTTGGTACAGAGATATATTATAGTCTGATATAACATATAAGGCTACTTTTTATACAAGCTAATACTCGCGGATCCGCTCGCGAAGTTAATCGGTCGGGATGTCCAGATATATGTTTGTTGCTATTTCACGTAAAAACGGCTGAATGGATCTGGCTGAAATTTGGTACAGAGATAGATTATAGTCTGGAGTAATATATAGGCTACTTTTTATACAAGCTAATACCCGCGGCTCTGCCCGTGGGAGTCGATTGGTTGGTAATCGTTTTTTGGTCATATCCCCGGTTACTACCAAACTAAAATCAAAATCAAATCCTACTTAACTAAATGCAATCAAACATACGGCAGATTTTATGTAAAACCTAGACCTTTCTAATGAAAAGACGGCATCAAAATTTGTTCAGCAGTTTTTGCGTCCATCACGAACAAACAGACAAGTATTGCAAAAAAATACATATTGGTCAACATAAGCAAGTCTTTTTTTCAAATATCGATTATTACAACTAAAAGTACTGTTATAAAGGGATATGATGTCCACACTGTCGCCTTAGGTGAACCCTGTAAAGATGGTGTAAAGTGAAACCAATAAATAAATAAAAAAAAACTTTTGGTCATGTCTCCTAGGTCTGACCAAGAAAACCGTACTAAAATCCGTTTAGTACTTTTTATTCGAAAGGTTTTGGCTAGACGACTGGAGACCAGTGGAGTGGAGAGTGGAGCGGAGTGGGGAGTGGTGTGGAGAGTGGAGTGGGGAGTGGTGTGGAGAGTGGAGTGGAGGTGGAAAGTGGAGTGGAGTATGGAGTGGAGAGTGGAGTGAACAGCGGAGTGGAAGGTCGAGTGGAGAGTTGTTTCATAAAAATATACTTGGTGGCGATACCGAATTCCACGCGGGCGAAGCCGCGGGCGGAAGCTAGTTACTCATAATGCGAAACTGAGTAGAAATCCAGGGACTAAATATAAAAGTATTTATGAACTGCTTAGTAAAACTATTTTCAAAAACAACTGTATTTCTATTGACAGAAGGAACAAATTCATTAAAATAATGTTCCCGTAAAGAACAACCGCCGTAGCCTGGCGCCGGGTTTATGACGGATATATACAATAACACAGGAAGTTCACGGCCGTACAAACTCGACTATGAGAACCTGCTGACGTTTCACTTTCTATATCGGATGATTTATTAATTTTTTAAACTAATATGTTATTACGATATATGAAGATATCGGGTCGAGAACAGTATGGTCTGAAAGATAATGTTGTGATGAGAATTCAAAAATGCACACCAAAGTTGGTTTGGGCACTTATAACGAATGAGTACTGATTGAATGACATACCAAGTATATAAAGCACAAATTTAAGTGAGCAGGCAAGCGGGGGTCGACCTCGCAGAACATACACTGTCCAAATTAATGGGGCATTGAAAAAAGGACACATTTTCAAGGAGGTAGGACACAACGGTATCTCCCGTCCGAAATGAGCTGTCCGACTGGAGAAGTACCTCCGCCCTACAGAAGACCGCGGCCATAATAACCATCGTGTTGTGTTCCCGCCGGTAAGTAGGGTAGCCAGAGCTCACTGTACCCCTCCTCCCCACCCCTTCCCAGCTCTCCGCCTTTCCCTTCAGGGTAGGCAGCGGGTGTGTGACACTTTAGTGTTGCACACGTTCATAGGCCACGGTGACCGCTTTCCATCAGGTGGGCCGAGTGCTTGTCTGCCACCTACGTAGTATAAAAAAAGGACAATTCAAAAGCACTCGACACCGGCGAGATGGATGAAAGGTTTAATGACAGTAGAGGGAGCTGGGAATTATGTAAGGACAGAATCAGATGGCAGGCTGTTATCTCTGCCTAGCCTGAAGGTAATTTTCTGTTGTGATTAACGGCGTTGAAAGGTATGACCTTCCAAACCACCCAAAGAAAAGCCCATGGCAAGGCTTTTCCCTAGAGGAAAGTCTATCCCAGAACCTCGTGCGATAATCAACAGGTGTTAAGATCGAAGGTACCGTTCGTTTGGGCTCCAGAATTCTTAATGGAACCCGCTGGCCTTAATGACGTGTTCAGAAACTAGAAAGGAAATAAACTAACAAAAGTAGAATCATAAGACAGCGGACCTCGGGCTAAAAAGTGCAAACTTGATGCACCTGGGATAATCAGAGTACCTACACACGGTCAAGGAACTAAGTACAGGTTTTTTTACATTTATTTACCAAATTAACACCATACCAAATTAACAGGTAAAATACGGACTCTTCTGGGTTGCCTTTGAAGCGATTCCACTATTAGAATATAGCTTTGTCTATAGGCCCTGAACTTCTATTATCTGTGCTCGTAATATCGACACCGCGGACCATAAAGCCTGTATATCAAATTTAAAAAACGAATGAGGGAGCAAGACGTCAGATACTTGAGATACCGTCGGTCGTGGTTGGTCGCCGTCGTGCGCTTCGTATCGGACCATCTCGCTTGCTCGCCGCTCACGACTCGAAACAAAACTAAGAGCATTCCGAAGATTAGGCTACATTGCGCATTGGTTCTATCTTGAAATTTAGTTCAGTATACTGGATGACCGACGTTTGTTGGCATAATTATCGTCAATTAGCTGTCCCCCGCGGTTTCACTTGACACTGGTGATCCGCATGCGTATTACTGAGCTTTTTGTTATTACTCGGCTCCTAAGAGACGTAGCGTGATATTATATCGCCGTTCTTCGTCAAGAACTGAGCTATCAAATACAAAATTTATTAAAATAGCACGTGTATTTTTATATATTATGAGGATTCACCAGGAACTACCTCAAACCAATCTCACCTGCTCGGGCGCAGGATTTCCTTTCGAGGGTTGGGAGGGCAAACAGCAATCGTTCTCATAAAAGCCGTAAATGTCAAGTCAAAAGGAGAAGAAGGAGTGAACGGATCTCGTCTCCGAGGTGAAATCCTCAGATGCGACTGGGAACAAGAATACTTAATCTGCGTCTAGGTTAAAAATCAGTCAGTAATTCTTATTTTTCTTTAATATCAGTCTTATTTTTCAGACTAACCGCTTTATTTGAATTCAGAACTGGAAGTGCCGTAAGGTTAGGTAATTAAACGGTCTAGTCTGCATGGATATCGGCTATATAGCTAGGGTTTTTTGATTTTGTTAAATTGCATGATAAATGTATTCAACTTTGACAAAGTTCGGCCGGTCGGGCACGCCTTATAGACGCGATCGGGCTTTCTATAAGATCGTTAAACTAACTAGTTCTAGTGACCCTTACGATTTGCGTAGGCAGGCCGTGATATATTATATTGTTACTAGGTAGGTACCTAAATATAACCGCTTTGTTTGGGTTAATAATAATAAAAAAGTCTGGAGTTGACCTCCTTTAAGTTTATCTGAATTTTATACATAAATAAATAAAGTCGTTTTTAAAAATTCTGACTGACTGACTGATTTACCATTTGAGGAATGTGTTTCCTTTTTTTTTAAATTTTATTTTTAAATGGTTGGTAAAAAGGTAAGTAATTTTTTTTACCTTTATTTTTAAAAGCATATTTGAGAATTCATTGACAAGGATCTAAAGATACTGTTGCACCTGAGGTTGAACTCGAGTTCTCGTACCTCATTACTGGTTCAATTAGTCACCATACACTAAAAAGCCACATCTTTGTTTCTCATATACGAGTGAAATTCCTTCTTCGTTTGACGAGGAGCGTGCGGGCTTAGTTAGTCGACGCACGCGCCGACCGCTCTCAAAGTGAGTTCACCCGTATTCCAACAAGTCAAACTGATGGCACCAACTCACGAAATTTTCCTACAACCTTTTTGAGTGTTAGCACGCTGGTTTGAGTGCATGTCATTAGTGTCTGGCCTTGAATGTTTGTTAGGAGTTTTCGTGGTGAGTCTGAGTTTAACAAACACTATCTAATACGATTTTGAAGCAATGACATTACTTTTACGTTCAATGTAGGTTTCGGTTATTTTGTTCTATTTTTAGTTTTAATAATGATTTTAAATACTTGGCTTCAAAATAAAATAAAATAAAAGATTTAAAAAAGTTGGTTTATAAAAAATCACTGGACTGACATGAAATACAATGATTGTAAAGATTGAAAATCTTCTACGTTCCACATTGTTAGGGACGTATAGTCAAATGAAGGTAAGTGAAAATGTAGCTTTTATAGTTAGAGGCCACATTTCATGTCATTCATGTTTTCATTCATTCATCATTTTCATCGTTTTGTAAGTGCCGCTTAAAATGGTCTATACAGAATAAATGATTTTTGACTTTGACTTGACTTGACATGAAGACTGTTTTAGAAGTTCAATAGGAAAATTAGCCCTTAACTACATGAAATAACTACTATAAACAGGTTCCAACGTTACACTATGATAGCACAAGCACTCACCTGTGATAAGAACACGGTGAAGCATCTTTGCATTTTTTCAGATATTTCTAAAAAGAATTTACTTACTGTTATATTCACCATATCTTAGGCCGATAGCCAAACGTAAGTAATAGAGAAGGTAGGTACTAATTAAAATGATTGTAACCCTAAATTTGGATAAAACAATAAAAGAGTTGAAATCTCAGACTTAGAAGGCAATGCCCGTAGGTCGTCTACAACTCTAAGGTAACCATGATAAAAAATCAAATCCATTATTAACTTTATAATAGGGTCCTTAAAATATCTGATAATAACACACCGTGGGGGTTTATTTCGATCCTTTTGTACGAAATAACAAGTTACGTGGTCACCTCACGATGGTGTATATAGCTCTTATTGTAACGACAGAGAGTCTATTATAGTCTGCTTGAAGCATTTTGATATAGAGATAAAATCTGATGTGGTATCACTCTTTGTTCACGCCGCGGTTGTAATTACAAATCGATACATTCGAAAAGAAGTGAAGGATTGAGAGACAAAATAGTACTCGATACCTATAATTTTAAAACAATATCATTGGTGTTGGTAGAGGAAGGAATTTATGCATTCCTTGTACCCTATAATGCAATTGTTCGTGTTGGGCATTTGGAATCGAAGTATGCATTCAGTAGACATAATAACCAATATGTAACATATTTAAAGTACTAATTACTATAAACGAGTGGTGTGGGGTTTCATCGAGACCTTTCAGATCAAGCAACCTCAACTGCAGACCTGGCTGATTGAAGGCAAAAGCCCTGTAGCGGGCTTTCCTCTCGGGCTTGGGAGGACAAACGGCAGTCGCGCCCATAAACACCGTTTGAGTTTAATTAAAAGGCATAAGCGGACCCCGGACAAAGCCTCGTATGCAACCTGGAGTAGCGCTAAGATAATGGATGCGGTGTGGTGCTATGTAGTCCTATAATAATCAAGACGAGTTTGCTTTCCTCTTACCATAAAACAAACGGAAAGGAGAAATCTTGTTACACAAAAATAGTGTTTTTATAACACTTAGGTGGCTCACATGATGGGAAATGGTCACATTGGCCTATGGACGTATGCAACACCAGGGGCGTCGCACCGACCCTGTAAAAACCTTCTTGAAGAAGACTAGTTGGAGAAAATTGCATGCACAGCAGGGAGATCATTCCAATGCCTAAGCGTCTAATCTTTATTATAGTCTTTCAAATATTTTCCTAGCACTAAATTTAGGACAATACTAATCCCATTAGCTACCAAAAGTAAGTATCGATCAAAGCCAACTGAAACATTATTCAATTAGTGTATTAGTACTAAACCAAAGTTCTTGAACCTTTTATTTGCCAAGCCGGCCACAAATTTGTAAGGGCTACACGAGCGTTCACGCACGCTCTTTGCTTTTTCTTTTTTTTTAATATATGTCTCGTTTTGTATCGACCTCGGAGCACCGCGAAGGTCGACCATGATTGGGTGTTATTCTTTTTTTAAAAAGGCTTGGAAGTAGAAATCACTTTATTACTCGAGTGATGAAAGTTCCATTTTTAAAACTCTTTCTTTGCCGCGTCCAGTTTGGGGTTGTCATTTTTGGTTAGAATTAATTAAAGTACGATGAGATGCAACATACTTTTACTTATTAGATAGTTCTAGAACTCATATGATTATAAATTATTATAGTTAGTTTGTCCCAGTATATTTACTAAGTAGTGATTTCTTTGCGTCCGAGTTTTGAAATCGTTCGAATGGGAACGTACCGTAATAGTACGTTTAACATCGTGGCGTTTCTAAATTCCTACAGATAATCACAGTTAAACTACAAGACTATTTGCTTAGTGTTGTTACCAACCTGTTCCTACTGTAGTTAGAGAGAGAGAGAGAGAGAGAGAGAGCATGGTTGCATTCAAAACAACTGAGTATAGTATTAAGTTGAATGTTACCCACAGAAAAGAAGAGAGAGGGAAAATAGAAGATGAGAAAAGAAGGAAAGTATTGCGTTGTTGTATTACTTAGAGAACTGCCTCACTCGAACGGGCCCATTTGTGCTATAATAGTGAGTAAATATCACCTTAAACACAATATTAGCAACAACTGGTTATCCTTTATCGACGCGAATGCCAGCTAACCATCTCTAATATTAGTACAAATGTTGCCAATGTAATTTTAATATTTATGAGATAAATTTACACACCAGTAATTGACAGAAAGACAACACGTTAAATACTGCGAACACATTCATAGACTTTCATGAGCGAGGAGTCGAAGCAGTTAACGAGTGCGTCAATTCATGCAAAACACATTGTTTTGTCTGGAGTAGGGTTACCATTTAGGAATTTGATAAGTCCTGACAAAAAGCCGGACATTTCGATAAAAGTCCGGACACCTCGTTGCAAGTAGCACGGGGGGGGGGGGGGGGGTAGGATGCGAAGTGCAGGGTTTGACTTGAAACGCCTGTCACATAGCTAAAAATTACATAAATTCCCATATTTTACAAATGCTCATCGATCCTGTGTGTGCTACAAAATTATTCGGGGTAATAAGTCAAAACTTCAGGTTTTTTAAATTTTTGTCCAAAACGGAAATTTTATTAAAAACATCTGACCAAAGTTGTAGATCTTAAAATTATCTACAAAAATTGTCTCCATGGTTTTTTCCTAAGAGTTACCATTCCTGAGATATCGCGATTCTAAGAGTTGTCTTTTCGTCCATCGTTTCTCGCGACGACCGAAAACTACCGAACGGATTTTGATGCGGTTTTTTATTAGAAAGGTCTTGCTTAGACTCAAAATTTACCGTATGTTTGGTTGTAATTGCCGTAATTGGTTAAGTAGAACCAGAGATATGGCCAAAAACGACCTAAAAACTAATACGGCTGAAGTCACGGGTATAAGTTTGTATACAAAGTAGTTACAGTGTTCATACTTCTGGGTAATATAATATATTAAAGGCCCAGAAGTATGAACACTATAATAGTACCAAGTTTGATCAAAATCTCTCCAGTAGTTTCTGATTCATGCGTGCACATACAGACAGACAGAAAGACAAACAACTTACTTACTGATTTTATTTTTTGCATTAGTATTGTATCGATCACCAATCATCCCCCAATAGTTATTTTGTACATTTATATTTTAATGTACAGAATTGACCTTTCTACAGTTTTAGAAGATGATATACCATCTAATTTAAAAAGTCCGGACAAATTAAAAAGCCGGACAAGTGCCTAAAAGTCCGGACAAGTGCCTAAAAGTCCGGACATGTCCGGATTAATCCGGACGGATGGTAACCCTAGTCTGGAGGGACGCGGACGGTAGAAACGCACCCAGAATGCATACGACATACGTTGTGTCGCGAACGTCTAGACTAGTCTATCTAGACTTAGACCAAAATACATTAACATCACTTATCATCCGTGGCTCTTTGTAATAAATAATAGATGTGCTACAATAATACATTATCATATTCCTGTAAAAATATGTGTGCTACAGATAAATAGATACATTCACTATTTTCTTAACATTTTGTTTGCTTGTACTTAACTTGATTAATTTAACATTCGTAACATTAACGTGTTGTGTTCCCGCCGGTAAGCAGGGTAGCCAGAGCTCATTGTATCCCTCCTCCTCTCACCCCTTCCTAGCCTCCCCACCTCTTCATAGCCCTCCCCCTTCCCGTCAGGGTAGGCAGCGCGTGTGTGACACCCTTAATATTGCACTGCACACGTCCATAGGCCACGGTGACCGCATACCATCAGGTGGGCCAAGTGCTTGTCTGCCACCTACCTACGTAGTATAAAAAAAATTGCTCGCGTTTTTCGAGCGGACATCCCCACGGATATCGTACCACTCCGCTAACCGAACGGGGGCTATTGATTTTGAGCTTGTGTTATTCCACTAAAATCTATCTCTGTGCCAAATTTCTGCCAGATCCGTTCAGGTGTTACTGTGGTTGAGTAACAAACATCCACACATTTTAAAAAAACCTCCATCAAGAACCAAGCGGTTCGGTGGCCCTTGCCGCATTATAAACACTTGGAATTCTTTACCACCGCATGTGTTTCCTTCCTCATATAGTCCCGATTCCTTTAAGCGGCGCCAAAAAATCATTTGATGATGCCGTTAAGCTACCATTGTAGCATTAACGGTGTATGTAATGGTGACCACCATTCTTGAGACCTGAGAAGTCATTGAAGTGGCCAATATAAAAAATACTACAATTTGATTTATTTATTTCTTTCTAAGATGTTATGTTTTTGCCACCCCTTTTGCACACGTCGATAGGCCTCGGTGACCGCTTCCCATCAGGAGGGTCGTGCGCATGTCTGCCAACTAAGTGGTATAATGTTGTTTGTGTTCCATTGGTTGCGTTCCGATAAATGATTAGGGAGGGTCGTACGCTGGTTGCGGAAAATCGGCGAGTGATGGTAGATATTATGTTTGGTGTGTAGTATATAACAATAGGAGGTACCGGTAGAGTTTGTCATCTACTGGCTTAAAGTCTATCATTATATTAAACAGTGAGGATCAGTCACTTTTTTAGCTGAGTATGCAGTTTTATAGACCTAAAAAAAATAATAAATTCTGTAAAAAAATTATTTGAATCGGATCAAAAATGACGGAGTTATAGCCATTTTAGTGCGGTAATCTCAAAAACGCTCGCCACCGCGTAGAAAAACCCTGTGACGTCATCGCTCGCCTCGTCGCGCGTCGCCGCCCGCCGCCCCGCGCCGCTATGGAGAATATAGGGCTATTCGGATAAAACATTTCATGATTTTTTTTTAAATTAAGAATTAAGTATTTTTCTTTTTTTTATACTATGTAGGTGGCAGACAAGCACACGGCCCACCTGATGGGAAGCTGTCATCGTGGCCTATTGGACGTGTGCCACACTAGGGGTGTCACACGTGGTGTCACCAGGGGTTCTGCCTACCCTGAAGGGAAGGGGGGGGGCGGCTAGGAAGGGGTGGAGAGGCTAGGAAGAGGGGGGGAGGAGGGGTACAGTGAGCTCTGGCTACCCTACTTACCTTGGGGAACACAACACTATGGTTATTACAGCTGCGGTGTTCTGTTGGGCGGAGGTACTATCTCAGTCAGTCGGACTGCTCAGTTCGGACGGGAGATACCGTCGGGTCCCACCTATTATTAGATGTACCTATTAAGAATATATGAAATATTTATTCTTTCATTTGTAGTGGTTCGATAGCATTTTAAGGCATGTTGGAAATCAAGTACTTATATAACCCGTGCGGAAATCCCCACGGATATCACCCCTGTCGGCCTTTGGAGATAAAGATTAAACATAAAGATAAAGATAGAGATAAAGAAAGATAAAGATAAAGATAAAGATAAAGATAAAGATAAAGATAAAGATAAAGATAAAGATAAAGATAAAGATAAAGATAAAGATAAAGATAAAGAAAGATAAAGAAGAACAACCTTATACCTCGGCGCTAGAAAACCCGAGACGGCATGCGGTTTTAATCAGTTCGATTCAAACATAAAACGCCCCGGTTGGGGGTGTTTTTATATTTGTCAGTCCGCCGAATTGACTGCACACCGCCTGATGGTAAGCTGAGGTGCAGTCCTAAAGTAATGGACATCATTTCATCGAAACTTGAACACTTTCCCAAATAACGGATGTCTAGGTATACAACCACTCTACCCTTATTTGCCCCCTTAGGGGTGGATTTTTGAAAGACCGCGATTCCGGGGTACGTTTATTTTTAACCAGAAGCAGCTGTATCAAATTTCGTGCTTCTTACTTTCAAAATAACGGACTTTCATGCAACCAGCCATCGCCTATTTTACGCCTTTAGTAGTGAAATTTTGAAAACGCTGGTATACATGTATATTTATTTCTAATCAGAAGTAGGTATATGAAATTTAATGCGTCTAACATTGAAAATGAAGAACTTTCATATAAATGTTTATGCCTTATTTTGCCACCTTAGGAGTAAAAATTCTAAAAATCCGTTCTTAGTGGATTCCTACAACATAAAAAGCATCTACTGTCAAAATTTCAAGTTTGTAGGTCCAGCGGTTTAGGCTCTTCGTTGACGTATCGGCCTGTTTATCATAGGGCATCGCACACGAGGCGAGCCATGACGTCATCGACAAAAATCCAGCGAGAGTGTGCGTTTTAAAACAGCCGATTTTAAATCTTCGATAACTTCGTCATTTCTTGTCGGATTTTAATCATTTAAAAAACAAAATGCTTAGAAATTTGTAGCGCATACGTTTCATTAATTAAAAATTAAAAGTTCTGTTATGTGACTGATCCTCATTCAAATTGTTTAATTTGAATTCTTTCATCATTTACGTGATAAGTGTGCGTTCCGGTTAAGTATGGGCTATAGGTAAGAAAGCAAATAAAGAACTTGAACTTTTAAAAAACAGCTATAATATACCACGTAAGAAGTTAGTGAAGTAAGTGCCTGTTACATTATCATTTTACGAAATTGTTTTATTAAAATTTGCCTCTCAGATTTGCCTTGTTGTCTTACGAAGACAACTAGGAAATCGCTATGATGATGATAATGGTGACATTATACTAACAATATAATAACAGTTATATCATGAAAATAGACATCTACGAACAAACAAACAAACCATTCTTATTTCGAATAAAAACCTGAAAATTACGCGCGTAATAATATACTCATTAAAATCTAACTATTTAGTACATACAACACGACACATCGCAGTCACGACAAAAATCTTGTGTGGTCGTAGCAACCAACACAAATTGACCCCTTATCATAAAAGAAAGACGTACATTGGGTTTCTATTACTGCTGAAAGTTGAAGTGTCAAGCTAAAATGGGTAACTGTACAGTTAGGGATTTGACAAAATTATAGGTTTAGAGCAGGAAAATGTTATTTGGAGCAACGTTGCTAGATTATCCGTTGTGGGAAAATAAATAGTTATTACGAATAGTTAGTGTAAGACCACCTAGGTAGGGTTGCCAGATGTCCGGTTATGGACCGGACAGTCCGGTTTTTTATACACTTGTCCAGTTAAGAAAATCTACGTAAACCGGACAAAACACTGTCCGGTTTTCACTAAAAAAATGCGAGTTTAATTACTAAAAATTATTATACACTTGAACCGCTCCGTGCTTTAATTTTTGAATGTGAATACAGAGAAGTTATACGAAACGTGCCTACAACATGGCTCAGTTTATTTGAAGCTCTTGACATAATACTTTTCTCATGGGTATCGTTAAAAAGGTACTTTTAGACCTAGGTCCTGTTCTCCTGCCCTAGGGCTCTACGGGCTATCTTATCAGATCAGGGGGACGAAATTGCAAGTGAAACTTCACCTACGTACAATGTGCTATATATTTATGAGGTCCCTCTGATAATATTTACGAGGAATTGGCTGCTCTTCAAAGTAGTTTCTTTGCACTTGAAGGAAATACATTGAGTTGCAATTTTTTTACCAATGAAATAGCACCAACTTTATTGCAAATCCTACAGTAGGTATGTCTCCAGCCTTCCTATATCAAATGATTTTGTGGAATGATTTTTTAGCGTCATGGGGACAGACGAAAGAAATTGCCTAGCAGTAAATACTGTAAAACGTGAAATATTTATGCATTTGCATTTTAACATAGGTTTAAGTTGCACCGAATTTAAGATGCCGTCTCTGATAATAAAGCTTTATTAAAAGCAGTGCTATCGATTGCTTAATATGTAAAACATTAATATTATGTATTTCGAGTAGTTCGATGTTATTTTTAGGGTTCGCTCGGAAGGAAAAAACAGAACCCTTATAGAATCACTTTGTTGTCCGACCGTCTGTCTGTTTGTCTGTCAAGACCCTCAGGAACGCCTGGAGGTATTATGCTGAAATTTGTATCAAACACTCAGGTTTACTGCTCCTTAAACCTGTAGGTTGTGAGAACCATAATTTTTTGTTAAGTAGGCAAGTAGGTACCTAGGTACCTACTTAAATCAATAATAAAAATAATAGGTAGGTACTTACTACGGGTTTGTACGGAACCCTCGCGTGAGTCCGACTCGCACTTGGCCGGTTTTGACACCTAATAAAAAAAATTTGTCCGGTTTTTTTTTCTTACACATCTGGCAACCCTACACCTAGGTGACTATGCGACATCTTTTCTTGAAAAAATATTATGGACTTGAGTGAAGGTGACCATCAGCTCAATGGGAGCTATTGAAGTGTTTCGCTGATTTCAACTACCTTAACGCCTGTGCTAATAAGTTTTCGGAACAAGTTAGCGTCGATTAAAATATGAAAGACAGAAAAAGACTCCTGAAGCTCTACACTCCTATTTTTCTCCTTAAAGTTATGAATGTTGATGACTGACGAATTTTTATCCGTGCAGACAGTCTAGAAGCATAAGAAATTGTCCCTCTCCTTTTGATTTGGCTAATACGGCGTCAACCTTTAGATGTCACAACAGAACATTCGCTATAAGTACCTACCTAGTAGGCTATAAATGCGCTAGTAAAATTTCCAAATTAATGACACCTACCCATTATTCTAGCGACTTGAATCCACTATGTATCTTGATTAGACACACTTACAACACGTTACGTCATTGGAAGGTTGCTATGCTAACCTCCGCGCTTCTTTAAGTACAATAGGCTGGTATAGGTATACCTACCGAAAAGTCTTCATAGCGGAGAGAATTCTTAGAGATAGGTACTCGATTTTATGGATTAAAAATACTTTTTTTAAAAGGTTAGTATGAAGAGTAAAGTATAAATATAAGGTACCTAGCATGGACCTATGAAATGAAACCTTAGGTATCGATGGTACGAGTGGAACAAAACAACTGACGACACTTGAGTCGGCCCACTTTTGTTTCCAATTATTGAATCACATGAATGCACATGATTTTAAGATGTAGGTATCCATCTAGGTATATACTTCTACATTAGTTTTATATTAGGACAAGGCAATGTGCCCAGTAAAGTAAAGGTAATTGAGTGCCAGTTCGATTACATGGGATTACAATAAATAATCATCCAATTACATATAAATAGCATTTATTGTTTGTCTATGAATGCTTTCAGCATTTATTGAAACATAAACAATATAAAGTGCTTCTACGATGCCCTAGGCACAGAATATTATATTACTCCCTCTAGGTCATAATTTAAAAAATAACTGACAATAATAACTTTCGCGCCATGCCAGAGGGAAAATTGCGCGCCATCTTGGAAATCGGACTAATAGCGCATGCGCCCTCGACACGTTTAGAAGAAATAAAACCTACCTACGTGGTATACGATAGCCGCGTACAAACTTATTTGATCGGTCGTTCAACCATGTCGATGTGCCATGCCTTTCTAACGTATATGTGTGTCTCGCTCCCTCGTACCGTTAAGGTGGTATGCCTGAGTTATGGCATTCCGATGTTACCACCACCACTCCGGAGGCTGTGCGGCGTAATAGTAAGTTACATGTGATTTTAGTTTTACATCCAATGTTTCTTGTTAGGTGTGAACGCCCTCTGCTATTAGAAAATTAATTGATGATATTGGGGTTATTTAAGTGGTCACTTCTTTTTTACTGTTAGGCGAGTTAATGCTCCATGCGGACGATCTGTAGCTGATTCATTTGAAAAAGTCAATAAAGAAACCTACATCTTAGTAGGTACCTACCATGTTCACACAATAAAAAAACAACACACAATAAAGAAACCAAAGGAAAAACTGAGGGCCGTCGCTGTAGCACTACCGGTGTATGTAGTGGTGACTCCGCCAGTCCTGAGACTTTACCTTTAGCTTATCATCAGGCGAGGTAAAGTCATTTTGACGTGTCCTATATAAAAAAAATCCAGGTTCCTAGAAAAACCCTAACTCGCCATCGAATCCCAAAGCTCTACAGGAAAGCTTCTTGGGGCCCCGTAAGTATACCCTAAAAATACTCAAAGAGATTATTAGAAGAAGTGACGATTGCTACTCAGACTACTTAGATACAATAACATCAGAAATTCTTAGAACTGCAACGTTCGCTGCGTCATCTTTATACCTAAAACTAGTTAAAAAAGAAATTAACATTTATAAATACATACTTCCTGTTTAAATTCCTGCATAATAATTTTTGTTAAAATTGGACAAAGTTAGACCCTTCAACTTTGTTCATGATCATCATCTTAGCATATTGCTCTCGGTTACATTCAAAGTTTTCATCCCAGAACCCGGGCTTGCTTCCCTTTTTATTCTTTTTGACTTTATAGGAGCGACTGCCAATTGACCAGCCTCGGCAACCTGGCCCGTCAATCAGCAGGTATACCACTTAGCACTTAAGATTTATTTGGATCCCGAAGATCTTGTTGAGGCCTCTATACATTCTATACACTTACATAAAAAATATGATGAAATTTTATATGACTATTCAATTTTAATCTTTATAAGATAATGTGGAATTGAGTCTCCACTCAGTGCAAATATTTGTATGCATGAATATGGGTATTTGCATTGGTCTGGTCGTGCCTCGGAGAGCACGTTAACAGTCGCTGCACGGAAAATATCGAGGTTCAGCCAAATCCGCAGTTAAGAGTGGTGAAGCAGACTCCCGACTCCGAGGTGAAAGCTTTGAATGCGACTGGGATTAAAGCTAGGTTAAAGAAGAAGAAGTGGAATTGAGTGTACGCCTGTACGCCATTGACGGGTCCGCAACAAGATCTTTCGCGCCAATCCAACAGCACTCACGCGTGCAAGCCTCAGGCGCAGGTTTTCCTCTCGGGGTTGCGACGGCAATCACACCCATAAAAGACGTAAGTATAAATCAAACTATAGGAGGAGAAATGAGCTGACCCCGGGCTCTGAGGGTAAAGTCGAGAAAAACGGTGAGATGATGATGAGTTGGTATGGAATGAATGAATTTAAATAATGCATAACCAGGAACACGGTAATTAAAATAGCATCATCACTACATAGTATAAAACAAAGTCGCCTTTTCTGTCCCTATATCCCTATGTGCGCTTAAATCTTTAAAACTACGCAACGGATTTTGATGCGGTTTTTTCCAATAGATAGAGTGATTCAAGAGGAAGGTTTATATGTATAATACATGCATCATATACTAAGGCTAATTTAGTATCAGCATTGCACCCGTGCGAAGCCGGGACGGGTCGCTAGTAATAACTAATAGGTAACATAAGATCTCGAATACCAGAGCACTTCGCACCTGCATATTTACCGATTATTATCGATAGTGTCATTATAATTATGCTCGATACCTGATCTTGTGTGGGTCTTGTAATCGATTGATTAATCGTTTACCTACCGATAATCCTATCAAATGGGTTTATTACCTAATAAGGACAAAGTGTTCGCGTGACGTCCTCCCGTTTCCTTTCAATGAATATCTATTAGAGAATCAAATCCATATTTAGTTTGTATCTCTTAGAACTCGCTCTGTTAGAAACTGAAATAGGCTTTATGTTGCAGTAGGTAAGGTTGAATATATATAATTTGGTTGATACCACGATTAACATAGTTGATACTGAGAATTAATAAATCTTCAACCAATGAGTGATGGTTTGCGGCTATGCAAAGTGATGTCATAGCACGTTTCTATCGAAATCCACTATAGGTGTGAAAAATGGAGTAATAGACAAATCTCATATCTATGATAACAGAAATAATAAAATTAATCAAACTGACTTAGGTAGGTATATAGTGGGAGGAAAATTTCTTTCCCATGATTGTAGGAACGATTGATTCATACTTGAATAAATTCCAGTAAGAATCTTTTGACTATTTTGTAAATAATGAGTTAAATAATAAAAGCGTTTAAAACAATTATAATGAAACTACTAGCGCCATCTGTTATAGAATTTCAAGAACATACATCTTTGTTGAAGTGTCCTCTAGCGGATTTATGGAGTACTATATAAGTATAAAACTGCAGGGTATATAAATATTGTTACAACAAACTAATAGATGGCGCTGTAACCAAGAACCCTGTTGTGCACAAATATGATAGCATTGAGATAGTTACTTCGCTCAGCGACATCTATATTTTGACGAAGGCAACTTTAAAGTTAACGTATTACTTAATTCTAGATAGATGGCGGTACTTGAATGTATCGAAATGATATAACGATTTAATAAAGCTTTAATTTTCCAAAACGTTGCTGATAAACCTAAAAAAAACATTATTGAAAAAATACGTAATAAATGAATATTGTAACATATTATAGCTCAATAAGAAGCATAAAAGTTTTGTAATTAAATAGGGAATAGGTAGGTATAAAACTTACTTTTTTCTGAACCTTTTAAATCGTAAAAATTTCGGTATTGTCACTTTACAATATTTTTCCCTAACACGATTTTTGGAGTCAGCCTTTTCAACAGCCGTATGTTATTATTATGTACCAAATTCACTACCTTATAGGTAGATACACAACCCTTAGACCACAAAATAGTGAAGATAAACTTGACCATTATAATATTTTACTAGCGACATCAAAATAATTACATCAAAACAGTTTTTGTTAAGGACCGTCTTTTGAAGTAAGTAAGTAGGTACCTAAGTAATTCATATATCCAAGACACAAAACAATCAAGGTTATACTCATAAAAACATCTAATGTAGGTACTTGCATATGAGGTACTATTTGCCGTCGAAGACAACGCTAAAGCCCGCCGAAAAAAAAAGTTCATACGTAACTCAAGCATGATCGTCGTGGTAGGGCTTAAGAGACGGCCTGTAATGAAATATCTGTCAAGTGATGCATGAAATTGTGCTCCACAGCGGCCATTGCCCCGAAACGATGTGAGCTTGTCTTGATGAAGAGTTAATTGGTATTCGTGAGGTAGTATTTGCTTTATGGACCTTGGCTTCATATCCAGTAGCGGGATTTTTAAAAGTTGAAAGTGTAGGTTAGAAAAAAATCTTGAACAAACATCCAAAAGTTTATGCAAGTCAAGCTGCAAGTTTGCAATGGTGACTCCCATTCCAGAGACTTTGCCTCAACTTACCATCAGGCGAGGTGAAGTCATAATGACATGACCGACGTAAAAAAAAAATGCAATAACAAAACAAAAATAATGAAGGGACGGATTTGAGGCTTCATGAGTTTAAAATCTATTAGCCTATGTCCACCAATCCATCCGCATGTACGTCGAGTTTGTCTATAATTTATATCTCTGATTCTACTCAGCCGATTTTAAACAAACATGCCAAAGATTTTAAGTCTGACCAAGATCTTACAAACAAAAAAAACCGCATCAAAATCCGTTTATAGTTTATAGTTTTTGCATGAATATAGTTTTTGGAATGTCAGGACATAAGCCCATCGGTGATAGTAACTACTTTTTTATACCACTTAGATGGCAGACTAGCATACGGTCCACCTGATGGAAAGCGGTCATCTTGGCCTATGACACAGTCTTGTCACAATCAGCGGTTTTATCCTATCTGCACATAATTCCGAAGTTCAAAGTTCTCGACTTAGTAATAACAAATAGTATAAATTCGCCACAGATGGTAGGTTAATTTTGCGGTTGCTGTCTTTCTGCAATTTATATTTGAGTGTTTGGTTCATGTACAATTATTTGCGGTTTTGTTATTTTCCTACATTAACTATTTGTTGTTTACAAACTACTAGAGTGGCAAAATAAAACATGGTCCATGTGTAGAGGTTTTTCAGTGTATGATACACTTAAAACATCGTAATATAAGAATCAATTTAGCGCGAGTCCCGGTTTTATTTGAAGCTTTCAACCCAGAGTTCGGCACGGGATTAGTGTATGATGTATCTATCACACGGACGTAGCCGCGAACTATAGATAGTATATGCACGCTTGGCCCAGGTGTCACATACCTACCGACCTCTGTGGCGCTGGCGTAGCAGTAAAGCGTTTGATTGCTAAGGCAGAATTCGCGGGTTCGATTCCCGCTCAGAGCAAATATTTGTATGCATGAATATGAATATTTGCAATGGTCTGGGGATATGTACCTACCTATGTATAATTATGTAAGTATGAAAGTATGTATTTTCAAAAAATGTATCTACCTATGTTTATCCTTATTCTAGACCCTATAACACAATAAAGTTATGCTTACTTTCGGTCTAGATAGCGCTGTGTAGAATGTTTTAAAATATCTATTTATTAAATTAATCTCTTCTAATGATCATTATCTACCATTAAAGTACCCAAAGTGAAAATATCTCGTCCGTCGTCAGTGAGGTTCGACACCGAGTCACTTATTCCTATACAGAATAGCACCACTAATCGTTTAAACAATGCCTCGCCATTGATACGGGTTAAACATTAAATCTATCAACGAATTTATCATTTGAAGTGTCGAAACTCGACGTCCAGTTTATTCTTTCTGAGTATTCGTGCCCGTATACGCCTGTTCATTTAATTATCGGACCCTCAATCCAGATGAGGGGTTATCTGTCCCAACCTCTTACCAATTATGTTTAAGCTTTCTTGAGACTATTGTTTTAGTGATAAATAGGTATGTATTTTTTTTTATAAAAGCAAGGAAAATGAGTATATTTTTAATGAAAACAAGGAAAATAGGTAAGTGTAATTTTTTTCACAAAAGCAACGAGAATAGGTATATCTAAGCTTGGGTGAATGAGGGATTATCAGTCGTATATCTTTGACCAACTGCTTATTTTGTTCACGTTTTCATTGTTTTAGTAATAAATAAGTAACGATTTTTACGAAAACAAGAAAAACTTATTTTGCTTTAGTGATTGGTAAAATTTTATAAAAAATTACTAGAAAAATGGAATTAATTTTGTTTATTTATTCATCACAAACAACTTTTACATTGTGTAGGATATACGTAAGTATTCATGCAACATCCAGATCACTATTCAAATTATCATAATATAACAATTCTCATTTATATTGAAAGCAGTTGTGTCTGTACTCTGAAAATATGATAAAAACTCTTAAGTTTACATTTTATTTTTCACATTAAAATAAATTATTATTCTATACGCGTTAAAATCATTGTAATTATTTGTAAAGTTTCACGACACACGAGATGTTAAATAACAGCTTTTTACCCGCAGTGTAACTCGCATGTAAATGATAAAAAAGTTAGCCACTGGCGTCAGTTAACTGAGAATTGAAATTTGCATGGTTCAAAAAGGTTTTTGTGTGATGCAAACAAACAAACAAAGAGTTATTTTACACCGTGTGTAACATGACCACAAAATATGCGACCTATAACTGCACAATTAAAAATAACTATAACGTAATACAAATTAAAATGCCTGTTATTTTACTATGTTCAGCATCAGTACCTAACTATTTATGCCCACAATAGTCACGTTCGCGTTCAATTCTAGGCGTTTTATTTTAATATTCATCACACGACGCTGGGTTCGACACAAAAATCAGTGTCGACAAACAACTATTCGAAATATCGTCTGTGTTAAATATTAATTAAATTATCTGTGGTCGAATCACGTTTATGTTTTTAAATCCATTGTAAAAATTACAGTGATCGAAAGGTATGTGACGGATCGCGAATATATTTCTGCTTTTGGGTAATTCTATTGATGCGTTACGTCTGCGGTTATAAATACGACTGTTACCTGCAGATCGTCATCGGGTATTTAGTCAGCTGGGCCCACCCGAACGCGGTTCGCGGGCCCAATTGACAGAATACAACGTTGAATAGGTCAACTGGGCCCGTTGGAAAATCTTGCGATTTATACAGCCGTGAACAAAATTGTCTTACTAAAACTAGCTACTGCCGGCAACTTCGTTTGCGTTAAGTTCGGAATAGAACATTACTTCTGTAGTCTCCGTTACACCTGTTGATTAACGGAGGAGACACTACCGTCTTTTTTCTAGTGGTTGGGAGCTCTCCCATCAAAATCAAGACAACTCAAAATGAAGGTCGGCGAAATAGTAAGTGACACCCTTAGTGTTGCACACGTCCATAGGCCACGGTGACTGCTTCTCATCAGGTGGGCCGTGTGCTTGTCAGCCACCTACGTAGTATAAAAAAATAAAAAATGAATCCAAACCTGCGCTACGAGGTGAAAACTTCGGATGCAGTCGGGAATAATTGTAAGCTGCTGAAAATAATACTTTACTTCTTCACTTACCAAGAACCACAACTTAAGTTGACGGCCTCTGTGCCTCTGTGGCGTAGCGCTAGTGCATTCGACTGAGGGGGCGCGCGCGGGTTCGATCCGCTGAGTGCAAATATTTGTATGTATGAATATGAATATTTGCATTGGTCTGGGTGTTTCTATGTATAATATTTATGTATTTACAAAAAAAAGTATATAATTATGTTTATCCGCATTCTATATAGAAGCCATAACATAAGCTAGTTAAATTATAGGTACTTACTTGTGCTGTGTTTACTTAATTAACTATATATTTAACTACATTAGTCCTCTTCTAATTATACCACTCTGTACCCGATATACGATTATGCCTCAATTTTGGTATTCATGTCCATACACAGGTTGCCTGTAAGACATTGCTTTTAGCTATAAAGCTGCCGTTTGTACATTACCTATATTGAATATCTTCCATTTACGCATTTTTTATTGGTGTACAAGTTTATTTCAATTTCATTTTACTAAGATTAGAAATATTATCCAGTAATTAGATGTCAGTCGCTAATAAAGTTCTCTTCATTTGTGAATGGTTAGGAATTTGACTAAGTATTCAGTATTTGGAAGTGGAAGTTACCAGTACCATTCATTATCAATATTTACGTGTATATAAGAGTTGGTTCTTGGTATAGGCATAGAATAATTCAAATTTATCAAAGACGAGTTATCATATCGTCTTTGCTTTTATGAATTTTTGCTACATGTAAAGGTCGGATTACTTCAATAGTCATTGAAATACTTTATACAGTCGGTTGCAGAAATTTAATATCATTCAATCCGAGCCGGGCACAGTTTCATTCACAGAAATAATATCTAGCGTTTCATCTTTTTATACTTTTTGAAAACATGTAACTAAAAGAAGCATACACAAACTGTAATTCAATTCATAAATGAATGTAATTAACATTGTTTAGGTACCTATTAAGAAGATGTCCAGCTGCAGTTGCGCCATTACTTATAATTTTACTAAGTGCATGTAGTCTATAATATCTGTCATAATATTTAAAGGTATTACCATTTCTGACCTATTCACAAAGTGAGTGCAAGGTGTGTTTAGTTTCTTAAATACACTTATTACTCTTATGACTTTGAGCACTTACAGAACTTTTTCTTAACTAATTGAGTAAGACCACCTCGTTGATATCATATCTATGATAGCTATCTAGTTCCTAGTACCTATTGGTTATGAATCAGGTATCTGCCAGTGAAAGTCCCGTCAAAATCGGTTCAGTCATTTCAGAGATTCTCCGGAATCAACAGAAAGACAGACTAAAAGATGCACTTAATAAAAAGCTGTTATTTTAATATTACAAACAGACATTACGATTTTATTTAATTGTATAGAAGTTATTATTAGGATATCTAGCTGTACATCAAACAGTAAAGGAATATTAACCTTTCAGGTATGGATACCAAGTTTACAATTATGTAGGTATATCAGATCTAAATTATGCATTGATGACCAGTAATAGTATTTCAAGTTCTCTTTAGTGCATCTTTAACGATCCTTGGCGTCTTTTAATCTCTTTCGTCGGAATATCATAAGGATCTTATTAAAAGATAATCATTTTCGACCAATTAAACAAGGCATTAACATTAACAATTTCTCAACAAGAATGCAGCCCCAAATATCGCGTACACGCTGTAAATTAGTTGATAGCGTGCAGAATTTGTGGTTCGCTTTAACTTTTTATAGCGGGCTGTTCACTACGTACTGGGCTTGAATGAATGACTTTCGGCTGTGAAAAAAAAAAAACACCAGCTCCTTTATTTGCACTTACACAAAACCTGTTCGAGAGTGCCTCTCAAGTTTTTAACACTTATTTTTTAATGTTCTTGGTGTTTTACATCGGGTTCTCTTGTGCGAAGAATGTAATTAACAAAGGAGATACCCCATTTTGGGCCCGAGTGTACAGACATCAAACCTACCTCAAAAAATTCGTCTATTTTGTGTTATAATTTTGTTTAGACCTCATTAAAATCAGCAATGGCCAAGTGCGACAAAAGTTTTAAAATGTGATTTTCATTCATCAACAAGCTTCGTAAACGTTGAATTTACTTAATCCGATCTTCGTAAATGCGCTATGATAATGCTTACTTTATCGATTGGATTTTGTAAACAAATCGATAACTAATAACTATTAATTTAATTTGTCAATTCGTGGCTTTATAATTTAAATGATTTCAAAATAGCTATGTAGCATCTTTATTTTCGTTATTCAGTTAACTAATCAGAAAGACACCAGTCTCTTTCATAATGGAAGTCAAAATATCGATTATAAATAATTGATTTTATAGAATTCATAATTATCTGTAACGTCATATGTCATTTTCACTCCTGTCATTGTAAATGTCAACAAACAAATTCATTCGCTTCGCTTTCCTTCGGCTCTTTGAGATCGTTGTTTTGTTGCTTTTACTCTGTGAATTATATGATTTTCGCACTAATTGACCCTTGCTTGATTACCGGACACCGTTATTTGCTATATTTGTAGACCTTGGCTTTAAAACTGGAATTATGTATTACAACATAACCTAAATAAACCTATGAACAATGCTCGATTTAACAAACTTGGCCATTGTGAATCGTCGTGAAAATTAGGCAAACAAAATGTCCTTAGATGGTCTAAATATTGGCTAATTTTCAACCCTGTACGTGTAGGCCCAAGATTGTATGAGAGTTGGGGTTGTCCTTTACAAAGAACTAGAAGTAACCTGTTCGTTACACTTCTTTCGATCAGTACCTATTAGTTCTATTACGGTCCCCCAACCACTTTAGCATACCAATTTATAGTGTAGTAGAAAAAAATACTCATTTGTCAAACAGGTACACGGCCAGCCACGGTCAGCCATCACGATCACCTCTTCATCCATGTCAATTGAGATATAATTGAAGTGTCAGATAATGACAACGCTATGATGATTGCATAGTTCTGTCCCTTTCTTCCTTTGACTGAGGGCTGAAGTAATAATGCTATATGAGGTAATGGTTTTTATATGTAACTTAAGTACAGCGCCGTGTAAAGATGAAAACCATTCAGTTTAAAATAAAATAATTGTGGACGGTTTCAATTCCAATTTATTAAGTAGGTAAGTATCTATTTGAACCACAGAACAAAGAAAAATCCTTAGGACTAGAAATCGTATGGGGGCGTGTTTGTGTCGCCAAAAACCTAAGTGTAATTGCATTTACCTCACACATATACACTTGTGTATGTGCACAACGCAGGCTAAAATAATCAAAAAACAAGTTTATGCGATTGATTTTAAGATTTCTTTTCCTATAAGTTTTCACGAAATATTTACTTCAATATTCTAGAAGTTTCTATACCTGTCCAATTCAGGATGCTAAATGATAATGTTGACAGTTCACGTCTATGAAGTATCGTATTTTTATTTCCAAACAATACCTCTAAAATTATCGTAGCACATGGACAAGTACCGCCCACTTTTCGTAGTGACGCGTCTTGCAAGAATTCAGCACAATTGACTATGACACAAAGGAATCGAATGAATCGAATAATAATAGGTAATGTTAGTATTTTTTATAATAATAATAATAATATTTATTTGTGAATATGGTTGTTACACAGATATAATAATAACATGAACTTAAATTAATTTATTGAAATTTTTAAATACTTATCTACTACCATTTTTTGTAATATAATTACAAAAAATGTATAAGTAGGTACCTATAATGCAAAACATAATTACTGTACCATAAAACTTCTCTTTTATCATCCTGAAATAAGTTACCTAAAATAATAAAAAAATAAATGCTTTTGTGTTTTTGTAACTATCGATTCCATATTCTACGGGAACGATAATCGAAAATCGATTAGATTCATTTTCGATTATACTTTATTTATGGGGTACTCTACTTAGAGCTGTCAAAACTATCATTTTAGTTAAGTTTGTGAAAATGTACAACATAATCGACACCATGGGGGTCGATTCTAGTGTTCCCCGTATTTTGAGTTAAGTTAATTTCATCCTTACCACTATTATATTTAAGTACTGATTTGCAATACAATACAATTTTAGACATCTATTGGTGAAAAGCAAAACTATAATGTACATTGATTTTGCTATTGACCGCTAGATGGGGTATTATTGGGATAAATAAATGTGTGCTCTATTCCAACGTGGCTTAAACATAATTCTGTTGTATATTACGTTAAAATGGGGGCAGATTTGATGGTACTCTGTAAACATAATTGAAGTATACACCTTGTCAAAACGTACTTTAAATTATTTTCAGTAAAATAAGGTGTGTAGTTCTGCTCTTCTTATATTTTAAGGTAAAATGTATGCAACCAATAAGACATCCTATAAGTCTGTGTGAGTGTATTTTTTGGCGACAGCTATTCCTTTGTATTTTTACTTAATTACTACTTCTATGGTTTTTTAATGTTCTGTGATTTGAACGAATGTCACATGCCTATGTTTCTGTGCTTTTCAACAGCCAGGACGGCCGGCTGTCACCCTGCATTCCACTGTAGACGGCGCGATGCTCCCCCCCCCCACCCCTTTTTAAGGAGTCGAGCTATTTCATGACATGATATGCATCGATGTATTAACTTATTTACGTCCGCCTCACCTCCAACCAAAGCTAGATCGACCAGTTATCACCCCAAAATAACAATAGAAGAATGAGACAAACGTATCTAAAATAGTCAAAGTAAGAAAAGGCTAACAATACTAGCAGTTATTGTATTTCGTATGATGACTTTGCGATGGAATTCCGCGAGTTGCGTTAAATAAATTGTATATTTATGTTAATGTTGTATGTGGAAGGTTTTTTAATAGACTGTAAGTACGAGGAAATAAGGATGAATCGAATATATTATTATTTATAACTATTAAAATTTGCATGTCCTGGGAATCAATTTGAATCAAAATGCATCGAATTTTAAAAATCACACACAAATTTAAAAAAGAACAGGGTCAGACGGTAACTACAGTTTTTTTTTTCATATTCGGCAAAGATATCCATAAATTCATTCTGTTCATTTTAAATTCGGAACGATAAGTACTGTAAATACAAAACATGATTGAAGGAATGTAAATTAGCTTTTAACTATTATTGTTGAGAGGACTCGCGAGAACTCGACTTCTTAATACGGTTTTCTCAAGAAGTGCCATTACGAGCTCTATTCAAAGAACCCTATAGTTATACTATAGGCTCTGTTCAAGAACCCTATAGCTGTCTATAGGGTTCTTGGACAGAGCTCGAAGGGTTAGTGTTGATTGTTACATAAGAGCCTAAAAGTTTTCATTTTTATAGGTATTGGAAAAACAATCTTGTTTTCATCTTACACACAATTTTTTTTGGAGATCTTGTCTGTTTGTTTGCGATAGATGCAAGAAGTAGGTACTGAACGGATTTTGACGCGGTTTTTTAATGAAAGGCTCTGACTTAAAATCTGACGCATGTTTGAACACAATCGGTTGATAGGTAGTCAGAAACGAGAAAACAGGCGTTCACGCGAGTGAAGCCTTGGGCATAAGCTAGTTATTTAATAAGCTAATTTATTTAAATTAGGTACGTATTCTTCTTTAAAAGTATGATACCATGAGATCAAAACCTGCATACAGATTGCATGAACGCGTTTAGAACTTTTTACGAAGAACCTTATTATCTGCAATGTTAATCTATGATTTGGTAGACAGGATTAATAATCATTTTGTACATCTAGAAAGCTCGGTCGTGTCGTGTTGCAGATGCGAATCAAGACAAGATAGGTACAAGTGCACGTACAGTACTCGGAAAATGGTCCCTTTAAAGCGAATATAGTCTTCTCAGTTCCAGGCTATTTTTTTGCTATTATTTTTTGCAAAATAATAGATGCAAATATATTTATGAGCTATATTTTTTGGATAGGCAAAGACGTGAATAATACGATTTTTTTTCGGAAAATTTTAAAATATAGAAAAAAGGAACTTCAAAGTGTAATCTTCAGATACAACCTGGTACTTTCTATACTCTACTACCTAATGCCCGCTGCTCCACCCGCATGTTATATAAAAATAATAAACAAATAATAAAATTAATGTTTTCTCAAAACATCAATGTTTTTATATTGTGACACTTTTGTTGCCAGAGATAATGTAATGTAAATAATGTCTTATTGGGAATGTTTACGACTCGAACACAAACAATTTAATAAGTAATACCTAAACTTGGTCCCTAACAAGTGAGGCTCAGATGACCTTGGTGAGAGGTAACTTAAACACTATACTTTAATTAATCAGTTAACCTATAGCAATTTACTACTAAACATAGCCCTCCCAATATTCGCTATAGCACCGGATCTGCCGCTTTTGAGCATCCAGTCTATCCCAGCCATTTATAAGGATGACACTATCATGCTTAGTATGTATATTATAGGTGAGTAGTTTATTTGGTTACGATTTTATTTAATTAATAAACCAATTATCGTAAATTACCTCTGTCCAAAAGCAGTTCCAATATGTCTATTTTAACGGTAATAAACTCAGATTCAAAAATTTAAATTCGTAAAGATAACATCTGAAGTAATCTGAAACTACTCGTACTGGCCAGTTTAAAAATGAAATTCAAATTATTCCCACACTATATTCTGAAATTAAATTTGGAACATTTGGTAATACTTTTCTAAAACTTCAGGATGTTTAGTAAAAAGTTCGGATATCCTTAGGGCTGTGTAACATGTGTCCGAAGTTTCAAAAATTTAGAGAAAAGAAAGAGATGGCGGTAGAAAAAAGGTGTTTTTTTGCACTTCGCCGTGGCATAGCATCTGTCAGGGATATTGTGTGACCCGAGAACTTACGAGAGATGGGATACATTAGTCTTGATACTAGCTTTATTTTAATATTGATTAATGTGGACTGGAATGATCGTAGTCAACTATTGAACAACAAACCAACAAAGTTTGATATAATGATATTAGGGCATTTCTTGATAAGTAATATAATGTTGTCTATGCTGCGTGTTCATTGTCATTCAAGCGTTAGTCCTAGTTGCATCCAAAACTTGCACTTGGGGCCTGGGGTTATTTTTCCTAAATACCTATTTCTTAATTTGACCTTTTCTGCACACGTATTCTACTTACAAGAATAATGTACTGGCTGTCTGGAAAATGGTGCTTACCTGAAATATGAAAAAAAAATTGTTAGAAAGTATTTTTTTAAGGGTTGATTGTTCCATCTAGGACAATCTACATAACGCTTTCTAGACCCAAAGTAAGCATAGCTGAATGCGCTTGTATTGGGTTCTAAACTGCGAATACTTTGGTTTCATCCAGACCAATAACAAATACTTGAGCAAATATGTGGATTGAGTGGGATCAAACCCGCAATGTCTGTCAATAAGCAGTCGAACGCTCTACCCTTACGCCACAATATAGGCCTTGGATTTTAGACGCCTCGAATGCAGTTCGTATTATATATGTGTACAAATATATTACCTACTGAATAGCAATTCTTAAAAATATAAGTAACCATAATTTTATTACAAAAGTTCAAGTATCAAAACTATGTAAGCGGTATATAACATCTTGGTCTCCGGTTCACACAGCCACCCCCACTACGTTTGCATGAACCTGTTGTTTGAATGTGTGCGACGACTGTGTTCGTACGTGCCGGCAACAGGTATCTTGCTGCAAGTGTGTGGGTGCGCCAAGAATTCGCTAGTCTTAGATAAGATTTTATGAATGAGTTCTTGTATTCCATTGACAGTTTTGTAAAGCCAGATTTATTTGAAAGTAGTACAACTTCGTGTTACGCTGCTAGAAACAGGAGAAACCAGTATTATTTAAAACTCTAGTAAGCTCACCGTTATAGGTATATACATTTTTAAATAATTTGATTAAGTAAACATACAACTTTCATTTTTAGAACAAATATTATTTTGAACTGTTCTATGGGGGCAATTTAGTTAATAGATGGCGTTGGCGACAAATTCAAACTATTTTTAAACTCGACTACAAATTGAAAAAGTACGTATAAAAATGTTGTTATATTTTAAAAAGAAACTTCAAGATTTTCGATTTTGACCGAACTCAAATAATAGGAGTTAAGATTTTTTTCTGGTGACTTTATTCACTGGTCAAAAAAATAAAATTGATGCTCCATCAATATTCAAAAATGGAAGCCAACCGTAAGCCAACGAAGCCTGTATCTTGCTCAGCTGCTGTCGCATGTCATTACGTTACGGCTCACAACTGTGGGCACTACCAACTACCAACATCCCCTCACCTACAAGTCGGCGCGACTGGTAAAAAGATGGAATAGGCTCTGGATGTCGTAAGCTTTCCTTCCAGGGTTGGTAGGCCGCATAACACCCACCGACAACGGGAGTGGTATCCGTGTGGATTTCAGCACGAAAATAAAAAAGGGCTGCTAGGTTGAACGGTCTATATCAATACCAACGGAACGGAACGGACGGAATATACCAATCAAAACCAATAAGTGAGCCTCAGGCTCTAAACTACATACTTTGGACCCAACTGGCAAATAGCTATGAGTAGAATGAACTCCTAATAAAGGCACATGCTTAGTATCGATTTTAAAATAACTGCAAAAAAAAACTCACACAAGGTTAGCAAAAACTTGCAATGTTAACGATAAAGTCATTTATAGCTATGCGCATTGACCTGCAGAACACTAACTGGCCGTTTAGACTGCCCAGACTGCCCACACGAGCGGCGCACGAGCACCTACCTACACATCGTAGTAAAGTTTGTATCTTCTCCCTTATATGGCGTCTGACATAACACCCGTAATCCACCTGTACAATATTGACCTTACTACGAGGTAACTGGATCTTTATCGCTCATGTATAGAACAATAACATTTCTGGACGAAATATTGAAATAAAATAGGTAGTTTTTGCTAGATAGCTAATATTACAGTGCGTGACATAGGCTGCTTTAAGCATAAGCAGTCTATTATATTACTTATATCTTCTTTTTATACCACTTAGGTGGCAGAAAAGCAGACGGCCCACATGACGTAAGTCTAACTTAAACATACATTAACGGGCGGTAGATTCTAGCCGTACAGGTTACCGCGCATTCCGAGATTCGCGTCCGTGAGCGATGTTTATGTATGCGTCGTCGCTTAAAGTTCGCTATTGAATGAAGTTTAAGTTCTGTTAATTTTGCTGCAGTTGCAAGAAAGTGGCGACATCCTATCTGGTAGAAAAACCATAGCAAAAACATGTCTATTCGCATATTAGTTCTGTGGGCTAACTAATCCCGAGTAAAACAAATTTTATGTTTGCCCTCGTAGTACTTAAATTTATTACCCTAGGGTTGCACCAAGGGGAGGTTTACGTTAAGCTATTAACGCCGAAATCCACGCTACATTTCCTTAACATTCTAAATCACCCACGATAAACCCCGCCTAAATCTCCACCCTACTATCTTATGCGTTCGGCGGCCCAATGAAAACCGCGACCTCTATATATATGTAAGTACGTAATGCTATATAGCGTGACCCGTTTCAGGAATAAAAAGTATATGAAACAGTGGTGTGAGGTTTTGTTTTAGAAATGTAACACTCTGCATTGTTTGTGCAGATCTGTGCAAATTTCAGCTTTTATGATCTAAAAATAACTGTGCCCGTCACTTAGCCTGCATGGATCTAGTCTGTTAAGGTTTTTTTGCACGAAAATGTAATTCTTTATCATAGTTATAGTAGTTGTAGTTTGTTACATATTCTCTGTGCTAAATGTCATCCAGATCCGTTCATCTGATTGTGCTTGAAAGATTAACAAACATCCATTATCATCTACCTTTCCTTGTCCCAATTATTTGAGGTCGGCGCAACATCATTCCTGTCAGATGTCATCTCCTCGGTCACTCCTTTCCATTTCCTCTTTCACGCATTTCATTCATACTTTGAACCTTTTTCACAACACTACATTCATCTCTTCTCACTTTCACGTTTATAATAGAGGATAAATTTGAATTTAATCCCGAGCCATTGACTCGTAGGTTTTGCATACATATAGGTATACCCAATTATATTAAAATTATAAAGTAGCTGTGTCTGTACAATGGAGATATTAAAAAAATACTAGGTAGGTATATGAAATTATATGAAAGACACTGAACACAAAAAAATATTTTCATGGAAATCTTTTTTGTTTGAAAACCTGGAGATATTCATTGTCAAAAAACGCGCAAACCGACATCTATGCGGGCAAGCGTTGTAAAATAAAAACAGCGAGTATTTTATTTAAGACTAGATTTTCCACTCGATGTCAGTTATAAATTGTTTTAACTAACGTAGATGACAGAAGCCACAGTTTAAAATAGTCTATGCCATTTTCAATTACGATCTCCAAAAACTCCAGCGGTATTCTTTTATTCACAAGTATAGAGTGGTTATTCTTTTATTGGGTTTAATCATATTTAGGTATGCGAGTATTAGAGAAAGCCGAACTGTCTTGGAACCCGCATCAGCGTTAATTAGAGATAAATGGAAGAGTTGGAAATGTATAAAACAGGGTGGTCTTACTCTCAACTCAAATCTGTTCCTTTCGGAATGGTTTACCCAACCAACTTGTATAAAATTACAACATATAAATTGTTAAAAAATCTTTTTTAAATTAAACGGTTTAAAATTGTATTGTCATCAGAACTAAAGACTTCTGCCATACATCAGACGAATCAGACAACTAGAAGAGGGTCAAATTTAAATTACTAGTTTTGACCCAAACAAAAAGGTCAAGTTAAATAAAATCGTTTATTACGTAATTTATTATTATTATTATTTTCTTTTTATATGTGAAATAAAAATATAAATAAATAAAGAGGGTACTTATAGTTCTTTTGTACAATAAGCGCACCAAATTGAATAGCACCAATCCAAATCTTGGAATTTTAGTGCTATTTGAAATTGGTACATTAAATAGCATGCTCTCTCCCCTGCACCTTGTTACAAAAGTTAGCTAAAATAATCCATAAAATAAACACATAACTACAAATGAGAGAAGTTATATTGTTTTAAGTATTTAAGTAAGATAACTTGTAAGAAACTTATGGAAAAGAAATAATCCTATATTACCTATCTTAAATAAAGCGATTGGTGTGGATATAGGGCAAACTGTCGTATTCTGATTACATACGTACTGTGTATCTCTGCTTACACTAATAATATAAGGTAAGCACCATTAATATAACGGTCAGATCTCGAGTTGCAGTGAAAACAATACTGTAAAATGAACACCATGTATATGTGTGTATTGTGTGTAATATAAGAACAATATGCGCAGTTAGGAGTATAGGATGTGTAGTGTATGATAGCGTAAGGAGAGATTATTGTAACTAGAATCTTGAGGAATATATTATGTAGGTAAGTATATAGGTACGGTACTAAATACCAAAAAAAAAATATTTGCCATTTTTGTCTGTTTGTCTGTCTGTTTGTTCCTGATAGTATCTGGAATGGCTGGGCCGATTTTGATGGGACTTTCACTGGCAGATAGCTGTTGTAATAAGAAGTAACTTAGGCTACTTTAATCTTGGAAAAAGGATTAGGAGAACGCGTAAAAACTAAATTTGACTTTAAAAATCTGAAACCACGTCGATGAAGTTGCGGACTCAGTTTATTATAATTTGCTTTAGTTATACTTGCTTGTATTTTGTATTTTTCTTTTAAACTCGGCTTGTAGTAGGTACCTACTTAAAAGTTGGCCAGTGTGTCATTGCATTTAAAATGTCTCGAACGTACAACCTTCTAATTAAACGGGTTTAATTTATAACACTAACTGTATGACATCATCAGAGTGCACATAGGACTCCCAGTGTTACACAAATTGACAATAAATAACTTGATGTAAACATGTAAAAAATCTCATTAAATCGCTTCTATCCAATATTCCATTTTCAGAAAGGAACAGACGAGTCGACCATTTTTTATTAGCATTCTGTAATTTAGTAACGGTAGTGAGCGAGAGCAATATAGATGTTATTCTATGAGTGCGAGCAGGACTGATGACATAAGAATTTTTTGCCACAGGTTTCTAAAGGCAGTAGGTACAGGAACGAAGTGTGCCGAGAAGTTTCATCTTCTAAATAAAATTTTGATTTACTAGAAGTGATTACTTAAGGTGATCTTATAGGTATACTAAAAATAACGGTTGCACTAATAAATTGCTCTTAAATGATTCGTCATTGGACCATTAAAACCACAACTCATTCATTGCATTTATTAACACCGTTACAATTATATTACATAATAAACAAGGCTACCTATTCACTTAGTTTGATTATTTTAATAAATAGGCCGGAATATAGAAAAGTCAAGTATTATGGCGTTATACCTAGCCAGTTATAATAGCGATATAAGGGTTAAATTAAAAGTACTTATGATGTTACAATAGGTTTATGCAGAATAAATAGACGCCAATTTGAGTTCTTATGAACAGAATAAAAATAGAGTGAAGTTCGTAATAGGTACAAGTTATAAAACCTATTTTATAACGTCGTGAATTCGTGACTTAACTTTTAAACGCCCGGGTGTTTGGCGCGCTTTTCAACAAGCACCTTCTGCTACAATAAGCAATTCAAATTTCAAAAATTTTGAATTCAGAAAATTAATATTGTTTTAGCTCGATGTGAAAAATGAAAAATTGTTGTTGATTACAAGTTTATTGCGTGTTAGCTAAAGCCGACGCGGTTCCAATCTTCCTGAAATATCCTAATTCAATCAAATTGTTTAAATAAAAATGTATAAGTAATTAACATTGGTAATTATAAGCACTAATGATACTCGTAGTTATTTTATTATTGGACAACCACCCACAAAGACAAGCTATAACAGCTTGTACAAATAAATTACTAAACATGTGACAATTATAAATTAAATAGTACCTACTGTACGAGCTACAAACATAATATCTCTACATCTGTTGGTTCGCAAAATTTCTTTATTTTCTGTTAGTTTTTTTTTCGTATCTGGTTATGAAAATTACTGGGCCATAGCCATAGAACTTTTTATAATATGTACTTTCTTATTATTAAAAGCTCTGTGGTTTAGCCGTATTAGGACCATTGATTTACAAAAAACCCAAGATGCACAGTCAGGATGTCAAAACCGTCCGCATGAAATGAGTGCTGAAGAACTCATTTCAAATAGTCTCACAACGCTCGTGTTTATGTAAACTGCTATGTAAAAAGAGCTTTTAATCATGTAAGTAAGGTTGAATTTGAAAAAAAATATTTATAACTAGGTAAGTACTTATATGTGTGATTGAAGACAGATTCTGATTCGAATGTCACTTTAGTTCGAGACTGTGTATCTAGGGTTTCTTTATCAATGATTAGGACTAATTTTCATTATGGCAACCGACTCGCTAATGGACTACTTCTCATTTAGGTCGGTGCATTTATCGCATTAATTTTAAATAAAACCAAAATAATTCCACGCAGTTATGGGCTCATTTAGATACGATTTAAAATAGTGCTAATCAAATTGATGTATCCAATGGCAAGCACCATATTGCTTGGCTAAACCTAAAAGTGCAGGTATTTCGTAGGTTTTTAATAGGTACTAATGTTGTAAGCATGAATTGTCATCGACACACCCATTACTTGAAGTAACGATTACTTATCTCTATATCTTATCCAGATCCAACCTATAATATTTATCGCGTACCTTACGTATGACAAATTTCATGTAAATATTTTTGAAATTATTATTTACTACGCGTACCTACTTAACTCTTAAAAAGTTACTGACAAGACCGTTCTTTTTTTAGACCACTTAGGTGGCATACAAGCACACGGCCCACCTGATGGGAAGCTGTCACTGTGGCCTATGGACGTGTACAACACCAGGAGCGTCACACTCGCGCTGCCGGACCTAGTAAAAACCGGCTAAGGCCTTCTTGAAGATCCCCATATTGCAGACGCTATGGAAAACCACAGCACGAAGATTATTCCACGACCTAAGCTTTCACAAAATAAAATTACTCTGGGCCTCGATTCTGCTAAAGTCAAACCACTGACATACCACTGACACTCTAAAAAAAGGCATTTAATTGTAGACTTTATTGCTATCGATTAAAGTCTAAAGTTTGACTGTGGGCATCATTTCAAACAATTCATCTGAACATAATATTGGCGGTAGAATACGTTCTCTTGCTAAAGAATCTATCCTCTCAATGCAATATGTAGGTAATTGTTATCATTTTCATTTTCTTAAACGGTCACAAGGTTTTCTTGTACATTATCACTGGCCATTGTCTTTCATATCTATTACTAGAATCGAAACCATTATTATGCAGTGTCTTTAGGTCAATAATTTTCAACGTCTATCCGCACGTGACTGGCCAGGGGCCTGATTCAGTAAAATTACGTTTTCAAAACAGGCGATTATAAAATTTAATCCAATCTTGTCCCACAACAGGCCAAAAAATTCCCCAAATCCCTCCACCTATCATTTTACCTTCTTATATTCCACCAATCTGGGACAAAATAGTTTATGTCTACTCGCCAGCGCATATAAAATTAAAATTATAATATCTAATTGAAAACGCGATTTAAAGGTTTATTACCCTACAAAACTGGAGGTAGGACACGACGGTATCTCCCGTCCGAAATGAGCTATCTGACTGAGGTAGTACCTCCGCCCTACAGAACACCGCGGCCACAATAACCATCGTGTTGTGTTCCCGCCGGTAAGTAGGGTAGCCAGAGATCACGCGTTTAGAGAACGTGATATTACTGAATCGGGTTCTAGGAGGACATAAAGACGGAGCCCCGAACCGTTCGCACCGTTAGTAAATAGTTCCTCCGTGAATGTTGACTTTATATTACTTTGTTACAAGAGCGATGACAATGAGCTGCGCGCCGGTGTTTTGTAAATCGTTTGGCGTTGTTCTTCGATACTTTATTTATACAATGTTTGGTATTCGAACGTTGTTAGGTACAGCGTTCGTTGATAATATTTTTTGCGGCTGTGTGTCACATAGTTGTGACTTTTCAGGTGTAATTTCTTTTAATATTATTATTTAATATCCGTTCCGATCCGTTTTGTAGAGGAAAATTCAATCCCGATAGCAACGCCACTTGTCGAGTTCTTATAGAAATAGTAGTCATAAAGAATAGCTGCAATACATCATCTAAGAAAATTTCAGCTGTCTAGCTATCACGGTTCATGAGATACAGCCTGGAGACAGATAGATAGATTAACAAACGGACGGGGAATTCTTAGTAATAGGTGCCGATTTTACCCCTTTTTTGTGCAGATATCCCCACGAATACCACCCCCGTCACTGCCGCCAGCAGGTTCCTGAGAATAGCGTGTTCAACCAAACAAACAAACTCTTCAGTTTATATTATTATAGTTCTATACTATTAATAAAGATATTTTCCCATCGATTTCGCGGACATTATGTAACACAAACATATTTTATTAAAACACCATCTTACGTAGAACCACATTTACAGAGTAATAAAATCTGAGCCATTCACACGTATTAAGCGTAACAGAATTTTACTCGATAGAGAATTACAATTACGCAACGGTGTAAAAGGCGGCCTGCATATCGGATAACAGTTAGCATTCAAGTCGGTCTGGTTCCTTTGAGCGTAGGTTACGAGTTTTAAAGCCATGCTACTATATTTTGCATGTTTTGCTATAGGCATACAACACATGCCCCAAGACCAGCCGTTCACCATCGGTACAATTTACAACACCGGTACACATTCACCATCGGTATAACTAGGCCCATTGGCCATCGGGGAAGTATCCGTCCGCGTGTTATGAAATAAAAATAAGTACAGCTAAAGACCTTACCACTATGTTTAAAGTTGATATAATCCATTGAGTAGTAATATAGACATCAATGCTTTAATCTAACAAGAGAACTGATAACACTTATATGGTTTATTTAACGTTTAAATGTTCCGTGAATAAGACATTGCAAATGATAAAACAACTTTCATTCACAACAGGAAAACTTAATCTAAAAAGCAATAAAAATAATTTACTAATCATAATTAAGAATCGATGTTATCCGTTACTCGATAGCAAACATTGCGAGTGTAAACAAGTTTTTTTTTTATAAATACATACTGTATTAGAAGCTTCAATTTATTGCAATTACATACAAGATTGCGGCCTGGACCGTTATCATACAAAAAAGTAATACCAGTTCGTGTATTCGTACGGTAACTACAACCTTATTGGGAGATCATCTATGTCCCATTTATAGGAACTAGTAGCAGATACCGAGTAACCTATTATAGCCATTGGTATCTCATCTCTGTTTTAAATACGTAGGTAGGTACTTTACGGTTTAACGGAGTGTTAAGGTGAATAAATAAAATAAATGATCATGATAATTTAACACCTGCTTCGCTTTTACACGGGCAATTATGATAATTATATTATTAGAAAATGTATCGCACGGCTTTCAGAGTGTGTATGTGACTATACGCCGTGATTTTAGAGGGTTAGTATCTTATTATGCGTATATTACCTATAGCCTAATTATTTTTCAGCTTACAAAGTGTTTACCTATAAAAATCATTTTTTTTGTAAGAAAATCCCTAAATCTCTCTCGCGGCCATCGGGGTCGGTTATGTCGGAATCGAACCGAATAAAACCTCACGCTAGCTTGTCTTCTAGCGCCGAGGTATAAGGTGGCCCAAAAGATCCGAGCCTCCGGCTTAGAGATGACCCCCATCGGAAAATCTAGCGTAGCCTAAAAGCATAATATCCACAAGTAAATTAACGTTACTTTATAGTGCTTTTGGCAGTAAAATGATTGTAAAAATTATTAATATAGTTATTCATAGATATTGAAAACTTTTAACGACACCGAAAAGGATCTTTAATTTATCTAAAATTAGACATGTAAGAATTCCTTTCAAATATAAATCCTTTGATACAGGTGGGTAGGTACCTTCTGTACATTTTCATGAAATCTCACGACATTTTAGTACGTCCTACATGTCCTCGGGTCTTTAAGAGAGAAAATCATGTGGGATACAAACAATTTTTCTCGCACAAAGAGCAATTTAGTATGATCAGAATTTTTATTTCACTTTGTCAGCTATTTTTATATTAAAGCACCTACGTCCTCCATGCCCTCAATAAGTAATAAATTGTGAAAAGATCTTTTTCAAGTTAAACGGTTTTAAATTGTATTGTCATCAGAACTAAAGACTTCTGTCAAATATCAGTCCAATCAGACAACTGGAAGGGGGTCAAATTTCAATTACTAGATTTGACCCAAACAAACAGGTTGAGTTAAATAAAACCGTTTAATAATAAAAATACGTTTAAGCATCATCATCTTACGCGCACAAAGAACAAATTGGTCCTATCATAGTATTTTATATTCATTCGTTTAAGGTAAAGTTAAAAGTCGTTTCAATTTGTCAAAGGCTAACCTCCGCCGGTATCGACACTTTCACCGACACAAGAGGTCTTTACGCAACATCTCGATATACTTTTGTTACCGAATTCACAGTCTTCGACGTGCTAAGTGGTTAAGGAAACAAAATTGCGTAGCTATATATTACTAGTAGGTAGTATGCACATACAGTACCTACTTAGTTTACTGGGATTTTGCGTGACCATGGCTGCTGAAAAGCAACTGGACGTCAATTATCACCATCTTATATCTTTTCTTGGTAGCATTCGAGGCTTTCACCTCGCATCTAAGGGTCTGTTTATTCCAATCTCCTATTGGTTTGACTCATATGGTGCGACTGCCGCCTGAACTCCCAACCGCGAGATAAAACGCACCAGAGCCTCGTACCCTCAGTAGGTGTACCGTACAGTACCAGCTGGCTGCAGCAGTTCAGATTAACTTGGTCCATAGGCCTTGCTGGGGCTGAATTACCCTAGGTACCTATTATAAACTTAAAATCTTAAAATATTATATTCAAAAGATCAATCATTTAGGTTTTGGGGTTCATACTTCCTATCTTACTCCCACTAGAATTAGAAGTGTGAAGGTTTGCGAAGGTGTTTGTAAATTTATTATTCTATCACGCTCAACGGACAGAACATATCTGGTTGAGTACAGGGATAGATTACAGTTACAGTTTGCAATATTACGTCACACGGTTCAGGTTGGCTCCGTGCTTGTCTGCCACCTAAGTGGTATAAAAAAGAGGTTCCCATGGGTAGCGCAAGCGGGATACGAATTCCACCCGAGCAGAGACGCGGGCATTATCTATTTATTTTAGCTATAGATCTAATTTTTGCAATATCTATTAAATAGTTCATTCTGTTTAGTTTACATCATAAATTGTCTCTTTTCACATCCATAAACCCAATGACCGTAGTAGACTATAGAGTAAAAAAATGCGTAATATATAATTTCGCGCACATCGTATTCGCATTATTCGAATAAATCAAATCATAGAATATTAAGAGTTCTATGGATCAAATCGATTGACGATTGTGCAGTTCTATACAACGGTACTAAACGCGTGGGATAATGTATTGAGACAATCGATTTGAAAAACGTCGTAAAAAGCAAGCGAGAGCATGTGAAGTAAGACATAGTAACGGCATCGACTCTGCGCCTTATCGGTACCTACTGTAAAGGTTAGTACCATCGATGACGTCAGGATTTCATTCCCTTGACAATTCACTAGTATACTTATAGGTATGTACCTATAAGTATACTAGTGAATTGTCAAGGGACACTTTTTAGTGTCGTAATGCATGTGCATTACGACACTGAAAAGTGTTAACTTCTAAGACCACAGTCCCTATCGCAAACTTAAAATAATTGGTGGTAGCACCGATTGCCTAATAGTTCGTAGGTGGTAGGTTGAAAGACTGAATTATTGTAACATGACAACCTCAGTATTGTAAAGAATCGATCTCTGAGTAATAATGAGATTCTATTTGCTTTTTTGTATGTATTTTGTCTAGTTTTAAGGATTTTCTTGCCAACTGAAGTCTACTATACCTGCATGTAACACATTTTCGGCGCAAATTTCTTTTCGTAAGTCCTTCTGCAAAGATAATTATAACTCTCTCATTATTTTTCAATAGGCAATCTCAGGCATGCATTGCGATGCTTTTTATTTTTCAAATATACACTCGAGAGCAATGAATCCGGGTCACTTAAAGAATGTTAAAAATCTCGGAAACTAAAAATGATAGGTTAATGCAATAAATTGTATTTAATAGACAATGTAATACTCCTTAAATGAAAGTATAAAAATATGAGTCACCATACATTTTATTAACACAAAATTACATAAAGAAAAAAACTGCTGATCTCTCCTTAAAACAAAAATAGGAAACAGGGCATATCTTAGTCTCGAAATACGATGCCCACGCTCCAGTTTAGGGCCGTTTGCAGGTCTAAGGGGTTTTAAGTTAGATTCAGCAAGCCGACGTCTTACTGTCCATGCACTTGGGTTACTTCCTCCGAGGCGTCGAAACTGATTGGTGAGTTCAGTTCCTGTGAGAAAGCGATTTCGAAGCATGGTGTTCACCAAGTATCGGTCTTCTCGTGCTGTGGTACACCTGGTTCTGCCCGTTCCTGGTCTGCGTAGGTTAGAACCAGTTTCTTCGTTTAAGTGACCCGGATTCATTGCTCTCGAGTGTATTTTTTTAATAATTTTACACAGCAACTTACCCAATCAACATTTTATAAATCGAATGAATGATATAAAAAAAGTATGAACGAACAAAAAAATATTCTTTTGCCTATAATATTATACCCATGCTTTGTGTTACTTTAATAATATAAAAATATAGCCTACCTGGTGGTAAGCGGTCACCAGTGCTCTTAAACAGTCTGTAGGGCTGCTCGGAATTTAGTTACGAAGCCCCATTGTGCGCTACATTTTATAAAAAAAGTGGACACATCCTGATGGTATTCTTGAAGATTGTTCCAAAATGTATTCATGTTATAATAATGATATTCACTTCACTCCATTGGAGTGTCAAGTTGCTTGCTTCTAACAATATAACAGGCTACAATTTCCTGAAGATTGAGCACAATGCCCAATAAAGCATTTTGTTTATAAATAACCAACTAACATGACACTATTTACTATGTATAGTTCTTAGAAACTTGCGGTTAACAGTATGGTGAAACCACACTTCGCTATTCGCCTTTATTGACGTGTATTATAAATCTAAGTGGGGAGGGCTTATTCGTGTATATTTGCCATATTCGCACCAATATTCGCCTTAGTCACTCTTTTATGACGAATAATTGTGGAGGGTTTAGTCATCTATAAGAATTTCCTCGAATACAATAGATATAGGCGAATAGCGAAGTGTGGTTACACCATTAAATGGCGTTCAGAAATAAAATACGTAAGTATACGACTTTTGAGTTGTAAAGAAGGAAAGCTTCATGAGAAACTTATGTACGAAGTTTTTATCGCGAAAATTCTACAATCAAGTAAGTAGGTATGCACGAACACTTAATTTTTGTAGCTGACTTAACAAAACAAGCGCGTTACGTTAATTACCTTGTCTGCCACCTAAGTAGTATAAAGAAAAATTCAAATTGATTCATTTAACTTTGTCGTTTTTTACACATTATAAATATTAAATATTATCCAGATAAATACCATTATATTTGGTGATTGCTTTTAGAAAAATATATCAGCATTATTGATACTAATTTGATTCAATAATTAACAGAAAGTTTCTCACATTTATAATGTAAGGTATGGACAAGCCAATTTATCTCTTAAGTACAATCCTTAACCGAAAAAAGTACTACTGTGGGCGAAACCACCATACATATCGATGTACATACAGCATTCAATAAACGCTTAAGTTTATCCAAAAATAACTAAAGCAATCTAAATGCAAACCATACAGGGCTTAACCATGACATATAATAGTTATTCCACAAGCACCCAGTACAAGCGATCGAGAGCGTGCATGGAATACCATACCAGGTTCAGTAAAATACGACGTTTTTCGCTAAGAATCTTCTGTCAATACAATAAGGTCTATAATCGAATAAAAACGATTCAAACTGAATGGCGGCAAAACAAACAACCAATAGAATTTAGAATAAGATTCATATCAGCCAATCCTGAGGTCGTAAACTCAAGCAATTGACCAATAGTGATGTAGGAATTTTATGGGTTCTAGTTACCTGGTACTGAGACGGTTGTTGGTCCCTGTTTAATGCATACCGATATTTGCATAATATAAGCACGATAGTTCTCGTACCAGTAGGAATATTCTATAATATGTTAATGTGGTTAACGATAATGTAACTTTAGTACAATCCTATGAACATTATAAATGGGAAAGCTTGGATGATTGTTTGCTATCAAGTCAGAACGGCTGAACTGATCTGGATGAAATTTGACACGGAGATCATTATAATGTGGAATAACGTATAAAGATCAGTATTACACGAGATCGAGCGAATCCGCGAAAAGTCACGGTAATATATTGTATATTATATCAATAGAATACTTAATATAAAGTGAAGTGTACCTCGATTGTTTAATGAAGTTCACGAAAGTATATCAATTGAAAGTTATGTACTCGTATAATGTCGTTCCATTATCACGAATTTAAAATGTTATTATACACCTACTTACATTTGTAATTCAAAGCCAGAAGTAAGCAGCTGACACTGTGACGTGGACAGCTGTTCTGATTAAACTGGTTTTAATAGCGACTGTTTACTTAATTTGACCAGTCGAGAAATTCGTTTTGTTTACACGCTGTGTTGTACTATCAGTCACAGAATAGATAATAGTACAGTTGACAACAATTTACTTCGCTTTTGATTTGTTACCGCGATGAGGAGAAGAGTGAGATGTCAGTGTGTGTGTTGTGTGTGTGTGTGTGTGTGTGTGTGTGTGTGTGTGTGTGTGTGTGTGTGTGTGTGTGTGTGTGTCCTTACAAGTATAAACGCACTTGTTTCATTAGTGAATCAGTCACGTAACTCAAAGAGATTGGGTTAAAACGGACGACCTTTTCCCATAGCTAGTCTACAACACGCAAGTTAACATTATTCAACCTGCTTTTTTTTTTTCAATTTTGGAGCTGCTTTTCTACCCCTCCTTTTCTTATGGAATTGTTGGAAGACAGTTTGAAGCCTAACCACCAGAGGAAACCCTGCACTAGAACTATTAATACATAATACTGTACCGGCTTGCTGGGGAAGTTGTCTTGGGTCCCAGAAATGGGGTGTATTAGGGTAGTACTTGGTTACACAGTCCCATTGCAAAAGTGGTTTTCTTATAAATTGCTGATACCCGCGGCTCCGCCCGCTTGAATAGCGGTTATCGCAACTTTTAGTTATATCTCCGGTTCTACGTAACCAATTGCAACAAATATACCGCAGATTTTAAGTCAGATCAAGGCCTTTCAAATGGAAAATACCGCATCCATCGCAAACAAACAGACAAACCAACAAAAAAAGACAAAAATTAAACAAAATTAGTATTCTAACTCGTTCATTTAACATAGGTACCTAACCCAAGTATTTTTCAAATATCTCCGTTAAACATATACAGCTCATTTACAGTTTTATAATGCTATGGATATAGATTGATACTAGGCCAAATTTTGGCTTTGCTTAATAAGAGGTACGTGGATTTAGTCACTTCCAGTTCACTTCCTGTACTCAAAACATGTTGCAGTCGGCATTGATCGGCAAACGTGTGCAACAGCAAAAAGTAACATTCCTCAGTCCTCTTAAAATAAATTAAGAACAGTTATCATGGCTTGTTATATCTACAGGAAGTTAACCATTTCAAAATTCAAAGGGGTATCACTAAGGGGTTTCCCCGTTACGGATACCTCTGACGGGGGAAGAACCTAATTCAAGCTACAGCAATACCTAAACTTATTCTGGATGTAGAAGGTTTAGACAACTATTAACAACTAGCCTATCCCCGCGGTACTCTCAGTCTCTGGTTCTACTCAACCGATTGTGATCAAACATGCGTAAGATTTAAGTCTGACCAAGGCCTTTCAAACAAAAAAAACCGCATCAAAATCCGTCCAGTGATTTTTGCGTCGTGAAAAAAACAGATAACATGTAAAGAAATGCAATTTTTTTTTTAAATTCCCAATCGTTCATATCATTCATTTTTTTTATCTTCAATGTACAGACACAGCTCTACTTTACCATTTTATAATAGTACCTATAGATAATTTATGAAGGACAATATTTTTTTGGTTACGAAATATTAGACGTGCACGTTCTTTGCTATTTTAGATCTATATTTACAATAATTTATTGAAAGTCAAACTGAAATCTGTGTCAAATAGTTTCTAACTTCCTCTATTAGTATAATGCTGTAATATTGAGAAATCTAATTCGGATAATTTCATCTAACATGGCAAGGGGGGGCGATGACTAATTTATAAAGTACAATAATTGTATAGGAAACCTGTGATGTCTGATCGAGGTTGACACCATGGTTTTATGCTAAATGGAACAGATTCTCTTCAGAAGACTTAAATAGTGGTTCAAATTAATAATACTAACTTTTAGGCATAAGCCTTTCTTTAAGGGTTATCTACCCATTAAAAATATTTACCCTGATTCATCAACTCAGAACAGTCAGAACCCAAATCCGTTACAATTTTGACTATTGATGCAAACTATGGAAGGATTCTCGGATTCAACCCTAAGGAGGTAAATTATGTAGTCGTAATGTGGTAGTTTAGCGACACTAGTGTAATAAAAACGAGTTTTAAGGATACTTTTTTTTAATAACCCTTAATAACATGGCTTTATAATCGGCCAATCATAAATATTAACGCACGTAAAATGACATCCAGTAGATAATATAATAGCCGTCATCCGAATATTCATGTTCGATTTTCTCGCAAATTATTCATGAAACCAGAAAAGGCTGCTAGTTAGCACGCGTATTAGACACAGTTCGAGAACATTAATTTGTATGATAATCGCAGAGGAAGCAGACCTACGATCGATGTAAGATTACATCCTGTATAAATGTCGGTCGGTGATCTGGTATGAAAGTGGACATACATCTAGATATACCTAGGCCTCATCGTCCTACGTCCTACGTTATGAAAGAGTTAGTTACATAAACGTATCAGGAGTTACAGCCCTACCACGAAGTAATGATGGTGGTATTTGTGTTATTAGTTTAAGGTCATGAGTTACAGGCGGCAGCGATTGTATTTTAAAAACATTTAACAACGCGACGATTCATAGGTGCTTTGTGCGAATTTTCAATTTTGTCTTGGACAATATAATAAATAAATAAATAATTATAAATAAAAATAAATAAAAATAAATATCAAATAAAAAAATAAATATATAAATAATTCCTAGTGTGTTATTAGATAATGAAATAGGTAGTGATTTATTGCACTAATTAATAATTTCGAAATCTTTTACAGTAGAGAGCTAAGCAGAGTTTACTAGTATGATAATGCCAAATTTCACGTTACTTCATACACTGTGGACTTAATTCCCTTACCTAGAGATAGTCTAAGCATGAAGTCTCCTTTACATACTCAAACTTTGCCTTAATTTAATATATATTATGGATACGTTTATTATACCTAAATTAAGTAATGTAGGTAAAAGAAATAATGACACATAATAAACTAGATACCTACGTAGTACGTAGTATAATACGGTTGTAACTTGGACCATACATTCGGATTCACTTCGACCAGTTGCGTGTGCGCAAGCTGTCTCGCGAGATTATAGTGCGTTGGCATCTATTCAACTCGAAGTCTAAGGACTTGAATGAAAGTGCACTGTTGTTGCTTCATTAATGCGTCTGACGGACTAACACTTTGGATTCGGAAGTCGATGTTGTGAAAACGGACATCCGTGCTACTAATGCCGTAATCGAATATTGAATGAGAGAGTCGTAAGCATGATAGATGTGAGATTAATGTGTTAGTGCCTAAAATTGATTTCACTGTTGTTTTTCTTGATTAAGTACAAGTTTTTAAGAAATTTTATATATTTTTTGGTGATGCACAACATGTGCGCATCTTCCATTCAACTCTGCTTGCAGTCAGTCTCTATTGTATGTACCTAGAACGTTTATGTATGTAAATACGTCTAGGTAAGTACATACTCATAATAAGTAAAAAAGTACCATATTATTATTCTTTCTCGGACTTAAGCAACTCTCAATAATAATAATAGGCTCTATTATTTGTGCTGCTACGTTACAAAGTTCGTATTCAAGTTGTAACTTGAAATTAAATCGACATAACATCAATTATTTAGTACACGAAACAACATTTCAAAATTGTTCCTACAGACTCAAAAGGTACAGCATTACTGAAAAGGCGATAGCAGACGCGGTCGCAAGATGTTTCCCACGCACGCACTGGGAACAAGCCCACATGTGCCCGTTTACGCGGGAAAGCTCGCTGAAGATTGAATCGTTCTTTTTTTCATTATAATTCGTGTCAAGATACATGCCATAAACGAAACATGTAAACAAATAAAAAGTTATGAGGTTGATTTATGTAGGTTACGAATGAACTATAGTTTTTTTAACTAAAACAATGGTATATTGCGTTACGTATACCTACCTACATGTTATGTATAATATGCTATGTTATACTTTATAGGTATTATTACATATTTAGAGAAGAAAGTGTAGCTAAATATGTTCATCCGCATTCTAGAATCTATATTTCAAGTTGTGCTTACTTTGGATCTAGATAGAGCTGAGTTGTAGATTTCGTAGAATGGGTATTATACCTATATTATTATCCTTCCATATAAGAAATCTATTTGTATCAAATAAAGCACTTACCCGCCATTACATAGATCTAAGTGCCTTAAATCGAAATTCAGGCTAATTTAATAATGTAGATCCAAGAATTTAGAGATAAATTAATATTTCTTGCATACATTCTTAAATACAATATTAATCGACCCTATTTTTTACAATGTGTAAATACTCCTTCCTCCCTTTTTTAAATGTTAATACCTACTTTAGTTTACATTCATAATATTTATTTTAGGTTAGTTTTGGTTATTTATGTAATTATAATCATATAAATATCTGATTTAGATAAATAGCACATATAAAGATTTATGTGTACATTATGTTTTTGTAAAAAAGCTAGAAATCACCTCTTCACATTGAACGAACAGTATAAAAATATATTAGCACTACAAAACCAACAATTTGCTAAAGAAGCTAAGTTTATTATCAAAATTTTGTAGAAATTTACTTGACATAAAAACAATCATCTGCTTATAAAACTATCTAGACAAGTTTTAAAGTGATCCCCTTAGCATCTCGAGGCCAGCCTGGGCGGGCATCGAACCGGCACCGTTATGACAACCTGTTCTCTTTCGTTAGTACCCTGCGGTCTTAAAATATGTTACAATTTATCTCCTGTTCATAATGAGTTGTACTATACGTTTTTCTTGAAGCATGCAGTGTATTAACTAATGTAAGCTAATAAATGAAATATCGAATTCAAGGAATTAAAAATTTAACCATGGTGGCAACTTACAAAAGGAAAGTGGCATAAAAGGATTAATGACAGGGTTATCACTTCCGAGGTACCGATCTTGTAAAGGTTTTTTAATATCCTTATTTAAGGCATTTTTATTAGTTATAGTGCACGGCATCTAAATTGGCAAGGTTTTGGAGTAGTGGGGCCCACACTACTCCAAAATCTTGCCAAGTTAGATGCCGTGCAATATATTATATTTTAAAGAAACTCCTGCAATGCTAAATTGCTTCGGAGCAGGGTCATATTATCGGAAGTGTAATGCCGATGCCCACGGTATAAGTCCAAGACCATTCTCATAAAAAAACCACATCAAAATCCGTTAGTAATTTCTGCATCCACCGGGGAAAAGCAGACAGACAAGAATTTAAAAAAAATGTGTTCAGAATAGTAATTCATGTACTAACATAACATAAACTAAGTTAAGAGATACAGCTATTATAATTTTATAATAGTAATAGACACAGTATCTATACTAAAAACATACTGTGGTATTGTTATAGACGTGTATAATGTATATGGAGATAGGTATATTATTAAAGTAACCCTCAATGATATCATACTCATGTGATTCAAGGAATGAACTGCGTTAAATTGTTTGGTTAATAAAATACAATAAAATTGTTGACGTCATCAGAATCAATAGGTAACCATACTCCCGATCATATATTATAATATTCCAGCAGTCTATGACTCAACCCAAGAATTCGGCTTGTAGTACCTAACTGATGTACCATGAAGCAAAAATTTAACTCTCGCTGCATTTTGGGCATGCTACGCTAAACTCCGATTCGCCCATAACACTAGATAAATCCTCGAAATATTTTTTACAAAAGGAAATCTCAAGTATCTTGACAACGATTCTTTATAAAAAAGCCCACAATTTTTCTCAAGGGATCCACTTAAAGTGAGGGCTCATTAGACTAGGCACACGTGGTTACCCGCATATGTTCTCCGTAGCTTAATAAAGAGCATCTGTGTTTCTGGGATGATGTTACACGACGACGTTGAAAAACAACTAAATATTGAACATAAAAGATTGTGAATGATGACTATCTAACTTGGCCGTGTACTCCTTCGCCTGTGAGAGGCATTCAAGATGTTTCAAGACGTAACCACGTTCACTTCTATTGGCGCTCGTTCGGGTACTTGTGTTTCGACTGTTGCAGCTTTTTAATATAGTCGGTTTGTAATGTTAGGGTCACTACCAATTGACCCAATGCAGCTGCCGCTCAGAACTGCCCGTTTTCATGCGTCTTTATGTAAATACTATATTTGATTCATATTTTGATCGATATCATTCAATTCGTATCAATCAAAGAAAATATTATATCGTTGATTCTACTCATAACTTGACTAGATTATTGGCAGGAACATAGAAGTAAGCTTCATTTAATATTTGCCCCATTTTGCAACAGCTTCATAATTCATAATTGTAAATCATGAATGATTAAAACTATAAAATATAATGTATGGTCTCAATGTTTTAGAACCCTTTTACACTGTTACGGAGTTATAAGATTTATATATATTTTAATAGAGCTATAAAAAGCAAAATGAAATAACTAGAGATATATTGAATACCTAAATGAGTCGAAAAAGCTATATAATGTACTGTGATCTGGCACCCAATGATAGATGCAGAAAGAATTTTACTTACCCGGTATCATAAAAAGAATGTAATGGCATTTAGGCACTTTTTAAGGTCCCAAAGTGGCCATCTAAAAGGCCATCTAAAGGGTCAGCCGGGGTGCTACAAAGATTATCCGTAGGTTGTATCCTTGATAAAATACTATTGGATGTGTTCAGAATAATAAATGTACCTACTTGGCCAATTTTCAGCAATTGGTTTGAAGGAAATTGATTCGGAAATAATAATCATTGTGTTTTATTGGGTCCAGTCACTCACCTCGCTATGAAGCAGCTGTTGGTGATTAGTGAACTAGTGAGAACCGATCCTACAATGATCGTCCAGCGTGTGTAAATGGTATTGAATCATCGCTCCAATTGATGGCGCCCATCAATGAGTTTCCTTGTGACACATATCGTTGATATTTATGAATTTACTAGTATATAGGTTTATATGATTGTTAATTATAAATTAGGTATAGGTACTGTTATTCATATTTGAGGTGTAATTTACCGTAAAGTATGATTTAATAATACGAGCATTTTGTACTATTTATCCTCTTACTTTTAACCACATATATATAAGATGATATTATAAACCTACCTTACCCTATTTAATTATACATACATTCATAAACTCACGCCCTTCGGGAATATTCTGCCTACCCCTTCGGGAATATTCCCGAAGGGGTAGGCAGAGGTGCTAGCACCCACATTTCGCCAGTTTATGTTTTAGGTCCCAATGTAATAGGTGGCGAGTCTATTGCCATTAACCGGGCAATAATGTATATATTTAAATACCTACATTTCAAATAAATGCTATGATTACGAAGATAGATAATATATTACCCAAACTAATGAATTCAACCCTACTCTTATAAAACATTAGCACAGACAAGCCTATGTATGGCCGCGGCTTCGCATGTATGGAACCAATCAAGAACTCGTTACCGCGATTCACAGAAATGAGGTAGTACGCATGAGGTTTCATCAGGTTTCATCCTCGAACCTCAGCACTATTCTTTATAAAAAGGGCTGGGAATGTTTTATCAACACAAGTAAAAACAAATTATTCAATAATTTGAGTTATCAGTATTTACTTGAAATCCATTGCGTGAAATGGGCTAACGCAGTAAGTTCCAATTAAATTAAATACGTTTACATTCATCAGTGTAGTTCAACCTTGGATGAAGAGTTTAGCATGCTGTTCTGTAGTTTAGCAAATAACAAGAATATCATGTATCCGTACTTTTGTTCCACGAAGTATAGTTAGAAATAAATATAAATAGAATTTATTATTGCCTCTCGTGTTTAACCACAAGCTGACGTTAAGTAGAATACCTAACGTTTTGTAGTGCCTAGTTTAGCTCTATTTATTGAACATATTGTAATTGTTATAAATATGGTACAAAGAGGTGTATGTAGGTACCCCTATATTATCGCTATGAAAATTTTTTTCAACGCAAACCTTCATCCTATTCTTCTTCTTACTATCCATACTAATATTATAAATGCGAAAGTAACTCTGTCTGTCTGTCTGTCTGTTACGCTTTCACGCCTGAATTTGGTATATGAGTAGATTAGATCTCGAGAATGAACATAGGCTATGTTTGGTGGTTTGGTTGCGATAACCGACATCCACGCGGGCGGAGCCGCGGACAACATCTAGTAATATTATAAATGTGAAAGTTTGGGAAGATGTTTGGATGTTGGTCACTCAATTACGCTCATACCTATATGAAGGGATCTGACTGAAATTAGGGATAGTCTAGAATCACTCATAGGATTTTGTGTCCCTGGAATAGTTTCGCAGAAAGGATAGCGGAGCCGCGGGCAATGACTTGTAATTCTAATAACTGTGACATGAAAAGGTGTCTTATCGCTAAAGACAATTTCATTCAGTCACACTTTGTTAAACAAATCAATCTTCTATTTCTAAAAATATTAGTAGGATATACACACATACGAGTAAAAATTTATCAAACATCTTTCTATAGACTTAAACATAGCGTGACGAGAGGTCTTTAAACCCAATTAAGTACCAAAATGAATCAAGTAGCAGCTGATTTTCATCACCCGCTTCATTAATGACGACCTATACCCAATTGGTCGGGTCTTATATTTCTTTCTTAATATGCTGAGTTATACTAGTCGATCTAGAATACCTGTTTTTTATACTATTTAGGTGGAAGACAAACACTCGACTCACCTAATGAAAACGGTCACGGTGGCCTATGAGCGTGTAACATAAGGGGATTCTTTAAACGAGGCGTGAAAAGGCATTTTCTATTGACCTTATTAATTTAAAAGAATATTTTATGAAAGAATATTTTAACATCCGTAAATATAATGGTGTCGATTCTGACGTGCAATTTCGCTAAACTTAACTAAAATCTCTAAATATGAATTTAGATTTATCTCGATTTTCTTATTTCAGAACTTCTTTTGAACCATTAAACCTGTATTTGATTGTTTTTGCCAATTTTGGAAACAAAACAGCGTTTAACTTGTTTTTAAAGTCAACATACCATTTAGTTAAGTTTAGTGAAAATGCACAAGAATCGAGCTCAATGTAGGACTGTGGGACTACAGCAAAAATAATGATTTGAAATGACACACGCATTAGTGATTTGCGATGTAAAACATACGTCACAAACATGTATTAGGTAAGTATGAAGTTCCACAAACAAAGAAGCGGTCCACCTACTATGTTGATACAAGCTTTTCACGGCCCGCTGGCGATAGTAAACAAGTCAATTACTGCAACTTGTATAATTTTCTTTCATTAATCTATGGTAGGTATAATAGTTGTGTGCAGCTTCTTACTAACACATTTTTTGTAATTTTTTAAAATTACAATATCACAATATCCAATGGTAAGGGTTGGACAGCCAATAAATATCGCGATCCAATATCGTGATTCGGTGTCAATATTGCTACGGTCACTACGTACATACAAACATGTATTATTAAAAATTATATTTTTGATAGGCCCATGAGGCTTATAAGCTTAATAAGTTAGGTATATTATAAAAAGTAAATTATACTGTGTGCATATTGGTGGAGCTTTCCCCCCTTTTTTGGGGCAAGAAGGGGAAACTGCGAGGCAAATGGCTTAGGGCCAGTTTACACCCTGGTGTCTGCAGACTCAATACGATGTGCGGTTTTAGTTGGTTAAAGCCCAACATAACCGCACAGATTTTTTAATTTTTTTTTTGACATGACCTATGACGTAGGAACCGTCGATAAATACGAATTGCGTTTTCGATCGCGAATATCCTGATATTTATAAACACTAATTTCTGCACTGACGCTTAAAAAATGATACTCAAAGCGAGGCTAACTTGAATCCCTCACCACAGTCACCACAAGCCCATCTGCATTTCTACATTTTAGTGAGTGCAAGTGAGAACAAATGTGAGCACAGATGTATGACTTCTGCCGTGGATAAACATTCGATACCGCGAAATTATTGGTATATATCTACTTCGTATTATTACGTAGAATAGTGCCCGCGGCTTTTAAGGTTTTAAATATTTTACGCGGAGCCCTGTTCTTTTTCATACATTAAAAGTAATCTACTCCTTGCCCAGCTCTCAGTCAGTGAAAGGCCCGTCAAAATCGGTCCAGCCATTCCAGAGAATAGCCGGCACAAACAGACAAAAAGACAAAAATGGAGAAATATGTTGTTTTCAGTTTTGATACTTTTAAATGTACCTACTATGTATACGCACAGTATACATTCAAATGCACTTCGCAAGAAGCGGATATTTCAATGTTACAAACTACAAACAGACACTCCAAAATTTATTTATTTTTAAAGTTATCAAAGACCATGTTGTCATGGTCTTTGAAGGTATACAGATTATTGATAACAACTGAATATAATACGAGTACGTTGTGAAATGTGGGTGCTAGCACCTCTGCCTACCCCTTCGGAGATATAGGCGTGAGTTTATGTTATGTCCCAAAGTTATCAAATACCAAATTAGTTTGTCCAGAATGTTTTACGTCGGTTCCATTCTAGTCGATAACTTGTTCATTAACTTGTAGATTGTGTTCGAGAGTTCGAATCGCTACCAATTACGCAATACGCAAGCGCCTCGTAATCCCAATTAATATAAAAGAGTGGTGACGGACGCCGTTGCGCAGTTCGACGTTCAAATGAATTAAAAATTTAACGCTCCTACCATTCCTATTGGTTTACGGCTGACGGCTGGACGTTATAGTACGTTTGTTAGTACTATTAAGGTGAGTATAGACTATAACATTTACTTGTAACAGAACAGCGAGCCGCTCTAATAATATGTTCTAGTTCTAGTGTATCATCCTTTTACGCACTAAACGTCGAGCACGCTCGTCTCTCTGTTACAAACCAACGAGCATAAATGTACACTCGCTGTGAGCATTTACCCGTAACATAACGCCGAGCATTCGCAGGAACGTTACATTACATGGAAATGCTTTAGAAACTGAGCGTTTGCCTGTATTGTACTAATTGTACCATTCGTAAGAACGTTACATTACAAAGAAATGCTCTAGAAAAGGTTGTAGTCTATACCCACCCTTATAATTATTCTGTTTAAGTTCGGAAATAGAAAATAAATAATAATAATAATAACTAATCTACGACATTCTATAGAGCGCTTTCTAGACCCAAAGATTATGTATTCTGTGCCCAAAGTAAGCATAGTTTAACTAGCTTGTGTTATGTGTTCTAGAATGCGGATATATTATTATATATATTTATATACTTTTTATAAATAGGTACATAAAATAATATTATACATATTCAATGCAAATAGATAGGTATGCATAGATAGATTAGATAGATTAAATTAGGCCAGTAAAAATAGATTTTAACTCTGCATCAAAATTTTCTAAATGATCCAATTTTAGTTTGTTAGAAGTTTTAGGATCATTTACGGAGTATAAAACTTAAAATGAGGTCAGATTCGGGTGGAGCCTCATACTTGGGTACTCATATATGAACGACCGCGGTAACCTAGTAGACCGCGGTAGCCTAGTGGTCTGGGTAATGGACTGCTGAGACGAGGTCTCGGGTTCGATCCCAGGTTCACCATGGCACACACCAATGACTTTTCGATGCTTTTCGAAGTTATGTGTGTATTTATCGCAGGTTTATAAGTGCCCGGTTAATGGCAATAGGCTCGCCACCTATTACATTGGGACCTAAACATAAACTGGCGAAATGTGGCTGCTAGCACCTCTGCCTACCCCTTCGGGGATATAGGCGTGAGTTTATATTATGTTATAAGTATATGAACGATTCTGAACACAAAAATATTTTTTTGGAACTCTTGTCTGTTTGTGCGCGATGGACGTAAAAACTACTGAGCGGAAAAAGAACCGCATTATAAATGCGGTTCTTTTTTATTTGAAAGATCTTGGTCAGACTTGAGAAATTGCTTGATTAGTACCAGAGATATAGTCAAAAAATGCGAAAACCGAAGTCCCACAGGTGGAGTCGCATGTATAGGCTAGTTTAGAAATTTTAACATTTAGTTCGTCAAATAATTAAATAACTCCAGTCCAAAGGTATGACGTGGCCTAGCCAGACGTCGCTGATAGCGAATAAAGGTTTATTTAAGTGTCGATATTACTGCGTCATGAAACTTCGTACAATTAATGTTAATTTATTTTATTACTTTTATATAGTTTAGACTACACAATTTCGATATCGCCATGGATCGTGGAGGTTTGTAGAGCGAGCACGAAATTTCTTTCGAATAGTAAACAAATCGAATTCGTAACGAAACGAAAGACTAAAAGCAGCTATTCAAACAACTGCTGCAAGGGCAATCTAGGGTGTAGCTCAGGCGGGAAAAAATAAGTAATGCCGTTTATAAGTAGTAATAGACCAGTGCCGATAGACTTTGAGACAAAATAAATTTATAGTAGGATGAAACCTGTTGTAAAAGGAAGAGAATATAATAAAAATGATAGGAAAAATAAATTACGGGCGATCTGAGCTCGGGAAGGGGGGAGAGGGGTGAGTTTTAAGGGTAAAAACGGGTTATCTCGATTTCCGGCAAAACTACAAGTCCTATGGAAAAAAGTAAAATTACAAAGTTGTAGGTAATAAAGAGAACCACAACTTTTGTATTTACACTTTTTTCACATAACCTCAAAAAGTATGTGAAAAATTCAAATAATCAAGTTTTTGGTTTTTTATTTTTATCTTAAGCAAAACAAATTTGTTTTCCACGAAATTTGGTGAAAACTTAGCTTTTTATGTCCCAAAGACACTGTAATTTTTTTGATTTGAAATACTCTTTTTTTCAGCTTATTTTGACTAAATATCGAAAAACCACCCCAATTTTCAATCGAAAAATCTCACGTCAAAATATCAGCTTTTTAAAAAAAGTCAAAGAGTTTTTTGTTCTCTGAAATCTCTTCTTTCTGATAATGTAAAAATATATATACATTGCTATGGTAAATGTTCTCAGAAAATGCAAAGAAGAAAAACTCGAATTCGAAATTAACATTTTTGTATTTAGTCATTTCCTCGTTGAGGTGGGATGAAAAGTTACATGTTGCACTATAACTTCATGGTTGCACTCGAGTGCAAAGATTTTTCACCTTGTGCTCTTTTGATTCCCTCGCTAAAGCTCAGGGTTCTATTTTGTGAATCGCTCGCTGCGCTCGTGATTCAAATTATGAACCCTTCGCTTGCTCGGTCATCAAAACTGAGCACGCGAAGGGTTCTAAAAATTGAACCCAGATCTTTAACGAGGGAATCAAAAGTGCGCAAGGTGAAAAATCTTTGCACTCGAGTGTAACTATGAAGCTATAGTGCAACACGTAACTTTTCATCCCACCTCAGCGAGGAAATGACTAAATACAATAATCACAAAATAGAACCCTGAGCTTTAGCGAGGGAATCAAAAGAGCACAAGGTGAAAAATCTTTGCACTCGAGTGCAACCATGAAGTTATAGTGCAACATGTAACTTTTCATCCCACCTCAACGAGGAAATGACTAAATACAAAAATGTTAATTTCGAATTCGAGTTTTTCTTCTTTGCATTTTCTGAGAACATTTACCATAGCAATGTATATATATTTTTACATTATCAGAAAGAAGAGATTTCAGAGAACAAAAAACTCTTTGACTTTTTTTAAAAAGCTGATATTTTGACGTGAGATTTTTCGATTGAAAATTGGGGTGGTTTTTCGATATTTAGTCAAAATAAGCTGAAAAAAAGAGTATTTCAAATCAAAAAAATTACAGTGTCTTTGGGACATAAAAAGCTAAGTTTTCACCAAATTTCGTGGAAAACAAATTTGTTTTGCTTAAGATAAAAATAAAAAACCAAAAACTTGATTATTTGAATTTTTCACATACTTTTTGAGGTTATGTGAAAAAAGTATAAATAGAAAAGTTGTAGGTCTCTTTATTACCTACAACTTTGTCATTTAACTTTTTTCCATAGGACTTGTAGTTTTGCCGGAAATCGAGATAAACCGTTTTTACCCTTAAAACTCACCCCCCTCCCCCCTTCCCGAGCTCAGATCGCCCGTAATTTATTTTTCCTATCATTTTTATTATATTCTCTTCCTTTTACAACAGGTTTCATCCTACTATAAATTTCTTTTACTTTTTACCATTTTCATAGCTATCTGCACTGGTCTATAATTAAACATACCATTATACACATTACTACGCACGACTGTCTCATCTTAAAAATTCTTTAACTATTTAAGAAAACTAAAATGAAAAGGTAATATTATATTTAATATGCTATATTATATTCAATATATATAAAGCTTAAATTCCAGCATTTTTCCGTTTGATCTGAATTGACCCTAAGCCCGCGTGCACACGGTTTCGCATAATCGCACGGTGGAAACACGGTGCGACAATAGTGGCGATGCCGTCCCATTGCAACAATGATAACGTTTTGATAGCAATAGCAAACTTTTTATAATATAAAACATGGACAGTGAAAAAATTGTGTATCTATAAGTAGGTACCTACTTACATTAAAATAAAAACTTTAGTTGCTTGTCTAAAGTTTGGTGCTAACTTTTTTAACTATCAGGATGTATGACTGTGTAAATTTATGAACATTGTATTACACAATTTATTTGAATATTTCACAACAAAGTGCAATATTTGGCGATTGTTATCTATGCTTAAGGGCTGCTAGTAAGCACACTTTATATACCCAAATTATTATTCTGTAAATCGACGATCGATTAATCGATGTTTCGATGAAATTGTGTAAAGTTCGCACTAACGTGAGTCGCGTTGCCGTACTTTAGGGTCGTTCATCGCTATTTTGAACTTCGATATTCAGTATTTACAGTCTAAGTTTTATAATATGGTAGCACGAGTCTTCAAGTTATGACATAATACTACTATTATTATTATTACTCACTTTCTATAAATAAATCAATGGTTGAGGCAGTACATGGCGTTAGGCGATTAGTAAAAAATAGGTGTGAGGCCGTCTCGTACGGATGCAGGCAAGCGTGACGCTGACAGCGTTGGGGCCAGTGCGAACGAACTGACTGATCGCTCCACGGTCAAAATACTGGCAATAACGTGCTTGTTTAACGTATGTACTTACATACAGTATTTAACATCGCAAATAAACTAGGATGAGAGTAATGAGACTATCTGTGACTTAAGACACCGATAGAGATAAAGGAGTTCAATATAAATGAGGCCGTTCGACTGATTTAATAAAATAAATGGTCTAAGAATGAAATAATTTACTTTTCTTGTGTGGGTATCGCTGTTCATTTGCCGTTAACAGAAGTATGCTGTCAGGTCTTTATAATAAAACCGATAAATAATTAGTTTTAATTAAAGATTAGCAAAGAACTCATGTGAACTTGTGTACACAATAGATTTTCAAAGATGTACAACATAATATTATAAATTGTTATGTTGCCATAAATATTGTATTAAAACCGGATGAAGAAGTCTACTTTTTCTTACAAATATGTCTGATTTACATCAAGTAACTCAGTTTTCTCATAACATAAATATTTATTGAAAAATCTTTTCATCGCAGTGCAGCAATCCCTGAATTATTTCTTAAAAATACTACATAATGCTTTTTATTTCATAGTTTCAAGCTTATTCTATCTTTGACTGGCAATATTGGCATGCATTATTAAATTGATAATTTTTTTAAATGGACTACCTATTATTCTATATCGTGGTTATAACTTCTCGTGCATGCGAGCGATCTTGTTTAGCCGGGTTTCTTTCCCCTTTTACAGAGTCGTCACTATTATAATGTGCGAACGTTCGCAGGTTGTCGGCGACTAACAGCAGCCCAGTAGTTACGTCAAAACTTAATTGGGCATTACGTGGTCCTCACTATAAGTTTGGCGTAGGTAACTTACCTATACATAACATGGTTTTGAGTAAAGTAATTAATATATTTGTTTAGCAAACTATTCTCCACTTTTACACAAAATGAGAACTTCCTTTTGAAGTCGGTAAAAATGCTCTAATGATGAAAATAGGTGCCTGGCAATTATTATAGTTACCTCAGTAGCTAATAGCGCTAACGAGCTTAGTAGTGTTGCTAACAGAGACTACTACTAACTATAATTTAGTAATAATTGAAGAGTACAACGTCTGATTCGCATTTGTCACAAGACTCACGAGCTATGAATCAAAAGCATTATATTTCAAGGAGCCCTATGTTAACCACATTTTTTGTGTTAGTGGGACGAATCCGGTCGACATTCATGAGATTATGTGGAATAAGTAAATGATTTACGAGTAGGTATATATACTGAGTAAGTAAACTTCGTATTAAAATTCAAAATTTTAAAGCTTAAATACAATGTTTTAAAAATATATAGGTAACATTTATTTAAGTAATTTTAATAAGTAAGATACATATTTTATGACCCTATATCACACTTTTTTTTTTTTTGTTTTGTGTAAGCTTCCATCACAAATTCTTGGGAAGCTGTAGCTCCATAGGAAAAAGACTAAAAAAGCGACTTGAATTAATTTTCCCCATACAACACATGTTGCATAGTTGTTTGATCTTAGTTGCACTGATATTAAGACTGTATTGTTACTTACCAACAGTATAGAACATAGATAATCGTATCCATTGTCTCCAATGAACTGGAAAATTACCCCTTACAACGACAATTTGCGGTAGGCGTTGTTATTAGTTATTATGAGATTTTTTTAAATACTGTTCGCAATAAATTGTATATATTAAAGCAAGGTTCTTGTGTATAATAAATCACGGTGACGTAAGAAGATAATATTTTAGGTTACAACTTACGTGGAATGAAATCGGGGACTTAAATCATATTGTCATTTTATGTGATTGTGTGTGACCTACTTATCCGTGACACCTCACTTCACCTAGCATCTTATGTCCAACCGAAACAATGCCCTCCTATAGCGTAAATCATGGTGTCTATAAACGATGACACTCATAATTCGGCATGGTTGAGTGGTTTTAACCCCGCGAAGATATCGCCGGTACAACCAACATGCCGTAACGGTTGGTGCCTCCACACACAGTTTATCTGATGATCATAAACGGTGGTTTCGACGCGGCTCATACAGGGCTCGTATTTTGCTATACACAACTAATGTTTGTGTGAGAAACATGAAATAGATAGTATTTGCGACTAAAGTTATTGCGCAATTGACGATAGTGTATTAGTATGTGAGACGCAAATTACTCATGTCATGTCACCAAATTGTACCGTACCAACCGGCTTTTTATTTGGTAGAGTGAGAGTTTGGCGATGATCGGTTATGTAGAGCGTTATCTCTCTGATATCGGATCGACAGTTTGAAGGGTTTATACGCCCTAAAGACCTTTGACAGAGACAGTATGGCTACGCGAGTTAACAAATTGTACCATACCCGGCTTTTCATTTGGTAGAGTGAGAGTCTGGCGAAGCTTGGTTATGTAGAGCGTTTTCTCTATCGGACATAGGATCGACAGTTTGATACGTTTATATGATTATTGTCAATATAATTTGAGATTGAACGCTTTTTAAAATAGAAATGCCTGGAGACAATGACGTTCTACTGGTATATCCATTTCGAAGCGAACACAAAAGCGACATCATTTGTTACACGTAACATGTCGAAAAACAAAGTCACTCCCTTACATTTCGGTCTTTTCCACTGACGGCATAGAAAATAGAATGTGATTTTGTCTCAGTCCCGAGGTACTGTAAGTATCTTGGGCTTGACTCGTCAGGAACAAGAGCGAAACAACGGCTTGCTACGGTTTTGTAGAGCGTTCTCTCAGTCTGTAGCAATATGTTTACAAATTGATATCTTTTAAGAGTAGTTAAAACCGAAGCTGTAATTTTATTTTTTTACAAAAACGACAGTTTGACTACTCTATAAAGGTATTATGCGTTCAATCTCATGTTACAGAGAACGCTCTACATACCTTTTGCGCGATGACTACTTGCCAAATCAAAGTTTGTCATAGGGTATTTGTAGCAATAAGCTTATATTAAAATAGGGTAAGTAGATATGATATCACAAAACTATCCCGATGTCAAAAGTGTACCGCGATGTTTAACAGAAGTCATACATCTTTTTCTTTCGCACTCACTGATTAGTGCATGTACTATTGCAATCGTGTTTGCGTTAAGGTAGGCGACATGTTAATAAAAAACCCCCCCCCTAGCGAAACAGTCTGCGAGGAGGTCGCGCAGCACCAAGGCGTGGAGGTCACGCCCCCCACCGCGGCGGTGTCGGAGAAATTCGACACTGCCAGCGAGAGAAGCGGCAAGAGCGGCCCGTCGGGATCTGCTGTGAAGCAGACCCGTCGGTCTGATCGAGCGGAGAGGAAGCGCCGATGGCGCAAGCCCTCCAAGGGGACCGACTCGGATTGGGAGAATATCCTGACCGGGTCGGTCTCGTCCTCCTCGAGCGACGGCGAGGCGACAATGCCGGCACGTAAAGTGTCGGCAGGACGCCAGAGGAGTCGTGGAGGAGCGTTAGGGGCTGGGCTAGTCACCCGAGCCCCTAAAGGTGCGGGGAAACCGTCGCTGCCGAGGCCTCCCACCCCGGCGGCGCCGGTACCGAGTGGGCCTGAGAAGACCCGAGCTCTGGTGGAGAGGCTTCGGGTGCGGATTGCCAAATCCGGCAAATACCGAGGCAAGCCAAGCCCTGAGCAAGAGGAGTTGTTGTCCGCAGTGGTCAGCATCGCCAAGGAAAATGAGGACCTCGCGGTGCAGCTGGATGAATCCCGTCGCGAGACGGCTCGGCTGGCTGCAGCTCTCGAGGAGCTCAGAAAGGAGGTGGCGAGCTCTGCCGAACGAGCTGCGCAACCGGAGCGACCAGCGCAGTCGGCGCAACCGGTGCAGCCGGCGCGAGTGACGCGTTCGTTACGGGCCAAGCAGCTGGCGCAACCGGAGCAGCCGGCGCAGTCGGCGCAACCGGTGCAGCCGGCGCGAGTGACGCGTTCGTCCCGGGCCAAGCAGCTGGCGCAACCGGAGCAGCCGGAGCTTCCAGCGCAGCAGACGGAGAAGCCACGGCCTGCGACTCCACCGCAGGAACCGTGGCTGGCGTATATGGTGGCGCTCGAGGAGCGTATGTTGAGCCGGATGGAGGCCATAGTGGACTCCATCCGCCGACCGCCTCTGGCACCACCGGCCAACTACGCGGCTGCAGCTCCGGTCCCGTCGGTACCAGCTCGCCCCCCTGCTCAGGGCCAGGAAAAGGGCAAAGGGAAGGGCAAGGGCAAGGGCAAGGGGAAGACGTCCCCAGCCCAGGCCCCAGCCCCAGCGCCAGCCTCAAAAGCTGCTTCGGCTTCCCCCTCGCAGCCCCCAAGGGAAGGGGGATGGGAGGTGGCTGGAGTAGCTAAAAAGAGGCGGAATGCCGCCAAGAAGGCAGCCAAGAAGGCCAGGAGTGCCGTGGCCGCCGCCGCGAAAGGAGCGCCGGGGAAGCTCCGTGCCCCTCGATCCGCAGCAGTCGTCGTCACCCTGACGGCGGAAGCTGCGGAGAGAGGCATGGGGTATGCCGAGGTGTTGGCCCGAGTTAAGGCCAACGTTGACCTGAAGGCGCTCGAGATCCCGGGTGTCCGGTGCAAGAGCACACGGACGGGAGCCCGGCTTCTTGAGGTTCCCGGCGCCACCAGTGGCCCCAAGGCTGATGCCCTAGCGGCTAGGCTGAGGGAGTCGCTGGATGCAGCCGACGTCCGAGTGTCCAGGCCCATCAAATGCGCAGAAGTGCGCATCACGGGCCTGGAAGACTCCACCACGACAGAAGAGCTCAGGCTCGCCGTGGCGGAGGCCGGGGACTGCTCCCCGGACACGGTTAAGGTCGGAGCGATACGCTTTGGCCGCGGTGGACAGGGGGCAGCAGTTGTCGGCTGCCCTATCGCGGCGGCCCAAAAGGTTGCCGATGGCAAGAGCCTCTTGGTGGGAGGCTTCATGAGGGTGCAGGCACGGCTCCTGCAGGCCCGACCGGCCAGGTGCTTCAGGTGCCTGGCGGTTGGCCATGTGGGGGTGCAGTGCACGGCGGAGGTGACGATCGGTGACCGTTGCTTCCGCTGTAGCCAACCCGGCCATAAAGCCGGCGAGTGCGGGGCTCCGCTGCACTGTTACAGGTGTGCAGCGGGGGGCAAGCCGGCTGGCCACAGGGTTGGCAGCAAGGCCTGCATCGGAGGGGAGCCGAAGCCGGGAAGCCGGCCTTTCGCCTCTAATTCGCGGCAGGATGCGGAGATGGGGGTTCCATAATGGATCCTCAACTCCGCATCCTGCAGGTGAATGTGGGCCACGGTGCCTATGCTCAGGACCTTCTGCTCCAGAGCATGGCACAGTGGTCCATAAACGTCGCTGCTGTCGCCGACCCGTACACGCATCGGTTTCTCGGGCCCGCTTGGGAGACCGACGTGGACGGGCAGGCGGCACTGGTCCGCAACGCCGCTGCCGGCACCCCTTCCCTTGTTGTTCTGGCAAGGGGACCCGGATGTGTTGCGGCGTTGGTGGGCGAAATAGCGGTCGTGGCCGCATACTACATGCCTAGCCGAGGCGAGGGTATAGACGCGTACGATCGATGGCTCGTACAGCTGTCCGTCGTCGTCAGAGCCTGCCAACCCCATCCGGTTCTGGTGCTCGGGGACTTCAACGCCTGGTCACGGGCCTGGGGTTCCCGGTACACGAACCCAAGGGGCACGGCATTGGAGAACTGGGCTGACAGATCCGGTCTAGTTCTCCTCAATCGGGGAGCCGAGGACACGTTCGTGACCTCGAGGGGCAGTTCCATCGTGGACCTTTCGTTCGCGAGCCCCTTGTTGTTCGACCGTGTCCAGGACTGGCGCGTCGTCGTGGAGGAGGAGACAAAGTCGGATCACCGATACATTCGGTTTGATGTCTCCCCTCCTGCAAACGCTGCGCCGGTCACACCGGCTCCTCAGGCGCCACGCTGGGCGCTTAAGCGACTAGATCGGGAGCTCCTCCTGGAAGCCGCCATCGTACAGGCCTGGGCCCCTGCGCCGGACAGGCCTGTCGACGTAAACGATGAAGCGGAGTGGTTCCGGGAGGTCATGACCCGTGTCTGCGACGCGGCGATGCCTAGGGCTCCGCCCTATAATCCGAGGCGTCAGGTCTACTGGTGGTCGATGGAGATCGCGAGGCTGCGTCAAGCCTGCGTGATCACGCACCGCCGGTGGGCCCGATTCCGTAGGAGGCGTCGCCGCCCCGCAGATGCGGAGGCCCGACAGGCGGAGTTATACGCGGAATACAGGGAGGCCCGAAAGGCCCTCCGAGTGGAGATAAGGCGGGCCAAAGCCGAGGCCCGCCGTGAGCTGTTGGAGACGCTGGAGCGGGACCCGTGGGGGCGGCCCTATCGCATGGTGCGGAGTAAGCTGCGCCCTTGGGCCCCGCCACTGACCCAGTGTCTCCAGCCAGATCTCCTCGGAGGAGTGGTTAGCTCCCTGTTCCCAGCGAGGGCGGTGGAACAAGTTCCGCCGCAAATGACTCCGCCTCGGTCGCCTGTGGCGCCCAGCGTGGATGACGACGACGTACCCGAGGTTGCTTGGGTAGAACTAGAGCTGGCGGTGCGAAGGCTCAAAGCCAAGAACACCGCCCCGGGACCAGACGGCATTCCAGGCCGAGCGTGGGTCCTAGCTCTAGACGACGATGCTCTCGGGCCCCGACTGAGAGGGCTTTTCAGCGCATGTTTGGAGCGGGGCCAGTTTCCGAGACTGTGGAAGACGGGGAAGCTGGTCCTCATCCGAAAGGAGGGGCGCCCGGCGGACTCGCCGTCCGCCTACCGGCCCATAGTGTTGCTCGACGAGGTGTGCAAGCTCTTTGAAAGAGTGATTGCGAAGCGCCTCGTCGAGCACCTCTCCAGAGTGGGGTCGGACCTGTCGGATGGCCAGTACGGCTTCCGGCAGAGGCGCTCAACCGTGGATGCCATCATGCGCGTGAAGGCTCTGGCGAAGGATGCAGTTGCCCGGGGTGAGGTGATGCTGGCGGTGTCCCTGGACATCGCCAACGCGTTCAACACCTTGCCCTGGAGTTGCGTTAGGGAGGCGCTCGTTTATCACGAAGTGCCTCTCTACCTTCGCCGCATAGTCGGGGCGTATTTGTCGGAGAGAGCCGTCATCTACCCGAGCATGACCGGTCTCGGCAGGCGTGAGATGTCGTGCGGTGTTCCGCAGGGATCGGTCTTGGGGCCGCTCCTGTGGAATATCGGCTACGACTGGGTGCTTCGCGGTGAGCTCGTGGACGGGGCAGCCGTCACGTGTTACGCGGACGACACGCTAGTGACGGCGTGCGGGGCGTCTCACAGCGAAGCGACCCTGAAGGCCACGACCGCGGTTGCCCAAGTCGTGGGTCGGATCCGGCAGCTGGGTCTCGAGGTGGCTCTGCATAAAACCGAGGCCCTGTTCTTCCATGGGCCTCGGAGCGTGCCACCGGCGGGATCCAGCATCGATGTGGGAGGCATATCCATCGGCATTGAGCCCCAGATGAAATATTTGGGGCTCGTGCTCGACGGCCGATGGGACTTCGGGGTGCATCTCCGAAGGCTGGCCCCCAAATTGAAGGGCACGGCGAAAGGAGGCGCAGGAGCGGGGACTGGACCCGGAGCCTCGAGTAATCGAGGCCGTCCACGCCCAGCTCCGCCGGGATACCGTGGTGGAGTGGAAGGACCGACTTGGGCAACCAAGCGCGGGGCACGCCGTTATAGCGGCGGTAAGACCCGTCATGGAGGACTGGCTGGAGAGGCCTTACGGGGGCCTCTCGTACCGGCTGACGCAGGTGATCTCTGGTAAGGGGTGCTTCGGGGATCACTTGTGTCTGATTCGGAAGGAGCCAACGCCCGAGTGCCATCACTGCGATGCGGGCGAGGACTCAGGGCTGCACACGCTGGCCGAGTGTCCGGCGTGGGAGGTGCCGAGACAGGCCCTCCTGGCAGCCCTCGGGGTGGGAGTCCTCACACTGCCGGTGCTGATCGCAGCGATGGTGCAGAGTGCGGACGCGTGGTCGGCCGCCGCCTCCTTCTGCGAGCAAGTGATGCTCGAGAAGGAGGCGGCGGAAAGGGTTCGGGAGAGGCTGCACAGAGCTCTCCCGAACGGCGGTGGGCGCGGACGCCCAAGGCGTCGGAGGTCTAACGACCTCCGTCCTCCATGAGCGCTGGCCTGGGGGTGACGGGGGGAGCCACCTGTCACCCTAGCAGAAGCAGGCCGAGGCGGCGGCGCGCGACAGCGCGCCCCCCCCTATTCCGGGGGTATGACGGGAACCACGCGGTTCCCAAACCCGAGGGGGCCATCTTGAATCCGGAGATGGCCCGGGTCAAGCCGGGGTGCGAGGGAAATGCTCTTTGGGCCACCTTACACCCTGGCGTCAGAAGACCCTAGACGGCGTGCGGTTTTAGTCGGTAAGAGTCCGACATAACCTGCCCCGCTGGCCGCGGGGTGGGTATCCATGAGGATTTCCGCACGAAAAAAAAAAAAAAAAAAAAAAGGTAGGCGACATGTTTCATGACAGTTGATTCCCATTACCTTTTTTTATCGTGCGGAAATCCCCACGAATAGCATCTCTGTTGACCAGCCGATTATGTCAGGCTCGAACCGACTACCACCTCACGCCTATTATCTTTACATACCGAGATGTTTGCCACTTTGAATCCTTTCAATTAGAGCATAGTGTTCAAAATAGAAAGTTGCTTGCAGATCTGCATTTCGAATGTTGTAGTTGTACTACTAACATACCTGTTGACAAGAAAAATATTGGTTAATGGATTTTGTTTCAACAAATGGAACCTATTAGTATGGTACAGATTCATATAAGTAGTTATTTGTCTTTATTTGTTTACCACTACCTCCCAAAATACGGCATTTTTTTATGTTCAGTCTGTCAATTGACTTAACCCCGCTGGATGGCAAGAAGCCTAGTTTGGGAATCAGTACTCATTACGTTGAGAAATTTATTCATCTAATCATCTTCAAAAGAATGATTGTAGTTACATAACTGTTATCACAATATCACTATAGTTATCACTTTGCGACAATTTTTTTTTTATATTTGTGAAGTTCGAATCCATAATTTATTCCTCATCTTATGTCAAGTACACTATAATGAAAGGTGAACACAATAGAACAAGTTGTTGACGTCATGCAAGTAAACTGCAAGAGTACTTCATATCCGCCCTTAGATACCTTTTACCGAGAAAAATAAATTACCATAATCTGAATTTTCAAAATTTGCCATTTATTACATACCTACCTACTACGTTACAACTATTTTGATTCAAATAAAAACATATTATATTAACGTAAATACATATTATATCTACCTAACGCTAATACCATTCACAATTTCGAAAGATTTCACTAAACGATCGCTATATAATTTCGCCTATAATCAAGATCCGTGAGAAACCTACAAAAATAAAACTCGAATGTCGACATTTAATTTCATAGATAACAGAATCAAATAATTTAACTATCGAGAAATATTTTTGAATTCATTGGTATTATACCTAACTGTTGTTTTAGGCCGGAATCCGACAGGTTCCTTATCCGGCATTGTACTAAATTTATAGATGCGTTGAGACGAGATCAATGATGTTACGAGAAGACCAGGGTCTCTGTTAAAGCAAGCCACTGTCATGCCACTAGGCTTTATTGTAGACTTTACCCACATATAGTTAAAGTCAAAAATTAAATGAAAAAGTTCGTTACACTTTTCATTTACTTTACGAAAACCATTTAATTTCAGACTTTAACAAAATACAAAACACAATAAAGTTTGAAATTAAATGGCATTTCTTAGTGTCGGTGGAATGACAGTGGCTTGCTTTACCAAAGGCCCAGTCCGACAGTCGCCGTCGAGGTGTCCGTATTATAATAAATGTTACAGAATTCGATCAAATACGTGTCAACACCTGTATATTATGTTACTAGGTGGTATCACAAGTAGTAAACAGAAAGTCCGAAGTAGATTGACCAACGCCGAAGCAGGCTTAAATTCTTGCAGTTGCATTCTGAGGTCAATAATCGCATTCTTTTGAACGGTTCACACGTTTATGCTAGACGTGCTACTTTTAAATAAATATAAACGATTGTATCGCTTATCGACTGATGAGCTATTGTAAGACATTGAGGACATACCTACAATAAAAAGAGACTCTCAGATGAATTCAGCAATATTGAGCATTCTTTGAGATACGAGTACTTAATTAATTACTATGAATTATTGGGAAAGTTTATTTTAAAAGAAAAGTTGTCGATTTTAGTGACAGTTGTATTTCTTTTTGCTCAATTGCTCTGACCTATCGCAATTTCGAAATATTCTGGTGTCTTATCTTATCACTTGAAATTTAATTTAATACAAATCGATAATATCGAACATATTTTGGTATTTTTATATTTCTATATTTTATATCGGGGCCCGATCCCACGGCCCACGGCAGTCGCTCCAATAAAAGCCGTATACCAAATACGGCACATAACATAAAGAATCGTTCACTTAACATAACCTGTGCCCGTAGCCAAGTGGCAAAATTATTCTATTCGATCGAATCGTATCGTTTCGAATAGTTTAGGTCGACCAATCACACTCCAGCTCGTGATTTCGCCGCGGCGCGCGCATCGTACGCCGGCGACGAGCTTGGATGTGATTGGTTGACCTAATCTATTCGAAACGATAGCGATTTACGCTATGACACTTGTCTACGGGGGCTGAGAATGTATATTTCGAAAGTACAGACACAACTTACAATTTTATAATATAGATAAATAACGCGTTGAAGTCCATCGTCAATTAAATGGCGAACCCATACAATTCGATCAAAGTTAAATTAGGTACCTACGATCTTTCGTTCATCGAGACATTAATTTATTGGCAGATGCGTTCAGGCTTCTACTAACCGCCATTGTTCCAACTTGTTATCTGTACTTAATGCCATAATGCAGTCTAAAGTTAACGTTTTATGCCAATGTTGGTCATGGTACGCAGTGAGGCCGTTTTTTCTTCTAATCATAAACCTTGTTAGACACGCGAATGACGTTTTTCTATTCTTGTTAGTTAATATTTTTCAGAAGGTCACAAATAAATAGTTTTTTTACTAACTACTCATTTTGTAATTGATGTGGTCCCAATTTAAGCTTCTGAATTTTCAATTTAGGATTGTTTTGCTTTAGCATATTCGTCGGTATTGCGAAAGCGTTCAGTTAGCATAACGACTGATATTATATGGGTCGTACAGGATGGCATTATGTGGTATTGATACCCGCCAGTAGGAGATGTCACGCTTAGCTGACCAGGCGTCACGGGCTGCCGAACTCCCCCTTCCACCCGCCTTCGGGAATCTTCGGCGGGGTTCGGCACTCTTCGAGTCCCAGATCCCAATTCCTTAGGTGCGTGCACGCTTGGTGACTCAACTAATTATTGAGATCTATGGGTGTAATGATATCACGGGATCTTTATTGTTTTATTTTGTTGTAATTGCTTCGTACTTGGTGTGTGATTAGTCATGTAATTATGGGTCCAAACAAAAGGTTAGCCCCAGAACTTGTTCTACGGCTTTTATTTTGATTCTTCCCCATAGAAAAATAAATTGACTAATGCTTGACTCTGTCCAAGAATACTACGAGTATATAAGTACCTACATTGTTTTAAACATTAGAGCCCTAATCCCACTGATCATCAAGTAGTGCGATGTCGTGAATGGTATGTGGCGGGCCAGATTTTTGTTTACATTGACTTTTAAAAGGTTTAAACGTGTCATGCTTGCGTGACTTAAGATTCCAAGTGGCTCTTTGAATTTCATTAAACGTTTACATTTATCTATATGTTATAGGTACTAGCTTTGTTATCCGTGGCTCCGCCCGTGGGAACTAATGAATGATCCTGTGCCGTCTAGATACAGGGGACTCCCGGGATAAAAAGGTCGCCTTTGTGTTATTATAGTTATCTAGATATCTGTGCTAATCCAGCGATTCCACATTTATAGTAACAATAGCTGTTGACCGCGGCTCCGCCCGCGTGGATTTCGAATTCCTTAATTTTTTGAAAACAAATTATAGCCTATGTTCCTCCCAGATATTGTAGCTTTCTATAGGTGAAAGAATTATTGAAATCAGTCCAGTAGTTTCGGAGCCTATTCGAGACAAACAAACAATCAAACCTTTCCTCTTTATAATATTAGTATAGATTGAATCACATAATATTATGTATGAGGACTCAGAGTCTTGATCTTGTAGTCTGAGGTATGAGGTATAAAAAAGAGGTGAAAAATAATTAAAGTTGGTATAAGCAAAGACCAAGTTATCATGGTCTTTGGTTTAGTAGAAATACTGCCACTATTTAATGATATCAAACAATTGGCTGTTTTGGTTCGGGTAGCCGTAAAATAATTTGTTAGACAAGGTAATTAAATGCACTGGAATAAATATTAGCACTTTACGTCAGCTTCACATTATTATTTACTAGGTATGGAATATGTTTAGTCACAGAGTTACATACATACATACCTACATATACTCACGCCTTTTGCCTTTGAGGTAGATAGAGACAATAAAGAGCCCGACATGCTTGTCCTTACATACGTCACGACCTTTCTAAACTGTCATTACACCTTTCATGCAAACCCACTGGTTTTGAGTAGTTAGTTATTTTGAGAAAAATATATGCATAGGTAAGGTATGTAAGGTAATTTGGGTAGGCGAGCCAGAGTCGACTTCGTAGAACACACACTGACCAAATTAATAAGCTATTGAAAAGAAGGCAGGTCAAAAGCAACTTGAAACCGGCGGGCTTGCATTTAAAGGAAGTGCGTGAAGTATGCAAGGGCAAAAGCAGATGACGGGCTGCTGTCTTTGCCTACCCCGGAGGGAAAAAGGCGTAAGCATAATATATAATTAATACGTTATTAACCATCATATCGACGGTTAAAAGGCTAAAGGACGTAAGTGACAATGCCATGTCTTAACAAAATTTCTTTTTTCACTAGGTAAACTCTTCGAGTTTAAATTCGAGTGTGTGAAATGTGAATATTCGATCTCGATATCTGAAATATTATAAAAAGCCATCCCGTTTCATCTGCGGTGACAACGCCACGGCTAATTAGATTATCCTACGCGCCGTGGAAACTATGTCATAGCATCATTAGCCCCATGTTAATGAGAGAAACATATTTGATATTCGCTGTAAAATCCATCCAACGTACTCATTCAGAAACAAACAAAGCTCTTACATTTTGTTTATTGGGTTAGTACTTCCCAATCCTATTGAATTTAAGAGCAAAATTTTATCATAATACTGACGCTAGTGTTTTGTTAGGTACCTATGGCTATCTAAAACAATTGTCGGACGTAGACAAAACAGGCTGTACAATATTATTAAATGCAAAACCTATTGATATCATTCGCTTAGTTTTATAAACGCACGCACTATCGCATTGTACGATTCTGATTTTCATTAAGTAGAAGAATACTGATATGCATAATATATACGCACGCATTTTTCCCTCCGGGGTAGGCAGAGACAACAGCCCGCCATCGGCTTCTGTCCTTACATCTCGAGCTTCCTTTAATGTCTCGCCGGTTTCGAATACTTTTGACTTGTCCTTTTTCTCTAGAACGAATTTTAAATTTTTGAATCCCAAACAAGCAGTTTAGTTAACATTGGTTGGTTGAAACTTCGAACATCGCTATCGAACAGAACACTACATCTGCGCTTAACCTTTTTAATTATAAAGTCGGCCAGGCATTATGACCTGTCTGACGATACTAGTTACTAGTGTCAAGTGTCGGGTTGCCAACCCTAAGTTTGGAGCGGAACGAGGTGGGTTCTTCCACATGACCATCATAAGGTTCCAAATTCAAACAAGATATTAAAACACTTTACACTTTCATCATGTTATCTCGTGAAATCATAGTCTAGACAGCATTTAGATTATAATAATCTAAATTTTAAATTAGTAAAGGTTAATTTAAGTCTTAATTTTTTGCACGGAACCCTATTAATTTTTCTGAAAGTAAAGTAGTATATGTTGCGCCTGATAATATTACGCATCTGCCCGCGAAAGTCCCGTCAAAATCGGCCCAACCGTTCCAGAGATTACCTCTACTCATATACTTATATAGTAGCAAACACTGCACAAACTATTCTTGTCAGCCCATTTCCACGGTAATGACATTTAGATATCATTATCGTGCCATTATTATCGTAAGTGGCGACTGTAGGGCGAACAAGAATTACAATCGAATAGTGAGGCCACAGGCGGGCAAACGTCCATAATATGCCACAGTGACTCCCCATCTGGTGGGCCGTGTGCTTGTTTGCCACCTAAGTGGTATAAAAAAAGCAGTTGAAAAACGTTTTGTGTAAGGTATGAAACAATAATTTCGAATCGCGTTGCAATTACGTTGTCCAACATTAGGCAGCGTGAGGACATCATAATTTTCACATAATAACAATATTATACTAGTGGGAAATAAAAAAAAACAATAGAAAACAAAACTAAATTAGCAACATTTTCAGGTAACACGGCATTCAAGTGTTTTTGTAAATTGGACTTTTTGCTCTACGCATTTATTTCTTGGGAAATATTTGGTTCGAGTGTAAGCTGTTATTGAACTCGTCTTAAGCCTCAACGGTACATCGAGGATACTTGATGTTTACATCTTATACATGGTGCTACAGTTTGTCTTCATATAGCTATACTACCTACAAGATACCTTACCGGCGGCGGTAAGACGGGGACACCATGGTTCCCAAACCCAGAAGGGCCATATCGAAGCTGCAGATGGCCCGGTTCAGCTGGGGTGCGAGGAAAATGCCTTTTGGGTCACTTTCAGCTCGGTTTGAGTTCGAGATAACTGCCTCCACTGGCTCAGCGAAAAGAAAGGTAACAAATACATATCTATAGTTGCCTTATCACACCTCAGACTCTATTAATTTCTCTGTCAAAATCTATTATTAGTAGTATTGTATTATTGAGTTTAACATTGAGTACAGTCTGCGTCAAAAGTAGTTGATGAAAATCTAAATCAAAACAGTTTTATTGATTTAACTCATTTAACTTAAAAAAAATTTTTGAATAGAGCCTAAAGAGTAGTCATTTTCTATAAGAAATATAAATTACTTTGCTCATTTTTTAAAAAAAAACAGTTTTATTGACTTAACAAAAAATTTTGAATAGAGCCTATAGAGTAGTCATTTTCTATAAGAAATATAAATTACTTTGCTCATTTTTTTTTAAATCTGAAAAGAATCATCTATTTTTTAAGCTGACCGTAAACGTGTTAAGTAGTGACATCTCTGCCTAACTCCTCAGGAATACAAGGTGTGAGTAAATTAAAGTAACATTATGAAGAGTATCGCTGCGATGTTATGTTAAGAATTTAATTGAAATGGCCGTGGCGCCATTATTTAGTTAAACACGGCGCGGTTTTATTGTAAACTAGCCCGCGGTTTCGTCCGCCTGGATTTAGTTTTTTCAGGTCTAATTCTATTTTCAAAATAAAAGTAGCCTATGTTACCCTCCATAATATTATCTATCTATCAGTCAAAATCTCGTCTGATGAGGCCGTCAAGTTGAGGGCCACCATTATGTAACTGTCGGTGTATTTAGTGGGGACCCCCTTCCTGAGAATTTAACTTTAACATACCATCAGGCGAGGTGAAGTCATTTTGACGTGATCACGTGACCGACATGAGAAAAGTCTCGTCAAAATCGGCCCAGTCGTTACAGAGACTACCCAATTGAAACATCTAGTGAAATTGTGTGAAAACCGTAATGAAAGCGAGAAAAAATATCCAGGAATCACATTGCAACCCAAAATTCACTCACACTAGGTTAACCGCCGCCATTTTTGTGACACAGACTTATCTTATCTTTAACGCTTTCCATCGTGGGTTTTATAGATTCAAGATCTCATAATAATAAATATTCATTGCATTTTTTTTAATACTGTTCTATTATGTCAGCTGCGAGCGAGTTCAAACCTGTCATTGTGTTTTTGACATTGGCAGTATGAATGTGAACAATGACCGTCTTTATATAATAAGTTCATGTATTTGTAACACATATAATTATAATGTTAAGCTTTTTACACTCCTTCAACTTTAATTGTGCCAAATCTCACAACTCAACACACAAGAGATCCGTAGCCATTCGAAATACGAATCACGTAGGTACATGACGTTTCTACTATTTTAACGTCCTAAGGATTTTTCTTTGTTCTGTGATTTTAACCAATGGCAAAAACGGTATGTACTAAAATTGTCCATGTTCCATGTCCAAGTTCCATGGGTGAGGCAAGGATTAATTTCCAATTTGGAACGCGACAGAACAGAATTTGCAGGCAGATTCCCGCTATTTTCATGTTACAAAATCCAAAGGTTTAATGATTTATTATGACCATACAATTCACCAACAATGGAGGGATCTGGCGCTCGATTTTTGAAAGGGACATTTTGAGAAAAGCATATTAAATTTCGCGAAAAAGACATTTTGAGAAAAGGACATTTCGAGAAAAGGGCATTTTGGGAAAAGGACATTTCGAGAAAAGGACATTATGCGATGAGACGTTACTAGTCAGTCACTATGCAAACGTCATTCGATTCAGTCTAGTAGTTATGTAGCGAAAAAAGAATACAGCATGTCTTGTGTAGTGTAATTGTGTAAAAACCGTAGTGACAGCAAGTATCATATTCAAAGTATCTGCTGGAATCTGTACTAATGGTCACAGAGAGATTTTAGAGGAGGTAGGACACGATGGTATCTCCCGTCTAAAATGAGCTGTCCGACTGGGTAGTGCCTCCGCCCTACAGAACACCGCGGCCATGATAACCATTGTGTTGTGTTCCCGACGGTAAGTAGGGTAGCCAGAGCTCCACTGTATCCCTCCTCTCCCCACCCCTTCCTAGCCCTCCCCCTTCCTTTCAGAGTAGGCAGCGCGCGTGTGTCACTGTTAGTGTTGCACACGTCCATAGGCCACGGTGACCGCTTCCCATCAGGTGGACCGTGTGCTTGTCTGCCTACATACGTAGTATAAAAAATAAAGATGGAAGATCCATGCTTTCCTCAGTACGCGTTTATCCGGGGAATTACACCTTTCCACTAATAACAAATTAGTAAGTATCATTACATTATTATAATATGGCCGTCGAGTTTTATATTGCAACATCTGTGGTCACGAGTCGGATTACAGAACATTACAAATATTTGTATACATTAAACATCTACTTAGCGTTTCTACCTAATATTATAAAATTGTAAAGTAGCTGTGTCTGTACATTGAAGATTATAAAAAAAATACTTGTGTTAAGCTTTGATTATATAAGTGTGTTAAGTTATAATTTACTAGCGACCCGGGACCCGGCTTCGCCCGGGTGTAAATTTCAGTTTTCCAATAAAATATATAGCCTAAGACACTCACGAATGACGTGGCATTCTATTGGTGAAAGAATTTTTCGGTTCAGTAGATCCTGAGATTACCCCTTACAATTTAACAAATATACAAACACACAAACTTTACCTCTTTATAATATTCGTTTAGATAATTATGCTTATTTGTGCGCCATGGACGCAAACACTTATAAACTGTTTTGGTCAGATTTAAAATCTGATCAAGACTGTTCGATCACAATCGGTTAAGTAGAGAGTAGTTAAGTAGTCGCCTTGTTGGGTAGGGTGTCAAATTATTTATTGGAACACACAGTTAGGTGTATTAGGTACTTGTATAATATCTTGTTGGCTGTTTCTGCCCTTGCAGCATCTCATTGTAAGCCACAATTAATAATAGTTGAACTGATGTTATCGTCTATGGGAAAACTGCGCAAGAGTCGTTAATAGCGACGCAGTTTAACCAAGTAAATAGATGTTGGTTTTGGTTTAATTCAAATTCAAATTCAAATTCTTTATTCAAATTCAAATTCTTTATTTTTCAAAATAGTGTAACGTAATTACATCTTTTTGACGTCAAAAACTACTTAATACTAAGTTTACCACCGCTTCCTAGGCGCTAGTGGAGAAGAAACGGCGCAACAAACTCCACTGCTGCATTTTAAGACGTCAGGTTATACATAGATATCTTAAGACTAAATATGGACGAATGTACATTTTGTCTCGTGTCAATATAAATAAAGGTATATAAAAAAAAAATAATAATAATATATAATAAATTTTAACCGAAGTTAAACAATAAAATAATTGAAAATGTCAAAAATATACTAATGTCAAAAAAATAGTAAAAAAGGTCGCGTGCCTACCACAATATCAATATATTGTAGTAGGCAAATGCCACAACTACAGCATTATGTAGTTGTAGCACTTTAGCATTCTAGGAGGGGCCTGCACCATGCTCAAGCCAGACATTTTTGTCTTCAAGGTAATCAGTAGTCCTATAGTATGCTTTTTTGCATAAGGTGGCCTTAACAAATGTTTTAAATTTATTGTCAGGCATACCAAGGATAATAGAAGCTGAGTCTGTGTGAACATACCGAACATCAGAACACACGTGAGTCAGTGCTGTAGTTACATTGTTTGTATATTATAATAAGTGTTTCAAAATTCATAATGCGTTATGTTATATTATCTAACAAAGCTTTTTTTATCGTAGTTTAACTAATGATAAATCTCCACAATTTATACCTATTTTTATAACGTACAAAAATACCAAACAGGGCTTGCCTTTGAACGCATGCGCATCTATTTAAATTGCAACAAAATTATCCCATAGATAAATATTATAACGGAATAATTTTGTTCAACCAACCCCTAACAACCAATAACACCTGCGACTATGACACGAGGGAGTAGTGCGAAAAATCATAAAACGAAGTAGGTACCTATATTGTACCTTCGATTTCAACTCACCTAAAGTTTTTAATTATTTTCCTCTAAGTAGACACATAATATAATGTATCTTAAAAACAAAAAATATAATGCCACTATACGTACGGATTACTAATAAATAAAACTTCCTTGTTTCATAACTTATCTAAAAAAGTCGATGTTTTTTTTTGCAGTATTATACAATTAATAATTTTGTGTTGAGCTGACCTAGGTACAGTGAATCTAATGAAGATTTCAATTCGTTTTGGGTTATTATGTCAAATACATAACATCTGGTTCAGAGTGAGCCCCACGGTTCCGAATACTTACTTATTCGTTTCCTCACTTCCGTCCTTGATGACAATGTGCTCGTAGTTCTCAGTTGCTCGGCCGCTCTTGCGATATTCTCTAATATTGTTTTAAAAATAACTTTAATTTTTTTTAATACCACTTAGGTGGCAGACAAGCACACGGCCCACCTGATGGGAAGCGGTCACCGTGGTCTAGGGACGCGTGCAGCACCAGGGGCATCACACTCGCGCTGCCGACCCCGCAAAAACCTTCTAATGCCCTTCTTGAAGAGCCCCATATTGTAGTCGCAAGGGAAAACCACGGCAGGGAGATCATTCTACATCCTAAGCGTGCGCGAAATAAAATTTCAAATGTGGAACCGCTGTATAACTTCGTGCCGGCAGCGGTGGATACCCTGAGGGGTTGGATGTAAAAATTCTCGTAAACGAGATTGAACAAAGGCTTAAAGAGACGACTGGTGACTCTCGTACCTGGTGCAGAGGATAGTCATCGCAATCCAGCGTGGAAACGCGACGAGTGTGATGGACACTTTTGGTTTTTGGATAGGTTTTCCTTGACTAGTAACGATTTTTAAACACTATTTGTATATTTGGAAATATTTAAGAAATCTGGTAAAACTATTAAATACGTAATTTCAATTTCTATATGAAAGAAACTATCAAACTAACCATCCTTTTTTTTCTGAACCTGTTCCAGACAATGACCTGTTTTCAATTAAATGTCCTTGTAAATCTGTATTAACCAAAAGGTGAATAAATCGACCACAGAATTACAAATTAACAGATAATAATTTAATACGTACATTGTTTTGTAGCCAACGCTTTACAAGGCCAATGTTCATAGATATGTATCTACACCTAGGCGACTACGTATAATAATAGTGTATAAAACAATGAGTTATATATGTATAAAATACTTTATTGAGATCAAACATCCAAGGATTATTTTAAGGTTGGATTGCATAAAAGACAATGTTATTAAGTTTAATTATGTTTGCTTAAATTAAGACGACACACAGAGTAATGAAATTACGTGAACATTACGTTCATTGAAACAGTAAAGTTGGGGGCAATCTCAGTAGGGTAGTGTCCCATTTTTATAATAATATAACAACGGCTAAAGAGAAACATTTTTATATTAAATAGTTTTACAGATACCTATTTGATTTTGTAAATTCAATTTCTCGAGTTACCCCAAAACGCTCCGTACAAAATCGTAGCACTTATTGACGTCACTGCACTCTACCGAGTAGAGCAAATGTACGGCGTACAAGAGAATACCGTATTTATCTAAGTCATTTTTGCGTTAACTTACTGAAAAGTTACGTATTTTGACTTAATTTGAATGTTGACCTATTTTGAGATAATAATATTTACAATAAGGTTTTATTTTACAATGCGAGTTTATTTTGGAATAAGACATTAAGCATTAAGACCACCAGGAGCTTGACATTCCATCGAGAGCACTACAGTTATGGATACAATACATACTGTGCTACTGCTAAACCCTCTCGCTGCAAAAATGTGGGGGTTGATGGCGTATTGCAAGTAGTCACCGATGAATACTTATTTGAACAAATGTAAAAGTGATATATTATTTACAAAACGTGTAACAAATAAATAAGGTGAATGACCCTGAAGGTCAAAACTGACATCATCGACATATAAAACCTATGTACTGAATCCACTGAAAAAGAGACTTGGGCACAATAATAATGGTGGAGGCTAACCATGTGTGATTGAATTTTGAATAGCAATGTGTTACCCAAATTTGATTGAGATGTGATTCCTGGATTTTTTTTTCTTTCTGTCACAGCGATTTAATTTTACACCATTTCACTACACATGACATGCTATTTTTTTGTTACGCAGCCTGACAGAATCGAATGAAGTTCGCCGCGTAGTGGCTGACTAGTGAGTGTGTGAGTATGAGCGTGTCGACTTGTATAATCAGCGTCAAAGGTATTCGTAACTTATGGTTCTTAATGAAAATGATGTTTAATAATCTAGTTGGCTCTATTGAACTACCTTTAAACTTTGATAACAATATATTAATAAACCATTTTCATTCATTTCAAGTTTGAAATCTGTGCAATCATCATAAACTGACCTTCTGACTGTACGTATACGAAAGTGTGCCGATATTTTAATGTCAACAGTTGTATTGTTCAACGCGTACCGTCCGTCCATATTTTTTTTAGGTTCATGACTGACATGTTATTTATTATTATTAAATTCGCTATTACTCAGCCGCATTTTGTAACCATGCAATCGAATATTCACAACAATCGCATCAGCTCAAATTTCGCTTATTAAAATATTATTAGTACAACATTCCAATAGCATTATTATGTTCTTAATAATAATTAATAAACCAAAGAGTCAGCGGTATTATCAAATTTACAATGACTTTTATAAGGATTTCCACATGGTTAGTTACAAATCTTATCTTTTTTATACCACTTAGGTGGCAGACAAGCGCATGGCCCACCTGATGGGAAGCGGTCACCGTGGCATGGACGTGTGCAACACCAAGAGGCGTCACACTCGCGCTGCTAACCCTGTAAAAACCTTCTAATGCCCTTCTTGAAGAAACCCATATTGTAGACGCTAGTGAAAACCACAGCAGGGAGGTCATTCCACAGCTTAAGCATGTCTTCTTGTCAAGAAGAACACGTGGAGGGTCTGAGGTTATAGGCCAGGGGGTGACGGGTGGTACCGCCTTTCTAGATCGCATCAAGTGGAATATAAGAAAAATAAGTCTCTGTAATAATCAATCTTAATGTTCATGGAACAATGGACCGCCGATTTTATTTTGTCAACAATTTTTAACAGTGAGCTAGCAGGCATTGTTTGAAGCAAGAAGGCTCGGCACTAGATACTTGCAGGTTGATAAGAATTTTTTTTTTATACTAAGTAGGTGGCAGACAAGTACACGGCCCACCTGATGGGAAGCGGTCACGAAGGGAGGAGGGCTAGGAATGGGTAGGGAGGCTAGGACGGGGTGGGGGGAGGAGGGGTGGAACATTATGAGATCGAACAATAAGATTTCATGAGTGCCCATGCATGTCTACATATAATCACGCCAATCTCGCTGCGAAGTAGGCAGAGACAACAGACTACCTTTTGCTCGCATGCTCTTACTTACTTCACAAGTTTCCTCTACCTTCGTATAATCTCTCATAGGAGACCGCAGAGCCGATTTCAGATACTTAATTTTTCAGGCGATCACTACTTGTCAACATTTTCGGTTAAAACAATTCTAATGCTGGGTACACACCGACCAAACGAAGTCAACGAATGCCTACGAGTGTGATTCATCTAGCATGGCGCACATTGTTAAGTGTGCTGTGTAATGTCGTTCGTTCGTTCGTCGTCTACCGCACAGTTAACATCTATTATCAACGGCTCGAAAAAACTTTTATTATAACTGGTGTCTAAAGTTAGTGTTTGTCACCAGTTTAGTGATCCAATGAACATTAAAATATTATAACATCGAACTAAATAGTGAGTGAACTGGTACATCGTGATTATCTAGTAATATTTGTGAACTTAAAACATTCTTTGTAAAATAAAAAATAAAAGTACCCTACCGACATTGTGTGACTTCTGTGGGTAAAACGCGTAAGTGATACGATTGGCACGGCACTTGCGACCTTATCGTCGTGACTTCGAACCAAACATTGAAAGTATTTACTTCGCGGCCCATCTACTGATGTTATTGTATCTCGTGTATTGCCTGCCTACTTTACGTCTTGCTCGTTTTGAATATAATAAATATGTCGTCGAATGCACTATCGTGGGGTTGTTGTACGTGTGAAGAGATGGGAGAACAGGAGCGTTATATCGCTTGTTCTCGGTGTAATAAGTCGTATCATTTCCTATGCTTATCAATACCGGAAATTTCTACCGATTCCGACGCTTATTGTAAGTGGAAGTGCCCGGCTTGCGTAAAAAAGCTGCCGAAAGCTGCAAAAAAAGACAGTACACCGATACGAAATGTTTCTTCGGCTGCTCGAGGTAATAAAAGACCGGCTTTGAACTCGCCGCCGACACCCACTGTTGTTACTGCGGACGACGTGCGTTCTATTGTGCAGGACGTTATTAAAGTGGAGTTCGCCGCAATGCTTGAGAAATTAAATAATACGATTATTAATAATATCAACAGGGAGCTTGCCCCGGTCAGGGAAGATATTCAAGAACTGAAATTGTCGTTGAATTTTCATACAAAGGAATTCGAAGAACTTCAGTCTGAGCACATCATAACAAAAAATAAAATAAAACTTTTAAATGATGAAAATGAGCAACTAAAGAACACTGTCTTGGATTTAAACTTTAGGTTGAATCATTTAGAGCAGCATTCTAGATCAAACAACCTCGAGCTGCAGTGCTTACCTGAAGACAAAGGGGAAAACTTATACAAGGTTGTTCAACAACTGGGCTCAATCGTCGGCTATGAACTCAAAGACAACGATATTTTTCACGCTACTCGTATAGCTAAACTTAACACAAGCAGTACCCGCCCTCGGTCTGTAGTGATTCAGCTCGCTTCGCCAAGGATTCGTGACCATCTTCTTGCCGCAACTATAAAATATAATAAAAACTATTCCGACAACAAGCTCAACAGCGCTCACTTCGGACTTGTGGGCAAGAAGACCCCAGTTTATGTCGTCGAACACTTATCTCCGGCCAATAAAGCTCTTCATGCGGCCACGAGGCTTAAGGCTAAGGAGATGGGTTACAAGTATGTCTGGGTAAGGGGTGGCCGGGTCTTTGTAAAGAAGAGTGATGACTGCGACCATATTCTCATAAGAAATCAAGATTCTTTAAAGAAAATACTGTAACTAATTAGTTTAGTATTAATTAATCATATTGTAATTTTGCATGATAATACGTTTCTTACTGTTTTAATTATAATTCAACAACTTACAAATATACTATCAAAATTGTGGTGGTATTAAAACAAAAACTCATGGAATTTATCGTAATGTTTGTTGCAACAACTATGACGTTATAATTTTATCAGAGACTTGGCTTAACGATTCCATACTGAGTAGCGAATTGTTCGACGACAGTATATATGCAGTTTATAGACGGGACCGAGAAACCTCTAGCTTACAGTGCAACAAACATGAAGGCGGTGGCGTTTTGATTGCTGTTAAAAAAAGTCTGAAGTCTAAGCGCGTCATCGCCTGGGAAAGTAATTGTGAGGATATTTGGGTGGTTGTAGATATGCCTGGTGGATTTTCAGATGGTCGAATAGTTTTCTGTGCCGCGTATTTGCCTCCTCCTATTCGACGTCCTAACCTCGAGCATTATATTAATAATTGTAACACAGTTTTCGAGCAAATAACCGATTCCCATATATGTATTGTAGGAGATTTTAATTTAAGAAATATTGACTGGCACTTATTAAAAACTATAACTGATGGTAATGGGATATCAGGTATTAATGAAACTTTAATAGATTTCACCTGTGTCAATAGGCTGAAACAGTTTAATTTGGTTCCTAACTCCGATGGTCGCATTTTGGATCTTGTTCTTTCTACTGTCTCGGTTTGCAATGTTAGTGAGTGTAAAAAGAATATAATAAGCAACGTAGTACCGCGGCACCCACCCCTAGACATCACTATTCCTCTCAAAAGGGAAACAATGTTACCCTACAACACAATTATCCCAAGGCCTAACTTCTATAAAGGTAATTATAATTCAATTCGTAACTTCTTAAAACAACTAGACTGGGATATGTTATTCTTTGGTCAAAGTGGTGTGAATGAGATGCTAGAAATATTTACAAAACTCTTGATACAATTATACAACAGTTTATCCCTTCTTACTCACCTAAAACAAAACAATATCCCCCGTGGTTCAACCGTAAATTAATCAAAATGCTGAAAAACAAGAATAAACTTAGATTAAGATTTAAGAAGTACAGTAACCCTTTAGATGCGATAGAATTAGAAGCAATTAGCAAACGCTGCGACAAACTTTCTAAGGAAAGTTATCATGAGTACATTAGTTTCACGGAAGGTCAAATCAGAAAAAACCCTAAATTATTTTGGACGTATGTGAAGGCGAAAAGAGGAGGATCTAGTCCGTACCCTATGACTATAACGGATGGGTCAAACACATCATCCAATGGTACGGAGATTTGCAACTTGTTTGCTGATTACTTTTCCACGGTTTATAGTAAGAAACAAGATGACCCTAAGAATTTAGACTCCGTATACTTACAATCTCTGGAGAGGTACAGTTTACATTTAAATCACTCTTTTATAGAACAATCTACTATACTTAAAAAATTAAAAACTATCGACACAAGGAAAGGTGCTGGTCCTGACGGAATACCACCTGTCTTCATAGAGGCATGTGCATCAGAGTTGGCGCGTCCGCTTATGCTTATTTTTAATAAATCGTTATCATCAGGTGTATTCCCCTCAAAATGGAAAGTAGCCAAGGTAGTGCCAATTCATAAAGCAAATGACATCGACAAGGTAACTAACTATAGACCAATTTCAATTCTATCTTCATTTGCGAAAATCTTCGAAGCTATTATATGTCCATATATTCAAAATCACTTGAAACTATACCTAAGCGACCATCAAAACGGATTTGTCCCATTTCGCTCTACTAGTACAAATCTCGTCCTCTTTACTGAGACGTTAACAAAAGCCATAGACTCTGGTCATCAAGCAGACGTAATATACACAGACTTTAGTAAGGCTTTTGATAAAGTCCCACATAAACTTTTAGTTGCGAAATTGCGTGCGTATGGAATAGCTGGTTCCTTATTGGATTGGTTAGCTTCATATTTATGTGATAGGCAATTTTTTGTTGTAGTTAATGGCTATGAGTCGAAGCTACTGTATATTTCTTCTGGTGTTCCGCAGGGCTCACACTTGGGACCAATTCTATTTAATTACTTTATTAATGACGTACCGGACTGCTTCCAATTTTCCGAAGTATTTATGTATGCAGATGATCTGAAATTTGTAAGAATAATTGATACTGATGAAGATGTCTATTACCTACAGAATGATCTCAATAGGCTTGCTAAATGGTGTGCGGACAATGAAATGTTTTTGAATTGCAGTAAATGTTACCACGTGAAATATACTCGTAAAAGTAATCACATAAAGTCCAATTACTATATCAATGGTACTGAAATTGATGAACTGGATATTATCAAGGACCTGGGAGTACTTTTCGACAAGAAGTTAACATTTACACCACACTTAGACAACATAGTTAAGAAAGCATCCAAGATGCTTGGTTTTGTCTTAAGGAACTGTAAGACCTTTCATAATAATAGCACTAAAATATTGCTTTATAATAGTTTGGCCCGAAGCATCTTGGAATATTGTAGTGTTGTATGGCGACCGCATTATGCTACCCACTCATTGCGTCTTGAACGTGTGCAGAAACGTTTCCTAGGGCATCTAGCGTTCTGCAATGGAATAGCTAAAAAAATTCGATCTTATAAAAATAGATTAGTGCATTTCAACATGACGTCATTAGCAAATCGCCGAAACCTTCACGATGTAATGTTTGCGAGTAAAATCCTTCAAAATAAGATTAATAGCCCACCCTTGCTGTCTTTATTCAAATTTCGTGTACCGTCAAGGCTCCCACGCAACCCAATCACACCACTTTGTCCACCACTAAGAAGAACAGTTCTCGGTGCTAATTCTCCTTACGCCAGGATCAGTAGATCAGTCAATGGCTGTAGCGACAAAATTGATCTGCATTCTGACGTGGTTAACAAAGTTAAATCTAAATTAAATACTATGCCAGATTTTGAATAGGTAGGTAACAATCTTCATGGCTTTTTTCTCTGTTTTTTGTTTTCTCACAATTTCATTTTAAATGAACAACAATAATTAATTATGCTGTTAACTGTTGTTGGTATTGCTTTATACACAAGCGGTGTTTACTTTTAAGAAATTGCTACATTGATCTGTACTAGCCTATATTAATATTGTATTTTGTGTATTGCATAGATGTAAGCGATTGTAAGTAAACCTAAATAAATAAATAAATAAATAAATAATGGTAACCTTCGCATTACCGTTGGTTCACCTTCGTCTGCTTGGTGTGTACCAGGCATTTAAGATGGCGTGACGTGCACTCACTCGACAATGCGTCTGTTCACTGCAACTTCGGATGTTATGATTAGACATTATTGTGTGGACAATAATATTCGTGATTGTTAATGAAACAATGAATACTGTTCGTAATTATTACTGATACACTTAGCTTGTTAACGATTAACTATTATGTCGCAGGACACGAAATAACTTTTAAATTAAATGAAAGAGTTCATTTCATAGATACTAGTCACCGGTCACCAACCTCATTTCTGGAGTTTGAAGGGGGCATTTTATAACCGTAAATGGCCCGGGGTCAGCTGGACTATGAGGGAAATCCTTCTTGGGTAACCTTACACCTCGGTAATTGATACCTGAGACGGCGTGAGGTTAAAAAAAAGTACCACTGGTATCATGGATGCTCAAGACCGTGCACAGTGGAGAAGTAAACAAAAGTACGGACCCCGGTCTCAGATATATGACCGGCACCAACGTAAAGAGGATGATATGTTTTGGTCGAAATAGACTAGTCATCCGACCTTTCGTTCCACCAAAACATAACTATAAGAGCTCCTTTGTATACCTCCTACTATAAAATCGAAGAATCTAGACGCCTACACATCTTGCACTACACATGGGTTCCAGTCGAAAACTAGCGTCAAGGTCTGTCCGCCTGGCACATGCTGAACTGGACACCCTTTTGATGCAAAGGTGAGGCACATAATAAAATATAACGTGTAGCACTAGCTTAAGTGTGTGATGTGATCTACGTGCATGCATCAAAATAATCGTTTCTTTCTTTCTTTCTTTCTTACAGCTAGCAAACTAGTGAAGAGGGCCACTCCCGCCTAGGCTGGCATTTAAGAGTGAGAGGCGCTGCCGTGTGGAGGTTCCAGCCCGCACCCCCTGTTAAGCCTCCTTGATATTTTTTGAACAAGGAACTTCGTTCAAAAAATATTATTGTGTAAAAAATTGGGACCAAAAATTGTAACGACACTTTTAAGACAAAAAGTTGTGCTACTGTTGCGACACTTTTTGCAACTGTTGTGTTGTTTTTGCTACATGTGACTTTTTTAATGATTGCGGAACGTTATCATTCAAAAAGTCACTCGTGGGAGTGGGAGTGGGAGTGGGAATGGGAGTGGGGTAGTATATATATTTGTATATATATTATAATTAATTGATGTCGGGTGTCCCTTGACATCTCTTAAGTTTTTTTATTGGTTGTAGGATCGCGTTTGACATACAGGGATATGACGTGACACGAGTTAAAGGTAACGAGCTACATTCACACGGTGTTGTGGGAACATATCGTTGGACGTATATTTTCCATTTCACTACCAAGAACACAGTCATGTTGACAAGCCGTTCTTAGATAGAGTCAGGTATCAAAAAAGAACAATCCGTGTATACTGTTACTATAAGTATATATATACCTTATGTATACCGCGGTAGCCTAGTGGTCTGGGTAATGGACTGCTGAGACGAGGTCTCGGTTTCGGTCCTAGGTTCACCATGGCACACACCAATGACTTTTCGATGCTTATCGAAGTTATGTGTGTATTTATCGCAGGTTTATAAGTGCCCGGTTAATGGCAATAGGCTCGCCACCTATTACATTGGGACCTAAACATAAACTGGCGAAATGTGGGTGCTAGCACCTCTGCCTACCCCTTCGGGGATATAGGCGTGAGTTTATGAAACAATTACGACAATTTGCGGTAACGGATCTTTTGCTATAATTAATAGCTTATTAACAGTTAAAAAAAGGACAACAGTACGCCATCTGTTTCTGTAATTACATACTTCACGAGCTTCCTCTACTGTCATTCAAACTATCAATCCTTGCTTTGTCTTGCTTTTAAACAATTTGTTAAAGTGAAAACTTTTAATTGGCTTTCAGATATTTAATTAGCTTTTTTAGGTACTGATATTTTAGCTGTAAGTTTTCCATAAGTGAAATAAAAAAAATGAAATTATACATATAATATCTAACAAAATAATAACCGAAGAATTAAAGCAATAAGAGGTTCAACGTTTCAATGAGCTAATAACTTAATTATTACTCTCTTTTCACCACACATGCTACCACTCAATAGTGGCATGCAGCCAGCCAGAATTATGTCTATAATAAACTGATGTATGCGCTGTATAGCTTACATGTCTTTTGTATTTTTCATGTAGTGTACCTACCGGGCAATCATGCCATCTAATAGACTGCTATTGTACCGACGACGTGATAAAGAGATTACGTAGGTACGCAAGACGGTTAGACCAGTGCAGATAGCTATGAAAATGGTAAAAAGTAAAAGAAATTTATAGTAGGATGAAACCTGTTGTAAAAGGAAGAGAATATAATAAAAATGATAGGAAAAATAAATTACGGGCGATCTGAGCTCGGGAAGGGGGGAGGGGGGTGAGTTTGGCCTGGGGGTGACGGGTGGAGCCGCCTGTCACCCTAGCAGAAGCAGGCCGAGGCGGCGCGGCGGCGCGCGGCAGCGCGCTCCCCCCTATTCCGGGGGTATGACGGGAACCACGCGGTTCCTAAACCCGAGGGGGCCATCTCGAATCCGGAGATGGCCCGGGTCAAGCCGGGGTGCGAGGGAAATGCTCTTTGGGCCACCTTACACCCTGGCGTCAGAAGACCCTAGACGGCGTGCGGTTTTAGTCGGTAAGAGTCCGACATAACCTGCCCCGCTGGCCGCGGGGTGGGTATCCATGAGGATTTCCGCACGAAAAAAAAAAAAAAAAAAAGGGGGGTGAGTTTTAAGGGTAAAAACGGTTTATCTCGATTTCCGGCAAAACTACAAGTCCTATGGAAAAAAGTTAAATGACAAAGTTGTAGGTAATAAAGAGACCTACAACTTTTCTATTTACACTTTTTTCACATAACCTCAAAAAGTATGTGAAAAATTCAAATAATCAAGTTTTTGGTTTTTTATTTTTATCTTAAGCAAAACAAATTTGTTTTCCACGAAATTTGGTGAAAACTTAGCTTTTTATGTCCCAAAGACACTGTAATTTTTTTGATTTGAAATACTCTTTTTTTCAGCTTATTTTGACTAAATATCGATAAACCACCCCAATTTTCAATCGAAAAATCTCACGTCAAAATATCAGCTTTTTAAAAAAAGTCAAAGAGTTTTTTGTTCTCTGAAATCTCTTCTTTCTGATAATGTAAAAATATATATACATTGCTATGGTAAATGTTCGCAGAAAATGCAAAGAAGAAAAACTCGAATTCGAAATTAACATTTTTGTATTTAGTCATTTCCTCGTTGAGGTGGGATGAAAAGTTACATGTTGCACTATAACTTCATGGTTGCACTCGAGTGCAAAGATTTTTTACCTTGTGCTCTTTTGATTCCCTCGCTGAAGCTCAGGGTTCTATTTTGTGATTATTGTATTTAGTCATTTCCTCGCTGAGGTGGGATGAAAAGTTACGTGTTGCACTATAGCTTCATAGTTACACTCGAGTGCAAAGATTTTTCACCTTGCGCACTTTTGATTTTCTCGTTAAAGATCTGGGTTCAATTTTTAGAACCCTTCGCGTGCTCAGTTTTGATGACCGAGCAAGCGAAGGGTTCATAATTTGAATCACGAGCGCAGCGAGCGATTCACAAAATAGAACCCTGAGCTTTAGCGAGGGAATCAAAAGAGCACAAGGTGAAAAATCTTTGCACTCGAGTGCAACCATGAAGTTATAGTGCAACATGTAACTTTTCATCCCACCTCAACGAGGAAATGACTAAATACAAAAATGTTAATTTCGAATTCGAGTTTTTCTTCTTTGCATTTTCTGAGAACATTTACCATAGCAATGTATATATATTTTTACATTATCAGAAAGAAGAGATTTCAAAGAACAAAAAACTCTTTGACTTTTTTTAAAAAGCTGATATTTTGACGTGAGATTTTTCGATTGAAAATTGGGGTGGTTTTTCGATATTTAGTCAAAATAAGCTGAAAAAAAGAGTATTTCAAATCAAAAAAATTACAGTGTCTTTGGGACATAAAAAGCTAAGTTTTCACCAAATTTCGTGGAAAACAAATTTGTTTTGCTTAAGATAAAAATAAAAAACCAAAAACTTGATTATTTGAATTTTTCACATACTTTTTGAGGTTATGTGAAAAAAGTGTAAATAGAAAAGTTGTAGGTCTCTTTATTACCTATAACTTTGTCATTTAACTTTTTTCCATAGGACTTGTAGTTTTGCCGGAAATCGAGATAAAACCGTTTTTACCCTTAAAACTCACCCCCCTCCCCCCTTCTCGAGCTCAGATCGCCCGTAATTTATTTTTCCTATCATTTTTATTATATTCTCTTCCTTTTACAACAGGTTTCATCCTACTATAAATTTATTTTGTCTCAAAGTCTATCGGCACTGGTCTAGGTAAGTTAAGAAATAAACACAAATATCAACACAGTTCTGGAAGCGGGACCCATGTAAACTCAATTTTTTTTTTCGACTAGCTTTCCGCCATCGTAAATGTTGGTATCGCCACCAAAAGTAGTTTTTTGAAGCGACTTCTACAGTCAAAAATGTAATTTAAAACAAAAGTTCTCGGGAGTATCGATACCAACTTCGAAGCAAATCACCCCCAAAATTACTTTTGATCCCCTTTTAGCCCGTTAAATACAATACGATACATATCTTTCATGAATTCTATTAAAGTAAAGGATGCCAAAATTTTAAGTAGATTGGGCCAAGGAATCGCGTTTTCCCATACAAACTTTGTCCCCCTTTTTCACCCCTGTGGCCCCTGTGGGGGTTGAATTTAGCAGAATCCTTTCTTATCGGATTCCCACGTCGTACAAAGAAGAAACCCTGCAAGTTACAGGTTGATCCCTCAGTCAGTCAGTCATTCCGGACAAAGCATTTTATAATGTAGAGATAAAGTAACACATGGGCCTATATTTATATTAAAGATATTATTCTCTTGTTTATTAAATAACAACATGTGGACGACGTTACCCTTTGTTCTATATACAAAAAGTACCTACATACAAGATTGTTTTCGCAGTTGGCATCGCATCAGCATTTATAAGCAGCTGCTTATAAAAATACGCCTTAAGTCCTGTATACTCAATAACCAAATCTGTTACGTGATGCTAAGTTATATTTTTCCTTGAGACCATGTGAGAAGTTACGGCGTTTCGTTTATATAAAGTGACGAGCTGATGACTTCACTAGTCAACACTAGATGTAGTATTTAACACGTCATTCTTATCAGAACTGTGCCTTATGTCAATTTAATGTTTGTATTTCTACCAATTTCTACTGAACAATAGTAAGAGTAGGTATAAGATCAGTTTTACACCTAGCATCATAAGTCATGGATTCAATACTTCCTTATAAAAAAACATAACATTACATAAACTCACGCCTATATCCCCGAAGGGGTAGGCAGAGGTGCCAGCACCTACATTACATTGTTTACATTAAGATTACGATAAGGAATGTTTTTTTAAAGACCAACCACTTCGACAGATATTAGACTGGAAAGAACAACAAATTTGTTATCGCAGATAGATTATAATATTCTGGCTTTTTATCCTTGGATTCATTCACATTGGTTGCGGGCACGGAGTCACAACGCAGACTGGGCCGCCGGTAATTGCTAGTAATGCATAAAGACTGAGAACAGCTATCAGTGGATCTCACAAATACGTTGTTGCACCTTGTGGATTGGGCTCAACAGTACAGGAGCAGCTGGAGCAGTTGGCGATATGTCATATAAGTTTTTAAATCACAACGCCATGATTGCATTCAAGGATGACATCAAAAAATATGATAAGAAGCGGTCTACGAAATAATTTGCTTTATGTTTTTATAACATTAAATAATTATGTATAAATGTCAATTTTCAAAGACAGCTAAGTATAACGGTAGTTAAAAACCAACTCAAGTAGGTGGTATCCAGATGGAGGCTCTAAAATCAGAATTTATGAACACGGAGAGTAACAAAGTATCAAATGACTTTAGGACTCATTGCGAGCATATTAAAAACTGCTGTCGTTTCGTCGTTTCATTAGGTGCGCAGTCGTGCGAGCGGGTCATTCCCAGTTAGCTTATCCTGGTCGCCACCACTGATGGCAAAAGCGATGTTCTACCAAAAAATGTCTCATTTGCCGGTTTCGAGGCAAAGCGGGCCACATCTGCTAGTCGGTACACCCAGGGAACAGACAACGGTCTGACAAAACCTTTCTAATAAAAAAAAACCGTTCGGTACATTTTACGTCCATCGCTGACTTTTCTCTCGGGGTTGGTGGTTAAGCCACAAGATCAGTAAATGTCAAGGTGAGCCAAATCAATAGAAAGAGTAGGATAATGAACCCCGGACTATAAAGTAGGTACAAACCTTGGATGCAGGCAAGGCTTACAAGCCCGGACTAACGCTGTGCTGATCATGACTGTTACGGTGAAGTAAGATAAGTTGATGTATTAATTCTCGCATCTATTCATCTAGGAGAATAACCCGAAACCGGATATAAAAAAGGAACAACGGAACAACCCTTTTATCAACTAAGGAGGAGTGATACATGTCTAAATAGGAATCGAACCTGAAGCGAACACTTGTGCACGACACACACGGGATGTGCACTGAGGGTGCTTTTTACATTTTTTGTCGTATTACGTACTCACTTAAACCCGCTTCCGTCTTATTGTGGGCCGGAACTGTTTTTTTTTAAATCAGATGGGCATATGGTTTTGAGATGAACATTGATAAAAATATTATTATACAGAATCGTATAATGAAAACCAATCTCTTTTTGTGAGAGCCATACGAGAGATAAATGATGCATGTGCAGTTATTTATCATAAATATCTACTTTTTCAGGCGTTCTAATTCAGACTGCAAGATTTAATTCACCAGTACTCTCATAGTACCAGTTGACGCAATATTTCTACTTTACCCACGAAATACATATGTCGCATTGATTGCAATCTTCTGTTGACCAATGTGAAACCTGTGGTCAACAGAAGATTGCAATCGATATTGCAAGATTGCTTCGATAGTTAGAAAGTACCTGTTCACTCTCAACACACTTTGAAACTCAACCAAACTTCGCTAGGGAACTTTATAATGAAATACAACTTTATAATAATGATATAAGGTAAGTGCCTGCAATACCACACAACTAATAAGAGAATAGAAGTGTTATCGCTAGCGTTTTATATCGCCACTTTCTTGCAAATGTAACAAAACTCATACAGAACTTGACCGCCATACAATACCCGTTTAAGCGACGCTTGCATATAGGTACATCGTTCACGGACGCGAATCTCGGAGTGCGTGGTAATCAGTACGTTATCACTCGTTAATAAGATGTTTAAATTATAATTAATATTAAACTCAAGTCGGTTCAGATGTAATGGCGCCTCCCGCTTTTAGCACGTATCGTACACTTATTATTCTTTCTGTGGTTTACTACTCTCTCTGCCCATCTATTCTGAGAAATACAGTATATATTATATGTCAGTATGTAAATTATTAACTGCAAATAGACTGTTTCTAAGACACGAGACGACAAGTATCTGTGTAATAATATAGACAAGTTATTCTAGGTTTCTCTTCCGTTTGAGTAAGTCAACTGGAGGCTGTTAGCTGCCCCACCTAGCTTTTACGAACCTACCTCTAAACTCGTTCGGGTTATAACCACATTTTCTAAATGATACAATTTAATAGGTGTAATTTAAGATGGATTACTAGGTGTACAAGTAGCCAGGTCTATACCTACTGACAGTTGAATCATCATCATCCAAGCGCTATCCCGGTTGCATCCAAAGAAAATTTAAGACTGTAGTTTAAAAAAAATGTAGGATACTGTAAGTCTATGATATAAGTAAATATGTGTTTCTGTTATGACTGTTTGTTCTAAATAAATAAAAAACATTTTTTTAACTTAAGTATATCACTTATTTTTATTATTTTATTGATAACTTATCAAGTTATCAATAAAAGTTAGACAAACAGTGATTACCACGTATTTTGTTTACAATTCATACCAAACTCCGTTGAACAAGGTTTAGATGATAAATAAATGTAGTCAAAACCAAATAAGTTTAAACGTTTTTTAAGCAGAATATTAAGTTGACTACCTACTTGAAATACATAAAACAACTTAATGAGCAATTAATTTTTTGTAAAAAAACAAACTTATTTTAATTAATTTCGGTATTAGGGGCCCGATTCAGTAAAATTTTATTAAATAAATGTGTTTCGAAACTTACGAAAAGTTGGGGTCGGTTTTTCAGTCTAACTACGATACGGCGTACCTACTTCGATATTATCCGTGTCTCGACTGTCATCTATCCTCCACAACCTTGGTGATATCAAACTTCGAGAACTTAAAACATGTAAATGTTTGTGTAATGGTTGAGACGCGGTCATTGTGAAGTATACCTAATGTGCCAGTACTCCTATTACTGTGACATTGTTACTCGTTAAGTATTTTTATCGATTTATTTTCCTAACAAACTTAAGTAAAGGGACCGTGGTTACAATTAGTGGCGGTAAAATAAAACTAACCAGATACGTGTCGGACCAATCATTGTGAAGAATTAGTTAGTCGGGACTCGAGAAACAACTTTCATGATAACAAAATCATTATTATTTGATTTCACATGTTAACGAAAATATCTTACACGGACTTACACCTCAAAAACTACTCGTATAACCTAGCCTGGCTTTTAGGTCGTTTTTGGTCATATCTCCGATTCTACTTAACCAATTACAACCAAACATCGGCAAATTTTTAGTATAAGCGAGACCTTTCTAATAAAAAAACCGCATCAAAATCCGTTCGGTATTTACTAAAGTACAAAAGTAAGTACTGAACGGGCTTTAATGCGGCTTTTTTTAAAGGTCTTGGTTAGACTCAAAATCTTACGCATATTTGATCGCAATCCGCTGATTAGAACCAGCGATATAGTATGGAAACGCGAAAATCGACGTCCACGCGGGCGGAGCCGCGGGCAACAGTTAGCACTAAAATAAAAATTTGTCGAAATTCGAAACCAAAAATCCTACGACATAAAGAGCGACAGTACCATAGCTATTCATGTGATAAATGCCCGAATACTGAACTGCCACTCAAATATATAAGCGCTACTTATATGTTTGAGTAGCTCTTACATTATAATTTCGTATACAGAAAACGTCAAATTTGAGGGTCTGTTAAATTTAAGTGCCACTTAATTTTTGAGTGAAAGAGTCTTAAAATAGGTGCTAATAATTCAAATATAGAATAAAGTTTTTTTTGTTAAATTCCTAATAGGTAAGGTTAATGGAGCAATTTGACACTGAGCTCCGAGCTGAAAGCCTCAGCAGTTACCGGGAACACATTTAAGATGATTTCTATACTAGTTTATAAATTTATTCGTATAATTGCTGTTGGGAAATGTTATTACGAGTACAACATTTTTATTGCCAGGTTATTATTTGAATAAGAATCATTATGAATGTAGAAGTGTCTTCATACTTTATTTATTTCCACAATAAGATTACGTGTATTTATTTATGTTAATATTATACTAAGTATATACCTGTGTATGTAATAAAGAAATTGTTTAACAAACTCAAAGGTCGTGGTCGCGATGACTCAGAATATAATAAGTACCTATACCTAATAAAAGATATTTTACAGAATAAACAAACGAAAAGCCATAGCATTTTATATCAAATATAACTATTAAGTACTTAGCATTATAATCTTCGATCTAGATATTTTTATTTTGGGCCATACCTAATTATCCCAAAAAACAGACAGCGAGAAAGTATTGATTTTGGGCTACTACAAAATTACTGTAGATTTTATGATTGCCCATGGTAAACCGAGGTTATCCAAGTGGACAGAGGTGAACGGTTGTTAAAGAAAATAGATACCATGGTACACCTAGGTGAACTGTATGTTGACGGCGAGAAAGAACCGGTACAGGGGATTGGGGAAAGGGGTTGAGAGAGTTTCTATGCCGACAACGCAGGAGTATGGAGATAAAGGAGTGAGAATGTAAATGATTTTTATAAATCATCATCATTCTCTGAACCTTTTTCCCAACTCAGTTGGGGTCGGCTTTCCAGTCTAACTTTGATGCGGCTGAACTCCGATATTTGCCGTGGAGCGACTGCCATCTGACCTCCACAACCAATGGCGATATCGAAGTTCCAAGTTAGACTGCTTGGACTTTTGAGGGCTCCAACTACCCGTAACGGCTGCCATAGAGGTTTGTATGGCAACCGGGACCGACGGCTTAACGTGCTCGCCGAGGCACTAATAAACCTGCGATAAATACACACATAACTTCGAAAAGCATCGAAAAGTCATTGGTGTGTGCCATGGTGAACCTGGAATCGAACCCGAGACCTCGTCTCAGCAGTCCATTACCCAAACCACTAGGAAATACACTATAATAATATATAATATACTGAAACACCTAGACTAATGCAAAAAGATACGTGTATATAATAGGTACTAGTAAGTACAAATATTAGCACTGAACAGAAATCGGTGGAATGGGCGGGCTGATGCAGCAGTTGACTGCTCTACCGCTATGTCACATACTTAAGTCGTCAATAATAGGCTGTATTGTCTTCGTAATAATACGTTAGTGCCATAAATTCCTATATTACCTGACGTTTCGGTAGACTTGTTTCGGTGCAGAATACAAAATATTAAGTGCGCATAATGACAGTCGACAGCAAATACTTGTTTACTTTTAAATACTAATCACGATATACCTCCTTAGCGTACAAAAAAAAACTGTGGTTGAAGTAATTGAAAAGTCTAATTTTTACTCTTGACTTGACACAAGTGTCTAACCTTTAGGACTGGCGAGCGACCATAAATTGGTCGCATGAACAAAAACCCTTGATTTGACTTGACCAAATATTGGTCGCTCATGTCAACTCGCGCATAACTGCAAATATTTCTTATTATTGTATGTCTATCTTTGTCACACCTATTTTAATGCCTAATTGAAACCTGGATGCACCAGCTTTGAAGCTTTTAATATTATAATTTTTCAATGAGACGTCAGTAAAATAAAGTAATAACAGGTATTTCTCTGATAAGACTTATGAATTATGAATATTTGTATTGAACAGATGAGGTTGTCAATTGACATTATCAATTAATGCTTTATGAAATAGTACGTTGAAAACTACTTATCGAGCTTCTAAAATTAGAGACACTACCGCTAATATCAAATGGGAATGGACCTTTTCCGTCTGTATGTCATTTCTCCATAATGTCTTGACAGTTGATTTTGGGTTTAGAAGTAGCTAATTTTAACTTTTCATTTCGGAAGGTGACCAAAGGAATACCATACATTTGGGAGATCGACATGAGATCGAGACTAGACTAAGACTGGCGTTTGAACATATTTTTATTAAGAAAATTGGCCTTCTGATACTTCAAAAAACGAAATTTAGAAAAAAAAATTACAAAAGATGTCTAGTCTAGAGGTGACCAACGGGTCTAAAACACACTCTTTAATACAAATTAATACAAATAATTTTGTCCACTTATAACCTTCCCGCTATCCGTGTAGTCGGCTAGTCCTGACAACTTGATGCTGCATAAAGAATGATACACAAAGCTTGAAGTTAACAATCCTATTATACGGGAGTTAAGTAAGCATACTCGTATTAGGAATATTATAAAGTACTATAATAAAATAACTAACAAGCGACTCAACAGCTACCTACCACTTTTTCTGTTTCGGGTTTGATCCCCGGTAAGGCTAAAAAGTATATTATTGGCTTTTTCTGTTAGGAAGATCAGTATCATCCGAGTCAATTCCCAAATCAGTTGGAATCCGCGAGTGAAAAGCAAAAGTTAATAAGCTCTCAAATTCTATTTGGACGGTCAGACGCCTGAGCCCGTACCATTGATTAACTGAATCATTTCAAATATGGAACGTCCATCATCATTTAACGAATTTATTTAGTCAATCTAAATGTTGAACGAGGAATGAAATAGCATGTCTAAAGATTCTACCGAATTGCTGTACCCTGTGGATCTTGGGTGATATCATCTGGGTGAACAACGGACGGACGGACAAGTGACGTCATTCAATGCCAAATTTCATCCTTATCCGTTCGGTTGATTTATTGTGAAAGAGTAACAAAAATCCATCCATGCATGTATCCATCCTCACAAGTGTTCATATCTATTACATATAATAAATCTGTAACTGATCGGTGTCTGTACATGGAAGATTATGAGAAAAAATTTATTAGGGGACTTAATGAATGTAATAGATGCCAAAACAATGATTTTTAGAATTTTTGTCTGTTTGTCTGTGCCTCTGTGTCTCTGTTTGTCCGCACAAAATTTTTGTTCACGCTAAAATCAAAAACTACTGGAGGAATTTTGATCAAACTTGGTATGATTATAGTTCATAGTTCTGGGCAACATATAGGCAAGTAGCCTATATGTTGCCCAGAATCAAATGCACCAAAATATATTATAATTTTACGACGAACTAACACATCCTATTTGTGTGGATGGTAGATGCATATTGTATGCAATCTTTGTAACTCATTTACGAAAAAGCGGGTAGTCTGGTATAGGACATAAAGTTACTTTTATCCTGAGAACAAGTCCACACTATTTCGTGATTGGATACTGACAAAGCTAGTACCTAAAGGTCATCAAAATATGATAGGTATGGATACTGGTAAAGCTAGTCAAATTAATACGTAATGTTTTAAAATTTTCGGCTTCATCGAAATTATATAAGTATAGATTTACAAATTGTGCTCACTTCCGACCGTGTGAGTTATGTTATCAACATTGCTGTCGAGCTTTGTGGAGTTCGGTTCAACAGGTGGTTTACTTGTTGAATTCATCGCTACTTCGGTTCAAGAATTTGGAAGCTCTAGAAAACTCGAAATTGCCATAGTGAAAACGGTCTACAGGTTAACGTAAGATTAATGTAATAAGTGTTTGCCAATGAGCCGATTATGAAAATAATTGGCTCCATTTTACGGAGTAGTTTCCATCGTGGATATTTTGTTATCTTCACAAGCGGAGTATGCATTGAGAGGATATCCTCTCTCAAGCGCGTGGGTTCGATTCGTGTAATCTACATAAATAAAAATGAATCGCTAAGTGCGAAACTTGAAAATGATTCAATCGATTTTGCTTTATTTTTAATGTTCGTAATTATTTTCAGGACAATTATAATTCAACGAAAGAAAATTTTAAAAATCAAGGAAAAGGTGCTCGTGACACTACTCACAAACAGCTAGTTACAGAATGCAACGTGCTTGCATGTACTGATAACCATAAGTCGGTTGATCAAATTATGAAACGTAAGAAAATCTTTGAAATAGTCAAAAAGTCAAAAATCAATAGCGCATGACAAAGGACATATTAATTCTGTATAATATGAGAACTATTGTGTGAGTTACATTATACTTTATTGTGCGGTGATAGAGTTGCAATTTCTTTAAAAGTCTATTCATATATAAAGTACTATTAATTTTTTGTCTAAACAGTACAAAAAACTCATCACATTGAATCCTTTTTATAACATTTTATTAACCTTTAATTTTAGAAGTCGGCAAAAAATTGTAGCTCTGTGTATCGCGCCACGGTTTAAGATTCTTTTGAGAGATTCTATTGCGAACTTTTATTAGACGCATTTTCTTTCATGTGTAGGCAACATATGTAGGAGTTTTTTATGGGCGGGACAAAGGAATAAGCTCATTGAAAATTTTTCGTATTCTCGATCTGTGATTGCTCCAGGCAAAGCGTAGGTGTTACATATAATATTATACCTATTAGCGTATTTCGGTAAAAATAAAAGTGAGATAAATCCAATAATATTAAACTTAGTTACCGGTACATATTATTCATATTTGCATAGATAGAACTGATTTTTTTACTATTTAGAGCCACCTAAGTCAAGCACACGGCTTAAAAATATCACCAGTATTAAGTACCTATTCTCCAATAAGAATTTACATACTTTAGTTTTTCAATATAGGTAAGTTTTTGAGCAAAATAATTAATTAGAAGATAAGAAGTACAAATCATTATTTAGCAATATACGAAGATGTAAAACGTTTTATACGGCGAATATGAGTTTAAGAGATGAAAATTTCCAATACGTAATGATGTACTGTTAAAAATAGACTTTTCATGTAGGCGTATGTACTTATATACGGACAATAAAAGGTAAAAACATTTAAGTTATTTGGAAAACTTAATAAGGAAACACAGTAAAGATATTTCGGAAAAAATCAACGCCAATATTATTATCAGGAGCTTTCAGGAGGAGTTGACGAACGTCAAGGTGCGAGGGAAATGAAATTCCCTCTGGGCCACCTTACACCCCGTCGCCAGAAGACCCTAAACAGTGTGCGGTTTTAGTTGGTACGAGTCCGACAACCTGCCCCGCTGACCGTGGTGCAAGTATCCATGAGGATTTATGCACGAAAAAAAATTAGCTGACGAACACAGGTGGTATTAATTACTTTTGCGGTCAAAACATTTTATTTTTATTTATTGTTTAATGTTCCAAATATTTTTTTTTAACATATTCCAGGTATTTTTTCAAATGTCTCCAATGTACAAACACTGCTACTTCACAATTTTATAATAGTATCCATTGTTCAACTAAACAATAAAAACTCTTTCGATCCATCGAATCGGTTCAGTAACTTTCTTTGAATCAACTTTATGTAGCTCCTATTTTCCTAATGTTTAGCACTAATAGACACTGTGAAGGGCTTAGTAACGAAGACGTCTAATGATCTGCACTCTCCGAACACTTAGCGCTGGTAGAATTAGATTAAGGCATCTTCAACAATCACTTAGTAAGGTGTATTGATTGTCTGGATCTTTTCAGTAGATTTTCTAGCCGGTATATTCTGGGAAATCGTTCAATAGATTGTTTATACTTATACCCAATAGATAATGGTGGCTTGGTGTTAAAAGTACTAGAATGTTAAGTGTGATTATAACACTAGTTAAGTAATTTATTGTGAACTAGCTATTACGACTTCATACACGCGTTAAGTTCTAAATGTCATGTCATTGTTATATTTTTACTCGTAATTTACATGTATCTACATAGCAATACTCAGATCAATCTATACTTAAATGTATGAGATATTTAAAAAAAACTTTTTAGTTAAGTATATGAATGATTCTGAACGCATTTTTTTTAAATTTTTGTCTGTCTAATTGTTCTCGATGGGCGCAAAAACTACTTATTGAACGGATTTTAATGCAGTCTTCGTTAAATTTAAAATATTACGCATGTTTAATTACAATCGGTTGAGTAGAACTGGGGTTATGGCATAAAACACGGTTACGCGGACGGAGACAGGCATAGGCTAGCGATTATCAAGTTTCTTTTCTCTTCTTTCCTTTATGCTTATGGTTTATTATTGTAATTGTTAGGGTCTGCACTGTGCAGGGCCCTACCAATAGGGCAGACTTTCAGGAGGTCAGTCAGTAGTCACTACCGAAAAAGACACACCAAAGAAAATTCATAAGCGAATCCTAGGTTCCAATACCAACTTGCCTGCCAATGCTTGCTGCAGTGCAATGCTACATATACCAATGCTCATGAATAACATTGATACCATGAATACCATTTCAGTGTCCTGCGTACCCAATACCTCTGAGAACGGAATTACTTAACAGCTCACTGGCTAAACAAAATAGATAGGTACGCCACAACACGACACAAGAAGTTTGCAATTGGTTTTTATTTTTTTATTTTTTTTTTTATTGGTAATAGGCTCGCGTTTGACCACGATCTCACCTGTTGGTAAATGATGATGTGGTCGACGGTAGAGCACGCTTGCCTAGAAGAAACCTATTCACTCTAGACTTGAAGACTCCCAGGTTGTAGCTTACCGGAAATACAGACTCAGGCAGGGCATTCCACTCTTTAGCAGTACGCACGATGAACGTACTACCAAAACGTTTTGTGCGTATGAGTGGGATATCCACCATGTACCGGTGGCGCGTTGCCGTACGTCTGGTCGTTCGGTGATGAAAAGGGCTTGGAGGAATTAGGTTATGCAATTCCAGCGCACATTCCCCGAAGTGCAACCGATAGAAGACAGAAAGGCTAGCAATTCTACGCCGATGTTCCAAGCTTTGAAGCTTAGTCTCCACCAGCGCATCGCAGTTGATGAGCCTCTTGGCCCTTCTCTCAATTGACTCAAGTGCCTCGAGTTGGTATTTTGCTGAGCCGTCACAGAGGTGCGAGCAATACTCCATACATGATCGAACTTGCGCTTTGTAAAGGTTGAGCAGCTGTTCCGGTGTGAAATATTGCCGCACCTTTGAAATAATACCCAGCTTTTTGGCAGCTACTTGAGCCTTTGCCTCAATGTATGGACCAAAGTTGAGGGTAGGAGTGAGAGTCACGCCAAGAAGCTCAAGGTGTTACATAACATTCATCTTCTACATACATACATAATATATTATGGTCACACCTTTTTCCCTACGGGGTAGGCAGAGACAACAAACCGCCATTTGCTTCTGTCCTTTCATATTTCACGCGCTTCCTCTACTGTCATTAAGCCTTACATGCAAGCTTGCGGTTTTGAGTGGTTTTTAGCCGCCCTTTTTGCAATAACTCATTAGTTTGGTCAGTGTGTACTCTGCGTTGTCGACCCCGGCTTATCTGCCCACTTTACATGCCTTTGCCTTACATCTTCTGTCTATTCTATTTAAAAAGTTGTAAAATAGCTGTGTCTGTACATTGGAGGCATTAAAAAAATTGGGTTATGTTATAGGTATGAACAATTTTGAACACAATTTTTTTTTAATTCTTGCCTGTTTGTCGGATTGTCTATTAAATTTGTTCGCGATGCACGCAAGAACTACTGAACGGATTGTGATACGGTTTTTAATTAGTACCTATCTTCTGGGGTCTTAAAAGTAAGGAAAGCCACGACAGACAGTAAAGATATTATTGCTCATTAAATTGTCTGTATTTTTTATACCACTTAGGCGGCAGACGGCCCGCCCGATGGTAAGCGGTCACTGTGACCTATGGACGTATGCAACACCAGAGGCGACGCATCGCGCTGCCGATCCCGTAAAAGCCATCTAATGCCATTCTTAAGGAACCCCATAATTTATTGTAGTCGCTAGGCTGCAGCCAAGCCAGGGAGCCTTAGGTACCCGGTAATCGGCACCGTAGGTATAAATTTAAACGGTTAAACTTCGCCGTAATACTTAATTGCTTTCTGTTACCTCCTTTGAGATTGTACCCTGAGGTTACAATCTCAACAAGGGATGATAATAATATAGGTATACTTAATAAGGACGTAATAAAGATCAATTATTATAATAATGAAGTGTAAAAAAGTTTTCAGACCTAACTGAAGTAGGTAAATAAGTATACGAATTTTTTAGTTCAAAGTAGAACCGGCTTACCTCCTTTTTAACCGACTTCAAAAAAGGGGGAGGTTTTAAATTTAACTGTCATCTATGTTTGTTACCTCAGAACTTTCAATCGGGTGAACCGATTTTGATGATTCTTTTTTTAGTTGGAAGCTAGTGTTTTCTGGGTGGTCCCATTTCAGTTTTTTTTTCAAATAAGTACCTATAAATTTGAAACTATTTAAGTCTGTCAAGTATATACCTATTCCTACATAAACCCTCTTCATAATGTAAAATTTTAAAATAATACTTTACTGAAAACAGCATCAAAATCGTTGCAGCCAAACGAGAAATGATCGCGGATAAACATTTATACAAACAAGTGAAGTGAAACTACTTTTTACCCGACTGCCGAAGAAAGGGTAATAAAGTCTTCTAAAGTTACAAACGACATTTCTGTGCAAGTTACGTGACGGCTAGTTAGTACGAGTTAGGTACGAGTAGGTACATACTTTTCTGATAAGCAGTCTGACACTGGTGTAGAATGTTTGGTTCACACCATTTAATCATCATAAAATGAAAGGTTTACAGTAGGAACCTACCTGGAAAGACATTGTATCTTGGAAACTGATAATTTGATGAACACGGCAAAACATTGCAATGACAATGTTAGTTTATTTTTTTTAACTTAGCAATCAGGTCCTACGAAGTTATGCAGTTTGTACTTTATGTATGTTATTTATTTACTACACAAGGTGCATATAATGTTGATACAGTTGATAAATAGATACATCTTCGTTTGTTAAAGTTATAGGTACATAATCACACAGCCTTAAAGTAAGTGTAAATAGAATCTCGCGTTCTCAGCCGTGAAACCTAAAAAAACCAAGGCACAACTCTACCTATTGTTGAATGTTTTCATTATAAATAAACTGAATACTTATAAAACTTACTTAACAAGCTTGTCAAACAAATTATTATAAGGCCCGTCAATGCAGTGTTTTCACTTTGACTTAGAGGAAAAGTAATACGGAAACAATTCCACATAACTGTTATAGCTTATTGCCATATTCTCATTAAGTTACCGTAAGAATTCCACTATAACACAACACTACAAGCTAAAAATCCACTATTATTACTTTGGCAACTTAAGTAACAAGTCCCGAAGTTTATCAACTTTTTTGAAATTGACACTTACCTCGTTCTTGTAGTTCTGTTCCTCCCGTCCCAGCCAGGGAGATAACCGTCAAGAGAAATATAAAGTTCCACATTTTGAACCAGTCCACAACACACTTAACAGTTAAACACACTCGACACGAAACATACTAGCATGTCAAACACGATACCTACAATTTGAGCGTAGCGTACGTCTGCACCGCTCGCAGGCGCAACCTTTGTGACGTGCCAAGCCAAGCGACTGGACTCGCTGTGCGCTGTCAGACAAGGGCACAGAGTAATCTCACAGAGGCGACACTTACATCATTCGACGCTACATTCATTGTTTTCTAGGCTAAGCGAACGAGCGAAGTAACTATTACATTTATATTGCACATTTATATTGTTTATTGTTGCTTCTTTTCAAACGTACCTATTCCTTATTTTCATGTTTATCGTTGGTATAAATTTTATATTATTAAACACATACCTCAGGTTTAAATATATTGTTCCTGCGTTTGTTTATATTGTTTTGAGAAATTTGATAGGTTTAGCTACACTGATAAAATACCAAAGTGGATGCATAGGTAAAATTGCATGGATGATGAAATTATGTCATAATTATTTTAGGTAAGAGGCTAATAGGTAGGTAGGTACTTGATATTGAGGCTGGTAATTAGGTACTTGTTCAAAGTAATCATATTATATTATTAGTTTATATGGTTATGATAATAATTATGTGGACTAGTACTATCCGATTCTATGTATTCTAAAATTATAAAGAGCTATTTATGCTGAATTTTGTGACTTATGGGATAATCTTCGGCACCACTGCACTTATTGGAAAAAATCTTACTTACACCTTATGAAAGATACTGTATCATCCCCAGTGGCTATTATTATGTGTAAATTGCAATCGCTTGAGGTAAAAAAACTCATATAAACCGAAGCAAAGCGACGGTGGTTTGCCAGTCCTTTACATTTACTGCTACTGAAATACGTAAATTAATATTATTTAAATAGAAATTAGGTACGATGCAAGAACACACTGACGATCGGTCCTAAACCATAGTCAATCAATTTATGTGCCTCTAGGCCCACTCTTGAATCTAGAACCTCCACATGAAATATTACCTACCAACCACCAAGTTGCATAGGGGCAATTACTCTTTTGACAAATAATATTTATTCTAAAAGAAGTTAAAGATGATACATATTGATAAGTTAAAATAAATGACTACGTAAGTATTAGGTACAAAGGTGTATTACTGTCAAATGTATAAGAAAGATGTCGCGTCTGTTTTGTATACTCAATGCAAACGTAGTATAGCAAGAGGCTACATCGTCGGAGAGTTGCGCACGGGCAGGTAAGCCTCCCGCGGACGCGAGACCAGAGGGAGGAGACAGAGGGGCGAGGGGAAGTGGTGCTGCGCTCAATGCACTTGTCCCAAACGGGATGGGCTTTAAAGGCTCACGTGTTCAAAAGCTCCTATTGAGTGTCTGGGAACTAAGAATCGGTTTGCTTGACAAATTGCTGTGTTTATGAAATTTATGTTGCGCGGGAGTGGTCTCCGAAATTCAAGGCGGTTGTTGGAGATCCTTATTTGATACAAGCTGTGCCCGCGACTTCCTCTGTGTAGTTTTTGATGTTATAAGGTTTTTTTTTACGCGGACCTAATAAAATTGTAAAAAATGCTGGTTTGGTATTGTACCATTACCATGTATTACATCCGAATGTACTTTAGTAAAAAGCGATTATTTTAATATTACAAACAGACACTAAAATTTTATTTATTTGGATAAATGGATGTAAGTATAAAAAAATTCTTAGAAATTACACATTTGAAGAGAAATATTTTTAACGGTTTTTATCGCGATTTTGGTATAATTTGGTACTATTACAAGCTTTTTTTATAGTCGATAGGCCCGCGTTTGACCACTATCTCACTCACCTGATGGTAAGTGACGATGTGGTCGACGACGAACCTGTTTAGCTTGCTCTATTGTTGGTTAGTTTTTTAATAAGGGTCAAGTCTTGAAAGTCTAATAAGAACCATTTCCTGAAGTTACATTCGCCTGAAATTTGGTATACTTGCGTATCTTCGGTGACGTGACAATACGATAATATATGGTACTGTGCAGTACTGTGGAATCGGAAGAATAGGAAATTCTAAACTTAACAAGATAAGCTAATCAATTTCGAGGGAAATTACCCACGGATCTACCCCTGTCGCCAGCGGGGGGTGGTTATATTGGAATTGAACCGACTAAAATCGCATGTCGTCGTAACCCAAAAGGGCAGTAGTTACATTTCCCTCGCATCCCAGATGCAATAATAGGTAAGTACCTACTTCATAATGAGAGACTGGATTCTATATCGCGATTCGGTGTTTTCCCAATCACGTTTATATAATTCTCATCAATAATATCGCGATTTGATCGCGATTGCACATCAATATCATTAATATTATTGAGCGCATCCTGCGCATCGCGATATAAATTATAATATTGACCCCAGTCCTGAGACTTTGCCTTTAGCTTACCATCAGGCGAGGTAAAGTCATTTTGACGTGTCTTATATAAAAAAAAACAGAATTTCCTGCTTACGATTACCACTCGCTTACTATTCGAATATAATTTCGTGCTCGCCCTACAATTCATCGGCAGGTAAATCTAAGAATACCTACGAATCTATTAACACTTAGTACACTAAAGTACCGAGTTTTTATTAAGGCGAAGATACTTTATGACGTGTTATTTTTATGCAGCAATTGTCACTATATTTAATTTTATTTATTTGTTAATAAAACACTGACTCAAACGGCTTGGTTCATTTCAGCTTTATTACCATATTTTATTACGATTAAGTAACTGATTCAATAAAATTACGTTTTTAAATCGTGTGATTTCAAAGTTAACGAAAACATTACGACATTAATTTTTCGAAATCTAGTTGGAAATGAACCTAACTCAAATCACTCATTATTTGATAACCTCACGAAAGCGCAGGGTACGGGCGCTACGTTTCCTTCTAATCGAAATTGAAATCACGGGTTTTGAAAACGTGGCGTTACAGAATCGGGGTCCTATTTGATGTGTTTAGTTCATACTTACACTGCAAATTAAGCTAGGTAAATTGTTAGATTATGAGTTGGTAGGTTTGTACAGTTATTACATACCTAACCGCTAGTTATAGCTGACGGCATTAACTCGGCAAGGTTTTGGAGTAGTGTGGGCCCTACTCCTCCAAAACCTTGCCAACTCAGACTAGAAGAATAAGTTAAATGCCGTTCGACTTCATTATCAAATATGGGTATGGTTTTGAGTTTTACCAAGGCCTTTCAAACAAAAAAAAAACCGCATCAAAAATCGAACAAACAGACAAACAATAACAATACAAAAAAAAAATAGTGTTCAGAATCGTTCATATTATACACAACCCATTTTTTTATATCTTCAATATATAGGTAGCTACTTTACAATTTTATAATATTAATAGAAGTGCAAAAGCCGAAAAACCAGAATGCATTTGCCGCGATCGCGATTATTTTCTCATTTGAATCGCATAGTTGTGCATGATCCGAATAGGGCATCCTACCGCGGACGCGCTTCGGACGCGTACCTAATCACAAAATGTAGCTTGTGGGAATACCAGTGACGTCACGGGTTTGGCAGTCTGATTCGACTGTAAATTAATATTCTATTACTATATACTACATAACGCAGTTTAGACTCGAAGCAACTGTAACTTAACTAGCTTATAAGAGTGCCTCTGTGGTGTAGCGGTAGTGCATGCGACTGCTACGCAGGAGGCGTGGATTCGATTCCCGCTCAGTGCAAATATTTGTATGCATGAATATGTCTACTTGCATTGGTCTGGGTGTTTCTATGTATAATAAGTATGTATTTACAAACAAAAAGTATATAAGTATGTTTATCAGTATTCTAGAACCCATAACACAAGCTAGTTAAACTAAGCTTACTTTGGGTCGCGGTCCCAGCTTTTGCGGTCCCAGTCGCTGGAATCCTCCTAGGAAGCGATGTGTAGAATGTCGTAGAATATTTATTTATTTATAACATAGGTTCTAGAATGTGGATAAACATAGTCCAATCTCATTTGTCTGGCACAGGTCAGTCGGGGTGCTATGTCGGACTTAAATAACAGCATAAATCGACTACTACCACACGCCGTTTTGTGTCTGTACAGGCGCCGAAGTATAATATAAAAAGAATAATAAAATAAAAAGATCACTACCATCGATCTGTCAGTGTAGTAGGTACAAAATGCGAGGGTAGTCTAGTACTGAAGAATAAGGGCATAAGTAGGTACACTTGGGTTATAAGTACACGTCTAGACATGAAGGCAGGTAACTTGTCTAATTATTTTATACCTTAAAGTATAATTGATTTTAATCTTCTTATGAATAGGTACTTGATAACATTTTTTTATAATGAGGCTTATTTTAAAGTGACTTCAGACTCTGAGATTCTTAATTGCTATTTATTTGTTTTTTTTGTACCTACATTATTCCCGATATTACGATTGCTTTCCAACAGCCACAGTTACGCGGGTAGTGGTCTAAAGTATCATGTTTTGAAGAGTAAATTTATGAGAAATGAAAAATTATCTATATAGGTTTATTTCAATAAAATTAGTATTTTTGGGCTTTGTGCCAATTACGATGGCTGAAACAACCGAAGCGTAGCGAGGGCGTGTTGGTACTGTTGCTAGTTAGTAATAAAATATCCTTTTGCCAAAGGACTAGGCGGGTACAGACTAGGTAATATTGTTTTAATGCAGCAAACTTTAATCTTCATAAAATTGATAAGAAAATGTAATACAAATATCTACTAAATAGCTTCCTTTAGCATCTAATAAGTTGCTCAAAGTACTTAGTTATTTAATAAATAACCTCTCTTTATTAATACACGGCTACTTAGGTACTTCGTCGCATCGTGCAGCATCTTGCAGTCTTATGTAGAATGCTATACAATGTGTTTGTATGTATCTACCCTTATTCTCTTGACGAATTGTGGAGGGTTTAGTCATCTATAAGAATTTCCTCGAATACAATATAGGCGAATAGCGAATAGCGAAGTGTGGTTCCACCATAACATTATATAATCTAACAGGCCCCAGGAATTGTGTTTCCGTTGCGAAGTTAACAGGAAGTATGAACGTATTCACTCCATACAAGTACAAGTAGGTTGGTTGTTATCTCCCTGAATAAAAATACGAGAGCAAATTTTGTACTTATATTTTATTTTATATAATTTATTTTATGCTATTAAATTTTATAAAATTTGGTCTCTGTCATTGTACTTATAAGTATGTCTGTCTGTTTGAATTAGGTAATCTCTGGAATGAGTACCTAGACCGATTTTGACGAGACTATCGGTAAAATTGCTGGTAGATACGTAATATTATATAAGGGGTAACTAGGCTATGTTTATTCTAGAAAAAAAATTTTTTAGGTCCCGCGAATAAAAAATTAAAACCTTAAATATCTAAATTACAAGATAGTTGAATGTTTGTTGCTCAAACATTGAACGGATTGGGTTGAAATTTAGCACAGAGATAGATTATAATCTGGAATAACACATAGACTATATTTGCCTAGAATAGGGTCCCATGGGAAGCGGGAACGGGCACAAAGTTCCCCACGAGCTAATTTCCTCGTTGTAAATTTAATGACATGTTACACATAGAAACAAGCAAACCAATGCAAATAAATAACGTCACGCCGTATAGGTTGTCAATATACAATCATCTTACGGCAGTTAACGCGACCATAATTATGTGTACAGTCGCACTCAGAAGTGCTAAACATTAACAAATCTACAAACGACTTTTGCATTGAAAGAAATCAATAGGTACAAATAATAATTGACGTAGGAAGAGCCAGACTATAATCTATCCTTGTACCAAATCACAGTTAAGTAGTTCACCTGTTTGAGCGTAATAGAGTGAAAAACATCCAAACATCATCACAACCTGTCGCATTTATAATATTAGTAGGATAGTAGGACATTAGTAACGATAGGATAGCAAGTGCGATAGGAAGTATTTAGTAGTTGTGTTGTATTATAAAAGGTTTTAGAGCTTAGGTGATCAGTAACTTGGGGAACTACTTCTGAGAGTGACTGTACTACCTGACGTTCCGATCTGGTTGCTCCTGTCATGGTCATGGGCTGACTGGTTCAGTGGTATACGCCCTCCTTCGTCGTTGTGTCTTGGTAGCGGGTTCATTCCGGTGGATGCATTCTCGATACTTGTATTAGGTATCGTCACATACCACACTAACGCTCATAAACGGAAATGGATATCCGCATATGATCGAGTTTGCATGTTTTTAATCTTTTATAACACCCACCCGATAAATTAAAACCATTTTCCTGATTTAAATTGGTTTTTTTATCAGTGACTGCCACAACTGTAATTTATATTACCTATTAATAATTATATAGTAGGCTAAGAACGGATGAAGATCGACCTTACCCTATCTTTCCTATCAGGTGGGCCGTGTGCTTGTCTGCCAGCTATGTGGTATGATGAAAAAGGTGGAATATATAAAAAAAATATTGTTAAAAATACCAATTATTTATTACCTAACAAAAAATTTTCTTGACTATTTTTAATTAAAATAATTTTATTATTTTTTTGTCACCCATTCTCTCTTTTGATACTTAACTAGAAAATTTTGAATAAAGATTTTCCAGTTATCAAGTCAATGAGTGATTAAAAAACTTATTAAAATTATTTTAATTAAAAATAGCCATAAAACTTTTTGAATGTTGGTTATCGCAACTTTTGGTCATACCAATTATCTCTGGTTCTACTCAACCAATTGCAATCAGCAGATTTTAAGTCTCACCAAGGAATTATAATAAAAATGCCGCATCGAAATCCGCTCGTACTAAATGAATTTTGATGCAGTTTTTTTTGTATGAAAGGTTTTGGTCAGACTTAAAATCTTACGCTTGTTTGATTACAATCGGTTGTGTACAACCAGAGATACCTAAGGTGAAAAAAAAAAACGCGTGAATCGAAGTCCACGCAGGCGGAGAGTAATTCTTAAAACTATACCTAAGTTTTTAATCGGAAACTCAATGAAGTCACCGTTTATTAACTCTTTCGAATGATAACGGTAATTAACACAGTTTACTTATAGACAGAGTGACTGTATGATGATCATAGAGAAGCAGTCATGTCTGAGATGATAAGGATATCTAATCCGTGATAAGAACACCGCTTCTGCTGAACTAAACAAACAATAATAATGATATATGATCTGTGCATGGTTCGTGACGTCACCGACTTGGCGCCACCTGAAAACCAGCACAGCGCTTACTTGCGCACTATGTGCAGGAATTATGCTGAGGTGGCGACCATATTTAGTTACGTACAATTGGCATAATGTTAGAAGTTAAGTTTAAATGTAAGTTGCTCTGTCCATGTGCATGTTCTGAACAAGATCTTTTTCCTTTCTTTCTTATATAAATTTTGCCGTAGAGCCGTGAATAATAGTCTTTTCTCTGCTGAGGAGTCAATACTTAGGATTTTTTTATATGTATCCATACTCCATAGCTTATTTACACCCCGTTTGAAGGACCTAGGACATCTTTTTGAAGGAGGTAGGACACGACGGCATCAGAATCTCCCGTCCGAAATGAGCTGTCCGACTGGGGAAGTACCTCCGCTCTACAGAATAAGACCGCAGCCATAATAACCATCGTGTTGTGTTCCCGCCGGTAATTAGGGTAGTCAGAGCTCACTGTACCCCTCCTCTCCCCACCCCTTCCTAGACTCCACACCCCATCCTAGCCCTCCTTCCTTCCCTTCAGGGTAGGCAACGCGTTGTGATTACCTTTGGTGTTGCACACGTCCATAGGCCACGGTGACCGCTTCCCATGAGGTGGGCCGTGTGCTTGTCTGCCACCTACGTGGTATAAAAAAGGACCTGGAAGTAGATGGAATGGAATCACGTGTGCGGGTAGAATATTCCAGCTCTTTGCCGTGCGACCGCTGAGTTCGGGATGTTATTGTTTCTACCGTGTGCGGAAAGGTTTGCAGTCCAGAACCTGTCGGAAGGGAGACATTGGGACTAGTTGAAAAAGCTCATCAGAACACTCGCCGTGGTACAGGCGGTAAGATACAACCAGGAGGTAATGTCCCTATGCAACTGCGTAGGTTCCTCGAGGAACCTCCACAGTCGCATGTCCCATTCACTCTATTGAGTCCATTGAGGGCCCCACTAAAGTCTTCAGGCTTCGACCTAACTTGCGCTTACACACCGGCACGTCACAATTGCTGATTGACATAAGAAGCTCTTTTTATGATAGGTACCAGCCTCGGCGGCCATCGAGGGTGGTTATGTCGATTTGAACTGACTAAAACCACACGTGCTCCGGTCTCAATTAACTCTAAGGCTGTGTTCGGGATGTAAGGTTACCCAATAGGATTTCCCTCGCACCTCAGCCTGCTGACCCCAGACTTTCTGCGGTTTTAAAATGGCTCCCTCGACCGTCAGAAGGAGGAGTGGCGAGCGTCACGCCGCCGCACTATGTTTTATGAGAGCCATTTTTCGGACATCCCACTTTTATTCAATAATATGATAGATATATAATCATTTTAATGTTATATTTTGAATCCCTGTTTAAATACCATGTCTGGTTTTTTTTTAAAAATATCCAAAGTTCTCAATATTTTTAACTCAAAATTTATAAAAACATTAATTGAAGTCAAAGTATATACAATTCGTGAAAATGATGTTAGAAGCATTAATAGGGAATCTAGCACCGCATATTTTAAAGTTATTTTGAACAACGTATCGCTACCAGATCCGGATTTATACGTGATTTTAGGTTTTTCGTTATTCCTATTTTTCTCGATAGTTACGTCTCGTAAGTGCCCATTATCTTTACCAATATAAAGCTTTGTACTTCTACTACACACCATATGAATTTCAGAATCCAATGTCATGGAACTTTGAAGCTAAAGTTTTTTAAAAATTTACCCGGATTTTCACCATTAGGGTCGACACACACTCGAATAATATTTTTTCACCTGATTTGATTTCGATTAAAAATAATAGTGGTTTTATGGAAAATATACTTAAAACTAGCTGGTTTTGTATTATATCACATAAAAAAAAATTCTCGACCGAAACGGTGATTTTAAAAGAATTTTATCTATGTGGCTATCAAAATCCATTTAGTATATTCGAGTGTGTGTCGACCCTAATGGTGAAAATCCGGGTAAATTTTTAAAAAACTTTAGCTTCAAAGTTCCATGACATTGGATTCTGAAATTCATATGGTGTGTAGTAGAAGTACAAAGCTTTATATTGGTAAAGATAATGGGCACTTACGAGACGTAACTATCGAGAAAAATAGGAATAACGAAAAACCTAAAATCACGTATAAATCCGGATCTGGTAGCGATACGTTGTTCAAAATAACTTTAAAATATGCGGTGCTAGATTCCCTATTAATGCTTCTAACATCATTTTCACGAATTGTATATACTTTGACTTCAATTAATGTTTTTATAAATTTTGAGTTAAAAATATTGAGAACTTTGGATATTTAAAAAAAAAAAACCAAACATGGTATCTAAACAGGGATTCAAAATATAACATTAAAATGATTATATCTATCATATTATTGAATAAAAGTGGGATGTCCGAAAAATGGCTCTCATAAAACATAGTGCGCCGCGTCTAATTCTCAGACCTAATAAGAATCGGTCGAGCCGTTTCGGACGAGTTTTGTTATAAATACGAGACTTTTTTATATTCATTAAGATAGATTTCAGTGATTGAAAATACTACTAGCGCCATCCGTTGGTGAGGAATGGAAAATAATATATATCACATAACTTGGATAGATAGGTAGTTTCAGCTGTTTCTTTTAGTTCTATCTACTTATTTTATTTTAATATTTAATCAGGTATAATGTATTGTTATTATAATAGTAACAATACTGACAAAAATACTAGTCCACTAATAGTATGGTGCTGCCATCTATTGCATTTGTGTCAAAATAGGTTCAATTTATCGAACTCATATAAGATAAAAGTGTAAGAACAGTGCCAATAGATGCCACTTAACTCAAAATATAAATAAACATTTAGTGGTTCATACCAAAGACGATAACTATCGTCTCTGGTTCATACATTCATGCTATGTTGCATGTATTGTATGTATGTATGTACGAAGTTAGGCCATAAAAATCTATAATAATGCAATCGAAAGACAGGTTCGTAAACTGGAAGTTTTGATTTAGAAACTTAGATTAGCGGGAATCTCGAAGTTCTGTCTTTTTTCGCTAGATGGTGCTAATAGTTGATAACATTGTCCATGCTGTGGCGCAGCAGCTATAGAGCTTTCGACTGTTTTTTGTTCTGTGGTTACGCTGGAGGGGTGAGGTTCGAGCCCCGCTTAGTGCAAATATTTGCAAGTATGTAGATATGAATATTTCTTGCTTATTTGCATTAGTTTGACCATGGTAAGAACCATTTAGTTCCTTTTTATAAACAAATTGGGCCATCATCTTAAGCGTAAGATCTCAAATTTTTGTCCGTTTGTTCGCGATGAATGTTAAAACTACCTACTAGGTGCAATACACTTACATAATAATATATGAAATTAATAAGCCTTCAGTAGAAATTCAATCATTTTATATTAAAATAAGCCAGCTTCTCGTTTGTTCGGCTTAGAATAAGCTGGGGCCGTTTCAGTAAATTTAAGTTTTTAAAACGCGTGATATCAAAATTGAAAACAGAGGGGCGAGCACGAATTTTCTTTCGTATCGAGTTCGTAACGTGTGCGACAAAAATGTATGAAATTTGTACAGCGCCCCTATCGTGCGTAAAAGGAACTGTACAAATCTCATATAATTTCTATCGCACACGTTACGAGCCCGATTCGAAAGAAAATTCGTGCTCGCCCCACAGATCAAACTATGAGTTCCTCGAAGTTTAATATCCTCACTAAGACGTAAGTGGACGTAGGACTTAGTGTATGACTCATGTCGACGGAACACCATGTGGTTTTGGTCGGTTCGATCCCGATATAACTACTTCACTAACCCTGATGAGGTAATACCCCTTGGAGGTTTCCATGTAATAAAAATAAGCTTATATTTTCACAGATCATACAGAATATCGAAATGAGCTGTCCGACTGGAGTAGTACCTCCGCCCTACAGAAGACCGCGGCCATAATAACCATCGTGTTATGTTCCCGCCGGTAAGTAGGGTAGCCAGAGCTCCCTGTACCCCTCCTCCCCCTCCCCTTCCTAGTCCTCCCCCTTCCATTCAGGGTAGGCATCATGTTTGACACCTTGTGTGGCCTATGGACGTGTGCAACGTCCATAGGCCACGATGACCGCTTCCCAACAGGTGGGCCGTGTGCTTGTCTGCCACCTAAGTACCTAGTGTAAAAAAAATCAAAGCCAGTACGGAATGTCAAATTTTATCTGTGTGTTTATCTGTTTGTTTGAATTAGGTACTCAATCTGTGGAACGGTACCACTCAGTACCACTACACGTTTGAGGTGCGGTGTCCCCGTTGACTGAGAGTAACTATACTATCCTCGGTCTACGGGTGTACCTAATATTTGGCAATCATGATTAGACTAGATGACTGCGAGTCTATAAAACAATGATGTCTATTTATACAAGCAAGTCGCAATAAAAATGGCCGCCCCTATTTATTAAATCTATTTTGGTTGCCTTTATTACTGATGCGAGTGATTCACTGCATACTTGGCAAGTAAATTGCAGACGTTATTATGAAGAATCATCTACGGGATTTATTTCCCTTGATTTATGTCATCATCATCATCATAGCGTTAGTCCGGCTGTATTTGGCGGCCTCTGTGGCAGTGACAGGGGGCGCAGTTTCGATTCCCGCTCACTGCAAATATTTGTATGCATGAAAATGTCTATTTGCATTGATCTGAGTGTTTCTATGTACAATATGTATGTATGTACAAAAAGATATATAAGTAGGTATGTTTATCCGCATTCTAGAACCCATAACATAAGCTAGTTAAACTATGCTTACTTTGGGTCTAGAGAGCGCTGTGTGGATTGTCGTAGAATATTTATTTATTTATTATTATTATTATTTACAGTTTGCATTTTGGAGCTTGGAGTAAGTAAGTTCTTCTACTCCTTTTCTTGGTTTGGCTTCTCTGAACTCCCAACCGCTCAAGCAGCTTAGGCCAGGGGGGCTCCGCCCGCTCCGTCCGTCAGCTGGCGGTGTCGTGGTCTGTGCTTTACTTAAAGGGCGCTGCAATCTCAGTGGTAATAAATAAGTAATGTAGGAAAAAAGTAATTAATTGTTATTTTATAAGTACATGTTACATACGATTTTGAAACTGACGACCTTCACACGTTACAGGCTATTATTGTTCGAATGCAGATCTTAATCACCACAGTGGATTTTTTCCGTCTTCTCACCAATCCATAGATGATATCAGATTGAAGGTGCTGTTGATATTGAATTACTAAGTAAGTTGGTAAGTATTTGTGCTTATAGTGAATCGAGCTTAGATTGGCAATGCTCTAAATATGCTATTGAAAAATAAATACACTGTCAGTAGTAATTCGAAGCATATCCTGACGACTCCTTAGATTATTCACTACAATGTGTCTGTGAATCAACGACTAGCTGTCCCCCGCGGCTTCGCCCGTGACATACTTCGTCCCCGTGGGACGTATTTAACCCATAAATGCCTGTAATTTATTAGTTATGCAATAATGTAAGAAAATAAGCCCAATTTGCTGACACATATGATTACTGCTTCGTTCCCCTTGGTTGTAGCGTAATGATATATAGCCTTTCTTGATAAACTATCCAACACGCGAATTTTTCAATTTGAGCCAGTAGTTCTTGAGATAAGCGCATTTTAGTTTCGTTCGTCTTTATAATATTAGTAGGTATAGAAGCACAGATACCGAAAAGTAAAACACCATTACTGCTAAACGTAGCTCGACGCGAACGTTCTAAGAACGATTGCAAAGCAAATGTTTTAAAAATAATCGTATTCCATAAAAATGACCTTCAAAAGAAATATTTCAGCCAAGTAATAAACAAATAACAAAGTCGTCACAAAATATCGCCTCTTGGTTATTGCCAAAGAATAAACGCGACCAAAGATTATGTGAAGCCAGAAACGATTCAGAGGTATTTAAAGCCTTTCATGTCTTCATATGCGTTGAAAAATCATTCGTTTATGTCATACTCGTAATTGACCAAATTTCGTTTTTCCATTCCATGAAAATTTAATTTTATCGGAATATTATCTATTAATTTTCATTATTGCATTATTTTTTCATCTATACTAATATTATAAAGAGGAAAGATTTGTTTTTTTGTTTTTTTGTTTGTTTGTAACGAATAGGCTCCGAAACTACTGGACCGATTTCAATAATTCTTTCACCAATAGAAAGCTACATTATCTGTGAGTAACATAGGCTATAATTTATCTCGAAAAAATTCAGGAATCCTGACTAAAACTTCAATAATGTAACACAAGGTGAAAAAAAATGACCTAAACAAATTACTTACATCGCGTGCGCTGCGAGAACTATTGAAGATAGAACAAAATAATGTACTGTGGAAATGTACAACTTAAAAAGGTCTACATAAAAGTCCGCGATAGCATATGTCTACCTAATAAGGGAAGCCCACAGTAACCATTTTTATCTTTACAAATTACAAAAAATTCATGTGTCATTTTCGAAGCTAATTTTAACAATACAGTATTATTTCTTATCTAATTAAATACATTAGATACGTTGTACGTTTAATGTAGATCAAAATTGCCATTCACACTATATTATTACCATAAATAGTTTAAGAGCTATCGCAATATGAAAAATAATGCGCGGCGAAATAAATGCAAGTTGAAATGGGGACGTAAATCAGACCAATATTATATACTTCGGGACATTATAGGTACGTAGGTAGGTATCTAAACTGTGCTCAAAATATTATGCTCTATACACGCAGTACAGTTTTCTTGGGTGCCTTTGAGGATAGCACGGGTGCTAAGCACTGGACGAGCTCAAATTCACCAATCATGGATTATTGCAAAACAATCAGCTCGCGCCAGCGCGTCGTTTGTCTCGCGAATTATACCTATCTAAGATTATGTTTCCTTATGTATATCTTTGTATTATCACTGCGATGCGGGCGAGGACTCAGGGCTGCACACGCTGGCAGAGTGTCCGGCGTGGGAGGTGCCAAGACAGGCCCTCCTGGCAGCCCTCGGGGTGGGAGTCCTCACACTGGCGGTGCTGATCGCGGCAATGGTGCAGAGTGCGAACGCGTGGTCGGCCGCCGCCTCCTTCTGCGAGCAAGTGATACTCGAGAAAGAGGCGGTGGAAAAGGTTCGGGAGAGGCTGCACAGAGCTCTCCCGGACAGCGGCGGGCGCGGTCTAACGACCTCCGTCCTCCATGAGCGCTGGCCTGGGGGTGACGGGCCGAGGCGGCGGCGCCGCCACCCCCCCCCCCCTATTCCAGGGGCATGACGGGAACCATGTGGTTCTCAAACCCGAGGGGGGCATCTCGAATCCGGAGATGGCCCGGGTCAAACCGGGGTGCGAGGGAAATGCTCTTTGGGCCACCTTACACCCTGTTAAGTCGGTAAGAGTCTGACATAGTCTGCTCCGCTGGCCGCGGGGTATCCATGAGGAAAAAAAAGGTATATCTTTGTATTCCCATCCAAATAAATTATATCTTAATCAAGACTTTCAATAAAATTGTGTAAAAATTATTTAAAGACTGTTTGAGTTATTGAAATCGGACGTCAGAGGAGGGGATAGGGACATCATGCTTTTTTTTATACCATTTAAGTGGCAGACGAGCACAGGCCCACCTATGTGACCTATGCACCTATGGACGTGCTCAACATCAGGGGCGTCACACTCGCGCTGCCGACCCTGCAAAATCCTTCTAATGCCCTTCTTGAAGAACCCCATATTATAGCCGCCAGGGAAAACCACTGCAGGTAGATCGTTCCACAGCCTAAGCGTGCGCAGAATGAAATTTTTTTCAAACCTTACAGTACGCACTGCAGACGGATGCAACGTGTGGGGATGAATTCCCTGCCTGTGGCGAGCGGTGCGATGATAGAAAGTGGTTATAGGCATCATAAATCAAACAATTTCCATCCCAGGGTCAACTGGGTAGCGCGGGATATGCTCTAAGTAATCTTACACCCCGGCAACTGAAGACTTGAGCCGGCGGCGTGCGGTTTTTATCAGGTCTGAGTGAGACTTAACCACTCCTGCTGGCTGACAGGGATGATATATGAAGGAAGTTCCGCACGAAAAAAGGGATTTGAAACAGAATTCGCAATCCACGCGGGCGGAGCCGCGGGCAACAGCTAGTGTTTTATATATTCATAGTTTTAGGATTTAGTTAGACACTTTTTACATTATTATTAAATTAAGGAACTATTTTATTCAAAAATCTGGCCCTTCTGATACATTATTCAGTTCGTGTAGAAATCTAGTACTTCATCTAAAACACAATACACTGGGCGACAGTCATAGGTACCAAACGACAGTCAAAATCAATCGACTTTTCCAAACAGGTGTTCTTTAATCTATGACAGCAAGGCCGACGGCGGCGCTTGTGCTTGCGAAACAGTGTTCGGATGTAGAGCGATCTAATTATAACTCGGGACGTTCCCTCGTTTCCTACCAACAACGTGATCAACACCTGTAATTAATCATTTGTATCATAATCTTACTGATATTACAACTAGCTAAATGTCATTTTATAAGATGTGTTACGTTCTGCACTAGTAACGAAACAGAGCAAAGTTCGGATAGTCTTTTTATAAGAAACTAGCTGTTGCCCGCGTGGATGTCGGTTATGACTTTCCCGCTTTTCTGTTGAAATTTTTCCTGAATTTTGTTTGCTATAAACCTCACGGAGCCCGAGACCTTTCCAACGAATGCAAAACCGTGGAAATCGGTTCGTGCGTTCTGTAGTTATAGCGTCAGGAAGGAAAACCCGACTTATTTTTATATAGTAGATGAATCATTTAGGAAAATGAGTGTACTGTCGCGCAATGTTTCATATTTTTAAGTAGTCTAATAACCTAGTAACCTAATTATGCTTTTCCTTCATAATAAGCTTGTCTATCATTCAAAAGCTTGTTTATCAAGCCTAGATTTTGGCATCCATATTTTTCTACTTCATGATTTCAGAATTTAGTGCTGACTCCTGAGAGGACGACACCACACTGTGCTGCTACTGAACATTTTCTTTACATCTTACTCAACTCCAGAATAAAGCCTAGTACCACACGAACAGCTCCGATTGACGCCATCATGTCCATCTTAATATATATAAATCTCGTGTCACAATGTTTGTCCTCAATGGACTCCTAAACCACTAAACCGATTATAATAAAATTCGCACACCATGTGCAGTTCGATCCAACTTGAGAGATAGGATGGTAGTTTTTGAAACGGATTTCGACATCCACGCGGGCGGAGCCGCGGGCAACAGCTAGTATGTATATAGACGTTCCAAATTATGTTGCAAATAATATGGAATGTGTATGTATTTTAATTTAAAATGCTTAATATACACTGCCATGGCCTATTTTACCTCACAAAGTATTTTTATGTAGATCTCTTGTCTTGAGAAACACTCTGAGGGATAAAAGTAACAGTTAAGAACGTTAAAATTACTATTTCTAGGATACAATTACAGCCAGATTTAAAAAGCAGTACGGCAAGTCTGTTAGAAAAGAATATAGCCACTATATTTTCTATCGCCACTATACTGACTGTTTACAATTTGTATCAACGCGGAAGATAGTACAATGAATGTACTAACAGTACCTATGTGATGGGTTTCTGCCCTGATACATCAGGCATTTGCTACTTATATTCCTAGGGCATAAACCTTTATGCCCAGCATTAATAAGGTGAATTGAATAAATACCCGATTAATACCCAAAGTGATAGGGATTTCATTATAGCCAATGCCATTTCTAATTCCTTCAATTCACTTCTGATACATTACGATCTAATCTTATTCAAGATAGTTTAACTTTCCCTGGAATTGCCCGAGTGTTGTTTTTGCTTTGGGAGTTGTCTGTAATTTTCTGCCTAAAGTTATTTCCAAAAATATAGTTGAATCATCCAGAGTCAGTTTCGTCGTTAAAATTTCATGACGTTTGGCATGCGAAATACAATACATTTTGTTTTTCTTTTTACATAGATGTGGATTATTAGTTGTAAAGCAATGCACTAGATCTATTTGCGTTTTCTTGTCTAATTTCTCAGTCATAGATCATTAGAACAACTTTACAAATCACTATATTCTAGATTTTTATATCTTATCTTTATTCTACATACTTACCAAAGACGATCGTCTTTGATACTTACTTATAATTTTTCTGTACGTGCGTTGACAGTGAACTCCTCCTAAACGGCTGGACCGATTTGAATGCTTTTTTTTTAATGCGTTTGGGTGGCGCCCTGGATGGTTTAATTCACAAATCAGCCCGACTGATGGTGCTGCAGTCGGGCAGAACAACGTCTGTCGGGTCCGCTAGTAATATTATATGTAGGTCCTTATATAAACAAAATTTTAATGCAGCGTGGTTTTATTATATCATTGAAGCCAGCCAATAGTAGGCAAGTTAAGTTGAATATCTTCACAGCATTAATACACACTAAAATGATAAGTTGGGACTTCCACTTGTATTTATATTCGTATGCATAACAAATTACTTCAACATCAACAGTAAATGTTTATTTTTATAATATCTGAGAAACATAATGCATACAAATGCAAAAAATTCACAAAGAAAACTAACTTTACGTCAATATTTTTGCATACACTGTTGATGAGAATCTAACATCTGAAACTAAAATATTATTTTTATTATGAAGAGTAATTAGATGAATAATCAATTATTTCGGCTAGTGGAGTTAACGATGAGGTGGATATCGGATTCCAATTGAGTAAAACCACACGGTGTTTCATTACATCGGCCTGTGTGGCTGGGGCACTAGGTATACCCTTGAAAGAATGCTCCGAGACTCCGACCGATCTTGGCCAGCAACATTGACGTCCCCGACATGTTATTGGGGATCAAAATCTACAGACACGACCCGCCGCCACAAGACCGCGCTCAGGAAGGCGAAGTACAGAGACCGTTTTGCGATCTCAGACGCCCGGTGCACCTTGGCTTATAACACCTAACATTTAAATTAGAACAAAAAAAGATTTCCTAAATTAAAACTATTTTTAATACAACATACAAAGCAATATTTTATTCTTATATTTTTACCGACATAGTCTAGAATAGTACATCTAGACTATGTACGTTTTAACCTGGGAATGGGTTCAGAAGCGCTAGGCTTTTTTTCTCAACACAAGTGGGTTATACGGAAATTAACGCGATCATGGTACAGCCTGTACAGGTTACAGGTATCTTTGAATTGCCAGATTAGCTTTCATTGTAGTAAATATATGTATACACATTGCTCCTAAAAATGAATTACTTGCAATGTAATTGTTCTACTAACTGCTACATGAATTTCTTTTGACGTGACATGAACTTTCGCACACACAATGTACGCGTATTTACAAGACACAGGTACTAATATTTAATTCCATTTAATTGTTCACCCGTCTTCGTGAGATAGAATATCTGTAACTGGATTGTTGATTATCAATTATTTGTATGTGAATCTATCCAAAATAGAGCAGTCAGATTATAATCCGTGGGTGTCGTAAGATGTGACTAAGGGCTGACTAGTTGAACAGAACATGCACCTGAACCAAACAATTACGATAGCCAATCTATGTGCCAAGCTTGGTGAACATGGCAAAGTTTATTGCGTCGACCATCTGTGGCGTCGAATTGTTTAAAACTGTATGTCTCTGAGTCATACTAACTCTCCTCACTAAGATCTTCGAGGATGATATACCTAATAATGTGGTGATGGTATAACTGTAGTAAATCTATCTATACCTACTATTATAAAGTAGTTGTCTCTGTACATTGAAGATATTAAAAAAATACTTGGGTTATATGACCGAAACAAAAAATACTTTTGGTTGGAAATTTTATTTATTTGTCTATTTGTATGTAGTAATGGGTGCAAAAACTACTGAAGATGCACGAATTTGGCTGCGGTTTTTTTTGTTTGAAAATTTTTAAAATCTTACGCATGTTTTATCACTATCGGTTAAGTAGAAACGGAGATACCTACAGTCAAAAAAACGCGAAAATCGACGTACACGAGGAAGGAGCCCGCGGGTATAAAACTGAATTGAATTTTCCCCGACGAAATCCAACCTAAGAAAATTATTCGTACGTATTAGTCATCAAATTATAGGTAATGCAGAAATCTATTTAAAGGTGCTGAACAATATTTAATACGCTGCTGTTAATATTTTCTATTCTAGGCACGTGCATAATACGCTTAAAATATTTACAAGACTATCGCAATCACAAAAGCTCCTATTGTTTAACCTTATAACATACATTCGTTTGCTGCCCAATTCGTTCTCAGTTTCAGTGGTGGGGATGGTAGGTAACTCCTACGCGAGGTTATTTCTACCTCTCTGGAATGTATACACCTTCGGCTGCGAGGTGAGGCATCCAATCTGAAGTTTGATGTTATCATTTTTAACTCCTATCTCTAATTCGTTTATTTTTCGAGAATGTACGAAATATTTTTCCATTGGTAAATTTACAGATTGTACTTATTGCAACTATTTTGAAGTTTGAAATTTATTAATACTAGCTATTGCACGCGGGTTAGGCTGCGTGGAATTTTATTGTAATCACAATCTCGCAATCCATTGGAACATTATTAAGGGTAAAAAAGCATGTGTAAAGTAACTATTAGAAGGTTTTTACACGATCGCCAGCACGAGATGCCCCTGGTGCACACGTTCAAAAGCCACGGTGAACGCTTCCCATCAGGCAGGCCGTGTGATTGTTTGTATCCTAAGTGGTATATAAAAAATCAATACAATTTGATTCTAAGGAACGAAGTTTCAGCCCAAACTCGATTATTTTATCTCATGTATGTAGTTCAGGATTTCCTATGGACAACTTTCGACTCCATCATGAGACCCACATCCGAAGATATGCAAATAACAGAATTTGAGTTCAATCAGGAAGTAGTTCTAATTGGTTTTCCAAAATGGACCCCTAACAAGCAACACAGCAAGATAAATAATAAATAATCTTGTAAAAATGAATAGCATGAAGTGAAAATTCACCTCGATACCCACTATATTCATTTTTAAGTGATCAAAGTAATGGCTTCGATCTTCACTTCTCCAGTGATGTACTGTAACACACACATCTATGTAGATACGAAACAGTCCGGTGACTCATCATATAGTGTTTATTTCTGAATGAATCATGTTTACGCCAAAGCCCGATATACAAACGTGAATAATTCTAAACTCACAAATATTCGGGAACTGTGCCACTGGCCGACGATTCCAAGGGTCTCTGTTCTTAAAAAATAGGTAGAATATTTAAAAACATGAAATACTAAATTTTAAAAAGACTAGGTAGGGGCAAGGCTATTGACAACTTTCTCTCATTCAAGCATAGAATATAGAACTAACCACGGGCTCAAAAGGCTCGCGTCATTAGTTAGGACATACATACATACATAAACTCACGCCTATATCCCCGAAGGGGTAGGCAGAGGTGCTAGCACCCACATTTTGCCAGTTTATGTTTAGGTCCTAATGTAATAGGTGGCGAGCCTATTGCCATTAACCGGGCACTTATAAACCTGCGATAAATACACACATAACTCCGAAAAGCATCGAAAAGTCATTGGTGTGTGCCATGGTGAACCTGGGATCGAACCCGAGACCTCGTCTAGGACATCAGTCCTTTAATTGGTTTCTTGGTTTGCCAGTTAGTGCACCTTGTGTAAACTAAACTGTCAAGATTTTTGACCCTACCTGTACCGTGTCCGTAGATATTTTTAATCAATTTTTGCTGTTTAATCTGAGCCTGGTTACATTGGTAATGCAAAATCAAGAAACAATGATAAATTACTGAATCATTGCCAAGACCCTCGACCAACCTCTTAAGAGATTGTCGCTAGAGAGCTGGATCAGAGTTTGATGTTGAAGGCAGTTTCTCTCTTCCTTTCTTTCTTCTTCTTTATTTTGGGCAAATCACGTATAGTGAGGAAGTTCCCTTTTCTGTAGCCATAATTTTATTGGTCCTAGTAAGCATGCTGGAGGAACACTGTCATTTTAAATACTAGTAGTTTATAAAATCATTTACCTAATTAAAAAATATGTCATATAAACAATTAATGAATATGAATGTTAATATATATTTTTAAATTATGCATCACCGAAAATGCTTGATATATACGAATACGTCTGGCCGAGCTTTGTACTCCAACGAGTTGGTACGATTTTTAATCGTTGGACAGCACTTATGAATAATTGTGTCATACGTCTATGTCTACATGCAAAACAACTTGTACTACAATGACATTTTTGCTCTTTATTTTTCATTCAGATTTTTAGCCATCTATTTGATTTTCAGTGACGTTTCTGTTGCAACGCGTAACATAACATAACATAAACTCACGCCTATATCCCCGAAGGGGTAGGCAGAGGTGCCAGCACCCACATTTCGCCAGTTTATGTATAGGTCCCAATGTAATAGGTGGCGAGCCTATTGCCCTTAACTGAGCACTTATAAACCTGCGATAAATACACACATAACTTCGAAAAGCATCGAAAAGTCATTGGTGTGTGCCATGGTAACCTGGGATCGCACCCGTGACCTCGTCTTCGCAGTCCATTACCCATACTACCGCGGCTACCGCGGTTGCAATGCGACGTTAGTTACATTTAAAGTAGGTGCCAAAATGCCCACAGATATATGATAGATGTATTTTTAAATCAATTAGGATGAGAAGGGGCTCTAGAATGCGGACAAACTGACATAAAGAAAAAACATTGTATTTGAGAGATATGATATTTGTACTGTATGTAGGTTACTAACAAAAAGTATTTGAAATTATGGTAAACACTACTAGGTACTTTCAGTGCAATAAACAGTGCTGGAGCCTGGAATGTAGGCCGACACCAGAATACTTACAAAAAACTTTATAAGTGTGAGTGCTCTCAATACTTGTTTAATGTATAAACGGAATATAAATATATACCCTCAGACCGTATTAGTTTTGTTGAACATACTATATAGGGTCGTATGAAACGGTTTATTCCAACTAGTCCTACTACAGTTCCAGTAGTAAGTAGTTCTAGCAGTTGCATCGAACTAATGTACGATAACGTCATTATTTTAAATTACTATTGTTTTAGAACATTGTCCAAGGTAACACAGGTTCTCCTATGTATGTTTAAATGTACGTACTAATATTATGCTTCGTTCATTTAATTTTGGTTACTAGCTTATTTACAAACTTTTGGTCGTAAATAGCTAATGCATGCATTCATACCAATTGACGTCAAATGGTTAGCAGCTAATTGCCAAATTGAATTAATTGTATTCCACGCTAAGTGGATTTGTCGCTGCAACTTTTGATTGAGTGACATCGAGAGAGTGTCTGAGTTTTGTGACATTTAAAGTGATGGTGTATTTATTATGCGCGGTGGTTTAGGCAACAAAATGTCCGCAGGCAAAAATTTGCGACGATAATTTGAAAAGGTATGTATGGTCGTTTGGACACGTAGAACGACTGAACACTAACTGAATGACATACCAAATACATATGTAAAGCACATGAAGTGAGCAGGCAAGCCTGGGTCCATCTCACACTTTTTTTTTTGAATTTTTTTTTGAAAAGTTTTATTAAAGAATAATAATCTTAGCGCCAGTACTTAATCATTACATACACATAAACTAAATGTTGTATCTACTCGCTCTCATAACCAAAGAATATTAACCTACTAAACTCTTCAACTTTATTCGATCATGTCAAAATTAGCTTCTGATCGGTTCATAATGACGCAACGTTACAAAAATAGAAATGCCCTTCGCTATTTCTGAGAGACGATTATCTTGAAAACAAAGACGTGTTTCCAAACAGCATCGAAACAGTTTGACTGAAAGCTATTTTTACAAGTAATCTGGATGCCGTTTTGAAAGCGGTATTCGTAGTGACTAAGGCTCCAGACTTAACAAGTGGTTATGAGATTGAACTGCATCTAGAATAGTTTTTTTTAAATACCTACCAGTGTCTAAAAATACTAGTGTTCCCGTTAACATAGTTCCTACAAAATAAACATTTTTTTACAGGAGGTAGGACACGACGGTATCTCCCATCCGAAATGAGCTGTCCGACAGGGGTAGTACCTCCACCCTACAGAACACCGCGGCCATAATAACCATCGAGTTGTGTTCCCGCCGGTAAGTAGGGTAGCCAGAGCTCAATGTACCCCTTCTCCTCCCATCCCTTCCTAGCCTCCCCACCCCTTCCCAGCCCTCCCCCCTTCCCTTCAGGGTAGGCAGCGCGTGTGTAACACCCTTAGTGTTGTACACGTTCATAGGCCACGGTGACCGCTTCCCATCAGGTGGGCCGTGTGCTTGTCTGCCACCTAAGTAGTATAAAAAAAAACAGAAAAGCTGGAGTCGTTATACAAACTTTTCCAGCCATTAATGCGTTTTAATTCTAGCTCATTAAAGCAGAGTTGATTGGATGGATGGGTAGTGTAGTTTCTGTGCTGACAACGCAAGAGACATTGGTCTCCCCGGTGACCCTCCAGTGAGCTCTGGCTACCCTACTTACCGCCGGACATAACACAAATTATACGATAAATAAATAAAATACATAAACATTATTCCAGTAATATGATGTAATCATATTTATACAACGAACTAGGATTGTGTTTGAATACATTTTCAAATTTTCAAGTATTCATTCGGTGCGGGTTTCAATCGAGTCGCCGCCGGTTCGCATCAGTGCCCGCACGACTCGTCACTAATTGATATTAAATTCCTCTCTGGTCTCGTTCGAGATCCGACAGACGTTGTCCTGCCATGTCTATGTAGGTATGAATATTGAATTTTCAGTCAACATGTCAATCGCGCCAATTAAAAACGACTGACAGATAGGATTTCACGGATTTTCATTATTTCATTTTTATATTACTACTGAAATAAATACCAGAGGATGAAGCAGATATTGAAATATTGTCAAAGCTAAGCTAACACTATATGAATGTGTTGGATAAAAGCTGCCGTTTAAATTATAAGTGCCTAGGTACTGTGAGCAATGCAGTTTGCTGTGTTGTTTGACGGATATTTCTTATGAAAATGTGTACTTTATGAATTATGAGAGATATTATCTTAAGGTTACATTAAGAAAGGTTACATTATAAGGTTACATTATAATGCTAATACGGTCGTTAAGTATCCAATTTTTTTGAAATTTACAGCACAATTTGCTTGATTTTACATAAGAACCACCTTCTGACACTAATAATAACAACAAAAAAGAATCAGCGAATCAGCTAATCTAAGTCTAGATATGCTTCTAAGATTTGCCCCATGCAAACTAACAAACAAAAGAGCTCCTCCTCCCCCCACCCCTTCCTAGCCCTCCTCCTTCCCTTCAGGGTAGGTAGCGCGTGTGTGACACCCTTAGTGTTGTACATGTCCATAGGCCAAGGTGACCGCTTCCCATCAGGTCGGACTTGTGCTTGTCTGCCACCTACGTAGTATAAAAAAAAGCAAGTTATATGAAAGCTTTTAATATTGCTATGTTTTGCACAACATACCTATGTGCAGTTCAAAATGAATTTTAAATAAGCAGAATGTCCTTCAGTCTGTTACAGAGTAAACAAATGATACCAATAAAGCTTGTAATGGTCAAAGTCAGCTTTGTGAAATTTCCAATGTGTAAATGTTATCGGACATTTGAGCGTGTTCCATGGGGGATGTGGGGTAAGGTGGAACGGGAGGCAGACGCTCGGGAGCGGTGTATTGTATGGTACCGGACTTCCGGTTCCCCTCGTCGGTCTCACTAACAAACTTCACAACGCGTAATCCATTTTGATGTCAGATATATCGGATTTGCAATTTCAGAATTGAATAGCGGGCATCAGGGGCTTATATAATACTAGCGGCTCGGGACCCGGCTTCGCTCGGGCATAGATTCTTAAAAAATCCTATAACCGGATTGTACTAAACACCTACCAGGCCTTTAATATTGAATTTCATGCTTCTTACTTCAAAACTAAGGCACTTTCCATATAACGGACTTCTCATCTCTCTCATCTTAGGAGAGAAATTTTGAAAATCGTTGATACCCGTGTTCATTTATTTTTAATAACCGACTATAATACTACCCTATTAGATAACCGACGACCTGAAAAATTTAGCAGGGATGGACTGGATGCGGAAGGCGGAGAATCGGATGGTATGGTGCACATTGGAAGAGGCCTATGTCCAGCAGTGGACCACCCTTATGGTGGACGTCGACAGGCTAATTGATTGATTGATTGATTGTGTAACGTTTACTTACTTACACAATATGGACAATAGTAATAGGATTTGTATGAACTCGAATAACTACTCCATTAAAATTATTAGACTAATATATGACCCATTTACCGATCCAAGTTGCTTAATAGTAATCTCTGATTAATGGTAACGAATCAGTACTCATTATCTCACGTAGTACACGTTTTAATGTCAACGCAGTTGTGCTCTCGTGTCGCCAACACCTACCAAGAAAGCAACAATGTGACTACGAAACGAGTTCTCATAATATTAGTTGACTAGCTGATCCACCCCGGCTTCGCCCGTGGCATATTTTGAACCCCGTTGCACCCTTTTTAACTCACATAATATGCTCATAATTTATCAGTTTCCTAAAATGTATGGGAATCTACCGGAATTGTTCACATTTATGATTATTGCTCCGCTCCTTTGGGCAGTAGCCTGATGATATTCAGCCTATGACATTAACGGATAATGTGGCTTTCTATTGGTGAAAGAATTTTTAAAATCGGTTCCGTAGATCCCGAGATTACCCCTTACAATTTAACAAATATACAAACACACAAACTTTACTTCTTTTAATATTAGTTTAGAAGTAGATTAGTTGGTACGTTTTATAACTCATGATTATAATAAACTCCAAATTGCAATGCAGATAACTTGAACAAATAAAGAAAATAGATTAAAAAATAAATAAAAGTTCTATACTATTATGTATAATCTTACTGTACGTGTGTATGTCAGTCACAGAACAAAGAAAAATCCTTAGGACGTTAGTGGACTCCTCCTAAACGGCCGGACCGATTTGAATGATTTTTTTTATGCGTTTGGGTGGCGCTTTGGATGGTTTAGATTCACAAATCAGACGGGCAGATGGCGCTGCAATCGTTATCTATCATTCAGGACAACGCCTGTCGGGTCCGCTAGTACTATTATAAAATTGTAAATTAGCTGTGTCTGTATATTGGAAATATAAAGAAATGGGTTATTTTATGGTGGAACCACACTTCGCTATTCGCCTATTTTGTATTCGAGGAAATTCTTATAGATGACTGAAGCCTCCACAATTATTCGTCATAGAAGAGTGACTAAGGCGAATATTCGTGCGAATAAAGCAAATATATTATACACGAATAGGCCCTCCCCACTTCGATTTATAATACATATAGCAATAAAGGCGAATAGCGAAGTATAGTTCCACCATTAAATGAACGATTCGGAACCTTTAATTTGGCCAACCTGTTTGAAGACTTTCTGGTCCATGAAAGGTCGTGACCAAGGGTATGCCGATAAAAGTGTATTCACTTAAAGTTCAAAACAGATTGTCTATGATTTATCCTGTCAATTAGGTTTTAATTTCCAAAAATTAAATCAATCGCATCCGTAAATCGTAGAGGTATTCGAGCGCCACGTAAATAGCCAGGATTGTTGGCACACACGCTAACTTCTTTACGACTCTTACGGGCGTAAAGATTAAAATAAACTTTATCGGGTGCGAAGACGATCGATAAAGCCGCCTCTCCAATGATACAACTATAAGTAAAATAATAAAAAAAACATTTGATGAGGCCGTCAAGCTGAGGGCCGCCACTGTAGCACTACCAGTGTATGTGGTGGTGACCCCAGTCCTGAGACTTTGCCTTTAGCTTACCATCAGGCGAGGTAAAGCCATTTTGACGGGTCTCATATAAAAAAAAATATGAAAAAATATTTTTTAAGTTAAACAGACAATTGTACTGTCGTCAGAACTAAAGACTTCTGCCAAATATCAGACCAATCAGACAACTGAAAGGGGGTAAAATTTCAATTACTAGATTTGACCCAAACAAACAGGTTGAGTTAAATTAGCAGTTGCTCGTGTGAAATACCTATTGAACCCGTTTGCGTGGCCTGAAAAAGCCTATAATACTACTCCAGACAATGATATCAATCTACCATCGTGTCAAATTTAATCCAGATCCGTTCTGGTATGATCGAGTAACAAATATACATCCATCCAAATACTTTAAATCCTTTATTATAATATAAAAGATATTTGATTATTTTAAAAGGGAAATAAAATACTGCTAAGGTAACGAAACAGTTCTTAGTTCATCTACAAATAATTCATAAATTCAGGACGGGAATAAGACCTGTCCCAATCTGAGCTATCTGTCGTGGATAGCCAAAAATTTCGTCTATATAGTTATGTAGGCATGTACGTCTTAGGACCAAGTTAACATACTAGGTAATTGTTAAAAAATATAATTCACCTTGATTAATGTAGCGCGGGTGCAGTCGCGGGTATCGGCTAGTAAATAATAGTCGGTAAATAGCTAGGAATGAGCGCGATGCACTTCATTTTAGATTTTATCTTTTTTACATTATTTTCTTTTTCTTTTTTATTTACTGTCTTGAAGGTTCTTTTGTTTTATAGAAATTTCCTTGTTCTTGCAAAATACTACTATGAACTACCGGTTTTCTTTTCTATTAACCAGCCTCTTTACACTGCAGCTTAAGCTTATTATTCGAGAATAAGGCTGACGTACACCATCAAATTGTATTTCATACTCGCCACATCAAAATATTCCGGATGATTCTACAACACTGAAATAGTACTCCGATTTATAACTCTGAATCATATTCTATTTTTAGTATTGTTTTGATGTTTTCACTTTTCACATCTCATCAGCTACATTGCCAAAATGTAGCTGTTTATCTATAACCTTTTAGGTCAATGAACTTCGACCTCCGTCCTCCATAAGCGCGAGCCTGGTGACGGGTGAACTCGCCTGTCACCCTAGCAGAAGTAAAACGCGGCAACTGCGCACGAAGCCTTGCCCCCTTCCCTTTTCAAGAAGCTGGCCTATCTCGAAGCCTGAGATGGCCCGGGTCAGCCGGGGTACGAGGGAAATGCTTTTTGAGTTAAGTTCTTGAGTACAACCTGTTCTTAAAATTAGTTTCAAGTTGAGTTTCAGGACTATCATTCTAGAATATAGGTCATCGTCTCAGAACAACTGAACAGGATTACACACACTACGACTATCTGAGAAAGTCATGTCAGAAGATATATTACGACTAATATGACTCACTGGGATCGTTGAATAAATTTCGCCTGATGATTTTGTCAATTTTATATATAGCCATACAGCTCACATAATAAGGTATATAAATCATCATTACAGCGTTGGTACTAGGCATCCTAAGTTTATATAGATACTTACTCGAGGTACGTTCTCGACTCGAACGATTTTTTTTGATTTGGTTTATCTTGGTGTTTGCGGCCTCAGGGGTCTGCACCCCCAACCCCGTGAGGGAAGTCCACGCCAAAACCTTGTCCGCTAATCAACAAGTGCACCAACTGGTAGGTAGGGTGGTGAAGTATGGTATTCCCGAGACACAGTCGTCAATTTGGGAGAGTCAGTCTACGTCATAACCAATATTGTTACCAGTAGTGTAAAATAAAAACCCCTTTCCTGTGTGAATCCGATAACACAATGGGGTTTTAATTAATAATTAAGTTAATATAAGTTGAAATCTAAAATGTTTCGTGTGATTAGGCAACCAAAACGACAGTATAAATGCTTATATATATTTAAACAGACCGGTGACTGAATACGTTCTTAGATTTGTGTTTTGTTGCGATAAAGTGACAATTAGAGAGTGACTTAGGCATGTGTCGCTCCCGGAATGCGAGACCTTGTTCTCTAAGACCATGGGTTGGCTTAGGTCTCAAGCGTCTTGGTGGGCCTCAGAAAGAATAAGTCAATTCATACAAATAATACGCGAAGAAGACGTTTTACTTGCAAGAAATAAATGCTTTTTCGTTCCAAATATTAACACAAACTCTGGAGTATTTTTGAGACTTCTTTGACCTATATAAGCATGCGGTAAGTGTTTATGATAATTGCTGAAAGTATGTTTGCGTTCGCCCAACATACAAAATTGGCTGTAAACATTATCAAATGGCTGTAGATGTTAGAAGCAGCAGGTGGTAGACAACGAATGTCAGAAGTCTTTCAACAAGGCCTACGTTCGGCAGTAGAGGTACGACAGTACCATAGCTACTCATGTGGTAGAGGTGCGTTTACTGGTGGTGACAAAAAAATTGTCATGTACAGTATCGTTTACATAACATAATAGGTACCTAGTATTTTTTATATCTCCAATGTATAGATAGAGTTACCTACTTTACATTTTTATAATTGTACAGACAATATTATAGATACTTTCACAGAGTAGTTGAACTCGTTTGTGTTCATAATGTATTAGAAGTACGAGAATAACTTCGATTGCAAGTACGTTAAAAGACTGTAGGGTAGCCGCTACATGCGCTGTGTGATAGAAGCACGTTCTACGAATCTGAAACAAATCGATCTCATCCAGAATTTTACTGCCTTTCTCGACATGTGACGTACCAAATTTTAAGTCTGGATACTGCATACGTTTTGATATTATACACGTAATGTTCACTATTCTACAATTTATAACCGAATATACTACGCGTAGCAGTATAAAATCGTTTATACTGCTACGCGTAGCAGACTTGTTTTTTTAACTACTTAGGTGGCAGATAAGCACACGGCCCACCTGATGGGCAACGATCACCGTGGCCTATTGACGTACGTAACATCAGGGGTGTCACACTCGCGCTGCATACGCGCTGCAAACACTTAATTTTTTGCTATAGAAAACCCTTGAAGTAACATAACCAGCCCACTCTTATTGCATCTGGGTATACAGTGCCCTACCACAATCTTCGGAACCCAAGTCAACCTCACTTGCTAGATGGTAGTACACCCGTACACACCTACCGATCAACGGACGGAGCTCTACTGTAGACTTTCATTTCAGGATTGGGAGGTTAGATGGCAAGTCCCGTAATAATAAAAACCTACCTTCTGAACCGATTTTGACAAATGTTAGTGCTAAACTAACATTCAAATCGTATGATGCGCCTAGTAAGGGCGACAGATATTACAAATCCCAGAGCGGTAAAGACTGCTGGTCCACCCATAATTGTATTTGCAGGTGGTAACACGTTCATAGAACACAGTAGGTAACCGCTTATCTAAAGCTTATTTACTACGTTAGTGGAGAAAAGAAAATTATAATGTAAATGTAAGGAATTTCGAAAATAGAATTTAAACTAACACTCAACGTAGCAACTATTTCTTCATCCGAGTTAAAACTAAATACATAGATTCCGAAATGTAAAGAATGCAGTCAGCCCATTCTAAATAAATTAGTTCAAAAATAACTATTATTAACAACCACTTTTATTCAAAGGAACATAAAGTTAAAATACAGGCGGCGACAAATAAACACGTTGGAAAAGCCAGCATTAATGTGCCCAACGTGTCCAGCGGTGACTGAGTCATGTGCAGACGACGGTGGAGGGTCCAGGAGGGAGGGGATACGCGGAAAGCGGTCGGCCCACTTCGCGCAGGTACGAATATAACCGAATATTTTCCCACCTGCGCTTGCGCTGTGGAAATCGGGACGCGGGACAGTCACAAACACAAGTTTATTACTAATAAATAATATCGTAACCGAGGACTCAATGGTGTTGTAAATAATAATTAATGCTGAGAAGTTATTGATGTGTCGTTTATATAGGCGATTTTATTGAAGTCTGTTGGTATGACATTGTCTTGTTCATAGTCAAGACGTTTGTTTTAGAAGTTTGGCATTTTTTTTTTTTTTTTTTTTTTTATGTCGGTCACGTCAACATGACTTCACCTCGCCTGATGGTAAGCTGAGGCAAAGTCTCTAGAATGGGAGTCACCATTGCAAACACCGATAGTGCCAAAATGGTGGCTCTCAGCTTGACGGCCTCATCAAATGCTTTTTCACGCCCCGCTTAAAGGACCCGGGACTGTATGAGGAAGGAAACACGTGAGCATGCACGTATTATGTTACCGTATGCTATCAGTCATCAACATACTCATCTTAGAGATGCCAGCTCCTAAATTAATGTCTCTGATACCTGGTTGTATCAGAGACCACCGGCCACTGGTTCACCTCGTAGTCAGGGTCCGCGTTCCTCTTTCCTCGCTTACGCCAGAGTCACGAACCGTATACCAGCTGACAGATGAGATTTTTATTATTTTTTTGGACACAAATCTTTACGCATTCCAGCAGGGGTGGTTCTGTTGGACTTAAACTGACTAAAACGGCAAACCGCCTCGGGTCTTAATTATCTTTTACCACTTAGGGGGCATACAAGTACACGACCCACCTGATGGGAAGAGGTCACTTTGGCCTATGGACGTGTGCAACACACTCACGCTGCCAATCCTGTAAAAACCTTGACGCTAGGGAACACACCAATTCTGTTTTTTAATATTGTATGAGTCGCAGATATAATTAAATTCTTATCGCCTGTACATTCATTCGCGAAAATAAATTTATGATTAACATCAGTACATTATAGCATACGAGAAAATGTCTGACATTTCACTCACATCTACTGAATGTAGGTGTTCTCTTTTTGAAATATATCTTGAGCGCTAGCCACCTCCGTGTAGCTGGCAGTGTAAATCCAGATTAATACTTTAAGGTGAGGTTACCCAATGCGAGCTGCTGACGTGAACTATCACGTCAGCAGCCGTGACGTGACGTGAGTGGTAGCTGCCCACTAGGGCAGCTACCACCAGCTGTGTACTCGCAATACGGTATCTACAGATCATAGGTACATAAGAGTATCTCGTATAATATGGTTAACCAATCCGAGTACTGCGGTAACTAACCAGGTCGGGTCGCACTGTGTAACCTTTTTATTCGTGTGGAAATCCTCGTGGACATCACCTCCCTCTGGGGTGGTTATGTTGGATGTCCTGATTTAAAACCACATACCGTCTCGGGTCTTAAATACCGGGGTGAAAGGTTGTGAAAAGGTATTTCATTCGTACCCCAGCTAACCAGTCTTAGGATGACGGCACCGTAACAGGCGGCCGTCCTTTCATCGCCCGTTGCGCAGAACCGGCCTGCCCCCCACCTGTTCTCTTCTGTGCCCTATGCTATGCAGAGGGAGACGTTGAGAGTCACCGAGCAGCACTTCCGCCTCGTCAGGCGCAGGTGGCAGCGTCTCATACGATAACTCGGGCAGAATGTGCAGGGTCTTATCAAAACCTCTAGTACCAAAGCCTGCAAGTCACCGTTTCAGAAAGTAAAGGATAAGGATATTAAAGTCAAAGAAAACACAAAAAGAAACGTCAAAGGATCACCCGTTATTTATTGAATATTTATTAATTTATGGGCTTCACATTATCAACTTTTCAAGTCTCGTATAAACGGTGCAACTTGGTAAAGTAAAGTTCAGTGACATTTTTCCCTTTGTAATATTATTTTCTTAGAAATAATATCTCCGTTGTATTAATAAGAAAAATATAATTTTATACACGCAATGAATACATTTTATTTTTTAACGGAGATATTTTGTTGAGGAAATACTGAGATTACTATATTTTTTAGAATGGTAAAATAAAAATATAATAAATAGTTACCTATTAAAAAAATATTATTAAATAAGAGTTTAAATAACTTGATACGTGTGTCTTCAACTCTTTAGAGACGAGCCGAGCCCGTCATATAGTTTCTATATAAGGTCTACGCGAGCGTCTACGAAGTGCTACGCAATGCATCGAGCGCCATGACAAGCTTACATACGCGGTGTAGGTATAAACAACGCAAACTTTAGTTAGTTCTTATCAGAAATAATCTAATGAAACCATCCCAACTATTATAACCAACGTTACAAGAAGCTATTAAATACATTTTGATATCCAAAAACATGTCTAACTTTTCAAGACCAACTGATAAAATTAGAATTAATTAATGTTTGTAAACAGTGAGCAGTACTCGACTGTTGGGGGTTAATTCAAAGAGTGCAAGAAGTTCATTGTTAAGTTCATTCGATTGGTGGCATTTAGTAGATCGCGGGCGCCTGCCAGGGACCGACAGGAATCCACCAGGAAGCGCCTGGACCTGACCTCCCCGCCCACGATTCCACTTGTTTACAACATCTCTCGCATCCCCCGATATAACTGTACTGTGCCGGATGCAGCGGTGCATACTGTCAGTATATAGGGCGTGAAGGGTTTTGCCAAATTTTTGGGCAAAACAAATAAAAGAGAACCGCGACGGCGTCAAGACGGGCGTGTCTATAAAAGGCTGAGAGGGGGGTGAGCGGGGGTGGTAACACGATCCGCGAGCTCCAGCCGGCCGGCCGCCCTGGAGCGGTGCGCGGGGTGCGTGCGGGGAGCAGGGAGGGGGCGACATGGTGCGGGGCGGCGGCTCGTGCGCGCGCGCCGTCCGCACCCGCTCTCACTAGTCGAACGGTGCCCGACCGGTAACGTAGCGCCGACTGCCGATCGAGAGACGAACCAGCGACAATGTCCGCCGTGGCGAAGACTTCCAAATACACCTACCGCAGCAGCGGCGGTGGCACCACCGACGTCAACATCGAGTACAGCGCCGACCTGAGTGCTCTCTCCAGGCTGGAGGTACCGGCCCGCGATATAGTGCAGTGCTTGTGAAGTGTTAGCGGACACATGATAGCGTATGTTGTATTTTTCAGGACAAAATCCGTCTCCTCCATGATGATCTGGAATCCGAAAGGGAGCTGCGTCAGAGGGTAAGCTGATAGAGCATGCGAAATGTGATACTGCGTGTGCGCCGGCCATACAGGGCGCGCGCGCTGCTCAGGTGTAGGCGGGGCGCGCGCCATAACCAACACCTCTATTAATACCGCCCGCCCTACGCCTTCCCTTCATTTTGCACCCTTTTGGTGAATTAAGCTTCGTCCCTAACATTATAACAAAATCATAAAATATGCAGTATACACAATTGTATATAATGTAATTGATAAATGTTAACAGAATGAATCAATTTCAAGAAAAAATTCTCCATGCTTACTAACAATCATTTTTGAAAAAATATTAATTTTAAAAATATGGGTTCCATTTATTATAATTTTTTTCATTTTGTGATAACATTTGTGGTAAAGTTCAGTGAAACATTTATGGTAGATATTGTGTTTCCTTATGTGTTCATATCCGTAACATCGAGTTCAATATCATGTCAAGTGATCAACGTGAGATTAATATCAAGCATAGGTTCATAGAGATCGTTCGGGAAAGACATCTGATCGAGCTTTGCGTGTGCTATTTTGGTTGCGGTGTTGCTCGCGAGCAGCGCGCACGCAGAGATACGCATGCGCCCCGGTTGCTGTTGCAGCTCGGACTCCCCGCAGCTACTGTTCGCGCACTCTGTGGTATATTTAGCTCTGTAGCGAAAGCATTCTCTGAAATCTCAACTTCTCGCTCTCCGGTCTCACTTTTGAAACTGGGCCAAATGATGCTCGTACCCGTTGAGAATGCCACAATATTGAAATATAATAATAGACCGCAGTTTGAGTAGCGAAAATATCCGAGTTAGTCAGAGCTACCGTGAGACATAAGCCATTTCTTATTTTAGATGGTACAATGCTCAAATATGTGAAGGACGAATTACCTAGAAACTGTTCTTGCGTAATAGCTACAAAACTTAAACCATAAACCTCCCGCTCAGGATGCCGGCAGTTATGACGTATATGATACACAATGTTTATCTACATAGCTAATCGGTACATCTAACAGAATAAATATTCCGGGTTATAAATTCTAACTAGAATTTCAGTGCGTTTCTTACGCACTTAATTTTATGATTAATTGACTTTAACCATTTTATAAAAAGCATTGATTAACAATCATTCATGAATAACATTACTATCAATTATTATCATCATCATAATAAAACGTATCTAATTAATTATAATAACTATATCAACATTTTCTCTGAAAATAATAAACCAACATTATCACGATAATATAATTCAAAAAAATAATCTAGGACCTTCTAGACAACGCTATCAGCCTCAAAGTATGCATAGCTTAAAATTAGCTTATACTATGAGTTCTAGATTATGGATATTCATACTTAACTACATACCAATAATACAGATCACCTTGACTTTAAACTTCATCAAATTATAGACACATTCTATTTTCTAGATCGAGAGGGAGAAGGCAGATTTGAGCGTGCAAGTTATTCAACTCTCTGAGAGGCTGGAGGAAGCTGAAGGTGGAGCCGAGAGTCAGGTAAATATTTCATATAATTATTTGATAATACTAGTTTGTACAAAAGTTACCAATGTCGGCAAGAAGTCAGTAAATCGACGCACAAAAGAAAAGCAGAATACAATGCATTATAATCAAGAAGTAAGAACAGAGAAGAACTAATGATAAATCAAAGAACGTTGACAAAAAACAAATTCATCCAGTGGAAAAGAATAAATTTCGAAAACTTCACGATAAGTGAATGAAAGTTGTCAACAGGAAGATAAAGCAAGAAAGTTGAAAGAAGAAGAAAATGGAAAGCGTACAAATATTTTCAAACAGTTGAAGAAATAAATGACGTAAATGGAATGGAATCTTAAATATAACTGACACATCGATATACAGAAAATTTAGGAAACATGGTATATTTAAGGCTTTGCGAAATTATACGTAAGTTGCGGATGCGATTATTTTGCTTTGCGATGTTCTTTTGCGTCCATTTATTGTACCATTTTCAGGGGACTAACATAACCTTAATAACCTAATTGTGCTAGCAACGATGTACAGTCCACATTATTGGAAGTCCTGAAGGAACTGACATTTTGAACCTTTGCAGTTACGTAGACGTTGCTTCTATGACAATATTTTACCTTCTGTACTATGGCAGAGGTTCTGTTGGGCTCTTCCAATTAATTCCATCGACTCAATTCTTACTCCACAAATACGCTTGGAGTGTTGAGGTGTTACTATCATATAGTGCAAGTAATTATATGGGAAAAAAGAGGTGTTCTTTTTTTTTGCGCAAATAGCAACAGTTATATATCTACTTAAAATGCTTTACCAAGGCACGTGTTTCCATCTTCCTATAATCCAAAAGCTGTTGAGTGGAGCGTAAAAAAAAAGTTTCACGCTCTACCAAAAAAATTGTATTTCTTATTGCTTTCATCTATAATGGTGACTTCCATTCCGTGGACTTCGCTTACCGTATTTTATCATCTAGGGGGGTAAAGCCATTCCGATGTATATAAAAAAAACAATTCAATAAGTCAAAAATGTTATTACTATGCACATGAAAAAGATTTCGAGTATATTATTTCATATGAGTGTATTTTTTATTAGGTGTACTTATCCATTTATTTCAGAGTGGTTTTAGGTTATACTCGTAAAGTATTTAATGCTCTTGGTAAATGTAATACGCGTATAGTATCTCATTTTAATAACATTTCAATATGTACCTCAAAATTATACTATTTTGGGGTCGTATTTTGAAATGCCATCTAAATTTTTTCAGTTCGAGATCAACAGGAAACGTGACACCGAACTCCTTAAGCTCCGCAAGTTGTTAGAAGATGTCCATCTGGAATCTGAGGAAACCGCCCACTTGCTTAAAAAGAAACACCAAGAGATCGTGGTTGACTTCCAGGACCAAATCGACCAGCTTACCAAAAGCAAAGCCAGGTGAGGACAGATTATTCCCCAAAGTTTATATTATTTACAATGCATTAACCATTTCTTAGGTTTAGGTTAAGGATATGCTAAGCGAAATTTATGGCGATGTAAGCAAGTAATGTGTCTGTTAAACTAATCCGTCAAATAATAAAGGTCCACCTATATCAAGACCAAAATGTTGCGATTTGCCATGATTGCAAGATATATTTGTTTGTTCACAGGACTGAGAAGGAGAAGTCCAAATTCCAAGCTGAAGTTTACGAACTGTTTGCCCAAGTGGAGAATGTTACCAAGGAGAAGATCACCATCTCGAAGACATGCGAGAGGCTCGAGATCACCATCAGCGAGCTGCACATCAAAATTGAGGAGCTGAACCGCACTATTGTGGACATCACCTCGCATAAGCAGCGCTTGTCTCAAGAAAATGTTGAGCTCGTTAAGGAAGTTCAAGACCTCAAGGTAATTATACTTACTTACCCATATATCTAATTAATAATAATTCTTACAAAAACCTGACATCCATTGGATCAAATTGAAATGGGATCACACGGATGGACCAGTTTACAAATAAAAAAGAATCATTACATTTCACTCAGTTCACCTAGTTGGAAGTTCTGAGGTAATAAAAATACAAAAAAATACAGTTGAATTGAGAACCTCCTCCTTTTTTGAGGTTAATTTAAAAACAGTTCCACCAACGTGAAATGCTGTTCCTGTTGTCTTCACCCACAGGAACCCATAAAAAATAGTAGCTTTTGTCCCATTCCCGGTCATACTCAACCTTTGCATAAAATTTCAGCCAAATACATTCAGCAGTTTTTGTGTAGAACAAACAAACAATTTCACTTTCGCATTATGCTCGTGATATGAGTAAGGATAAAAAAATTTGTTAAGGCTATTTCTCAAATCGTTAACTGAAGTTGTTAATGTTTTCAGGTGAACATTGAGAACGTGGTATACCTAAGGAGCCAGCTGGCTAGCCAGCTCGAGGACTCTCGTCGCAGGCTCGAGGATGAGGAGAGGAGGCGCTCTCTTCTTGAAGCTACCCTTCACCAGGTAATACCTACCTTCATGACATCATTTGACTATCCACATGCCCAATGATAAACTATATCAATACTTACGCTTATCTAAAATTATTACATCTTACTTTAACAATCTAATTCCATCAGGTTGAAATCGACTTGGAATCTGTCCGCGTCCAACTTGAAGAGGAATCCGAGGCCCGCTTGGACCTGGAACGTCAACTGGTTAAGGCCAACGGTGAAGTTGGTCACTGGCGTTCCAAGTACGAGGCTGAGGCTTCTGCCAGGGCTGAAGAGATTGAGGAGATCCGTCGCAAGTACTCGATCCGCATCCAGGAACAAGAGGAACAGATCGAGACCCTCATCGTGAAAATCAACAACATCGAGAAGCAGAAGTCCCGCCTGCAGAGTGAGGTGAGATATCATCATTTATGTGTAGAGTGTATTCATATACTCAAATATCTGAAGAAAACATTTAAAAAAATCACATTTTTAATTGAACAGGTTGAGGTCCTCATCATCGATTTGGAGAAGGCCAATGGAACTGCTAGGGAGCTCCAGAAGAGGACTGAACAGCTTGAGCGTGTCAACATTGAGATCAAGTCACGATTGGAAGAGACCGTCCAGATCTACGAGCAGACTCAGCGCGACCTCCGTGTCAAGATCACCGAACTCCAGCGCGTCAGCCACGAGCTTGACAAAACCCGCGAACAGAAGGATGCCCTTGGCCGTGAAAACAAGAAGCTGGGTGGTAAGTATCCATTAGTTAATTTGAAGTTCATCACAAATAAGGTGCTGCATTTTGTTTTAGAAGCAGATCTATGTTACAATCGTAAAAATACCGAACATAGAAAGGAAACTAACAACTTTCATTGTTTCATATTTCAATTGCTTTTTGGTCGTAAATATTTACTGGAAGGCATCCGAGAATTTTGGTTCCATACCTGTTCTTATCTAAGCCCAGACGTTTCTGTACTTACCTATAAATTGGATACGAATGTTCGCAGAACTAAGTAATTAATAATTACAGATGACTTGCACGATGCCCGCGCCAATCTCACGGAGTTGACCCGCCGTCTTCACGAGCTCGAAATCGAGCTGCGCCGTCTTGAGAACGAGCGAGAGGAACTCACCGCTGCCTACAAGGAAGCTGAAGCCGTGAGTTATTCTTAGTTTCTTTATTTCAAGGTTTTCGTAGTATTACCATTTTTTTAAAAAATAGCTTACATGGACCAAGTTACCAATGTTTGAATTTACTCATAGGTATACGTGCCATACCGAGAAGCACAGGTTGTTATCGAGAATCTATAGTTCTTATTGACACGTAAACACACTTTTGCGGTTGCACATTACGAGCAATGTAGAAATCTATGGTTTCCTTCCTATTCCAGGCTTATTATGTACATTTATTTTTGAAAAATACCTTAATACCGAAATACAAATATACATGTATTACATATGTTTGAAAAGCAGTCAAAAGATTTTTTAGGAAATCACCGTCAGTAAATATTGATTTTTGATAAAAAAAATTGAAATTATGTAAAGAATAATTGACAATTAAGTGCAATTTATAACCGCAAAGAAAATTACATACTGGGCTTTATACATTTTTCACCAATTTTACAAATTGATGCACCAAATTGCGACGCGTTTGATAACGATACGTATAACTATTACGTATGACTACTTAATAAAATGTAAGATTTTTATCTGACTTTTGAATTTCATCAAAAGATTCTAATTTCAAGAAATTAAATCACAGAGAAATTAACACGGTATATAATTAAATGAAACAGAATAGTTGACAGAAATTTATAGGCCATTCCTGTTCAGACGGTTAGTAACACTTTGGCAACTTATCAGCTATTAAATGCGATACCTACGGACTTTGCCAGGGTAACGTAGTATTTAAAAATAGTCATTATATTTTTAGCTACAAGGGCAACAGTCTCTTTGTTACGATATTCTTAAATTTACTATGTAATCATACTGTTTACGATACCAATCAATTAAAAAGAGTAGGATCTGAAAGAAAGCATAATATATTTCGCAATGCTAATATTGCATTAATATTAAAAGAAACAGATTGCTTCGCAGTAACAAAAAAATCGATTGTTAATAAATGGAAATAATAGAAGTATATTCTATCATAATATCAATCAATTGCAATCAATATATACATACATGGAATGCTATTGCTAATGGGAATTTCGAAGTGGCATATTTTAAAATGACTTTAAATTTAATGGACTTAATAATATGAGTTGTTATTGATGTTGTCAAAGAGAATGCATAAATTGAATGAGTTAGAGAAATACACACCATAATAGCATTCAGCTTAAATAAGAATTTAATAGATTATGGGCCATAAAATCATCGTAATAATAAAAAGACAATATAAATACACACACGTTTAGTTCACATTGAAATAAAAACAAAAGAACTGATTCAATTAAATAAAAAAAAATGAACTAATTCATTAACATATGATTATGATGCAATTCACCAGGGCCGTAAAGCTGAGGAACAGCGCGCAATGAGGCTAACCACCGAATTGGGCCAGTTCCGTCATGAAGCTGAACGCCGTCTTCAAGAGAAGGAGGAGGAAATCGAAGCCATTCGGTGAGTCAACTCTGTAGTGCTAATATAGTCTTTTATGTGCGTTGAAAAAGATAGCGAAGCGAAAAAAAGGAGTAAAACATCAGGAATTGAAGAGTCAGATGAGGGTGCTAACTTTTATCATAATCTAATTTGCCTAAATAAAGTACAAAATCACATGCTGAAACTCACTTACCCGAGTCACCTAAATGTAATGTTTACACTGAAACAATCACGTCTGACTGAAGCATCATCACAAACCATACTCCGCCTTCGCCAAATCGGAACTAATAGCTCAACTAAATCATTCAACGGGCGAACCCCACCCCTACAGTTTGCTGACTGATGAGTGTCATCCAAGTATGCAACTAACTAGCAACAGAGATTACAGCCATGACACAATTGTATGATGGACTAGGGCCAATTGAGAGTTTGATATATTGTTGTTGATTTTTAATATAGTATTTTAATATAATTCATAAGAATATAGTGTAACTTAAAAAGTATTCAAATCTATCAGTGAAGTACTAAATTAATTCGCGATCTAAATTTACATAGACGCACTTCCTGTTCATTATTAGCAGACTACTACAGTTATGATATTTCGAATAATTGGCACGAATTGCATTCAAATATAACGATGCACCTGATTGGTGCTTATTACCAGCGATCACGCTCTGCTTTGGCACTAAGTACTACTGAAAGTGTACAAAAGACGATGTTCATTTTCTCGCGCCCTTAATTACGCAACCTCGGCCCGAGCAGGCATGTCGATGTGATCGCGTCTCAATCATAATCAGCCACCGAGACATCGTATATCTCTCAACATGCCGCCCGTTAAAGTGCCCAACTACAATAAGTGGAACAAACCGCCGACCGCAATATATGAAGATAATTATGGCTACGGCATTAACTTCTATCAACCGATGATAGATTATATCAGTGACAAAGAACAGGGTTTCGCAACTAAACCTCCCCACCTCCCATGGAACAATGAACGAGGATTGGACAAGTACAGGTTTGATAAACCAATAAAAGCTTATTCTGAACAAGACGTTTCGAAGTTTTCACATGATATCGCGGAACAAGCCAAACGAGATCTAAATAATTTTAGTATTGCAAAGCGATCGCCTTTCTCTGTAGTCCAAACGGCTTCTGCAGCAAATGTGGCGAAGCACGTGGGAAATGAAAGTATCACTACTAAAACTAAGAAGAAGAAGGTAGACAGAGAAAAATTTAAAGTGGAAAGACAAAAAAAGAGAATGGACGAAATAGAAAAAGAATTGCAGTTGTACGAAAAAGAGGTGAATGTTGCCGCTGAATTAAGAGGTAAAGCTAAAATGTATAGAGGTAAATCCGCGAAAGCAATAGCGCAAACTCTTCTCGAAGAAAGCAGAAGAAATGTAGACCAAGATAGATTCAAGAGAATAGAAATTCATGGGAAAAGGAGTGTCATTGATAAAAACTTATCAAAAATCACACAAAATGTTATGTCTCAGGCTGTAGCGGTATCTAGAATTTCAAGTGCGGCGGCCAGTAAATTACAAGAGGCGGTAACTCAGACAGTTAGAAGAACCATAAGGGAATCATCACCCTCCACGTGTATTGTTAGAATTCAGAACATTGAAATACCAACAGTAGACACCTCATACGTAGAACATTTAAACGAATTGAAGAAAACGATAAGACAGTTTGATGAACTGAATACGAGCATTATAATAGACCAAAGGTGCAGTGATTCAATAATATTTAAAAGACAATTTAGAATTTCAACAAGTTTCAAGTGTTTAAATTTCAGTGTATGATATTTTATTTGTGTTGTCAACAGCAAGCAGACTAGCATCGAAATCGAGCAGTTGAACGCTCGTGTAGTTGAAGCTGAAACTAAGCTGAAGTCTGAGGTGACTCGCATCAAGAAGAAGCTCCAGATCCAGATCACCGAGCTTGAGTTATCACTTGATGTTGCCAACAAGACCAACATTGATCTTCAAAAGACCATCAAAAAGCAGTCTCTGCAGGTACTTTTATATTGACCAATAAAAATTAAGTTAAACTCGATTTATAATGCCATTTATAGTTGAAAACAAATTGAATATAATTCTAACAATAGTAGTAAACATTTTACGTGGGTAAAATATTATAAGTAAGAAACTTAAACTTAAACTCCGTTGGTAAACTTAAAAAACACTATAATCTTAACAACAGATGAAAACTTTTTTAAATATTACAGCTCACCGAGATCCAGACTCACTATGATGAAGTCCAGAGGCAGCTCCAAGTTACTCTTGACCAGTATGGCGTTGCTCAGCGCAGAATACAGTCTCTTACCGGCGAGATTGAAGAGATCCGTGGCAATTACGAGCAGGTATGTACAGTCACAGATCTTGAGAACTATCCTGTTATCCTGTTAGTTGCATTAACTGAACAGTAAAATTGGCACAAAAATCAATTTAGGAAGAAAACCTGCGGTTAGGTGAGAAAACAGCATATTACGAAAATGTTAACGAGTTATAGAAAACATAAAAAATTACTGTAAAATTATTTCACTTTTAGAAACGGATTTGGTTTTTTTTAATTTAGCTTCATTGAACTTTGTTGTCTGTTTGTTAGTCCATCTCTCCTTCTCCCACCCCTTTCTAGCCTCCCCATCGATTTCCTATCCATGTCCTTTCCCTTCAGGGTCGGCAGCGCGTGGGTGACACCCTTCGTGTTGCACACGTCCATAGGCCATGGTGACCGCTTCCCATCACCAAAAAAAAAATTATTAATATTAATATTCACTCTATCAAATTTGTGACGTAACATTAATATTTGGTAAAACTATTTCCAGGCCCTTCGCGCTAAGCGCACCATTGAACAGTCTTATGAGGAAGCGACAACGCGCATTAATGAGCTTACCGTCATCAACGTCAACCTGTCCAGCAGCAAGGCTAAGATCGAGCAGGAGCTCAGTGCTGTGGCCGCTGATTACGATGAAATCACCAAGGAGCTGCGCGTAGCTGACGAGAGATACCAACGCGTCCAGGTAACAATGACTCATTCAGCTGATTCACTTTTCTGAGGAAGATAGCTTTCTTATATATAAGAAGAGCTATAATTGCATTTCGGTAATTATCATTTTAGTCCCACTTAATAGGGTAAGTGGGGATAATCCCACTTACCTTTGTCTGACTTCGCGTTGCCATAGAGAATTTCGATGGAAAAGCCCTGCTCAAGCTGGAAATCAGGTCCAGTCCAATTAAGATTGCCGAGTTGAGCACAGCTAATGCTGTGCCCAACTCGGCAATCTTAATAAAAGCCAATATTAATATATTGGCTACGGCTGTGATACCGTAATTACTCTTAATTATATTTAACTATACTAATTAAAAAAATATTATTAATAATTCTCAGACTGAACTCAAACACACCGTAGAGCACTTGCATGAAGAGCAGGAAAGGATTGTCAAGATCGAAGCTGTCAAGAAGTCCCTCGAGATCGAAGTCAAGGTACAGCTTTCTTAATCCTCTTCATTTTACAAAAAGATTTGATTTGATGTAAGAATCGAGATGTTTTGTGTTAGGTTCGTCTTTCTTCAGTATGTAGCCCTTTTTCAAGTCCTACAATGTGTGAAAGTATTGTGTAATAAAATGTGAACCTTAAAAAAGTAATTATTTGGCAGGATGTAACATTCTATTATTTAAAACTGATGCACTTGGCCAGTCAGTTCGTGATCAGTTCTGGAATTCACTAAACCAAACTCTCAAATCACGATTGAAGTACTATCCACAACAAGTAACTACTTTGACTACATGCAATCTTAACAATTTGTATTCATATTTCCCGTTTAGAATATCTCTATTCGCCTGGAGGAGGTTGAAGCCAACGCTATCGTTGGAGGCAAACGCATCATCAGCAAATTGGAAGCTCGCATCAAGGACATGGAACTGGAATTGGACGAGGAGAAGAGGAGGCACGCTGAAACCATCAAGATCCTGCGCAAGAAGGAGCGCACGCTCAAGGAGGTCATCATCCAATGCGAGGAGGACCAGAAGAACATCATCCTTCTCCAGGACTCCCTCGAAAAGACCTCCCAGAAGGTCAGCGTTTACAAGAGGCAGCTGCAGGAGCAGGTAACATCACTACAACTTTAAATACGAATATATTTATGTGTGGTGATGATGACTTAACGTTTCCTGTTTCTTTGCCTGTTAACAGGAGGGAATGTCCCAGCAGAACGTGACACGGGTACGACGATTCCAACGTGAGTTGGAAGCCGCCGAAGATCGTGCCGATTGCGCTGAGAGCAACCTGTCTCTGATCCGCGCTAAGCACCGCACCTTCGTCACCACCTCTACCGTCCCCGGATCCCAGGTCTACCTGGTGCAGGAGTCCCGTGCCCTCAGCACAGAGCGCCTGTGAGTGCCTCACACCTTGCCCCAAGACACCAGCATTTCTCTCCATCTCTCGATATCGGGGCGCAATTCCGGTCGGGTATAAGCCTAGTCGTTCGTTAAGTGATGTAAAAAGCGGCAGGTGGGTTTAGTGTGTATACCGAATACGTGTACACACTAGTGTCACCTACTATGCTGGCGACTCGCTCGCTCGGGACGGGCGCTCGGCGCGGCGGCTCGCCCTAACGTTGCCGTGTCTCCGCACTACTCCGGCCAAACGCCGACCGCTCGTCCCAACGGACGTTTTTAAATGTAATGCTAATTCAACCAAATAAAGGAACCAAAAACTTTAAGCTTTTTTTTTTTCAATATTTTTCTATTATAAGGTCACCGGCGCTATACAACACAACGTCTGTATGTACCGTAATCTAGGTGCAGTAGTTTAAAATAAAAGAATTATTTTATATTTATTATTTATTAATGGTGCAATGCATATTGTACGTTTGTAACTGTAACTTTTAATATTTAAAAATAAATGCTATTTATGTTAAAGAAACAAAAAAAGCAATAAAACTTCAAAAGAAATTTGGGTTTTTATTTCAGCCACGAGATTGAATTTTATAAAATTCAATTAAATCCTATAAAATGGTAGAGGAGGTGTTGAAGACCGATCTTCACCCATGTGATAACCAATTGCCCGATATATTTTTTATCAAATATTATTCGTCTATTACATGTCTGTGATGACTCGCCTATCAAAAAGTGTTTGAATGATATTTTTTATTTATCATGGTTATGTCATGAGCGGTTTTTGCAGGCAGGTCTATAATAAAATAAATTGTACTACTGACTTTGTAATCAATTTTTCTATCTCATGACACCACTTTCGATTGGTTTTTAGATCGATGTAGTGACCTATTTCAACTTACACAAATAAATACCAGATTGTCAGGTAGTCATGAACAAAAATAAGTAATAAGTAGGTAAGCCTACCGAGGTATACGCGTATTCACTATATACACGAGGTATGTCAGATAGTTAATATTATTATTATAAGGCGTAACATTGGCTACATTTATTTCAAAAAGAGAATTAGGGATCTGCGCAAAAAAATACTATAAAAGCGATGGTAGCTGATTGGATAAGGACACGGCCTCATCTCAAAGATATTGCGTTTGAATCCGGCTGGACAGTACCAATGTGAATTTCACTTTGTGGTATTTATTGTGGACATGTCCGACCCACCAACCCGAATTAGGCCAGCGTGTGTGGATTAAGGTCTAAACCCTTTCAGCTCTCTCTTTAGAGGAGAGGAGACCCGTGCCTAGCAGTGGGACCTAAATGGGTTGCTAACTTCGATGTCTATGATTTAAAAGCATTCTGGAGAAGTTCTATGCAAGTATGTACAGGTTGAAGTTATCTATGTAGAAAGTTTATACGTCTGTCATGAACCTAGAAACCTACGGATGGAAAGCGTTAAAGACGATGCTGAATCACAACACCACGTGTGAATGAATTTTAGGTTGCAATGTTATATACCTAAAGATTGAAATGTGATTCCTGGATATTTTTTTTTATACCACTTAGGTGGCAGACAAGCACACGGCCCACCTGATGGGAAGCGGTCACCGTGGCCTAAGGACGCGTGCAACACCAGGGGCATCACACTCGCGCTGCCGACCCTTTCGTTCTTGCTGTCGTTACGGTTTTTATTGTACTACACATTACTATGCGATTCACGTAAGTTGATAACTGTCAGAATGACATTTTGATTCCCGTTGCTTACTTCATTGCATAAAGTAAGGTCAGCAAATACATTTTTTTACGTCACTATTCCATCTGAGATAAGTACATACAATGATAATTACGAAATAAACTATCGGTTCTTTTTTATATATATTTATTTTTAATCGGGCGGTAACACTTCGATGCTGCTTATTTCATCGTTTGCACTGTTATCGGAGCCGCACGAACAATTTCACGTGCTCGTAAATGTACCACTGTGCCTTCCCTACTCATTTTAAGCAAATTTAATTGTACCTAACAAAATAAACTTATCAAAACAATAACAAAAGTCTATAACAAACACAATGTAACAACAAAAGTCAACAAGAACGCAACAAAATGGAGAACAATCGGAAATATATATCAATGGCTTTGGAAGCGTAGCTAGCGGCACACTATGACACCAATCAATTATGAACTATTATTATAAACTATTACTAAGAAAATATGTTATGTATTTAAGAAAATAAAATAAAAATTAAGTCGTTGTTACCATTACTGGTATGAACCTATCCGACGCGCCGTGAAAATTGTGTTGCTAGCTGTACAATTTTGATGAGTACGGAATGAAGTTGCCGCGAACGCGATTATCTTCTTACTTGAATCGCATAGTACATGTTGTAATTTTATTTTTGCAGTGATTATGTGCGTGCCGACTTGTAAGTATAAACAAGTGGGCCGACTCTAGTGTCGTCATTTGTGCTCTTCAACGCATTCGCTCCAATAGGTTTTTGTAGGTTTATGACGTAGGTATGTACGAGTATTTACATTTCCATCCATTGGAAAGTGGTCTTTAGTTAATTACTGTATAAGGCATAACAACTCTTAGGAATTCTTTAATTAGTGGATAAGTTATCCACGTGTTTGTTAGAGTGACCACTGTGACCAGTCCCTAGGGATACTATCTACTCTTTTAATAGAAATCACTAAAAAGATTTCTGTGCATTGCAAATACTGACGCGACGGCCTAGCGGAGTTCATTGTTTTTTTGGTCATATCTGAATTATCATTTGTAATTTACCCAAATTTACCTAAGTTTGACCAAGACTTTTAGAATAGGAAAAAAGCGCATCAAAACCCGTTCTGAACGACTTAATACGGTATTATGGTATGAGTACGAAAGTTAAGGAGAAATGGTAAGGCTTCTGTCCTGAGAAGACTCTGGTAAGAAACTCAGCGAGCTGATTTTTTAATCTATTTACAAAGATGTTAGCTAGGATAACTAGTTGATGAAAGCCTCCTAGTAGCCCTATATAGGGTCACTTCGTAGTAGCCCTGGGCTCCAAAATGCAAGCTGTCGTAAAAAGAAGAGGGGAGGGTTGAGATGAAACAAAAGGTCCTTAGTTTCACAGAAAAGAGATTAAATGACATGTTGAGGCACTACAACTGTCGCTTGACACACGACACCGAGGTATTACACATTCTTTCCAATCTCACCCTTATTTTTAAGATACAGCATGCCGCGACTAAAAATACACAATGCTATATAATATATAGTATGCCTTTTCGTATCGTCTGTTCTATTATAAAATTGTAAATTAGTTGTGTCTTCATTGAAGATATAAAAAAAATTGGGTAATGTTAAATTACGTTTTATTCTACTGGAAATGTCATAGTCATAATTAAAAACTGTTGTATTATTATAAAAAAATATAACCGACCTCCGGGTGGAGCTGCAGGCATGAGCTAGTATCGTATATCTTTTGTGAAAATTATCACAGTTGACAACCCACTTTCAAAGTGTAAAAATAGAGCTCATGGCCGTTATTGCAGCACAATAATTAATTCTAGTAAGTTAAGTAGTCCTCTTGAGATAGGGAATTCAAATGGCAGTTGTTCCCGTAAAAGCCAATATAGTCAAATCGTAATTATTAAACAATAGATTTGCTAATATTAGTAGGTAATTATTTACCATTTTCTATTTTTATTGAAGTTTGACATCTTAATATATATAAATCTCGTGTCACAATGTTTGTCCTCAATGGACTCCTAAACCACTTAACCGATTATAATAAAATTCGCACACTATGTGCAGTTCGATCCAACTTGAGAGATAGGATAGTTTTTGAAACGGATTTCGACATCCACGCGGGCGGAGCCGCGGGCAACAGCTAGTAATTAAGTATATACATATATACGTAATATCCCAAATCAAAGTTTTTCTATTGATAGAAAGTAGACAGGTTGATTTTCAGGGTTCCTCAGAAGGAAAAAGCGGAACCCAAAGATTTTAAGTCTGATCAAGACCTTTCAAACCAAAAAATCGCGAACAAACAGACAAGAATTCCATAGAAAATATTTTTATGTCCAAAATCGCTCATTATGTTTGTGCTCGATATTTTTGCTACTTGAATTTTCTTTAACACAAACACAATGTATTACCCACGCGTCCTTTCTATTTATACATAAATTGTTTCGCGGAACCCCATATCTAAACCAATATAAAAATAGAGGAAATTTTTATGGTTTGAATTTTTAATATTGGTTTGATATAATGATGCTTTTGATGTGGTTTACGTAAGTAGTTGCGCAATTCAAATTAATCCTATTGAAATGAATATTACTTCGTGCGTATCACATTTTGGTAAAAAGTCTCAAAGGCAACGTGATTCTTTGATCTAATTTGGTAATGACAAGAAATCACTAAGCTTTTGACAAAGAATTACTTCGCATCTATGGGTATTTATCACATCTTTTTGGACTTCACATTATAAGTTTGAACTGATGAATAGTCTTTACATAAAGTTTATTAATCGAAGGAAATTAATTTGTCGATCAATGAACAAAAAAAAAGCCTTAGCCTTTAAAAGCTGTTATTTTGTATTACATTAAAAATTGTTTTGGTAATTCTTAGCATTATTTCCTATAGGGATATTTCCATTCCTCGAGGAATCGAGGCCGTTCACGCCCAACTCCGTCGGGCCAACATGGTGGAGTGGAACGCCGACTTGGGCGACCAGTTGACGTTCAGTCTTGACCTGGCCTTTCTCTAAAATGTTCTGGTTTAGGATTTATAGTGTACAAATACTAATATGACATATTTTTAAACCTTAAGACGATAAGGAGATGGAGGCGCGGGGCGGTTAAAATGTCCGCGACGCACTCTTATTATTACTGTCATTAGATCGCATTTAGCCCGCGTATGTCTGACAAGCGACATTAGCTATTGCACGGACAAATGCAACCTTATAATCGTACAAATAAGAGTGCGTCGCGGTCATTATGACCGCCCCGCCCCGCTTTTAGAACTGACAATCGAATGTTCTAAGCTTTGACGTCAGCCGTCGACGATTCATAGTAATTCGCAGTCACTTTTTGATATACATAAATGAAAAATACATAGACGAACATCAAAACAATATCAGCAGTTCATTGACGTTCTGGGCTAATTGCTAACGACATAAAAATCTCATTCTCTCGTCTACGTTCCGTGTCCGTCTCGCAAGGTCTAAAACAGTCTGTAGGGAAGCAAGAGGCCAGACGCCGCCCGCCCAGTCGTCGGCCGCCCGCCTATCTGCGCGCGCGCACACACGCTACACAAACAGGTTAGTCACACTGCATTTTTCAACTAAAATACATTTATTCGTATCATATCCGACTTTTATACCCCCGGAACAAAAGTATATGTATTATAAAATTCTATTTTTGAATGTTTATTTCTGTTTATGGCATATTGAATGCACGACGGTTCTGAATGTGTAATTAACCAAAACGGCATTTTGTAGGCATTGCAACACTTTTTAGATAAACACACGTCGCACTAAAATAACTTGACGTTATTTTAGCTGATAAACTGTGCAGGGTTACTTGATAAAATTGCCACGTGGCGTGTGCTGACTATCTAGACGACATAATTGTATATTATACCTACTGTTTCACAAAAGATACTTCACAATCGAATTTATTTATGTACGTGTGGTGTTTTTCCTGTGAAAACATAGGTACCTACGTGTTTTTAACGGGTTTACATGGATTCTGTTGGTGTCTGTGATATCCAGATGTGTTTATATTTGTTGTCATCGATATTCGAAGTGCATCTCATATATTTGTATATTTCAAATGTTGTGTGATCAATTGCAATCTCGTTACTTCACGTTTCGCGGAATTCAATAGTTATTCGGAATGTTGTTCTTAGCTCCTATTGTTAATTAGAATAAACTCTTACGATACTGTTACATACAATAATGACCCTATAAGATTTTAAAATGACATGGTCATTTCAATTACTATTGTTAAGTTGCAAGTGCCTCCGTCCGTCTGTGATCATAGCACTTGTACGAGTATAGGGCCGAAATATCGGATCGGATCGGAGCGCCACCAATATTGTCAACAAATATTTGTATCGAACGAGAATTGAATATCACCTGCATTAGCAGGCACTCTACCGCTACGCCACAGAGGTAGTTCCCAAAGTGGAATGAAAATAAATTTATGTGAATCAAAAATTAAGAAGAGTTGGACTGTCGTGGTATAGACATGTTATGAGAAGAGATGAAAGTAATGTTGTTAAAAAGGATCAAAATGAATATACAGGCACAGAATATCTAATAGTAGTAGTAGAGGGTTTTGGTTGCAGAGGTTGGCGTGAGAAAAGATAGATGGAATGCGTGAAAGAGTATAATATAGAAAGAAGGAAGTGACGAGGAGATGGTATATGACAGGAATGTATGAAGGAGAATGACAGTTTGCGCCGACTCCTAACAATTGGGACAAGAGCAGGTAGATGATGGTAGATGATGGCGGTAGCCTAGTGGTTTGGGTAATGGACTGCTGAGACGAGGTCTCGGGTTCGATCCCATCACCATGGCACACACCAATGACTGTTCGATGCTTTTCGAAGTTATGTGTGTATTTATCGCAGGTTTATTAGTGCCTCGGAGAGCACGTTAAGCCGTTGGTCCCGGTTGCCATACAAACATCTATGGCAGTCGTTACGGGTAGTTGGAGCCCACAAAAGTCCAACCAGTCCAACTTGGAACTTAGATATTGCCATCGGTCATAATGACCATTGGTTGTGGAGGTCAGATGGCAGTCGCTCCACGGAAAATATCGAAGATCAGCCGCATCACAGTTAGACTGGAATGCCGACCCTAACTGAGTTGGGAAAAAGGTTCAGAGAATGATGAGGTAGATGATGAGATAGAGTTTCTTTATGCATAAGTAAAAAATTCTCAAATCGACAAAGTTGCAAGTTGTATAGATACTGTTATATATCGTGGCTTACAATCGTTGGGTGAGGACCATGGTGTGGCGGTTGGTGTCGGCATTTCTGATTAAAAAAAAAACATAATTTAGATGATATATTTATAATATGTTTTTTTAATCAGAAATTCCATTCAGCGATTATTTTCATTTTTCCTCTAAGTAATAAAAGTAAATAAATATTCTACGACATGTTAGACAGTGCCACCTTTTTTTAAGCAGAACGTCAGTTCTCGAATGCAAATCGACTCATTTCTCTACATTTTATACATATCAACATCTAGATTATATCCAGACTTACAATTCAATTTCAATTTCATTTATTCAAAAAAACAATTACAAATTGTGTCTGAATGTAAAACTTAAACACTAGGATAGAATAAAATAATACATGCAATTTAATTTGAAAAAGTCCAACAAAAATAATAAAATATACGTAAAAACTTTAATAAAAACTTTGATGAAATTAAATAATTTTAAGGTACGATGCAAACATAAATATAATTCATGCATTATATTTACACTGCACGGAAATCAAACCTGAAGCTCTGACTTAGCAGTCAACGGTCTACTTCTATGCCATAGAAGTCGTAAGTGTAGTTACTATGCATGATTAAAACGATTTATGTTTGAAATGATTAAACAAATTGAAATTATAAACATAAATTATTACACTTGTAATATACCTATTTTGTTTACGATTGAAACGAATATCGAGTAGCCCAGTGTGTAATGAGGTCGTACGGTATACGGCAGGTCACGAGTTTGATGATCATGCAGCCTCGAGGTTAATTATCTTGATGTTTTTATAATTATGTAGTAGCTCAATAAAGCGGAACTTGGCATTCATTTGAAATAATGTAAGTGGCAAGTGCAATGACTCTTGTTTTAAATACCTTTCGAATTTTCTAACTTTTGCTGAAGTGTTTTTGCTATTTGTATTTTGAAAAAAGTGGGCTAAAAATTATAAATGCATACAAACATAGGTATTATAAACGAGAAAGGAACTTGCTGTCTAACTGTTAAATTTCCACTAATATCCTTACCAACGCTCAAACCATTCTCACATATAAAATGGAGAGAAGATGGAGGACGGGCTGGTTCTCCGAGCGCAGACAGGAGGGTGATTGGATGGTCGCCTGTCACCCTATATCACACCATCGGCGCTGCGGTGACATGCTCACCCCATCTCCGTTCTGAGGGTCGAGAGGGCCACATCAGGGCCAATCAACCGTAGATGGCCCTAGGTCAGCCGGAAGGGAAATGTCTGAGTCCGATATAACCGCCCTTAATGGCTGACGGGGGTGTTATCTGTGGATATTTCCACACAAAAAAATAGACTGTAGTTGCTCCCAGAAAAGTAATCATACCACGCAAAAATGATAAGTGGTCTTCAGAATCCAAAATGGCAACTTTGGACACAACCCGGGTATCGCTATGAGGATGATAAAAGAAGGTTATTCGTGTACATTGGTGGCGAGTATCGATCTTTTGTAACTTTAACGAGAACCGTTAATCATTGACTGTGATGGCATCCTGTCACCGGTCAAGTGCTCCATCTTGAGAGAAAGTCTTGACGTCGCGCTCCTTAGCATATCGTATATTAATTGACACTAACTGAGTTTACAAAGATTTTTTATGGAGATTCCCATTTTTGATAGTTGGAAAGTAAAAAGATGTCTTGTGATTATGATTGTGTTGCGGACCTTTTGGTGGATAGAGCGTTCGGCTGCTAAAACAGAGGTCGTGGGTTTGATTCCCGCTCAGTGCAAATATTAGGTGCATGAATATGAATATTTCCATTGGTCTCTGGTATCTATATATAATACGAGTATGTATGTATTTCGTTCATATAACACAACCCAAGTAATTTTTTTAAATATCTCCAATGTACATTTACAATTTTGTAATAGTATAGATATATATCTTTTTAGTTACTCTCGAGTACCGTTATTATCGGCGTTCCTTAATTACACGGTACATACAATCCTTTAATATTACATACCTACTTACTTGCACAAATAGGTATCTAGTTACCGTGGCAATTCTTTGAAACTTGCGACATTTAGGTAATACGAGTATGTGCATGTAAAACCGTGATTGCGATCATATTTTTTTTAGGAAGATACGTATCACGTACATCACGATAGGTGTGTGGAGGGTTTAACCCTCTAACCCCTTAAGCAAAATTAAAACGTTGATTAGCATAAACTTTCGCGTTTATAATATTCTGTTCGCATTCTCGCTTCCCATGAGAACCTATTCCATGGATAAAAAGTTACGGGTTAGAAAAAACAATTGTTTATTCAGGCGAATTGCCTAACGCAGTCAGATAGATATAAGGTTATCAAGACCATTATGCCTTTCACTCCTTCCTTTGTAAACATACTGAACATTGAACATGCTCTGAATATTAGCTCGTATGTAGGTCAAGTTCACTTGCAACTGCGCAAGTTTATATTTCTTTCAATTGTTTATAGGCTCTTGCATATTCGAAATTTGCATTGCACCATCTGTAACATTCTGCGTGCATTAAAAAATTGCACGGATGGTGCTTCAGTCAGTCAGTGTGCTAACTGTAGAAAGAGTTGAAGGTGCAAATATCACAAGGGGCAGTTATTCTGTAGTTAGTATGCCTTGATTGTATAAAGTCTAGGCTACCACTGGTTATGTTTATTCTACCATTTTCTCTAAGAGATACGGAGAGATATAACAGATGTAGGGCTCTTCAAAAAAAGCACCACGATTCTTCGATTCAAACTAGTCTAAAAATTGGCATTCACTATCGGTGTTTGCAATGGTGACAGAGATTTTGCCTTAAGCTTACCATCAGGCGAGGTGAAGTCATGTTGACGTGTCCGACATAAAAAAAATATAACGAACTAATGATGTGAAATCTCATTCTCAACAATAATGGTCTTTCATTCACTATAAACCGCATATGAAAGGTAGATTTGTATTATTATTAAACCGCATATTAAAATGTAGAATTGTATTTTCAATTTAATATTATGACAAATTTAATACTGAATGCATTTTCAATTTAGCTTCAACAAACAGCTTGATACGAATGTTAATTAAAATAACAGTTTCAGTAACAAAACACTGTCGATTCTACTCTGACTAGTGCTTAAGTTAATTTCAAGTTTATGACGTCGGTTTAGAGTTGAAATTTAGATGCGTCCGTAAATTGTTTTTTATGGTATTCATTTTCTGATTTCGAGTCTTTGGAAACGACGACACGTTTTAAGCGAGCTGATGATCCGCGTTAATGCGATTCGTACGTTCAGCAAATGCAAGGCAGTCAGCCAGCTGAGTTGTTAATCTGCTTTGTTAGCTTATCGCACGTCGACAGTCGACAGCTCTTTTAAAATCTCGTGCGCAAATGCCCTAACATACATTATGCTTAAATAAGAGTATGGTAACTGGATTTGATTTTTAGGTCGGCAAAATTGTTATTGGAGCAATTTGCAAGTAATCATTTATCAATCACTTAGCTTCTGTTTATATCTAACTACACCTGTAATATTTATATCTTTGTATGTGTGCTACTTTATTTACACCTGAACTGTTGACCTGATTCCAATAAAGTTTTAAGCAGTTGTAGTCTAATTCATGTAACTAAGGTGCCGAATTTACTCGCGGGTTTGAACCTTGGTCATACACACGTGACCCCTCTTTTAATAAACCAATTCGTACCTATTATCCAATATTGTGATATTGTCACCAGTATCACAATATTGAATCGCGATTTTTATTATTATTTACCAACTAAACCATGTTATGCGAGATTCGTGTCGCCTTTACTTAACAATAAATAATCGGTACTAGCTTTTAAACTTCGCGTTCCATGATATACTGAAATGTTAACGGGAATTAACGCGATCATAAATATAGTATTGAAAATATTAATATTAAATAGTGTGACCATTAATGATAAATTATAGTTCCACTAATCCTTTCTTTACCTTTAATATTATTTTTATTTAAAGTTGAAAGCATTTTTTCTTCAAAAACTCTTTAGTCTACAGATTTCAAATTAAATACCCATTTAAAGTCCAGTGGAACTTTATCACTTCTTAATAATAGAAGCATTATTTTATTGCACAATTAAAAACCATAAGCAAATAAACGGTTGCTGCATCTGCCAACAAATTGCCATGCAGTTTGGCGGATTTAAACGTAATGTGTGTAATTTTGAGGTGAATAAACGCTTTCATTTCATTCGTTTCTTTTTCGATCACATTATAAATATCCATACTGGTAGAACTACTCTTTTATTATCGTGCGAAAATGATAAAGTTTAGTAATATTATAATCATAATTTATAAAAACACCTTTCTATTACATACTGCTATATTTATAAGAATTAATACATTATATTTCTGCAAATAGTTAATATGTAGGTATACCTATTGGAGTCAGAACCAATCGATCACTATATTAAAATAATCTGCCTCTTATTACATATTTTAAAAATGTGACGAGGCAAAATAACAGTTTTTCAAGTTAAGTATAAGTACCCGTTTTATCCCTCTCGAAACGGTTCTTTCACAAGTTGAAGGCGCTAACATCAGCACGAATTCACCGTTAAAGTTACAAAACTTTCACTATTGTTAGCCTCGGTATTAATGATACATTGATACATCTGTCGATCCGAGGACTAGTCAAACCAAAGGGGACAAAATAACAGATGTTGTGTATTAACTATGCCACTGAAGGTCATAGTAAAGCCAGGGGCCAACACTAATTAATATGACAGTTGTTTGCACGTAATCATTTAAATTTGACGTAGTTTATACAGTGATATTTATATTATTAGCCAAGCTTATTGCTAAATCTCATTATGCTGTAGAAATGTCTACACCCACTAATCGTAAAAGTTTGTAACCAGATGTAAGGTAACATTATTATAATGTGAGCACTGGGGTGTATGGGGCCCTACTTAGATCTTCTGGGCTCAAGCCAATCTCATTTGTATTGTAAGTCGATGCCTCTGCTGACTGACAGGAGGTATATGACGGGAGGGAGAATCTATCGCATTACCAAATTTCATCATATCAACATCTTGAACGCTAAAAACATCCAATCATTCATACATTTTATACTGCTACATACTTCTATACTTAAGTCCATCCATACCTCCACAAACTATTACATAATATTTAAAATATTAGTAGGAATTTTGTCACAGTGTATAACGATATGCAATGTGTCTATATAGTGTGTTTTTGATCTTGAAAACAATAATATTATTTCCATACAATTTACGGCTACAGACGTACCTACCTATGTCATGTGATCCTAAAATAGATTCCTTAGAACAATTAGAAGGGGAGGGCGTCCCCAGCGGAATAGAGACAAACAGGGATATATAAAAATAATTTGTCAGGATATCCTTACGCATCGAGATACTGCAATGCTATTTTTGAACGGCGTGAGACGTCTACCCGCCGCCGCCGGTATATTATAAATATGCACAGAGGCATTGAAACATGAAAATAATATTTATGTATCTAGTAAAGAAATTGTGTTTGGGTGACGAAAGGCAGGTAATTCTGTTGAACTAAACATGTTTAGTTGACATTTTTGTCGATGAATATACCTAGATGCGGTAACCTATAAGCTTTTACACATTTTACTCAAGAATGTTGTTAAATAAAATGTGAAGAAGAAACAGTTTATATAGTAACGATGATTTTCATTTTACAAATTAAGCTTAAGTTGTTATTAAATTTTGTGGCTCTTACTGTAATAATATACAAGCACACGAGCCGCCTGATGGTAAGCGGTTGCCCTTGCCTATGAACCGTAGCAATATGCTAGCCTATTCGGATAACAGTTAGCCATGAAACCACATACAAATCAACTCTTCAGATTTATTAAATAAGTACTTATTGCTTTTTTCTTGTCATCAGGTAGGTACTTACCAAAGAAGTTACGCAATTTTATTTATTGTGTGGATACTAATGCTTGAAAAATTAAAATGAATAAAACCAGTTTGGTACTCAGATATTCCGCAGTCGAGTGTCAAACATAATAGTAAAAAACCGATGAACATTTATACACATCTCAAATAGACGTTCTGATTCTGATGGAAAACTAGATATGGTCGACTAGTAGTAGTGGTAGAATATTATTAAATTCTGAAAACACGTTCCAAATATTCTTCCCAGAAGCAGTAATAGTTATTATCTATTCTGTGCCAGAAGCAGCACTTCCTAATAACGTTGAATGATCTTACTAATTATGGATTTCCTGTAATTATCGCTAGTATATAGGGCACTTGGGTATTGGGTCAGTCATATGGGAACAAATCTCTTACCACCTTGCTTCGAAGAGATATTTTTGTAAGGGTATTTACGCCTACATGCGGCCAACTTGTTATGTTTTAGTACAGACTTTTGATTTTTACCATTGTCGTCAACTTAGCACAAGGATCGTTCGCATTCAACTTTCTCTCATAGGAGTCCGGGACTTACTTGGCGGACTTACTCGTCCACTTCGCACGGCCATGGGCATCCATGTCATCTTCAATAATGCCAAGTCATTACTTCTTGGGTCTATTTCTTCTAGCGAGGCTTAGCGGAGGCGATATATGCCGATATTTTGTTATCGTTTGGTGGGTGCCGCAAAACGCAATTTGATGTTCGTTTTAAATTATTCACTTAACCGTAGTAGGTACTATTATGTATTCTGTGGCTTAACTCTAAAGAACATAATAGACGTATCAAGAGATAGATATGTCAAATGTGGTCACATATGAATTTATTAAGATTCAATGTTAGGATCTGTGAGATCTGCTAGATATATCGTCATATTTGTAACCGATAAATAAGTGAATAACTATCTTGGGCTGGGACCATCTAATTTTGTAGAATGTTTTAATGTATTAAGTTATCTTATTGATAAAATTTTAAATGAAACATACACAACCCGTAGTACGAGTACGGCGATATTGTATTAAAACCCTGTTATTAATTGGATACTAAACTAGCATCTAGGCAGCTGATCGTGTCAGTCATGTTTATTGAAGATTATCTAATCTATTCTTGAACGCAGTGAGCGGAGGTGCCGTTACTACAGAATCTGGGAGCTCCCTAACTACGAATACAAGTGACCGCATTAACTACCTGATTTAATTAGACAAACGTACTATTAACGACAAAAAATAAATTAAAAAAACAAAAGCCCGACTACTGTTGAAAAGACCGAAACAAGTTTTAGTTAATGATTTACAAATAGGTACTGGGTACAGTACTGCCTTCTATCAAACAAATAGACCGGTCAATAAAATCTGCACTGAGGTGTACAACAGATTTCGGCCAGGCTTAAGATTTGCAATATACAAGGTATACTGAAATATAGATAACTAACCTAACTCCTTGTAACGTTTGTTCCCACTTGTTCTACTGAACAGTTCTACGTTACAACAAACGGGACTTTTTTATGATAATATGATATGAGATGTAACAAAAAAGTAGAACTAGTGGGAGCCTCCATTCCCACGTGTTCAACCAGTGCCATCAGGTAGAACTAATGGTAGATTATTTTCGTTTTTTTGCACCCGTTAGGGCTGTAGATGGGAACAAACAAAACTACATAGGTACCTACATAAATACATACATACGTCGGGTAAAAAGTACCTAACTTATAAGTACATACTCAAATCTTTTATTCATTAGAATATGCAGTTGTGAAGGTCTGATGGCAAGTCACAACAGCCCGACTATTGCGTACCTATATCCTGACTCACCTTATGAGCTTCCCCTACTGTCAATATAAATTTTATTGAGGCCGGTCGGGCGTCCTTGTTTTCAAAACATCATCAATATGATCGGTTTATGTTTATCGAGGTCGACTGTGATTGACGTGTCCACTTATTAATGAATACTAGTTATGCCCGCGACTTTATCTGTGCGGATAAGATTTTTTTTTCGCGTAACCCTAATTTTCTTGCTAAAATAAAAGTAATGACAGGAGCAGATGGCTGGATGTTGTCTCTGACTACCCCAAAGAGAAAAACACGTGAGTATATGTATGTACATACAATTTATACTTATAGGGCGTTTGTTACCACTTGTTCTACTTACTATTTCTTTACACCTAATATCGTATCTCCCTCTGCCATTAATTCTACCTCATGGAACTGGCAGAACACGTGGGAATGGAGTCTCCCACTAGTTCTACTTTTTTGTTACATCTCATATCATATCATCATAAAAAAGTCCCGTTTGTTGTAACGTAGAACCGTTCAGTAGAACAAGTGGGAACAAACGTTATATGGAGTTAGTTATCTCTATTTCAGTATACCTTGTATGCAAATCTTAAGCCTGGCCGAAATCTGTTGTACACCTCGGTGCAGAATTTAATGACCAGTCTATTTGTACCAGTGCGGATCCGAGTCAGGTCATTGTATCTGGCATAGTAATTATTGACGTAGTCTAGATCATTGCTCTAAGGAAAATAACTAGAAATATGCGTTTCTAATGCCCGATACATCCTATAACGTTTAATAGTACTCAACACTGGACGAAGAACGATGTGGGCGAAACATCGTTTTATATAAATTGGTATCGGCGTTAGTACCTACCTAAACAATTATATACCTACATTTTATTGATTCTATAATATTTACGCTCACAGAACAAAGAAAAATCCTTTGTTTACGCTAAACGAAAAAAGAATCCCCTCCCCCCTATACCTATATAGTCATAGTAATTTTATAGAGAGAGTTCTGTATTTTCGTTCTAATATCTTAGTCCCTGGTCCCTCCCTGTTGCTTACAAAATACGATGAGGTCATCTGGACGTTCAAAATACTATTTATTTGATAATCTCGATAACACTTGGTATTCTAAATTATATTTTTTTTACATAGGACACCTCAATATGACTTTACCTCACCTGATGATAAGCTAAAGGTAAAGTCTCAGGACTGGGGTCACCACTACATACACTGGTAGTGCTACAGTGGCGGCCCTCAGCTTGACGGCCTCATCAAATGCTTTTTCACGACCCGCTTAAAGGCCCCGGGACTATAGGAGGTAGGAAACACGCGCTGGTAAAGAATTCCAAGTCTTTATGATATGGCAAATAAAAGAGGCACCGAACCGATTGATTCTTGATGAAATAAAATGTAAATTCCCTGTACATTCATTAGGAGTATGAAAAGTGTAAGTAGAATGAGTCGAAAATGTGTCAGTTCCCGCTAATAGGTATGTCCGATGTGTGGCCCACTAATTGACCACTGTATATTTTATTTACACATTATGCCCGCTTAATTTGTGGGTACTAAGTCATAGGAACGTGCCTATTGCCGTATACTAGTCACGTTTATAGAACGTTTGAACGCACACACAAACATAAACGAGAACTTATTATCCCCGGAACCAACTTAAAGTTTATTACTAACTGGGATTATAAATCCAAACAGGATTTTTTTATGAAATGTGGCTCGTAAACTGTAAGTATACAGGGTGAATTTTTCAAAAGGGCTTGGGTGGCCAAATCCGAAACTATAAGGAATAGCGAAAAATGGTCAAAGGAGTCACGAGCCCGATTTTGATGAAACTTAAAACCTCATCATTAGATTTTTGAAAAACCAATAATCCTAGCTAGGAATCGAACCTGTTGATTTTGAAAAAGAAACACACCCTATATTATTATACCATACGATAGTGTTGCTATTAAGGATCTCATTCTGAGAAGTTATGACATACCGCAAACTAAAGACTTCCACGCGGGTGAAGCCACGGGCGAAAGCTAGTATAAAATAAATACAGAAGAAACAAAGGATATTTTCGATATTTTAACTTAACGTATTCCTGTAATAGATTATGAATATCTCTAATCTGATTGTCAGTATAACCCCGTTAAGGAGAACCTCACCTGCAAGCCATTACACCTGCTTATTAGGGATCTTGACTCAGTCTTTCCTTTTGCGACCTATTTTCGTAACTTCAGTTTTCTAACAGCGGCGTTCAGTCCCTTCATCTATATTAGTACAGAATTCTCATTGCACGAGTCCAATTCGCAAGTAGGTACGCCAAGAATTTGAGGCAGTATGTATGTATGTAAATTAAGTGCGCAGGCAAACAGAGGTCGACCTCGCAGAACATACACTGATCAAAAAAGAAGGAAGGGTCAAAAGCACTCGAATCCGGTGAGCTTGCAATGACAACAGAGCAAGCTCGAGAAGTATGTTATTACGCGACATTGTCAAAATAATGCAATGAAATTATTATATCTTTCGTGTTAGATAATAGTAACGCAGAAAACAGTATCACATTTTAAGAACAATTTATAAAAAAAAGAAGAACAAATACTGTCTGTTAATTCAGACGACCGTGGAGAGAAAGAATGAGATCGTTTAAAAAATACTGATCTCTTTAGTACGTATCTACTTTGAACAAATTGGCAGGGGTCATTGGTCCTCATTATGGCTTAAAATATACACGTAAACTTCACGCAAATACATTTTAGCTGTAGATACCTACCTATATTTTAATTTGAACGAATCGGTTTTCACTTTGAATAGGTATACATTCGGCATTTTTACTTCTGTTAAAGTGTTTATGGGTTTGTAATGGCGGTAAATATTTGGCATTCTGTCTGGTCTGACTACAGAACTCCGATGTTTACAAAGGGGCAGTCGCTTCATGGAAAATATCGAAGTCCGGTCGTTATGTAGTTACACTGAAAGCTGGTCCAAACTGAATTATTTTCGGAATTTAAAAGGCTCTGAGGATTATGATAGGTATTAAAGGTATTAATAAAAATAGTAGTATTTTCGTTTGTTAAATCAAGTTAAATAAAACTGTTTAAAAACGAACTACGATAGAATTACACTAAGACAATTGGATACGTAGGCCCAGTTGACTAAAGAGCCCCAACCTTGGTAATTTAAAATAGGTTATCTAATAAATAAAAGTCACTGCAGCTTGTTAAAACATTTTATGCGCTGCTGTTCTATTCATCCGATTGCGATATGAAACTGTGTCAACTTACATTAAATAATACGAGTAGTTTGCACTTGCGCGAAGTTAATATTACATATTAATTGGTTCCAATAAATGAGGCTGTATTTGTAGGTTTTATATTTTAAGAAACTTTCCTGTGCTGTGTCGAGTTGGTTAATAATAAGTATTTCAGGTAAGTATAAATATAAATATTAGGTAATATTATAAATGCGAAAGTAACTCTGTCGGTCTGTCAGTCTGACTGTTGCGCTTTCACGCATAAACCACTGAAATGATTTTGAGGAAAATAGGGGAGAGGATATTTATTATGCACTTGTATTACAATAGAATAGAGGATGATAGTTCGGAAAGACGCGCGAAAATCGATTTCCACGCGGGCGGATCCGCGGGGTACAGCTAGTCACATTTTGCAAATCGGTTAAATAAATTGACATAAAAAAACGGGAATTGGTAACAACCTAATTTTTTTCGACGTGATAAATGACTTTGATACGGGTTTAATTAGAGCCACCCGAGACTTGGTGACGCCCTGTTGTAGCCTGCGATACCTCACGCAGAAGACACAAGACGAAATCTCAGTCAAGTGTAGCGTAGGCCTAAGGCCAACGCTATACCTACTAGGCCTAGTGGTCTAAAAATTACATTATTTATTATATTATAATGAGTGTTTGTTTTAATATCTCGACGGTCTTTGAATGATTTCGGCCTAAGTTAGACATCAAGAGCTCAGGATTATAATAGTTTGGGTCAATTAAAAAGGTTTGTTAATAACAATATTAAGTCATAACAGTAAAATTTAAAGTTACGTTGTGCGGTTTGAGCATCATTTCTTGGCAACATTGAACCCCAATCTCGTAGCCCGCACAAAGGGCAGTACACCTTTGAAAAATCATCATAGAGGTTGGCATAGGTGTTGGCGTTCACCTACGGGAAGCCAACCCGTCCCCATTTCACCCGAGGCAACAACCGGCACGAACTCAACTGTTTGACACTTCTACTCAGAGTAGGCCATTTATTTTCGTAATGTACTTTCGACAGAAATAAATCTTACAGTTCCTATAGTGATTGTTTGGTCTGAGCTACCGTTTGGTGTTTTGTAATAAGTTTAAATAGACAGTGTATGTGTGTGTGTGTGTGTGTGGTGTGTATGCTTGTGTTGTTTTCATCATTAGCCAGAACCGTCTTCAAAAAGGGCACTACTTGGAATATTTTTGTCCAAACTGTCCGATGATCGAACTGTTAGTAGGACTAGTTAGAATAAACCGTTTTTACATGTACACATAATTTTTTTAATACAAAAACATAATATAAATATAAAAACATATTATTTTTCTCTTCTAGATAAATTATCTTATCTTTACTAACTAATATTATAAAACCGAAGTTTGTGTGTTTGATTGAACGCGCTAATCTCATGAAGTTACTGGTTTGAATTGAAAAAAAAATTGTTGGATAGGCACCTGAAGGTCACCTAGGCTATAGGGTACCATCGAGACTATAATACTATCATGCTGCTTATCAGAAGAGCGGAGTTTTAATCATATATGTTAACAAATCGGGTATATTACGGGCAATGTCGCGGGTATGGCAAATATAAACTACAAAAATCCAATAAAGGACAAGCTCAGTTTATACACACATGTATACCTGTATTCTTTGGATAGGTTGTGCTCTTAACCTTAAAAGCCCCAATGTCGCATACCCCTTATATCGTAGTACAATGATGTTGGACACCGGCATAACAAGTTTTTTCATATATCAGGCATCCGTCACTAGTTCATACCTCAAGTGATAAACATCTACAGCGCGACAACTTGAAACTGTCTAGGCAGATGGGGCTGCCGCGTGCCTGCGAGTAAACATGCACGTGACGCGTTCGAACGTTTCGGAGTCTTGTTTTTAATATTTCGATTTTTACCTAAATTCAGTAGGTACAGATACCGGCACATAACTTGGCCAGGTTTGGCGTAAGTTCGCGCATCGTACACTTTGAGCCAATCAAATGATTCAAAGTACGAACGAACGGAACGTTGATTCGTTACAAGACGTCTCTCGGAGACATTGGTCCGTCAAGTGACGGACCAATCATATGTCCGCGACGGCGCAACCGCGTCTCCCGCGACCCGCTCATACCTCAAAGGGGACCTAAAAATCGACCTTTGCGCATACGACGCGTCTGGCCAATTTACGTGCCGGCATCTGTACCAGCGAAAGATACACTGCACTGCACCGTTTGTTTAAGAAATGTTGCGTGGTCGGATGTTAAAATAAACAAAAGATTTCGAATACATCATTTTTACACTACCAAACTACCAAAAGAGTGTGAGATAATAATTCTAAACGTTTTTAGCGAGCTTCTTTTATTTCAATTTTCTGACAAAGTAATAGTAACTTTACACACTCGAGTAGACGGCGAAAGTACGTTCGAAACAAAATGCGGTACCATGCGGTACCTTACCTACCTAATTCTAACGATGGCTTTCTTCAAGATCAAAGGAGTGCAATTTCTGTACGTAGCGCTACTATTTATTCTATAACATTGTGACGTTTAAATTGATAGTGAGTACAACACAAGTACAACTTTTTCTATAGTGGTTTCTAGAGTTAATATTAATGAGACAGCTATATGAATTATTTCTTCACAATTTTCTATTTATATTTATAGTGCCAACTGGGCGTACAGACCTACTGAAGTTATTATTATACAGAAAATACTTGATCTAATACAACTCTCTCTTTAGATCCAACGGCTGCTAGCGACAATCACGTCAATCAAGTATGTATTTTTAGATTTGATTTTTATGCACAATAAACCATATTTTACTGCTAGCCTACGTCCGCAGCTCTGCTCTCGTGGATGGCGGTTTTCATAATAGATAGATTCACGATTGACCACATTCTCTCCTCTTGGAAAGTTAAGATAGAGCACGCTTGCCTAGAAGCAACCTATTCACTCTGGACTCCCAGGTTTCTCTGGACTTTCAGAACTCGGTGGAAATCCCCATGAATAACGCCCGTCATAACCCTCATATGCCCCGAAAACCCTGGGCCATCTACAGCTTTAATACCCTTTTCCAAGACTTTGTGATAGGAATATAAACCAGACACAAAAACAATCTCGTAGCCTGTGATAGTAGGCTCCAAAAAATTTGTAATTCTTGCCAGGGTAACTGTAGGTATACCTACGCTTTTTTAACAAACTCCCAAGCGAAATTAGAGAATTGCATGTAAGTAAATTTGAAAATTTTGTTAAAAGAAAACTCTCCCAGAAAGCGTCCCAACTATAAAATCCAAGATTAAGTATTTAGATGAGAAAGAAGCTTGGAAATGAACTGTTCACTCAACTATATTACGCAAACTAATAACTGTATCTAGACTAAGGAAATTATTGTAAATAGACCAAAAAAAAACAGCCCGCTGAGTTTCTTGCCGGAGTCTCTTAGGTCTGGGCCGCGTGTCGAACCGGTGCGGTGGTCCATTTGCTGCTAGATTTAAATATTTTTGATTTTGACGTTTTGTAAGTGCCGCATATAATGATCTATACAGAATAACTGAATTTTGACTTTGACTTTTGACTTTTGACTTTTGACTTTGACTTTGACCCTACCCCTCGGGTGTGGTAACCACGGTGTCCTCATCTAATTCAGCTGATAAGGTTACCTATATAACTTGATTCTAAAGGTCTCAGCACACATATGGGATCGGAAAGGGATCGTAACCGTAACGCCTTTCGCCTCGCTGGCAACCAGGCGTCAACCTGCCGTATGCACGTAACGAAAGCGTATCAGCAGCGCCTGTACGTCAACACGGCTACGGCTAGGCGACACCGCGCTTACGCCTCGCCGCCCGCTGGCTGACCTGGTTGGCACCAGATCAGTCTCAATCCAAACGTTAAGTGTAGCGCACGGTTATGTCTTGGTTTACCATACGTGAGTTGGCTATCATAGCCATAGCACTTGATGAAGAGGAAAAAGAAAATAGCAAGCAAAAAAGGCAATTCGCGGGAGGGGACAGGGGCAAGGGTGGACGAAGAGATGTGAGCGCGGGGACGGAGAGACGTATAAGCGCGGGGACGATGAGCCGTAAGCGCTGGAGTTGCAAGTTCGGAGCCTGTTCCGAGGGGAGGCGATTACGTTACGATTCCGATTAGTGTGCGTTGCAGTAGGGAGTTTAATACAAACCATTCTGAACGGCTCGAGGCGATACGATTACGATCCCTTTCCGTTCCCATTAGTGTGCGGACTCCTTAAGGCGGAACGAAGTTTGCCGGGACAATACTAGCTGTATTAGTATAGGTATAAACATTCGGGTACCTACATTTATTTGTATCTAGATATTATCTGAAAACGGCGTGGAGTATTGACAGAAAACATTTGAGACTCTTACTGCGTCAGACTAGCGTTTTTAAATATTATCTTTCACGAAGCAATTACTTATGGGGAGAGTCGCAGGGAAGAAATCTAATACAAGTTTATTTCTTTTTTTAATAGTATAAAAGTCCCAGCAAACATTCTCGAATCAAGCACCGTCTGCTTGCAGCACTATGTTTTATTAATTGAATTGATCAATACACTTGAATGATAAGAGATAGAATATTATTTGTAAACACAATCTTTTTTATTATAAATGTGTGTTTGAAAGAGAGTATAGACAAGTCATTTATCGTAATATTTTATGTTCAAAATTCAGTCTCAGTCTAGTCTCAATCTTACGTCGATCTCACAAATGTCAAGAAAGGTAGGCCTTTGGGTACAAGAAAACCTTTTTGGACGTTTAGGAGGATGTCTAATCTCAATCTCAGGTAACAAGAACATAATTTTTTGAAATTTAGGAAATCGACATGAGATCGAGACAATACTGAGTTTAACAGATTTTTATTACGAAAATTGGCTCTCTTGTTACAAGGTATGTGATACGCGTACTCTGTAAATGCAAATATATTATATTGAGCATTGTCCGCAGTTTGCGTTGTGAAACCTGAAAAAATGAAAAAACCTGATAACCTGAAAAGTTGCCTGACGAAGTTGGAGAAAACTAAGAGTATCAAACCTAAGCTAAATTAAGATATATAGCTTTAAAATGAACGCAGTGTTAATATCGACTTTGAAACTAAGTTAACTGGACCTTAATGCGAATATGATTGATTGCACTGAATCCTTGAAATGTTCTAGAAAGATCAAAATTGATGGCATCGTTAGTGATGACCTAGGACGTGTTAGATCTGTTTCTTCCTACACGTTAAAAATAAAAACTGCTGAAATTTTTCTCTATATAATACCTAATTACCCTTTTTTTTCGACCTGAGAAAACTCTTTTATTATAAAAATGGCTGTTGCCCGCGGCTTCGCCCGCGTGGATTTCGAATTCCGTTTAAAATTCCTTTTCGCGCTTTCTGTTGAAATTTTTCCTGAATTTTCTTTACTATAAACCTCACGGAGCCCGAGACCTTTCCAACGAATGCAAAACCGTGGAAATCGGTTCGTGCGTTCTGGAGTCATAGCGTCAGGAAGGAAAACCCGACTTATTTTTATATAGTAAGATTGTAAAGAAGCTGTGTCTTTACATGGGAGATATTATTTAAAAAAGTCTTGGGTTATGTTATATGTACGATTCTTAACACAAAAATATATTTTTTTAAATTCTTATTTGTTTGTCTATTTGTTCGCGATGGACGCAAAAACTACTAATGTACTCGCGAGCGGAACTGCGGGCATAGGCTAGTGTTCAAATAAAAATTAATGCCCACTTTCCACATGTTGGTGGGTACTGCAGAAATGTCAAGTGGGACTTTTACCTTAGTAATACAATTTAGTACCTATATAATATGCCATACTATGCGTCTAAATAGAGCAGCGAAATCTAATGTAGCGGCGATATGCTGTCTGTTATAGACATTGCTGAAGGATCTCAAACTTGTATCTTATTTTCTAGCGTGCCTAGAATTGTAAACTAAACGATCACGTTTTAAAAATCGCTGACAGTTATTTTAAAAATCACAATGAGAATTTTATCTTTATTTGTGAGCGGAAACTATCATGTATTTTTTGTAAGACGGTTCTGTTAATTGGAGCAATGAAACACCACTTTGACAAACAAAAAACATTTTTGTAGGTACTAAACATTTTGAAAACCAAATATCAGTCATCGTTCTCTAACCATTTCAACAGCCCCCAATTTTATTCTTGGATCCTTACCTGTAGGTTTTTAGCATCCACAAAGGACCCATTATCGCACACTTTGAGAAGGATTGCTTTAGTGAACCAATCGAGAGTAAACACGTGTATTATACCTCATTTATATATTTCACGTATAGGGTTCGATGTTTTCTAGTCGAATGACACGCGCCTATCAAATTTTATCTTTCACGCAGCCGAGGAAATTGTAGAAATAATTCCAATACACATTGTAGTTTCTGTTGGTAAAATAGAGCTTGGACCATCGCCATCGTCTCTAAAATACATTAAGATTTTATTTCCGCGTGTTTCGTGTACAGTTTAACTTTTTTCTCTGTTTTGCCACATGATATTATGTATCTACTGTTCTGTCGCCTTCACACGACAGAAAACTATAATTCAATGTAGAAAACTACTTTTACTCATATTATAGATACTAATAGGTATGAAGTTGAAGAGTTTGTGTTATTTTACTCACTTTTGTTTTAGGGTTTTTTACGTTATCATCGGTAATGTTATGGATATGGTTTGATACCGTATTTCCAGATTGAAAGTACGACGCCTTAAGAAAATTACATTTATTACATTACATTAAATTACATTAAACTGCTGAACACAATCTCTTTAACATTATAATAAGTAGGTATATTTGAAGATTACTGAAGAATCAAATGGGCAAATAATCTCAATTGTTTGATTAACGATAAAAATTGAATAACTAAACGATTTACACTGCATTTTAACAATCATGCGTTGGTTTAGTATCATCTTGTTTTAATAACCTTCATAAATAAATTAAATTAAAAAGATATCTCAATATAAACCATCTAGACATAAACTAAACGCAAGAGCAAACAAAGTGCATATAACAATTAAGTAACTGGCTAACGAATAGTGATGTTTTTGTTACAATTCGACGTTCACACGATCAGCAGTACCCGGCTAACCAGTTCTGACTTAACTCGGTTGAAAATCCTGTTTATCTAGACTGGTATTGAAATTGTTAAACCTAAATAGTGTCCACATTTTATACACAACATTTGACTAAGTAAGCCGGTATGAGTATATTTATCCCCTCAATATAACTTCATTCCGTCTAGATAGCCGCTAGGGTATATGGGAGCTCCACTAAGATCTTTGAGGCCCAAACTGACCTCACCTGCAAGCTGTTACACCTGTGTGACTAGTTAACGGGTGAGGCCCTCTAGCGGTAGTTAAGCTAAGCTTACCTTGGGTCTAGATAGCGCTGTGTAGAATGTCGTAGAATATTTATTACAAAACGTTTTGGCAGTACGTTCATCGTGCGTACTGCTTAAGAGTGGAATGCCCTGCCTGAGTCTGTATTTCCGGAAAGCTACAACCTGGGAGTCTTCAAGTCTAGCCTGAAAAGGTTTCTTCTAGGCAAGCGTGCTCCACCGTCGGCCACATCATCATCATTTACCAACAGGTAAGATTGTGGTCAAACGCGAGCCTATTACCAATAAAAAAAATATTTATATATCTCAAGGTTGGGGAGTCAGAGCGAGTATGCCTTGACTCCCCAACCTTGAGCGGCAAACCTGCGCAAGAGTCTAGTCCGCTGTTCGGTACGTTATCACCTTGACTTAGGCCCTAAAGATGTAATGTTCCAAACATCCAATATCATAGTTTTAAAGTCAGTGCTGCTAATTCTGTTGTTACATCTCTAAACTTAAAATTCTCTAATTGCATCTGTTTCTTTCATGATCAGATAAAAAAGGACAGATGATTTTATTTAAGTTAAGACCTGTCAAATTAATACAGCACCTTGTTGGTGCATAGTAAGTTAAGTCGCATGTTCGTAGATGTCGACTAAAATTGAAGGGTACCGTCATGGCGCCGACTTAATTTGACAGGTGTTCACTAAAATAAATCATCTGTCCTTTTCTAACCAATAATGAAAGAAACAGATGCATTTAGAAAATTTTAGAGAATTTTAAGTTTAGAGATGTAACAAAAGAATTAGCAGCATTGAGCGTCGGCAGTAGTAGCAGAAATTCAGTATAAATGATGAACACACATTTAAAAAAAATTACGTTCACAGCATTTCATAACAAGATTATCGTAATAATATAATGACATGTTTTGTATTTAATGCAGTATTAACTAGCTCTAGACTATCTAGCTTTAAGACTTAATTTGCAGGAATTCCGCGATAAGTCCAGCGGGGCTATTGAGGGCTCGGCGGTAGCTCACTTGAGAACAACCAGCCATAATTTTCCAAGACGCAAATAACACCTATCTTCACTCCAGAACTAAATTAGTGGGTAATTACCGTCTCGGTAGCACGCTAAACGTATTAGCATTGTCAAAGCTATGCTCTTTATGGCTATGCAAACATGTCCTTAATTACCCGGCCTCCTTCCTCTTATTGCATAGGTTGTGTAATTACTGCAGTGGATTATATATCGCGTTTATGGTTTGATATTGTTATACGGCATAACTACTCACCTCGAACTATGACATTATGATCATAACATTATGAATTGAGAACCTACTCTCTCACACACACACACACTCTCACACACACACGCACACACACGCACACACACACACACACACACACACACACACACACACACAAGTATTTTATTGGGCCGAACTCTGTTCCCTAAGATACAGGCTCTGAGCCTAGATACTTTAGGTAACACAGTTTACAATTTTTCTCTTTAACTTAACAAGATTTGTGTACCCATATCTTTTTGTCTTTTCATGTTAACCAATGTTTTATAAAACATTAGGGAAACATTCAACATGAGGAGAGAGATCATTCCACAGCCTAAGCATTTTACCATCTCGCATATGCTTTCTTAGTAGTAAAGATAAAATACTACTGCATCTTACTACTAGATAAAACTTACAATTATCATAAATGAAATCAAGCGTAATTGCCGCATCTGTCCGTGTCGGTGATCTACATCTTTCAACATACAGGAATAATTAAGTGACTTGCGCAAACATATTTAGAACTCTATTGCATTAAAAATAGAGTTCTAATTTGTATAGATAAACATGCCATGATCTGGACCATCTATCTTTTGTTCATTGACTCAATCGATATAGGTTAGTACGGAAACTAAAATCGTTTCTATTTTGGAACTGAAAAGGAACTAGTATTTTATATGTGAATGTTTGGAATGGTTTTGTTAGAAAAGGTAAAGCTTTTGAATGCACTTCTATTAGTTTTCGTGCGTTTGTTTGAAATAGACCATTACGTCACAGTTTGTTTATATCTCGGCGATTTTGAGTTTCTCTGAAACTGTTTTCATGTTGCCACATGTCACTGATCGGGGGAGTCTTATTACTTTGTAACTTTTTACCCTATTGCGTTGAAGTAAAAAAGAGTTATGAGTTTGAGCTGTGTGTACTTATGTATTTGTCTACCGCTATGTTCTCTGGCAACTACTATCTATGTAATGTTGAATGTTATGTTAACTTTGATAAGTTAGTTTTTAAAACGTAGTGTTAATGAATGTGTAGGGCACCTGCAAACTTTATATCAAGTTAAAAAGATAAGTAAGAGTAATGAACAAAATTAAATACTAACATAGTAGATGATAAAATATATGTTGTAATACTATGAATGATGATATATATCCATAACACTCGTAAGACCCGTCACTGCGAGCAGCAGCCGTGTACGAGCATGACGCATGGAGTATTCATCAACTCCCGAAGGAGTGGGCGCATGATGACACCATGAGCAATGACATTTTAGTTAAAAATTGCACTTGAGTCTTCATTCCAAATGATCTAAGCTTTTCGACATAGAACGTAATATTGCATGATTGGAACGAAAAGCTAATTTAGTTTCTAAATAAGTAACTAGCATATGCCCGTGACTCCGCCCGTGTAGACGTCGGCTTTTTGTATTTTTTAACTTATCTCCGCTTCTACTCAACCGATTGTGATCAAACATGTGTACATTTTTTAAGTCTAACCAAGACCTTCGATCAAAAAACCATATCAAAATCCGTTCAGTAGTTTATGGTACATTGCGAACAAACAGACAAGAATTCCAAAATAAATATTTTTGTGTTCTGAATCATTCATATTACACAGCGTAAGTTTTTTTTTAATATAGCCAATTTACCACAGCTACCTTGTTATTTTATAATAGTAATAGACCAGATAGATAGGTACCTAATAATAATGTATTGAATTGAGTTAAAGTAGGTAAATGTGAAATTATATTTTAGTTTAAATTTACAATATTCCCTTCGTGATTTTCGATTTAAATCAGAGATCATTAATTTGTTATCAGAATCGGTTTTTCGCACTATCGATTTGTAGACAGCCCACCCTAAAAAATTCTTACACATCTTCGCGTTAAATGATGCGATGTTATAAATATGTTAGTCAGTTTAAAGAACTGATACCAGCTATATTAGTTTGTTCTACCTTCAACGAAGACAGACGGATATTGAGCAGATATTCCAGCAGATACCCACGCCTATTTCGCAAATTAACAAATTAATATTTTGATTGATTGTTTCTTATTACGAGTACACTTATGATGGCCTCTGTGGCGTAGCGGTAGTGCATTCGACGGCTACGACAGGAAGCGCGGGTTCGGTTCCCGTTCTGTGCAAATAATTTGCATTGGTCTGGGTGTTTCTATGTATTTATAATATTAAAAAGTATACAAGTAGATATATTCATTCGCATTCTAGAACCCATAACACCAGCTAGTTTAATTATGCTTTCTTTGGGTATAGGGAGTGCTGTGTAGATTGTCGTAGAATATTTATTTATTTATTTATATTATTATTGTTTCAGAATTCGAACGTCATTTGGATCATTCACCTCAACTAATGGAAGAGAGTTAACGTGACGTCACCATGTCGTTTAGGAACTATGTAAGTATATTGAATCCATCATCTCTCTACTACGCATGCCTTTCTTCCTCAAGTGTTTCTGTCTGATTCTGTCCTTGCATATCATACAAGATACCACAACCTTTCGCGGTTACTTTTTTGTAGGCCTATCTGTTTGATAATAAGCCAATCTATCACTCTGACTGAAGCCAAATCCTAATCGATTTACATCTTCAATCTATATATAAAATTGTAAAATAGCTGTGTCTGTACATTGGAGTTATTAAAAAAATACTTGGGTTATATCATTATGATCAATCTTTTTCTGTTTGTGAGCGATGGACGCAAAAAGTACGGATTTCGATGCGGGCTTTTTGTTTGAAAGGTCTTGGTCAAACTTAAAATCTTACGCATTTTTGATCACAATCGGTGGAGTAAAACCGGAGATATTTATAATTGTTACGGCTAATACCCGAAGTGCGGCTGCACCTAGTTTTAGCCGGTTAGGTTAGGTTAGGTTAGGTTAAGGTAAGTGGCTACACCTAGTTCTAACCGGCTAAAGTGCTGCCGCACTTCGGGTATACTAGGTTTAACCAAGAGTAAGTGGCTACACCTAATTCTAACCGGCTAAAACTAGGTGCAGCCGCACTTCGGGTATTAGCCGTAACATAATCATAAACGCGAAAACCAACGCCCGCGCGGGCAGAACTGCGGGCGACCATATTGTCTAAAATATTTGCGAACCATTAAACTTTTTTATATAAATATCAGACCGACATGGTGCAGCATGTTAATTTTATCATTGAACTGACAGGCAAACAAGCGTGATACTAGACATTAACGATAATTGAAATGAAGGGCTAGACAGCACACTTACACTTATTAGTTTTATTGTACCGGCAAGCGCTTATTTATGAGTCGTTTTGTAATTCTATTTTAAATTTATGGGAGTTATTCTGGCTTGTCTTGACTACGAATAGTGTTATTATGTAGGAGTATTCCATCTTTGAATAGTATTGAACTTGTAAACCTGCTTTTTAGATATCACTAAATTAAAAAAGGATAATCTTGTGTAAACAAGGGCCTACGAGCTTCCATGAGGACCAGGGCTACCTGACCTGCAAGTCGGTGCACTTGTAAAACAACGGACAAGGCTATGGCACAGGCTTTCCTCTCAGGGTTGGGAGTGCAGACGGTAGTGCAAACTTTGAACGCAACTGGGATGATGATATTGTACAACAAAATTAAAAAAAAAAAAATAATATTTTTATTCGGAGGTTCCTACTGATTGTATTTAAATTGAATACCTGTAGGTATACCTAGTAAGACAAAATGTATATATTATATTTATATTCAATTGCACAAAATTCTATAACTCGGTGTAAATTATTTGTTTTAGTGAAGGATGAATCTGTTCCCAATGTCTTAAATATCCAGAATAGCAAGGGGCTCAATCAAATCCTTCTCCGTTCATTATTTTCACACTCACATACACGCATTCCCTTATACTATTTATAGAACGGTGAAAGGAATGGATCTATATTCTGTATGATACTGTTGAACGAAGAATAAAGATCTCACGATATTTTATATTCACAGCATTTGATCTTTGAACATAATAAAAAATTCTATTTAGATTACAATTGTAACATATTTTGTATAGGTTTTAAAATTTTTACGTTTTCATTCCAGTATGAATCACCGTCGTACGGTCGGAGTCGAGAAAGGACTACCTCAAGCACCTCCACGGAACGGCCGACAACTGTTACAGCGAAGTACATGAATACCACACCCACTTACAAATCTTCGAGCATCCCCATCCTCTGTCCAGAACGAGCAACTAAAGAAGACACGCCCATTTCGACAATTGCTAATCGCTATGCGAATTACAACAAAACAGAAAAACCAGCCCCCTCCAAATATGACTCCTACAGCTCAAGTAAAACAGAGAAGCCTACTTCAAAATATGAGAAAAAGGACTATTCAAAACTAACTGTTCCTTCAGTCACCACTGCCAACAAAAAGAGAGACGTAAGCCCCGTACCGACTTCGAAATATAGTGTAAACCGACCTTCAAGGCATTTGAGCCCAGAAAGAAGACTTACGAAAAATTTTAAAGATAAAAGCCGAGACCCTAGTCCAGGAGATCGCGATAAAGACATTCCAAGTAAGACTGATAAGTCTACAGGCTACAGTAACCTGTCGAGTTACAAGTTATATCCTCGAACTTCAAATTATACACGACCTGTCTCAAGAACGGAAGCGAAACCAGAAATAGTAATAAATAATTACACCAGACCTTCAACCAGAACTGAAGTAAAACCTGAAATAAGCGTAAATAGTTACTTGAGGCCTTCAACTAGATCAGAAACTAAAGCTGAAATAAGTGTTAACAATTACACAAGACCTTCGTCTAGAGTAGAAGCAAAAACTGACTTGACCGTTAATAGCTATTCGAGGCCTACGACAAGAGCAGAAGCAAAATCTGACTTAACCGTTAACAGCTACCCAAGACCCACGTCAAGAGCAGAAGCAAAACCTGATTCAACCGCTAATAGCTACTCAAGGCCCACGTCAAGAGCAGAAGTGAAACCGGAAATAACTATAAATAGATATGCAATAGCTAATAGATTACCTACAAATTATTTAAGAAGCCCACCCACTGTAAAACAAACCTCTGTTTCACCAGTGAATCATACCGATACAATAAAAAACGATGTCGAAAAATGTGTATCGCCACCAGCTATTATAGAAGAACCAAAAGGAACTTCAGTAAACGGAAATAGTGAAAGCGTTGACCATATAACTGATGCTCAACCTGAACATGACAATGAAACTGAAACAGTTACTATAGTAACTCGTCACACTTCACCGACACCTCCTGGGTCATCCGCATATGTGAGGACCAGGAGAGCCGATATGGCCAAGACAGTAGAAAAAACGATAACAAGAGCAAAAAGAAGGCCTGAAATGGTAAACAAAGAAATACAATCGGATAGATTAGACGACCCCACGCGAACAAGTAGATTCGGTAGTACTGCACGAACTAGTATGACTAATTGGTCATATTATTCTCCAAGTAGTAGCAATTATACTGGTTATGCAGGTAGATATTCTACTCAATACTCTAATTTGAGAGAAAATTCAGGAAACAACTCATATGCCAACAATGAAAGATCAGGGCGTAGTCAGAGTACAGAACCAGAAAGAAAAGAAAACTCTGCTTATTCAAACTCTTCGTCCGATTACAGTAATAAGGACGATATGAACGGTCATACTATAAATCACGTATCCGAAATAAATAATGAAACAATATCCGTTTATGCTACTGAACAAAACAAAGGTGATGATACAACAGACATAATAATAAATGTAAATCTGAAACTAAAACGAGCAAAAAGCCCAATAGAATCTACTGAATTAGTTTCACCAGAAATAACAATATCAAATAGTCAGTTACCACCACAAGCACCGAAAACAGAAGCAAACGCTAAAACTAAAAAACTTAAAGCAAAGAAGACTAGTAGCGACTCTTCATCGGACTCTGGCTCTAAAAAGAAAATTATAAAGAAACGAAGTAAATCGGTAAGTTCTACCGATTCTGATCACGGCAGTGAAGCTAGTGAACAGACATCTAGCCCAAAAGGTAGTACAAAAACGGCATCTAGTGGTAATTTACAAAATGGTCCGTCAAAGTTGAGACATTCCAAATCACGAGACAGTAATAGCCCAGAATCAAGTCTTACTTTATCGACGCAGTCATCAGTTAGTGAAGATGAAACCGTTTCTAAATCTAAAACTAATGAGGTGTCTAGAACATCAGCAGATGAATTATCGATACCTACAGATCGGACTGGGAAACAGCCGTCTCCATTAAGGAATGAGAATGGAACTGAAGACGCAAAATCTTTTCTAATACGAGCTTTAGCCCCAGTTACAAATTTATTTAAAAGACACCAAGAAAGTAGTGACAACAGTCGCTGGTTGGAAACCTCAACCTCGGAATCCACTGGTAAAGATGTTTCTAATCTCCCAACCGAGAGTGATAGATCTAGTAAAGGTAAAATTGATACTACTAATATCATAGCATCAAATGATGACAATCTAGTCAAACTCAAAGCAATTAGACCGCTAGAAACTGGAGACACGAATTTTAATATAGACTCATCTTCGGAAAAGAAAATTGGTTTACAAAACAGTGAAAGTCAAAATTCTCCGTCCGAAAAAAATATTGCACGAAAAATTAGACACGTTGAGTCAGGAGATAGAGCATGGTGGATGGAATCAAATAGTATCAATAGTAGCAACAAACAGGGGTGTGAAATGCCGCATGTGAACAGCTCTGAAAAATCAGATTCTAATAAAATAATCAAAAAATGCAAGTTTTCTGATGAAGATAAACCCTGGTGGTTAGATAGTTGCGCTAATATTCCAGAAGGTGTGGAGAGACTAAGTCCCCCGAGGAAGTCATCAAGTGACAGTGATAAAAGTGAGAAATATAACTTTTTCAATGTACGTCACATAGAATCAGGAGATCAAAAGGATTGGTGGATTAGTAGCAATGAAAATTCAACAAAAAGTAGTAAAATAGAACAAAATCAATCTCACAGTCAATCTTTAAGCAAATCAGATTCTGAACGTAATTTTCCTCTAAGAAGAATACGGCATGTAGAATCTGGGGAACGACCATGGTGGTTATCAAGTAGTAAAAACATTCCAGAAGGTATTGAAAAGTTACCAACTCCCCCACCTATTGAAGAAAGCGATTCAGACGCTGAGGTTCAGGTTTATGTTCCACCATCACACATTCCACCATTTCCTTTACATCTTCCTGATGATGAGCCTTTAGGTGCCAGAAGAAGTCCTGAGGGTCTGGAAACTCCTAAGGAGAATGAAGACTATAGAGGTCGCGCATCACCTTACGAGAACAATCGTCAGTTTAGAAGAACAATAAACTCTTATCAAAAAGGGATGAACAAATACATATCCCGGTACACTGACATCGATGATATTCTCGGTACATCTGGACAGATATACAGACCTTTTATGGACTCGATATTAGCTAGGAGAACTGGTCTGATGGAATTTGATGATGAGGAATGTGAAGAGATAGATCCGACACAAGTCAGAATACATGACAGCACTGCTCAGCGGCCTGTTATTAAGAAGATCCGTTCCAGGTAATTTTATGATAAACTTTTATCTAATAGTGTTATTTCTGATACGTATAAGTAAGAAATACGAGTACATGCATGTAAAATTAGAACCGCGGGATCTTAATAACTGTTAATTCCCGATCTCTTTAGGATATCGTAGTCAACACGGCACCTTTATAGTTTCGGTATGTCTCTCCGTCCACGGCTAAGCTTATGTATTGTATGAAAGCTGTAATTGAACAAATTCTTATTTAAATGAACAAAAAACAGAACAGAAAGCACAGAAAGAAAAGGAATTATTATCATGATAATGATCGTCTATCAACCACTTGGACCATGGGGTTCGTTTGGGGTTGAAATGGTCGGGTCATGGGAACCCAGCGTCTTAACCCTAAACGGTTTAAAAATATAATAGAACTAGCAGCCCGCCCCGGCTTCGCACGGGGTTTTAAAATGAAAAAAGTTGTTGTAGTGACATAACTACAATAGTTGGACATATGCTACCGCGGAGTTTTTTGTAGACATTATGATGTTCTTCAATATTGTTTTACATTATTTTGTTCTATCGCTAATAGTTTCGGCAGCGCATTCGACGAAAGACATTTTAAGACTCATTTTTCTACACCTTCGGCTACATTGTTCAAATTTTACCAAGGATCCCAAATTTTTTTTCAAAATGAAATGTAGCCTATGTCAAATTGGAAGAATGTAGCATTCTATTGGTGAAAAATTTTTTTAAATCGGCCCAGTACTTTTTGAGCCTATTCATTACAAACATACAAACATACAAAAATAGGTACAAATCTTTCCTCTTTATAATATTAGTGTAGATAAAAAATAATATAGACCAATATTTCCAAAGTCTCACTGTCACGGATGCAGTAAGATAATATTTTCTCCTCTTGACCTACCTTAATTTTTTTTATACTACGTAGGTGGCACAAGCGCACGGCCCACCTGATGGGAAGCGGTTATTTATTTATAGCAATGCAACCTAACAAGACTCTTTCTCTTTTCAGAAGTGACATCGTTGACTATCAGGATGGAGATCAAGTAAGTATTTACTTTAATAAAACCAATTACTTACTTTCAAATTAACACGCGTTTTTTGAAATTTAATTGAATAGTCTTTATTTATATTTTAACATTTGGTCTCTAGGTGCTCTCGATATTTAAAATTCTCCGACTTAAGTAGTTAGCACACGAATTCGTTCAAAATTTTATTAAAACGATTTGTGTACCTCAGTTGTGTACTTATACAGTCACTGATTAACTAATTGTAAGAATGATGTGTACAAGTACTTTCATATTATACACATTATCATAATGGGCAGTCCAATCATTTATTAAAAATAGTTTGGATTAGGAACCTACTTTACTTTTTTTTAATTGTTAGTAACCGGATTACCGGTAACCTTTCAAGTACTTGGTATAATGTTTTTGTTTTGTGGCTACAAGCTACTATTTCCTTTTACTTGAGCCGTTTTATCTATCTGTCCTCCAAACTTTGATGTTAATATCTAACTACATCAGCGATGCATAAATAATACATTATATAGGAATATAAATAATTTTACAACTAAAAATATATATAAAAGACATTGAAATTACTTAATAAGGAAATACTTTTTACAATGCTTTCTATTTCCTGGCCTTTGTATAAAAATTTGCATAAATAGCAACAAAAAGATGTTTCCTTTAACTGTCCGGGTTGGTACAAAATACGTCACGAAATTAAAAATCCAGCAAGAGATACGAAACCATACACCTTGTTGGGGACATGGACAGTACAAGAAGACACTAAGATGGTACTTACCCTATATGCTTGTATGTATTACCATCGTATTAAGGCTGCCTTGTCAAAGGGAGTTTATGATAAAACTCCATTGGCTAGATTCAAATTTCCACTTAAAACAAAGCTTACGTTTCCGCGATCGTGCGTGTGTATATGAATAAGAACATATACATATACACACTCCTCAACGCTTAAATAAATTTTAGAGAATTTAATTTTTCTAAATACAATGATTAACGCACAAATAATATTTAACATCCAGCATGTTTCTTGGAATTCTTTTTGGAATCATTACTCGTATTTGTTTTGTAAAGACAATTTTTAATGTATTTGTTTTTTAATCTACGCAGCAATCACGTTGAATGGGGTGGTTTTCATTTTGATTTTTACGTTATTCACATAATATTCCTGTTAATTCAATGCCTATTACGTAGAACCTGTGGGAATATTTGTTCCTGGTTCTCGTGGTTAGAGAACAAGTAGGTACCTATTCTACTAATATCATAAGTGTTAATTACTTAATTAGAGACGCGAAATGCAATAACACTATTGTGGTAGGAAGGTGGTAGGTACCCTATATGTTCCCGTGGAAATGTCATCCCTACTTTTAAATCAATAGTAACAAATATTTACCATGGCCATGTTATTAAAATTGCTGACGGTTAATAACACCAGCTGTCTGTATAAAAAGTTGCCTGTGTCTGTGTCTGCCAATAAAAATAGTTTAATCTTGTAAGCCTGTTGTCGGTTTATTGAATTGTTCACAGGTTCTTGTATTAGAGTAGATTTACTTGTAAGAATTTTAATTAAAATATTTTTTTCACATTTTAGTTTTCGTAAACATTACAATTGATTGATATCGTATTTGCCAAAACTCAATGAAAATAAATATGGTATGAAAACTGTATTTACTAACGTTAATTATTGTGCCATTTTGAATAAAGGACAGGTCAGCAAAAAAAATAATAGCAACTAAACTTAACAAGCGAAAATATTTTTACAAGTTCGGGAAGTTAAAACACTCTTGCGCAGCTAAGGCTTCGGCGCTGAGCGGGAGCAGTGAACTGAAGAGTGCACTGTATCCTTGAGCCGTATGGGAGCTCGGCGCTAGAAAGAGATGGCGACTGTGTACGCGTTGCTGACATTTTACAATGATGACGTCAGGGACAAAGAGTAGCGATGTATAGAAAGGTTCACTATCTTGCTAGACTATAATATTATGAAAAAATTTAAATTTAAATTTAATTTAATATCAAAAAAAGAAATACAGCAGGCGTAAAATAGAACTGAACGTATGATCTAAATTGTTTAAATGTAGCTACACGTATAGGTATAAAGTCGGATGTTAGTACTTAATACAATTTGTGTATTATTTTGTTCTGAGTAATTTTTTTACGCCATTTTGTGTATGGACATTAATAACATTAAATTTGGTTGTATGGGACCCAAGTCAATCTCACCGGCACACGTGCTGATTACCGGGCGAGGCTCTGTCCCAGGATTTTGTCTCATGTAGGTCAGATAGTAGTTGCTAGCATAGATGTCTGGCTGAACTAAAGAAGGAGAAGAAGCAGACCCTGGACTCAGAGGTTTAAATGCCATTAGGAACGACGCTAAGATGAAGATGAGGATAGTATATTAATTGTTCTATTACTTATTATCGATTTTATCCTTGCATATGACCGCCATAAAATTATACAATACCTACCTACTGATGTTATATTTTTAAACGGTTTTATTTAACTTAGCCTGTTTGTTTGGGTCAAATCTAGCAATTGAAAATTGACCCCCTATCAGTTGATCAGTTGTCTGCCAAATATCAGACCATATTTGGCAGAAGTCTTTAGTTTTGATGACAATACAATTTAAAATCGTTTAACTTAAAAAAAAATCACAATTTATTTATTATATTATCTATTATTGTTATTAAGTACGTACTTATTTTATTTCTATGATTAACTACTTTTGTTTGTTGTGCTTAATATGACAATGTGTTAGACATAGGTTATATGAATGTCCAGTCTGCATGCGATAGTGTTGATCTATACGAAGGCATCGTCATTCACATTTCGTCTCTTTCTTCCGACCTGAGGAAGTGATACAATGTTCTTTCGATACAACCTTACCTCAAATAGTAGGTGCTCGGACACAAACAATGTGATGACAGAACCGGCCTTCTTCATTTAGGTTCATAACAGACGTGAAAATTGTACCTGAGGCAAGTTGACTTGCAAGGTCCTCGTTCTTCAGTTATACTTATGACTTCGTACGGACATCAACTAAAGTGTTTAACGTGACTAAAAGTTGGATAAAAACAATGCGGTGATCAATGTGATAGCAAACTGTGTTGAGATCTGACTAAGGTACGGATAGTATTTACAGCAGATCCTCTTAGTTCTAAGCTTTACGTACAACTGTGTTCGGAGCCGGTTGTCGAGACTTATTTTTACTTTTTTGTACGAGCTTTCTTACTGTACATCGTGGTAAAATATTTTGTAAATGTTTTACTTCGGTACTGTGTAGTGAATTTTGTCCAGGTTTGATCCTATTTGGAATATCGATCGTATAACAGGGTCACAGTTCTTGCATTTTTCATCGGTGTAAACGAATAAAATCTAATAAGAAAGTTAGTTAATTTAATTGTAACATTTCCAATACAATGTGCATCTTTTGTTTTATAGTCCATAAAATTCGAAATTTGAATCAAGTTTTGACACATACCTAGGTAACTTTGGCAAACGTCATATTCAAACTTTTTAAGATTTCATATTTCGAACGGTTATAATGCAGCTTATATTGTGTGAAAGATAAAACAATGGACCACACTAAACTTAGGCATTGAAAAAAAAGTTTGTGAAGACAGTTTAAAAAACCTTTACCTACCTCTTATACACGAACTCATAGCAATGAAATCATGTTATACTCCATTTACATATTTTAGTAATATTTTTTTGCAATACCAATCGAATGGAAGCCAAGTTGCTCTGGTTGTATGGTATCGGAAAAGAAAAATCTTTGGATTTGATAGATACAGATGATCCTAATATATGCAAAACCAGTGATGTTATTGTTATCAAACATTATCTGAAATCTTTTGATGTCGAATTATATTGCTCCATATCTTATTGAGGAACTCTATGTACTTAATTAATTTCTTAACCTAAACCTCTAAGAACTTCTATTCGTCATTACATCACGGACAAAGGCCTTACAATATATAGGGAAGAATAAACTCTCTGTCTCTCAAACCTTAATAAGACCATACTGGTTTATTTGTAGAGTAAGTAAATATGAAACCTAGATAAATATTAAGACCTAATTAACATCGAAACAAATATAACCGTATCGTAATCGTATAAGAGATGTGTGTGATGTCTGTGTAGATTCTTAGATTTTTATGAGGTCGCCATTATGATAGGGTATCAGAAATACCGGTTTACGGTCATGGCAGAACTAAAAAAAATATCCTTGTTAGTCACGAAATAAAATATTACGTAAACCATATTGAATGCTCCCAATGCTCCCATAGTGATATGCTAGCTAATATATACTAGCTGTGGATTCGCTTGCAAGGAAATCCTTAATCGCGGAAAAATTGCTATTTTTCTAAGCATTTTATAATATATTATTAATTTTATCAAAATCGGTACATTAGGCTAGACGTGAGACAGTCATTTTCTAATTTATAACAATGTTATGTTTCTTCGGGGATATATTTTTGGGACCCCATCAAGATTAATTATACGTTTAAAAGTTAATATCCCCATCAAGATATTCGAGGTCCATGCTAAAATCAACTGCAAGCTGGTACACCTACTGATTGACAAATGAGGCAATGGGGCAGGGTTTATTCATAGGATTATCACTCTCGCAAAAGCTTAGATACCTAATCCAAATTAAGATAAAAAGTAGGATAGCGAAGCGGTTGGTCTCTATAACAGGTTTAAATGTCATTGTGACAACGCTGTAAATGATCATAATATTATGTTTCTGCTGGAAAATAGCTGCCTGAACTCTTACGGTCTTATTACAAAACACGGACTAACTTTAAACCCAGGTTCAATACGTCTTTAGACCATGGTTTGACGAAAATGTTATTACAAAACGCGTTTTAGTACTAAACCTGGGACTATCTCTGGTCTAAAGATAAACCTGCGTGACACCTAGTTTAACGTTGGTCTAAGTGTCTAAACCACGAAAATAAAACGTCAAACTTGTCATTTTGATTTGATTTGTGGAAAATACCAAAATACATCATATTTTGGCTTACTTTTTCCTCGGCAGTCCAATTTTCGCCCCTCTTTTTCTTTTCTCCTTCCATTATTTAATTCAAATTTAAAAGATTAAACCACTGGAAACGTAAAAGTTAGTAGGGGTATTGAAATGATTCAAAAGTGGGTATAAAAATAAAAAAAAAATTTGAACAACGCGCGGGCTCCGAAAAACTACGCTCCATTTAACGTTCATCATAGATCTTCCAATATTATAACAATGATTGCTAAATAAAGGCATGATAATGATATTTTACTATAAAATAAAGTCCAACTATCGTTCATGACTTTAAATTTAATAATTATAATGTTGTAAATATTTTTTTCACCATTTTTTAGTAAATAATATTTATTAACGATTTCAGAAAATTTTTGCTTACGGAGAAAACGGAACGTTGCGACCGAATGATATCACAATGAACGAACAAAAGTTTAGAGTAATATCTGTGGTTGTTATTAGGCCAAGATTTAAACCATGGCCTAAGTAGTCCACGGATTATTCTGTTTTTGTAATAAGAAGAAGTTTAAACCTTGGTCTTAAGATTAAGCCTGGACTTCATAGTCTGGGTTTAAACCTGACTTTAGTCCGTGTTTTGTAATAAGACCGTTATTGTCTGTAATTTATTTGAAGTAAAATTATTCTATAACATTGCTGCAACCAGTGATGGTTTATGATCAGATACTTCGAGTATTATCGGGCATATCGGACAAGATATCAGGACATAAACCCAGCTGTTTTATATAACAAAAAAAGTTCTCATCAATGGGTACGAATCCAACACAGTTTTTGTAACTTTAGGCGTGCCACAGGGCTCTATCCTTGACCCCATGCTGTTTATTAACTATGTACCTATTATTATGCATACTTGCTACTATCTTTTTTTAGGTTTAAATTAGTATTTTTGTATGATGATGACGATTTTCAAGCTAATTTTGGCTACGGAGACCATCCTCTGTAGTTGGGCTGATACGTTTACTGATACTTACCCCATTATCTTTTGGGGTAATGCTTACACTGAACATGTACTTATAGCACAGAAAAAATGTATGAGAGCTATCTGTAAATTAAAACAAACGGATACCTGCAGACCACATTTCAGTAATTTGAAAATTCTGACGGTACCGTCGCTGTATATCTATGAGGTTGTAAATTTTGTCAAAAGCAATATTACCTTATTCAAAATAGTGGAAAGTCAACGTCGCGCAGATAAACTGCATCTACTATCCACCAATACTAGTTTTGCCCACAAAAGTCTTTTTGCAATGGCTCCTAAATTATTTAACAAACTTCCGCGGGACATAAGAAACAGCCAAAATAGCCATGACTTTAAAGGAAAGCTCTTTAAACTGTTGAATGAGAAGGCTTATTATTCTGTTAATGAGTATCTAACTGACCAGTCTATAAAATAAGTTAATAATTATTTTCCATCTACATACTTTTAATCTGTAAAGAATTGACATTGTTTATGCATTAGGTATTGACATTATTTATTTATTATTGTAATGCATGCATGACATTATTATTAATTAATTGACATCCTAGAATTTAATCCAAAACTATCTAAATTATCTAATTATTATCTAATTATCATATAAATTCGACATTAATAAACTAAAAATGTCTGTCTTATTTTGAACAATTTTACATTTTAAATTGACATTAAACTAAATTGTCTAATTATGACATGAAAATTCCCTAGATTTGGATAATAGTTGGTTATTAAACAAGAACTGTCTGACTATATGGAAATGAGGAATTTGTGATTTAAAATGCATGTTATTTTGTATGCCTATCGGCGGAACATAGTATGTACATACCATAAGCACCCTGTAAACATCTGTAGCAACCAGTGTTCACGAAATAAATTTTGAATTTGAATTTGAATTTGAATTTGAATTTAAAAGGTGAAAGTTCTTGTACATACAGCTGCCGCATATGAGGACAAACTATAAATAACATTAATGATCAGGACGAGTTGCAGGTGGAGGTACACATTGTACACATGCATTTCAATTATTATTGTGAATAATAATAATTTAATGTTCTGTAACTTGTTTATATTCAAATAATGTTGATTATGGTTAACCTTTTAAGCAAAGATTGCTTGTGACAGGTGACCACACTCTTCCATAACTATGAAAATTACAATTTTTGGTTTACAGTCTCTTGAAGTTATTTATAGGCATTATCTGCGATTTATGTGTGTACAGTGTGCGTGGGTGTGGGGGTGATATGTATGTATGTATGACAGGAAAAATCTTTTTCAATTATTCAGGTAGGCATTATGAAAATGTCGAGCGGAAAGACTCTCTTGTCTGAACGTTACCTCCTTATTTGATTGCAACGCCACCTATCAGATCCAATTGTAAATCTAAAATACGCAGACCCAACTGAAATACATACACAAAATTACATAATAATCGGTTGGGTCGTTTAAGATGAATGCATATACATACACAAATAAATAGGTTAACATGGTTGAGTGAAGAAGAGAGACAAAGTGTATATCTTTGACCCATTAAAACCCTTTCATAACCATTATCTAATGAAGGAAACCAAAGTTCACAAAGCTGCCGACACATTTTTCCTACATTAGTAATAATAAAAAATTCCCACTACGGGTGAGAAAATTGCACTTGAAGTCAGTATCAGTGAGTGAAATCGCAGGCTAATGCTAGACATAACTAACTGTGAATGTTCTATAATAGCAGACTAAAGTTACGAATGCGTTCGCATTGTATAACAGAAAGAGTGATGCGTAAAGACAAACAGACAGACCTCGGCAAGCTCTTTGTTTTATAATATTTACTAGTAATAATCACATCAATGGCTGTTATTGCAATTTTCAACACAATTTATTGAAAACATACGATATTTTGAATTGTTATTCTAATAATAACGTACGTACGATAAAAGTTATTTTCTACTAGACATCTTTCATATCAATATTAACGGTGCATTGTCATAAATAACTCTTAAAAACAATATAAATAAATATAAATCAATAATGAATAAATTAATATGCGGATTTCTATTTTATTGTCACTCTCTCCTATAAATCCCGTATGCTGTGCACGAAATGCCAAAACTATACTTTTTAAACATATGCACAGTAATAGTTCTATATTTGTGTGGAGATCCCTCTCACTGAGGTCATACTGAAGCGGTTATATCTGTGTCAAATGCACCAAAACATACGAATCTATGACATCATACCGAAGTCAATGCGTGTCACCAGTGCTTGCGACCTCATCTTTTTAATTGACTTCTAAAAGGAGGACGTTCTTTATTCGTCTGTATTTTCTTCAATTTTCTCCCTCCATGTAAAGCTCGCAAGGGATACGAGCATCCTGCCAAATTTAGCAATTCTTTATTTTTTCATTTGGTCTTTTTCCATTTTTTATTCATAAAAAAATGCTGGACCAACCAGATGTGTCTTTACTCTTGCTTTTAAACTACAAAGCAAAACTAGATAAAATAATTGAAATTAACTTTTCAGCCTGTGTAAAATTCATTTAAATATCTTGGAGAACTACAAATTATTAATCATCGATTAACAACCTACTGTGAAATAAATAAATGTTTACTGAAAAAACAGCTGTATCGAATCAGAACAGTAAAGACCAGGAAATAATTTAAGTCTAGTAGGTAAACTACGCATTAACGTTAAATATACCGAGCTGACCAAAGCCAGGAGCAATTTTATTGGAATCTTTAACAAAAACCACCGTTTCGAATTGGTCGCCTTCTCGATTAGTTTAGCTGAATGTGTACATTCTTAATATCCACGTGTAATGAAAAACAAAACAGACGTTAAAAAACATTTAATAGGTGCTTTAATATTTTTGTTGGTAACAAAGGAGCTGTTTATCGAATCTTGTCCCTCGGAATAACTATTACCCCATCAGCGTAGCTACAATGATGAATGAATTTCAGGGTCAATTTCATCATTCAGTGTACATATCAGTTCAATGGTAACCGCAAGCAACAATCAGACGGAATTTCGACGGTTTTTTTTTCGTATTTTGTTTTGCATACTGTAATTGTACAAACATCGTACAGACGGAATTCCGGCAATGACTTCAATACATTTAATTTAATTCACAAAGCATTGCTAAGTTTGCAATGCAATAGGTCTACCTGTGAGAAAATAATCAGACAAGAAGAACTCACGGCTACTCTTTCCCAATCGTCTAATTACAATACAATTTATTTTTGCAAATGATTCGAAAATTACCATGGAATACAATCAAGAATGAAAACAGTAGTCTTAATAGATTTGGTAAATATGCTATATAGAGTTCGCTTGCGATATTTTGAAAGTTCCTAGTGCAAAGATATCTTATATTTCTTGTCAACAATTCATCAATATAGCACAGAACACCCTTTGCCCGTTCTACTAATTACTATTGCCAGGTATACGTTATCAACGGGATATTGTAAATTCAACTTTTTAAGACATCCGGCATTCGATAACCACTTTATTACTTTACACCTTTAGACAAAGGATAAAACAGTATTTTAAGAAGGAATTGTGGACCTTTGTCCGCAGGTGTTAGGTGATAACAAATAATAAATATGTGCGAGGATTGATTCTTGGAATAGTTTTTGAAAGAAGGTCAGTATTATAGACCCGCCTTTCAAATTGATAAGACGTGAATGCTTTTGGTGAAGTAGTTGGAAAGTTATTTTGGAGCTCAATAAAAATAATAAATGTTTCCTTGAACAGTAAAAAAAAGCATCTCGAGAAAGCTTTCGTTTTCATTGCCTTGTAATTGGTATTGAGGCTTGGAGGAATAGGAAGGCTGGTAGGCGCAGTGGATAAACAGTGAATAAATTGATGTTGACTTACTGTTTATTTGCAGTTCTTGATATCCTCCAATATTTAGACCGATCATGTCAATAAATATATTGATAATATTGACGTACAATTGGATTCGTACTCATATTGCCATCAAATCACGATGATGGGTCACGATATCATATATATTGACTGTCTAATTACCCTTGCTTAGTGAAGGAGACCGCTTGGAAAATTAATTAATGGTAATCTTACCACAGTCATAACATAAAAGTTTAGATGCAAGGATGTTTGTTATGAACTCATTACAGAACGGCAGAATGGTTCAGGATGAAATATTGTACAGAGATAGACTATAGTCTAGTCTACTCTAATCTAATCTATTCTAGTCTGGTCTAGTCTCAAAAAGGTACATTTATTACATTTTGTCCCGACAATAGGTTTCACTTCAGTGCCTTTGCAAAACAGTACTGTATATGTATTAATATGCATATCATTTACATTAAATGTAGCAGAGAGTTGAGCACTTAAATGTACAAGCTGTGAATTGTTTTCCGCAAACAGGTGATTCATATGGAGGAATGTCTTCCCACCTATATTATCTTACCACTGGTTATGCAGCTTAGTAGTTAATTTAGTGAACATCCGATGAAGGAAGTAAACTAATTGGTTCCTGAACAGGTTGCAAAAACCATATGGTGAGGAAGTGAATACCGCTAACTATTTGTTACTAAAGTTTTACGACTTTTTGGAATGCAAATACGGTGTTTTTGTGCTTCCGTATTTTACGTCGAAGTGTAAAGACTTCATGCCGACTTTACGCCATTTAGCGCTATGAAGTGGTTCTATAAAATTTCTGTTACGTGGACTCTCGCTAGATTACATTTTGAGAGCAGAATCAAATTTACTTCTTAAATAAATAACCCATATAAGTAGAATTCTACTAGAACTGAAAAGAATTTTTCTATTTTGAAAACTAAGCTTTTTGGTAATTCTTTAGACTAGAGCATAAGCCTACCTACTTATATAACTTGACACCGCGACTTAAAAAAGTGAAGTAGAATCCTAAAAAACACTCATCGAATAAATTACTCGAGCCTCTTCATCCTCTATTATTCTTGTCCACAAATACTCATTTACTTAATTACTAATTTTACTGCGTTCAGTTGCAAGAAATAGTTGTACATTTTTTGCGAATGAATACTGACCGGACCATACAGAAACCGGTCATGTTTGCGGCAACTGGTCGCTAGGAATAATATTCTGTGAACAGAAACGATATTTAAAAGTCTTCGATTCAGTCGCTGATTAATTGAGGCCGTATATTGTAGTTTTGGCAAGAGTGTGAGATTTTTGTGTGGTCTTGGTCGCAGTGACCACTGTCTGTGTCTTGCTGGACGAGCATCATCAGATGGAACAATCTTACAATTCACTCACAATAGTGTGAATTTAGATAGAAGTTAACTTAACGTAACCCAAACTGAGAATAACTCCTGTGGCATCGATACTCCTGTTAGTATTCTAACTGCTCACTTACATCTCTATGTATAGTTATCATCCTAATGTTAGTCCCGGTTGCATCGGAGTCCAGGGTCTGCTGAATTTTCCCGCGAGATCTCTATCCAATCCATCGTCTGTCAAATATCTATGGCGACAGAGTGTCTCCAAAATATCGGCTTGAATAGATACAAATTATATTATCCACGCCAATATAGCAGAGCACTATTACTACAGATTATTTAATAGTTAATGTCACGCCCATTTGCCGCAAGCTAGATGTTTTAATCCAACGCAATAGAGGGCACGTCACTAAACTCCGTGCTGGTGATAAAATCTCCTAACGGATAAATCCAAAATCATTATACCTGTCCCTGAAATCGAAACATTTGTCATTTAGATACCACGGGAAACAAAGCAGTAGATTATGAAAGGTAAATATCTTATTTACCAGTGATTCAATAAAATTTGAGTGACGTAATAACTATCGAATTCGCATTAACTTTGTATTGTGGCCAATGACACCATAATTGGAAAAATATGCTTATTTTATTATCGGTGGCCAGGTGTGAAAGAAATTTATATATAACAGTTAATATATAATGAAATGATCGTTATTGAGAGGTTGTAAGCGATGGTCGATTCAGACTTAAAGGCGATTGAATTGTAGAGTGTTTCTTTCTCTCTCGTAGGTACTATTGAATCAGTAGCAGTAGGTGTAGAATCATTTAGAATTTATTATGCCCTTTGTTTTAGATATTTACCTAATTATCTGAAGCGAGTTTTGCGATTTTTTAAGCATCCTTCAATACTACTTGAGACGTTCAAATAGTATTAGGCAGTTATAAACTGGCAGCCATTTAAAATGAAAATGAAGAAAATTTCGGCAATTTATTAATTTGATAAAATAATGTTAATACGCTATTGACCTGAATTCAGTCTTAACAAAGAAATTGTTGTTGTTTGGGTACACATAAAAGAAAATAAAATGACGTAGTATGAGAGTGTAAGAAAATACCAAGAATATTGTTCCAGTATTCTTTATGTTGGAAAATAGATTATCTCCACCGCATTTTCAAAATTAAAGAATAGAGTAGAGATAATTAATTTCTAAAGGGCATTAGGCCCTGTTTGACTGTGACCAGTATTAAAAAGATGTCCATACCATACTCACATTCCTACCTACCATCTAAACAATCTGTTTAGCAATTAAAATATGACACGAAGTTTCCTAGTGAATTAACAAAAGATTAGAAAGGCATACTAAGTGTGTTTTCACTTGCCGACCGCGATCAAAATACAAAGGATCAACGATTAAACGTAAACGGCATCTTCACTCTTTAAAATTTAAATAACGGTTGATCTATCTTAGATCGTAGGGTGGTTATTTAGTGTTCAATTCATTGTTAGTCTATAATTATGCGGTGTATGATATCCTATAAACATTTTCGGGGTCCTAACCAACCTCGCCTGCCAGCTGGTACACTAACCGATCACTGAATGTTCGAAGATGCGAGGTAAGATGGCAGTCGCTTGTAGCAGCCAAAAGAGAAAGATAAAAGATAAACTGAAATTATTCGCCTTTAACTGTTGATCAGTTATATCAAATCCTTGCTTCAAACAATACGGCAAAGAAACTCAAATAGGTAGGTATGTGCGGTAGAAATATGCATCAAACTATTATAATTGTGCTATTGTTCAGAGTTCAAAGGATTCCTATATATTAATGTTATTAGTTGTTAACTTACAGTTATTAAAAAGTTATTCAATTTGAAAATATCTTGCAAAAATAAATCTCATCGAATCATGTGACAATAAATATTTTTTTAATTTTAGAACACTAGATGTGATCGGTTAAGCCAAGACAGCGAGGCATTGACCCCGCGGTATCGCAAGTAAAGTCTAAAATTTTTATACCGATCCCTGATGCGATGCGAGTGTAATCGAATGAATACAGATCTTCACTTTTTGTGCCTTGGTCATTCTTATAGCCCGTTAGTCGAATATAGTTGCAGTTATAAGTATTATTTTTGTGAGTTACTCTCGGTTATCTATAGATAGAGTTTGTGCTGCTTTTTATTTTTTCTTATTGAATAGGTACCTATTACAAAATTATACGTAGGTATAATTGTATCTGAGAATTTCTTATATTGACATAGTTTTATGGTTTTATTAATGTCATGAAAATCCCATCTGTCTTACCTCTCAGGGATTTTCAGGCTTGAGTATCAGGTATCAATATGTAGATATATGTATTTATATTGATACTTAAATTTCGCCAATTATGTTTATGTTTACCGGTCTCAAGTAAGAGGAAGCGGACTAGATACTTTACATGTTTATTCAAAACTAAACAAGCAACCTTGATGTCCATGAATTTGGGCAAGATGTTTTTGACCTTATATATACGTGGGTCGACAGCGCTGTGTGCTCGTGAATAGGTATCATAGCAGACGGATAATATTATTTTTTCGAGAATCATCATTCTCTGAACCTTTTTCCCAACTCGTTAGGGTCGGTTTTCCAGTCTAACTGTGATGCGGCTGAACTTCTATATTTTCCGTGGAGCGACTGCCATCTGACCTCCACAACCAATGGTCATTACGAACAATGGCGATATCGAAGTTTCAAGTTAGACTTGTTGGACTTTTGTTTGTGGGCTCCAACTACCCGTAACGACTGCCATAGATGTTTGTATGGCACACGGCCGGGACCGACAGCATAACGTGCTCTCCGAGGCACTAATAAATCTGCGATAAATACACACATAACTTCGAAAAGCATCGAAAAGTCATTGGTGTGTGCCATGGTGAACCTGGGATCGAACCCGAGACCTCTTCTCAGCAGTCCATTACCCAAACCACTAGGCTAGGATAATATAAATTTTTCGAGAATACCCAGTCTTTAAAACCTAATATACTGACATTCAATAGACATGGTAGCTGCTGCCGCTCAGTATATTTGCTGATGCCCTAGGCTGCACCCGTGTGAAAGACGGTTATCGTTTTTTGGTTATACCTCCGGTTCTACTTAAACAATTGCATAGAAACATACGGTATATTTTAATTTTGATCAAGATTGAATGAAATTTTTAAGCAATTGCATGCTAACTATTTGTACATGTAAGGGACTGGTCACGGGTTCAAGTCCCGTCCTGGATGATAATTTTTTCCGATCAGAAAATCTGATCAAGATCTTTCGAATAAGAAAAGCCACACCATAATTTTGTAATTTACGCATCCGTCGCGAAAAAACAGACAAGAAAATTCTAAAAAAATATTACTGTTTTCGGAGTCGTTCATTTAACATAACCCAAGTATTTTTTTAAATATCTCAATGTACAGACACAACTAATTTACAATTTTATAATATTATAGATAGATTCACGTAAGTTGTGTGACAACTTCATTCCATTACAGTTGGTTCATTCATTTGCATAAAATCTGGACCGAATTGTAGAGATACAAACTAGGTTTTGGTAGATTATATTAAATTGATTGATGTACCGAGACAGGCAAGAACCTGTTGTCGGTAATGTTGTGATCATGACTTGATTAAAATAAAATTAACATAAACTTTCTGATATTTCTTTTTTTATTAATTAAACACTTTTGACTAATTACTTTGGATGTTAACTACCGTACAGAGCCAAATACGATTAATAAAATAAATTTTGTTTAAATGCACGGAGTTATTTTTATTTATTCGTGTAGGATCGCATGGATGTAGTCTATACCTACATCTCAGCACAAGGCTACTGATTCATAGGTGCTCTTCGTTCGGACAAAATTACATAGTTTAAATTGAGTCCCCCGAAGAGCACTTGCCAAAATTGTTAGGTGCTCTTCGTGGACTAGGCTAGGTGCTATTCCGATAGGTGCTCTAAGTGAAATACCTCGATGCAAATCCATTACGCTAAATTGCTAAAACATAATACGTAAATAAACATTAGTCCAAGTGAATATTTATATGCATAATAACATGTTTTATGTTCCTGTCATAGGAGAGTCATCAATAATTATAACCAGTTACCGTGTACATATACGACTATACATAAAGTCATACCTCTTCCCTATTGGGGTAAGCAGAGGCAACTTCTTTCCACTTGCTACGGTACTGGCATACGCTTTGCGCTCTTTTTTCTTTTATAACTATTTTATACATGCACGGCCGGGTCATCGTTACGCCTAGGTCGTCTTTTACCAAGTTGCCCATTCAACCTTGCCTCTGTTTCGTCAGTATTTTTAGTCCTTTCTCTCTACTTTCTTGTCCAAACCATCAAAGCATGCCTTTTATTCAGCAGTTTCGTAGTTAGACTGGAGAGTCTATCTCAAATTAGTTAGAAAAAGGCTCAGAAGATAATCTAGGCATGACTTAGCAGGTTTAAACACGTTTGTACACGTCTATAGGCCACGGTGACCGCTTCCTAACAGGTGGGCCTTGCGTTTGTCTGCCACCTAAGTGATATAAATTAATTCCCTTCTCTATCTTGGTCACTACATACATGTTCTATTATACTATAACGTTGTACGCCAACAGTGCGTTAACAGTTCATCTTATTATTCTATTAGAAAATAATCAGATTTCTCATCCAGATACCAATAAATCTATAGTCACAAAGATCATTAGTATATTAGAAGAACAGGTTCTGCGCAGGATTGCCTAAGTGTGTTGTACTTAATACTGAGATTGATTAATAACGACTGTTGCTGTATCGATCGATATTGTGAAGATATTGATTCGCCTTTTAGTTTACTAGATGACGATTGAGTTCTACCCGGTTGTGCAATTGAGTCCTGGAGCATGCATTAAATAAATCTGGACTCTTATTCGCTTGTTTAATTATTTGATCAGGTGTGTTCGTATTGGCTCGGTATATTTAGGTTGGATTAGTTATGCGCTAGTTTTTTTCTAATATTAATATACAGAATGTTATCCGGTACGAATAAATACCAATAATAATAATAACCGGATATCATAGGCGGATCTGGGAGGGTCCTATACATGCAATACGTTTTTTTAAATTCACGAAAACTTAAAATTTCTTAATGACTTAAATACAATCTATAGTGATTCTGAAGATTTGATAACCTCACAAAACCGTAAGTGGTAATTATTATGATAAGGATGATATGATGAAGATTGTATTGGGTGGCAGGACGGCCGCCTCTCACGTTACACCACACCGTAAGCGCGGCTGCAGTGCGATGCTCGCCCCACCCCCTTTCTGAGGATAGCGGGGGCCATCTTAAAACCGTAGATGACCAGGTACCAGGGTTTAAAGATGGCATTACCTTCGTACTCCGTATTTACAAGGGTAATGCGTCTTTGGTCACCTTTCCCTCGCGCCGCGGTAGACACCAGACGGTGTGCAATTTTGGTGTGTTCGAGTCTGATATAACCACCCCCGATGGCGGACGGAGGTGGCTAACGTGACGATTGCCACTAGAAAAGAAAAGGGTTTCATCATCAGGAGCGTAAAATGATGACACCGATGTGATTTAAAAAGATATAAATGCGTCGCCAATTCTTGCAATAAAGGGTGACATTGAATCAAGTGTTTGCGAAACCACTTTTTGAGACCAAGTCTTTTATCATTACCCATCAACATATAAAACCTATGGATGGAACGCGTTGAAAAATCCACTAGTCAGTTACTACATGTAAAATGTCATTTGATGTAGCCAGTTTAAGTAAATGAAACCGTTTAACTTGAAATATATTTTTCAAGTTAAACGGTTTTAAATCGTATTGTCATAAGAACTAAAGACTTCTGCCAAATATCAGACCAATCAGACAACTGAAAGGGGATCAAATTTCAATTACTTACTAGATTTGACCCAAACAAACAGTTCAAATTAAATAAAACCGTTTGAAAATACATCATGTCTTGTGTAGTGAAATTGAGTTAGTCGCTGTATTGTAAAAAAACTATAATGACAGTAAGAAAATATAATATCCAGGAACATAATTTCAATCAAATTTGGGTGGCACTCTACAATCCAAAATTCACTCAAACGTGGTTAACCCCGCCATTTTTGTGACACTGCCTCGTGTTTAATGCGTTCTGTCCTGTAATATTTTTCAGGTTCATGTCATCACCAATGTGTAGGTAGTAAAGTGCAAACAATTATATTTACTTAACTAGCAACATTACGTAAGTTCTTATTCCATTGCTGTTATGATGTCATTGTTAGATTTATTTGTAAACTTATTTTGTTTATCCATTGAAATGGACGTCGTTAAATAAAATAATTGGCATAAAAACGACTTGACCAGGATATTGCTTTTGGTATTTTATAAATAATATTTATTCATACGTTGTGCGGTGGTGATGTTAGAGGTACCTACTACAAAAATAAATTATTAATTTTAAAAGGACTTAAAAAAACACATTACAGATTAAATGAACCAAAATATGACGGGTTTAGCTGGCTTAGATCTGAAGTTCCTATGAACACTAATCGTCTCCATCTTCAGCCCCTGGATATCATGGAAAAGCGACATCCATGCATTAGGCATAGGTGGCATGGTATATTAAAAAGTAGTTTCTGTGCCAATGGTTTATAGTATTAAATACATAGGCCACGGTGGCCGCTTGCCATTAGGTGGGCCATGTGCTTGTCTGCCACCTAAGTGGTATAATAAACACATAGATGCCATCTACCTACAGACGCATTTTCCCTCCGAATTAATACTAGGTACACTTGTTCATTGTTATCTACATTTTTAGCCAAATATGAAAAAAGTTCTTCTGTCACAGTCCAGTTACTTCACCTATTTGCAGCGTTGTCTGTAGTAGGTATGTTGTAGTATTTATCATAATACAATCTGAAACTGTTTCACACATTGCACATCATTAGGCAATATAGGCGATACAGAACACCTAAAAATACTACTGCGGAATTTATTAGTTATGATATTCATTTGCATAGTTTTTGGTCTTCTAATACAGGAATACTTTGGATTTTTTAGATTTTTAATGTTTCAATTTTTTAGTCAGAACTCTAATACTTTTCCAAAATTAAAGCAGCCTAAGTCACTCCTTATTAAACAGCTATCTGCCAGTGAAAGTCCCGTCAAAATCGGTACACCCGTTTCAGAAATTAGTTAGAACAAACATACAAACAAAGATTGAATATTGTTTGTTATATGTACGTGTATACATCCAAATGCACTTAAAAGCGTTTATTAATATTACAAACAGACAATCCAATTTTATTTATTGGTTAGCATAGATTGGATTAAACAAATATGAAAATCTAAGGGATTATCATCTTAATGTTGAACAAAATTCTGTCAATTAACACCTATCAATTAGTGAAACACTGACAAACCACCGACTGCTTACGTATATTTATTGACTTTTTGCCACATAAACCTGTATTCCCATCTGCCTGTGCCTGTTCCAATACAGACAACACCCACATAGCCTCAAGTAGTATTTTCCCACGTAGCCTATTTATGCATAGGAATTCAAGTCAGTTTTTTGTCGCGTTCTTTTGAGTTGCTATACAGAGAGAGGGAGTGAGATAGCCTATGTATATTTTGGATGTCAGTTTTTGTTTGTATGCGAAGCCGTTCCTTGAAGAATCTTGTCGTACATGTTTTGATGATTCGCATTCATTTCTGTGGAATACATGATGTTATGTCTAATTATAGAAATATATTATTAAGCAAAATCACAGCAATATCAAGCAATGTCACCACCGTATAAATAGTACAGAAACGCAAAAAAAAACAAACAGAATTATTATTATTATTATTTTCGTTTATTTAGATAAACAAACAGTAATTTAATTAAATTACAATAAAATCGCTTTATTAATAATTAAATAGTCAAATATAATATAATTAAATTTATCACCGTTTACCACAGATTAAATTAAAAAGTATTCGTTGTGAGTTCATTGAGAAATAAAAAAATTAAACAACAACAAAGAAAGAAAAATTGACTTCACATAAAAATATTTAGATAAAATTAAAGTATCTGTCCGTTACGTTACCATGGACCTAGGAATAACTATGGACGGAGCCATGGGAACAAAAAAGTGACGCTGCATAGTCAGCCAACTTTCGTATACGTATACAGTCGCTACGCACACTCTCACATCATAGTCAGCCACTTCGCGGCAAACGTCGGCCGAATCGGTCGATCTGTCAGTTTAAGCGGGAAGAGAAAAAAATAAAATACAACATGTCTTGTGCAGTGAAATGGTGTAAAAACCGTAGTGACAGGAAGAAAATAAATCCAGGGATCACATTTCACAGGTTTATCAATATTTCAATCACTTAATGTTTATCTAATAATTATACATAAATGTTCATTCAATATTTCAAAACAAAATTCAATTGTTCGGTACAAAACCAGTGATCCCAACATAAAAGTGTGCAAATTTCCCCATATTTTGGGGAAATCTGTAAATTGTGTGACTTCATGATGAAATACCATAAACTATTTATTAGTAGTGATAACCGTAGTGATTTAACTTCTTTTTAATAAATACATGGGATTGGGAATAGCAAAAATAAAAATTGTGAGTAATAGGTATGATTTTTTAAACTTTTTTTGTTAATTAGGTAGGTACCTAGTTTAATCGTGTGAATATTCCCCACGGTTACCATCCATGTAAGTTTTTTTTATATAGGTATAATGAAAAAAATAATGTAAAAAATAACTAAAATATTATTTTCATTAATTTATGATGAAAATAATATTTTTAATAATAATGCACGAATCACCCTTAATGATTGTTCATTTATATATTTTAAAATTTACCAAATAATTCTCCCTATTCCTCAACTAAAATAATAAAAAATGGGGAAATTTAGGTAAAACCTCGCATCCCTACAATTCACTCACACAATGATTAATGCCCGCCATTTTGTGACACAGACTAGTTACTCTAGGCACTCCGTCCATACTTTTCCTAAGTCTATGTACGTTACATAAAAATTAAAATAATACACTTTTAGCGAGCACTTTTTTTCAGGCGAGGTTAACTCATCATATTGACGGGACCAATATAAAAAAGCACGAATAATACACGAATAAAAACAATCTCACCAACAGCATAGAGACATCAGACTAAAACAATATCATGGTCGAAAGGAATAATATCGTCATATTCATGGTCACTAAAAATTCAATTAGGTACTTACCTATTTTGACTTATGAAAAACCCAAACAAGGTAATCTAAAAACCACTTCAATATTAAGTGCGTTAAATATTCGAATTGAATTCAGTTCATTGTTTTTAAACGATACAATTTAATACTCTCATTTCACCGGCAGGAGTTAATTAACGAGAATAATTATATTGAAGAGATTGTCAATATAATATTGCATATTATGTTGGAAATTTATGCAATATTATGTTAGTAATTTATTGCAACATTTTTTTATATTTATTAAATTTCTTGTAACTATTAGTAGTGGTATCCAACGGATTCTAACATAGCCTCGAATCGAACTCTTAATCAATGACATAAATAATGTAAAAATAATAATAATAGATATTCTGAGCCATTTAAAAATTAATAAAATACATCATATCCTTATTACCCGACTGCGCAACGCAAAGGAGTGGTAATGTACAGCACTATACAGACCAAACGCCTGGGCCGATTTTCATGATTCACACGTCAATCGATTCCTCTTAGTCCGGCGAGTGTCACTAAAGACATGACGTCAGTGAAAATTCAATATGGCAACTACTGGCCGCCATATTGTGAAAATTAAAAAAATGAAAGTCAGCAAACTATGTCAAGTGGGGTATCGTTGAATAGGTATTTAAAAATCATTTTTAGATTCCTTTCAACATTTTTCGATTCCATTGACCATTTAGGATCTAGAGCGATTTAAAGTTGCGTAAAAACAATTCATAGGTTTTTATTAGACAGTAGAAAGTCCAATCGGGTAAATAGCTGGCTAGGACACTTATAACTAAAAAGTATAAAATAAAAAAATATAATTTAGAAATTAAAAAACCCGACTGCGTAAAAAACTAAAAAGAAAAAAAAACAAGCACTCAGATGTCCGGTGGTCTAGAAACATAACAACTTAACAGTCGGGATCCATTGAAAAAAACTAAAAAGAAAAAAACAAGCACTCAGATGTCCGGTGGTCTAGAAACATAACAACTGAACAGTCGGGACCCATTATTCGACAGCCAATCTAATTTTTCAATGGATCCCGACTGATAAGTTGTTATGTTTCTAGACCACCGGACATCTGAGTGCTTGTTTTTTTTTCTTTTTAGTTTTTTACGCAGTCGGGTTTTTAATTTCTAAATTATATTTTTTTTTCTATACATAGTGTTTGATAAGCCAGCTGTACGTCACATTCGATATTAACAACAATTACAGTAGCGGCACGATATAATGGCCGGTTTGACACATTACAATAGTGATGTGAAATGTCAATTTACTCTCGATAAAAATATAATCAAATCTATAAGTTCTTATTGCAAGCAGTACAATACCTGATTCAAAAACTTTAGTAAAAAATATAAATTTTTACCTACTAAATACATTTGAACGAACTGAATATTGGATTTAGGAATGAAAATGAGTACTATATATTAATCCAGCTTCCTTCAGTAATTGCACTAACTTTTTTCTCGTTGGATACTCCTTCCGTAAATAGTTGCTACACACATGGTCTTCGACTGGTTTTGCTCGTTTTTTTTTCTGTTTTAATGTGTGAAGTTTATTTTCTTCTGTGCCAGTCTCGCCAAATTTTTCTTTAGTTATCTATTCGTCTAACAGTTATAGGTAAAATTGACCTTCCATTTTGAGATTCACGATCGAAATGTTACGAAGGCGTACCTATAACGAACACACATGCCTGACTGTTTAGAACAGCTCTGCGTACGTTCGGCCATATCGACGAATTCCACAACAAAAGGCGTAAAAAGAGTAAGTTGAGGGCCACCATTATAATTATCACTGTTAGTGTATGTAATGGGGATCCCTTCCTGAGACTTTACCATCAGGCGAGATTTACCATTTAGCTTACCATCAGGCGAGGAGGTCTAAACTATATCGCAATCGCAGTGCACTCCTAGTTTGTACTTTTCGAAGCAACGTCAAGTCGAAACTGCTTTGTTTTGACGCAAGTTTGCCGGAGGTATTAATTGTGCTTGCCAGTGATCCTAGTGTCGATTATGTATATAGATTTTATTTAAGAAAAATTGAATTTCGAAAAACAAATACCGAGTTGTGTGAAAAAGTACACCAATAGGTAATTATAATCTTATAAAAATAAAAAATAAATGATCGTGGGACACTAATATACATTATATAATTCAGAAATCAATGTTATAAATAAATATTGTGTCCTAAAATTATACCTACATTCGATAAAATTTTATGACTTACTGTACGTCACTATTGACAATAAAGAACAGCAATTTGCTCTTTAAAAATGTCACAATAATTACTACGAAACTTCATGAGCGGACAAACGTCAAACCGGCCATTATATCGTGCCGTAGGTATAGTTTTCGCAAGAGACGTTATTTTAGTTTGAAAATATTGTGGCGTACAATGACAATGCATATATATTGGCCACACACGGCCAATGTTACACAAAAAGGGCTTGAATATACAATCAACGTGTTTTAATTTTATGTCGTATCGACGAGTACTTATGTACAATTATTGCGACGGGTTTTTGTCACTGCCATAATATCAATTAAAACAGTTAACGATGCGAATCTTGATCAAGATCTGTCCTTGCCTTAATTACTGTTGCTTCCTGAGTAATATACCTAGTATTTGACAAGATAATACGGAGATTCAAGTTTCTCATAATCTCATCTTAGAGTTGTTCCCAGTTGCATCTGAGGCTTTCACATCACCGACATAAAAAACATTAAGCAAATCCCGAAGAGTGAAAGATGTGAAACTTCACCAAGTTTCACATTTTTCAATCTCCACTAAAACGTCTAGTGGAGAGTGAAAAATGTGAGTTTGTGAAAATATTTGAATGTTTGTTACTACGGCTGAACGGATCGTGCTGAATTTTGGTACAGTAATAGATTGTAGTCCAAAACTATACATCAGCTACTTTTAATCCCAGGAATAGATTCCCATGGGCAGTGGGAACGGGCACAGAATTTGACGCGGTGAAGTAGGTAATAAATTTAATTGTGTACCTGCCTCAATAATTTCCGACCCGTTAATCGGTAAAATTAAGTGCGAAGAAAAGAACGGCTGCCGTTTCCCGACAAAAGTTCAGGGTTGTAACATTTGAATGTTATGTCGTATTTCAATAGGGAGTCCCTTGTTCCCTGCCTTCTTTGCCTCTTAATTTACACCCTCTGTAGTTAACACGAATAAAAAATATGTTCAATATTAGAGCTCTCAAATTTGAGATCCGTACTCCTGCTGCCATAGAAAACTGTGGGCAAATAGCTCAAGTGTCACTGTGTTGTTTTCCTTCTAATTTAATTAACTCTAAGGGTTTAACCACCGGTGGCCGCTTACCATTAGCTACTTATATGATTTTGACCACCTCTGTAGTTCAAAACAACTGTAAATCTAAATAAGATAAATACTTTTATATCAAGAAATCAACCATTTACCAGATCACTAGACCAGAAAAGATTCCTTCCTTTATGCCACTTCCAAGATGACCAGTTTTTTAAATACGGGACGTTCTACAATAAATTAAGAGATTATCAAACAAAAATCAATCATAAATCGTTCAACCTAAGTTACAATTCGCCCAAACGGTTCATTTTAAATACAGTAGCGATACGCCGCGCCGTTGCCTTTGTATGATTACAACCTGTCAATTGGTTCCTGAATGGTAGATAATTTTTTCCTGTTACTTCGAAAATAGTTTGACATCCAATTTTAGACCTTATTTCGTTGATCATAAAAGCAAGAATAGTTGTTGGTGTAGCAAAACGGGGTTGTATTGTTGTGGATAACTATCGTTTTACTAGCAAGACAATGTCTTAAAACATTCTAAAGATTTTTTTGACAACGCGCGGTTGGAATAGTCACGGGAAATGCCCACAGTAACTGCTCAGAAATTCTTAGTAAAAAGTACATACTCGTAAATATAACCACACAGCAATGATTGTTACTGATTGTTGGCAGTGTGGTTGAATAATTGTCACAATAAAGTGGAATTTACGCCATTTTTGTTACAAATTTATGTAGGCCTTGGTGTGTTGGACTTGACGTAAATATGGGGTGTAGGTTTACCTGAAACAAGTTTTCGCATCCCTCGCGATCAGCAACGAACTTAAAAACTACTGAACAGATTTCCATGCGGTTTTTTTATTAGAAAGGTCTTGGTCAGACTTAAAATCTTACGTATGTTTGATCACAATCGGTTGAGTAAAACCGGAGGTATAGTCAAAAAAACCAAAAAACCGACATCGCGGGTGTGTTTAATGTAATATTTAATACGAATTTATTTATTTATTTCTGGAAGGCGTATAGATAACTGCAATTTCATGAATTGAATGAATTTCATACTACGAGTATATAATAATGGTGAGAGAAATATTTAAAAATACTTTACGCTCTCGAACATCCGAAAATCCTTGTTCATAAAATTGGGTCACGAAGCAATCACTGTAATATTGTAATGAATCATATTTGCACCACTTTCGGTAATTGGGTTTAGTAACAATATAACTAGGTGTGTTGCATCACAACTATGTATGCTAATAGGTACAATTATTATTATACAAGTACTCGTACATAGGCAACAAACCGTAGCGATAAAGAATTTCAGTTGCCTTCGGATTATTATCATTTACGAGTGAGTGATTTTTTTTACAAAATATGAATTTTAATTACTAGGTACTTATTTGAATTATAACCGACTGGATGTTGCCCGCGGTTCTGCCCGAGTGGATGTCGGTTATCGTGTTCATACGAACTATCGTCTAATCCATAGCACACAGGCCGGAATTTCAAACACGCTCTATTATTTACTCGTAATTTTCACATTTTCATATAAACTTTCATCCCTTTCAACCCTCCAAGCCTTTTTTACGCAAAAAAAGGTAGCCTGCTTAGGCTTTAATCCATCTCTGTACGTCAATGCTGTAAAGTCAAGATCAAATTACTAAATTGTTTACTAGCTTATGCCTGCGGCTCTGCACGGGGACATCATTTTTGTCTTTTTTGAGTATAAGTATCTCCGTTTTTACTCAACCGAATATGACCAAACATGCGTTAAATTTTAAGTCTGACCAAGAACTTTCAAACAAACGAAAACTATCAAAATCCCTTCCACAATTTGACTAATTTGATTTTTGCGCGAGCGACCACTTAATGCTGAGAAGAAAACAGATACTCTGTAGTCAATCAACAGGTGTACAACTTTGTAGGTGAGATTCTTAACAGCTATTTTTGACAAATGGCCTATCCACAATTTGACCGGATATAAACTCCTTACATCGCCCACCCGTCGTACCTATATGACACAGAAAATAACTAATGATCTGTATCGTACGGTCACCATCAAGTTCAGCGTGATACTTGAGTAACGACCATACATTACCAAGAACATACGCCGTGAGAATTCGCGGACGAAATTAGTCGCGAGTCACGAATTAAAATCAATCCGAAGCTTATCAAAGAACGGTACTCTATCCGCTGATCAACCGAAACATGACTTGTAGCAGTCATTATCGTCATATATACCTACCATACGATATACCGTTACGTATTCGACGCCTCAGAACCACATAGGGCATTGTCGTTTGTCGCCAATCTAATAATACGTTAGCAGAATTTTGATTGCCTTATTAACGCATCAGTGTTTAATCTCAAAATATCTTTTCTCGAATAGGGTCTTATACGTACTGCTAAGGAATGGAATCTGTGTTTCCGATAAGTTATATTCTTGTCTTTATGTCAAGAGTGAAAAGGTTGCTTCTAGGCAAGCGTGCTCCATCGTCAACCACATCATCAGGTGAGGTAGTGGTCAAACGCGAGTCTTTTGACTATAAAAAGGGGCCTATGGATGAATCATAATAACATAGCCATATTATCGTAGCATTAATAATTTCATCACGTGAAACCAAATTAATGAGCAAAAAAAAGGGACTGGTCAAAAGCACTTGAAACGGACGGGCTTGCATGAATAGTTTTAATGAATGACAGTAGAGGGCAGTAAGGACAGAAGCAGATTGTGAGCTGTTGTCTCTGTCTACCCCAAAGGGAAAAAGGCGTGAGCATATTATGTATGTATGATCATTGCATGACATGGGCAGCCTTCTTGTGGATCAGCCATTTCCTTACCTTCTAAATAACTATGATAACAAATATTTTGTGTGCGGACGTGTGTGTGTGAGATTGTGTATGTGTGTGTATGAGGGTGAGTGTGTTTGTGTGTGTATGTTTTAAAAGTATCTTCTTAGCTATCGTATTGATCCTGTCGGCTCTTTTAGATATAAAGAGGCACCCGCCAACGCAGTCCATTAAGCCAATTCTACTAATATAAATAACACTGAACTCAATTCATTTTTTAAACTTAAAATATTGTATGTCGAGCTTAAAACAGACAATCCACCATTGACCTCCTGACCTATGATGTATCAGATTGGTTTTCAAATCGGATCGCCGCATCTCCATTTATCTGATATTTTGAATAGTCAATTTTATAACTGAACTAGCCTATGGTCGCAACTCTGCCCGTGCGTTCATCGGTTTTCACGTTTGTTAATAATCTCCGTTTCTACTTAACCGATTGTGATCAAACATACGCAAGATTTTAAGTCGGACCAAGACTTTTCAAACAAAAGAAACCTCATTAAAATCCATTCAGTAGGTTTTGCGTCCTTCATGAAAAAACAGACAACACACAAACAGACAAGAATTCCAAAAATATATTTTTGTGTTCAGAATCGTTCATAGATTTTTTTTTTAAATATCTGCAATGTACAGACACAGCTACTTTATAATGTTATAATAGCATAGATAGATGATATACCTACCTAGGTAGTATCCACTTTAGATTGTATAATGCTTTATATTTTACATAAATTATAATACCTATCTAATTTTACCTTTTTTTTCTGATGATTTTTGTGTGATTTTTATCTGATATTTTTTTTTTAACTTTTAACTTTTTCAAAGGAATGCTAATTCATTTATAACGATCATGCAACCGAGTTTGGAGACAAACTTTTTTTACAGTGTCATGTCATAGCGAACCAAAAACATCAAGTTTCTTATATTAAACTTTCAGTAGCAGAATATATTTAAAAGAATTGCACGAACACTAATAATATCATGACACTTTAACAAAATCTAAATAAATACAAAATGAATTAACTGTCTTCAAAACCTCATTATTAGACTTCAATTTAGTGGTACCTATATACCTAAGTAGTTGAGCTGCAGCGATAACCGTGGCATAGATATAAATTATCGTAATGAATGAACTTAGGTAATTCTTACAGAAAAAAACCTACTGCAACTGACCAAATTTAAATGGGACCACACGGGAGGCACCAACTATCAAATAAAAAAGGAATCATCAAAATCGGTTCACCCAGTTGAAAGTTTTGAAGTACGTAACAAACATTCAATGTTTGTTTCGTATACCGTCGAATTGAGAATCTCCTCCTTTTTTGAAGTCGGTTAAAATGGCGCATAACGACTAAAAATAAACAAACGTAATTCTCGAATATTTCCCGGAGGTCATCATTACATACACCGACTGTGGTACAGTGGTGGGCTTCAGCTTGACAGCCTCATCAAATGCTTTCTCATTTTGTTTGTATTTTTTGTACCTATATGGGTATAAGATTAAGATTCTAATTAAACGTAGCGTTACATGTTCTCTAGATAATCTCTATACATAAATGCCAGTATGCTTCATGTTTCTTGCTCATTATATCTTAATAGCATAAAACAGTTGGTCGTGAGAAACTAGCCCCTTTCCGTTGAGTAAATGACGCAGCCCATAAGAGAAATAACAGAAATATAAAAAACGTACGATATAAAAAGTTCGCGATGTTCAACCTAACAGCGCATAAAAAGATTGACAACAAACGATAAAGACAACGTAAAAACAAAACAAAACAAATCTGATAACGGTATCGCAACAAAACGACACTCATGACATCTAGTAGATACGTTTGCCACTTTTACTTAATCTCTGGATGAACATTTTGTCATGGTAATTATTACTAAGATTGAGTCACGAATCAGATTAGAAAGATGTCGGTATTTTCTGACACTGTTAATTGCTTCTGTACGATAAATCCGCCACCCATCTGACATTTTTTTATATGTTTTTACGTAGTGATAAAAGATGTTAGAATGATTATTATTATTTTTTTTTTTTATGTCGGTCACGTCAACATTACTTCACCTCGCCTGATGGTAAGCTGAGGCAAAGTCTCTAGAATGGGAGTCACCATTGCAAACACCGATAGTGCCAAAATGGTGGCTCTCAGCTTGACGGCCTCATCAAATGCTTTTTCACGCCCCGCTTAAAGGACCCGGGACTGTATGAGGAAGGAAACACGTGAGCTGGTAAAGAATTCCAGGTTTATTTTTACACTCGTTCTCCCATGGATGCGATCCAATACGATAAATAGGCTATAAATCGAACTTTGAACTTGAACCAGTATACATCAGAAACTCTTGGTAATATTTTGGAGAAATAGTACACAAGCGGGTTGCCTATGTTTTTCATCACTGTAAAAGGACATGTTTATTTAATTTTGGAAAAGAAATTTAGTCAGCTGTAAAAATGAAATATTATACAGGAAATAACTTATAGGTCTAATGCTAGGGATGTTTCTTTATCGCCCGAAATATGCTGGCTTTGCGTAGTCTCAAGAACTTCTTCACGCGAAAACTTGGAGCGCAAGGTCAGGAATATTTTACTCTTACCAATGACTTTAGCAGAAAATATTAACTCGGTCACTGTGCAACTAAAGTGAAACATTTTATACTGAATCATTGCCTGAATCATTATCGGTAATAATTAATTATTTATCTCACATTTGAAATTAAGCGTAGGTACCTATTTAGATGGTGTTTTAGCTTAAAAATAATGGTGCCGTCAGTATATCTATGCATAATTTTTCAGAAAGGATTTAGTACATTACTTTGTACTACATGGAAGCACTTTACTGTGGATGTACCTACTTCGTAAGAACAACCGATAAAAGTGTGAAAAATGATTAAACCTTTCCACATTCTGTTGAATCTGTAATTGACTTGAAACTATGAGGGGGGCGGTGAATGCTGCACTCGGTTTCAGTAAGTCAAGGAGACACGTAACTAGTAGCAGTGTGTAAAAGTACCTTAAGTATACTCTGACTGTCCAATATTTATTTAACTCTGTACAGTGACGTGCCGCCACGCTGGTGAGCTCCTTAAGTGCGCTAACGATTATTTTTCTGAAGTAGGTTAGTGTGACCACTTACCATCAGGTGGGCCATGTGCTCGTCTGCCACTTACGTGGTATAAAAAAAATGAGATTCCTGGTTGCATCCGAGGCTTCCTTTTACTCCTTTTCTTCCTTTAGATTTGGCTTATGCGGCTTTATAGGAGGCAAAGCCGTCTGACCTCGCGGGAGGAAAGCCTGTACCAGAGCGAGGTGAGGTTTGACCTCAAGTCTTAGTGGGGTCACATACGACCCCACTAAGTATATTTATGATAAATATCATTATCTAGATACTTCTCCTGCCTATTCTAAATACAGCATATCATAAAACAACTTTCACTTTGTGCGTTAGCAAATTTTTTGCAGTGTCAAGTTTCTAGCTCAATACTTTAAACCTATTGATCATATTTCTTAAATTGTGTTCAATTAAAAACCGTTAAGTAGACAAAAATTAAAAGAAAAATTATATGTATTATGTTCACAAGTTCGCTTTTATTGTATTTTTTTCAACGTGAATGAAATCATATAACCAATATGTTATCATGGGAATAGTTTGAATCGACACAATTTATTAAATATACTTACCTATATAAGTACTCGAAGAAGGTTATTATGCACATCGCACATGTCGTAATATACCGTGTGAAAATTGAAAGTTACGATACCGGAATATTTTATTTATTTTCAATCATACCCTTCCTGTAATATGAGGATTCCAGCGACTGGGACCGCTAAAGCTGAGATTTGATATCATACTCGTACAAATTATGTTCATAAATATGTTATTGTGCTAGATAAATATACGGCTGGTGTATGAGTCTCATTTACATCTTTGAGGCCAAACCGACTTCACCTGCTAACTGGTGCAGTACATCTGTCAACCAACGGATTAAGTATAAGGACTTTTTAGGAGTGTGTGGCGGATAGCGTGGGGGACAATCATCATTACTTATAAATCACCGTTGATTTATAAGTAATGATGATTTTTTTTATAATATGAACTTCGATTGAAATGCTGACCGACGACGCGATGCTGTACAGGGAAGGATTTATGAAAGCCTCAAAAGTACAAAATTTTTAACACATGATTTTTTTCTTTTTAATATTTATATTTTATATTTATATTAATTTTATATATTTTCCATGCCATAGTGTAGGTATGTACGGGAACCATAAAAGTACAAATTAGGAACGCATGATATTTGTAACTTTTTTAATGATATTACGTCATTTTATAGATTAAGAGTTATAAATTTCATATCAGTTTAAAATTTATGAATAGGTATCTTTAAAAATTTAAAAATCTTTATAAAATTATATCTTTCCGCTCCTTCCGCGTCTTTAGCGTCATCTGTGTGAATACGTATCTTCGGAGACCTAGAATTATTTGCATGACAATTGATGCCAAGACTTGCGGTCATCCTCAGCTAAGCTGCTTTATTGTCGCTTTCGCAGCCTCAGTGGCTCCTACGGTGTTGTAATTTTTTAAATGAAGTGGAACACTGGCTGTTTCTAGACTAACCAATTTAAAAACGACTCCGGCTGGGGTTTTTACGAAAACATGTAGTTGCTAATGGATGACGTAATTACCTACTGATTAAAAAAACTACATTATTTCATGACGTTTTTGGAAAACTATTTTATACACCTTTGCCACTCGTTATCTACCAAAGTTAACCTCGAAACTTACTACAGTTTTACTTATATTCACTAAACTAAACGCGAACATCGGTTTGCTTGCTTCTGCATTTCAATTTTGGAATCAAAACAACAGCTAATAACAAAAACTTGAGCTAATATTACAGAATAACATCAAAAATGGTGTGTATGATTACTATTCGAAAATATCATCTGCCACCAGACTGCTGTATTAGAATGAACATGCGAATTGTCGTAGACGTAGACGCACTATTGTTTCTGTGCTCTCATGATCGGTTGTACCGAGATAAACCGGTCGAGTTAACATATTCCACGAAATAGGAAATGAGCCCACAGGTCACATATATGTGACGTACAACGGGATCTGTCTAACGAGAATTATAGTGAAATGCAATGGCGTGATCTATCACAATACCAACTTAGTTCACAACTCATTCTTCTATGTGGATAGATGTGTGATATACCGTCACAATGAACGTTGATGATAACCTAAATGTATGAATGTATGGTAAAAGCTTACGATAAATTATTATCCGTAGGGCTGGAAGCCTGCCTGTAACTTGTATATATTATCATTCTGTGGGCTATATAATTTCTAATGAACTGCTCCATAACCATATTATTTCTTAATAATTACTATCCTAGGTATACAGATATTATATATTTGTGTACTTTGTGTGAAAGAAACTCTTATGCTACAAGCTATAAGATTAAGGCGAGGATTTTATTGATAGTTAAAGTATATGACATTACTCAGAGTCCTAAAAATCACGTAACATCTACAGTTAACTGTATTCCAGAAATTATGCAAATCTTATTTTTAGGCAAAACACCTTCATTGGCATCTCCAGTTTAAGGTAACTCGATCAAAAGGGAAATAATGGTGGTTTTAATCACTTCACTGACAGATGGAAACTATAAATTATTGTTGACAGAGACCTTTAGTTGACATTACGAGTAATATATTGTTAGTAACATCCTCCTAGCGATATTCAATTGTTTCAATTTTACTGAAAGAAGATTTAATTTTGATTTTAAAATAACTTAAACTGTATTCAAAGATTTTAGAAAATTCACTGGCTACACCTGGAAATCCAACCGGTTAAAATTAAAAAAATAACACATTGTTTTTTAATGAAATCAATCGATAAATCAATTACAGGTAGGTAATTTAAATAAAGAGAAATATATTTCATGTGATTATGATGAAAATATGATACCTTATTGTGCGTGTTACACACGGTAGTGTTCCCAAATCGCTCCGTTTGTCGTTTGTACCACACCTTGTGGCACAGTCATGGCCAATCTCATTAGTGAGCCATATCGCACGTGGTTATGATGTTATGATGTTGATAGGATCCCTTATGTTTACTTACAGAGTGTGATACTGTTCATTTTGTTCAATATTTTACCCACAATTTTGCGTTAAAGACTGTTAATGATAAACTGTAAAGAAATGAGCAGGCGCCTCAATATCGGTTCATTTGATTTGTCTGGTTATATGCACTTACTGGAAAGCTTGATTTTACCCGACTGCCGAAGAAAGGAGGGTAATGTTTTCATACGTATGTATGTATTTAATGTATGTATGATATGTATGATATGTATGATATGTATGATATGTATGTATGTATGTATGTATGTACGGTACGTATGTCCATTTCTTTGACACGGCTACTCTCTAAACGGCTTGACGGATTTTGACATGCGAGGTATCATTCCATTCATCGTGATTGTGGGAGTGACACCAGCAGCTTTTTGGCGCCAAAATGATTTAAAAAGCCATTTTAAAATCAATAACTAATAAAGAACGCAATAATTGCGTAAAATATTTATCATGGCTTTTGCACAGTTCAAGTCATTTCTTATAGCATGTTGGTGCAAATGACGACATCACTCACTTCTGCTCACATCACTGATGTAAACTCAGCGTCATAGCCGAAAATAGTTGATGACGTCATGTCCGGAAGTAGTTCTGTCGATAGGAAAGCCATGTTGCATTCTCGTCACGATCATTGCTTGATGCTTTATGCCAATTGAAGGATAGAAAGTTATATCACGGATTGCGGAGGTGTGTAAAAGTGTTAACCCATTGCATTTTTTATACTGCCACGTAAAAATGACTTCACTTCGCCTGATGGTAAACTAAAAGTAAACTCTCAGGAGTTGGGGTCACTATTACATACACCAATAGTGGTGTTCATCAGCTTGAGGGCCTCATAAAATTTGACACCCCGCTCAAAGGACCCGGGACTGGACGATGTGGCACACGTCCATAGACCAATGCCGTCGTACCGTATGCACCATTGACCTGCACCATCAATGGTGCATATGAGACTAATTAGTTTCATTTGCACCATTAATATTGATACAACTACCTCACCATACTTTCCTTGTCCCTGTCCATCGTACCGTATGCACCGGTGAGACTAATTAGTTTCGTTTGCACATGTTTGCACCATTATTATTTAATTTAAATAAAAAACAAATGAACGTCGCAAAACATGTGAACATCGCCTTGAAAAACAAATGAATATCTTGAAACATGTATGCATGCTGTATGGTATGCAGCAACATGTAAAGGATTATTCGAAAACTTAAAAAACTATGTACAAGTTCAAAATCATTAGGAAAATGAAGGGGTAGAAAACCCAAAAAAAAAACAAATTTTAATGAACGTAGGTAAAACAGACTATCCGGAAAATGAAATAATGACACTACATTTATCCCATCAGGTAGGCTGTGTGCTTATCTGCCACCTAAATGGTGTAAAAAAAATCACGAGACTACTCTAATATTCTGAGTGAGTGATTGTTTGCTGTGCAATTCGCACCTACCTGCCAAATAACATTCTCACGGGACTGGGCTGTCTTGTAATACCTAATTATTACTAGCAAATTAATCAATAAACAACACATACGTGTGAAACCAGTCCGTAAATACGTTATTATTCACTGTAGACTAGTTTTACATACTATATTCAATTAGGCCTTTCATTCATTATGAGCTGCGGATGTTCGGAATTCGCGTTTAAGTGTAGGTACCTAGGTGTTTAGGTACCTAATTATTACTAGCAAATTAATCAATAAACAACACATACGTGTGAAAACAGTCCGTAAATACGTTATTATTCACTGTAGACTAGTTTTACATACTATATTCAATTAGACCTTTCATTCATTATGAGCTGCGGATGTTCGGAATTCGCGTTTAAGTGTACCTAGGTGTTTAGGTACCTAATTATTACTAGCAAATTAATCAATAAACAACACATACGTGTGAAACCAGTCCGTAAATACGTTATTATTCACTGTAGACTAGTTTTACATACTATATTCAATTAGGCCTTTCATTCATTATGAGCTGCGGATGTTCGGAATTCGCGTTTAAGTGTACCTAGGTGTTTTTTTTATACCACTTAAGTGGCAGACAAGCATACGGCCCTCTTGATGGGGCTGATGGGAACCGTGGCCAATGGAGGTGTCGTGTGTGATTGATCAGTGAATAAAAATTGACCGCCAGGTCCCGACCTCAAAATTAACTTTATTGCAGTGAATACAATCTGCTCATATGCTTTAATTTAAAACCTGTTATTTTATTATGAAAAGATACCTACTTAAATTTTGGGTTCCGCGCAAAAAACTGTAATCTTGAAATCTAAATCCATGCGGTCAAAGGTAGCTTCAATAGTGAAAAAAAAATTTAAGTCAAACGGTTTTAAATAGCATTGTCATCATAACTAAAGACTTCTGCCAAATATCATACCAACCCGACAACGGTGTTTGCAATGGTGACTCCCATTTTAGAGACTTTGCCTCAGCTTACCATCAGGCGAGGTGAAATCATGTTGACGTGACCGACATAAAAAAAAAACTGAAAGGGGCTCAAATTTCAATTACTAGATTTGACCCAAACAAACAGGTCGAATTAAATAAAACCGTTTAATAAAAACCGTTTAAAATACTCCACGATGCACGCATTTTGAACAAAAGATTATTTTATGCCAGTTTTCTGCCTATTATAAATTATATTATGAACAATACATATAATTTTTTCCTTGAGGTCATACTTTAAGTTTCGACCGAAACAAAGGCAATCAAAGACAAGGCCGATGTTTTTATCGTCAAATTCTTTGAAAATTTGAAAATATCTGTAAGTAAGTATACGAAAATATAAAAACTAGCCTAAAACCGCGGCTCCGCCTGCGTAGACATCGGTTTTCGTGTTTTTTTTACTGTATCTTCGGTTCTACTCAACTGATTATGTCAAAAGATGTAGGTACAAAATTACGTTGCACTATTTTGAAAAATAAATAAATTTAAATTGAAATTATGATGAAAAAATATACGTATGATTATAAATTTAACCAAGAACCATCAAACAAATAAACCGCACAAAATCCGTTCATTAGTTTTTGCGTTCATCGCGAACAGACAAACAGACAAGAATTCCAAAAAAAATTTTTTTTTCAGTATCGTTCTTATAACCCAAGTATTTTCTTAACATATCCAATATACAGACACACTTACTTTACAATTTCATAATAGTATAGATATCACAAAAAAAACGATAAAACGTCTCATCGATGGTTACCATAAGACACTCAACAGAATTCCATAAACGAAACGTGTTAGAATTTAACAATATGGTGTGTTCTCATGTTGAATAACAATATAGGAAATCGACTGTCTTCACTGTTTTCGATACATGCGTACAAAATACACGGACACATGGCGCGCGTTGAACAATAGGATGTGTTTAAGTTGTATGGTCGAATTGTGCAACACATAACACCGGTAGTACACTACAATAAAGAAGCGATGCGAAGGCTATTTACAGCTCGTGTTTCTATTTTTCATCAGATTGACAACATTGTTTTACAAATATTGTTTTAACACGAGTAAATAGCTGGCAGGTCAGTCTTAGGATAGGTGACCATTACGCCTCGCAGAGCACGCTAAGCCGTTAATCCCGAAAAACCGACTCCAAATGAGTTAGAAAGAGGCTTGAAGCATGATGACCTATTGGCTATCATTATATGTCCATAGTCCAGTATTGTACCATAGTCTGAATTCTGTGAATAAATAAATGAATATGAATGGTTGTATGATGCTCAGTCCAAGATAAAAAATATAGCTGTATATCTTATAGCACGTGGTATATCCAATCTCATAATATCGATTATGACACAATATAGCTTCTTTAAATGCAAAATAGTAGTGACAAAGATAATTATGCGATAGTTTTAAGTTTGGACATGTCACAGTTTGTTCACTTTAATTAATATGTTTTGTTTTTGTTTTGTTTTCTCTTCCTCTTTTTTCGTTCTTTATGTAAATAAATAGAAAATAAATAACAATTCCCTAGGCCAAGGTACAAAACTACCATTTTAGAATCGAAAACATCCGCAATCGTCGTCGTATCTAATGGACTGAACGTGTGGAAACTAGTTGCTTTTTTTTAAATTCAGTCAGTCTATTGACTATACCCCGCTGGGTCATAAGAAGCTAGGGTAAAGTTCAGAGTACTTATACGGTTTCTTACCATTCAGCGTAGTGAAGTTTATTGACAAATTTAACATAAAATAATTCTTACAAAAATAAAATGACTCCAACTGGGCCAAATTGAAAGGGGTCACACGAGAACCAACAACTATTAAACAAAAAAATTATTATCTAAATCGGTTCACTCAGCCGAAAGTCCTGAAGTAACAAATGTAAAAAAGAATTACAAAAATACAATCGAATTGAGAACTTCTCCTTTATTGAAGTCGGTTAAAAAGTCTTAAGTCATCTTCAAAACTTTATTTTGTTTAAGCCATAGCTAATTCACCTGACACTATTGGCTGATAAATCATATTTAAAATCTATTGGAACGTCTCAAAACGTCCATATGACAGGTCCCATTATTTTGACAGCCGCTACGAGTCGTCATTAGGCGGTATTCTATTCTAATTTAGAACGTTGCTTAATAGATATGCGCGTAGGCAAAGCTGGAAATATTGAGCAATACGCGAATTTGTGGACAGAGGTTAATGAGTACAGTAAATTCCCGAAGTGATGAAATATTTATTACTCATTCACTTGTTCGGCGAATTGCCGTTTTATTCGTTGCGAAATCCCTACAGATAGGTACCCCCCTCCCTCTCTCCGATGTCCGGTGAGGGTGTTATGTCAGACTAAACCCGACTAAATCCGCACGCTTGGGTCTTCAGATTTCGGGGCGTAGTAGTAGCAAGGTGGTCTCTTATTTAGAATACTAGAACCCATTATTATAAACGAGATAAATCAATAAAGACATTACATTACATACCGTTATTATGAACCTTTTGACATTGGCCACTCACGATATGCATACTTAACTCCTCTCTAAAGACGTATTACGTAATAATTGGTATTATTTAAATAATAATAAAAGTAAATTATAAAAATAAAAACTAATAATGACGATTCCCACGTATAAATTAACAATATTTGTTTGACCCTGATATAAAAATCACAGAATTGTCTGTCAATGGATGAAGCGCGGTCGTGATCATATTGCCACGCTGGCTATGACGGACGATTTTCTACGGTAGGGTGACCATCAATTTTCAAGAAATCCAAATGTAATTAAAACCTGCTTGGGAACATCGCGATTACTTAAAACACACCTCATCCGTGTTACTTAGTCTATTTGCTATACCTATGCCTGAGGTTTCTTTGAAGGACAAAATTCGTGATGAGGTTAGGCGACAAAGAAATAAAGTCACTGACATAGCTCGCAGAATAAGCAAGCGAAGGACCGACGGCCGTTGGAGAAAACGAGTCCTAAAGTAAAGACCGTGAGTCGGCAAACGGAAGATAGGATTCCCCGCAGCCAGACGGACTGACGACTTGAAAAATGTAGCTGGGATAGACTAGATGCGAAAAGCGGAGAATTGGGAGGTATGGCGCATATTGGGAGAAGCATATTTCCAGCAGTGACCTTCGATAGACTAATTGATTGATAGACTATTTAACTGTTGATATTTATCATCATCATCCACCTGCCCTTGTTCCAATTTATTTAAGGTCGGTGCAACATGTCATTCTACTCCAGACATTCCTATCAGATGTCATTTCCTCAGTCACTCCCTTCCTTTCTATATCGTCTTTCACGCATTCCAACCTTTTTCTTAGGCCCACCTTTGCCTCTTTGGATATTGATGTGTTAAATAGAGCTCGAAATGCGTGTCCCCGATATCCGCAATAGTTGGTAATCCTAGCCTTGACTTCAGTCACCGCCGGGTCACAGAGCATCACGACGGACCGGCCACTGGACATGGTCTTGGAGCAAACATTATAATTACTATTGTTATTATACATTTTGCTATTCTACTTCATGTGTAATAAAAGAGAAAGGACACGACTTGAACCTTGGTGATTTGTTTCCGTTTTTGTAACTAACTACTTATTTTTATTGAGCGTCTTGGAAGTGAAGGAGGAGGGGAGGTAATTTTGGTAAACACGTTCGGTATCGGTATTACAAAAGATATTTTCACACATATTAGATCGGTAGCGACTACACGCGACAAACTTGCATATGCAAATATAAAAATTAATACTATTATAAAATTGTAAATTAACTGTTTCTTTATATTAGGGATATAAAAAAATACAAAAAAAAAATTTGCCTGTTGTTCGCGATGGACGCAAAAACCACAATGTTTTTTTGTGTGATTTTATCTATTGGAAAGGTCTTAGTCAGACTTGAACCTGCCATTATGTTTGATTGCAACTGGTTAAGTAGAACCGAAGATATGGCCAGAAAATTATAACCAAACTCGGGCGGAGCCGCGGGCATCTGCTAGCTGCTGTAAAAAAAAAGCTCTACAAAAGTAGAACTTAACAAAAAACTTCTCAAACAAGAAGTATGTGGCAACTGATTTCAATCGCTGTAAAACAAATCACGTTTTACTGCACGAAGGCTTACTTTTTCAAACTTTTCAAGTAATTTTTATTTAATAGGCTTCTGTTTTATAGTCTGGCAGCCCTATAGGTACCGCGCGTGACATTATAAACAACTAGCTGCTCGTTCAGCTCGTTTAATCAGTATAAGTAGTGAAATGGTGTTAAAACCGTGGTGACAACAAGAAAAAATATCCAAGTATCACATTGCAATCCAAAATTCACTCACACATGGTTAGCCGCCGCTACTCTTGTACACAGCCTTGTATTTAACGCTTTCCGTCTGTAAGTTTTTTAGGTTCATGGTTAACACATAACCATACTACGGACGGATATAACGACATGGTGACGCGCCGTAGTCTGGTCACATGAGTAAAGATAAGCATAGATATTCATGTGGTCTGGTTATAATAAGTGTCTAAACAAAATAATGAAACATTCTGTAACTCAAACATTCAGGGAATGTCATCTTAGCCCTACGTCATGGTCAATTATTTATGGTAGTTATTTGAATTATGCTGTAGAGCATCTATACTATTATAAAATTGTAAATTAGTTTTGTCTATACATTGGAGACTACCGAGAAGAGTTATGTTAAATAACTGATTCGAAACATATTTTTTTTGGAATTGTTGTTTGTTCGCGATGGACCTAAAAACTACTGAACATATTTCGATGCGGTTTTTGCATTAGAAAGGTCATGGCCAGAATTAAAATCTGCATTAAGTTTGATTTCAACTGGTTGAGTAGAACCGGAGCAATGACTAAAAAAAGTGAGGATAGTCTACTTTTGTATTCAGTTACCTACGTGTTTTTAACCGACATCAAAAAAGGAGGCGGTTATCAATTCGACTGTATTTATTTATGTTTATTACCTCAGAACTTTCGATTAGCCGTTTTTGATATTTCTTTTTTTTATTTGATAGCTTTCCGTGTGGTCCCATTTGAATTGGGTCCGTAAAAGTAGATTTCTTTTGTGATTAAACGTAGCCCTCAGAATCAATTAGCAGAAGAAAATAAGGGACAACGAGCTATTCGAATTTCAAATCATTCACCCAATAGTAGTATCATCTGTCACCCTACGGAAACTGTAGTGTCACCCTACGGAAATGCAGTTAAATTCTTGGACATAAGTCTGTAGGTACTGGTATAAAATTGTAAAGTAACTGTACTGTGTCTGTTCATTTCATTGGAATGGGTTATGTTATTATTAATGATTCCGGACACAAAAATATTTTTGGAATTCCATTTGGAGTAGTTTTTGCATCCACCACGAACAAACAGACAAACAGAGAAGAATTATAAATATTATCTCCAATGTATAGACACAGTTAGGTACTTTAGAATTTTAAAATAGTATAGATAGATGGATAGATGTATAGATGGATAGATGGATAAATGGATAGATGGATAGATGTATAGATGGATAGATGGATAGATGGATAGATGAATAGATGGATAGATGGATAGATGGATAGATGGATAGATGGATAGATGGATAGATGGATATATGGATAGATGGATAGATGGATAGATGGATAGATGGATAGATGGATAGATGGATAGATGGATAGATGAATAGATGGATAGATGGATATATAGATAGATAGATAAATATATATTAAAAACTTACTTCTCTGGACCATTCAGAACTATTATCAATTATCTTCTTTAAGAACATACATCGAAAGACAACATAGACCAATTAATCTTATTATGAAACGTTTGTCGGAATCAGTTTGGTGTATAAATATTTTTTTTCTATTTGGAGTCCCCAATCGACGCGCGATGAATCGTAGAAACAGAGCGAGCGGCGCGTGCGCAAGGGTCAATGATCCCGCGTGAGACAATTTCCCGAACAGAAAGTTTGGGAAGATACTTAAACATTTTTCTTAAGAAATGATATGGAACGCAGGCGACGATTTACGACCGGGTTCTGAGGTGTCTCGTTGAAGATTTTATACATCAAAACTAATGTTTGTTTTTTTTTAGGCATTCACGCATCGATCTCTTGATTGATTTCATACTTTGTACAGTTGTAGGTACCTACCTAATAGGTTTAACTTTACAAGTTTTTGGCACTCAACCGATTGTGATCAAACATGCCTAGGATTTTAAATGTAACCAAGGCTTTTCAAACAAAAGAAAACAGATGAAAATCCGTTCAGTAGTTTTTGCATCCATCGTGAAAAAACAGGCAAGAATTCCAAAAAAATATTTTTTCGCTTTGAGCATCGTTCAGAACCCAAGGTTTTTTAAATATAATTATCCAATATACAGATTTAGATACTTTTAAAAGTTTCAAAATATTTATTAAAATATTATTAATAATTTTCTTCTTAATAGGTATGTTATATCTGACAATGATAGGTAATATTTTAGACACTGACTGTAGATACGTTAAACCTTAGAGCTTTTCGTATTTTTTTACAAACAACCTCTGATATTTCTCCGTGTCATTTAGAATATTAAAATTAAACACATTTAAATTACAGTATTAAACTTAACAATGGTCTTCCAAACTTGGTAAACCTGTCATTAACAAGCCGTGACCCGCGGCTTGACCTGTGTTTTATTGTTACATCTCTCGGTTTCATCATCACCATAATCAGAAAAAGTTCAAAAACGATTCAGTAGTTTATGTGTTATATTATAGTGAAATAGACAGTTACAATTTTATGATAGTTAGGATGAAATTTCCATATCGCAAATAAATAATTATTGTGGTTATCAGGCTTCTGTAATAAGGAGACGTCAAGAACAGGTTATTGATAAAAACAACCGATATGAACCGCAAGACTATGCCGAAGTCTTTCGGCTCATTACATACGAGTACATTTAGACCAGTGCAGATAGCTATGAAAATGGTAAAAAGTAAAAGAAATTTATAGTAGGATGAAACCTGTTGTAAAAGGAAGAGAATATAATAAAAATGATAGGAAAAATAAATTACGGGCGATCTGAGCTCGGGAAGGGGGGAGGGGGGTGAGTTTTAAGGGTAAAAACGGTTTATCTCGATTTCCGGCAAAACTACAAGTCCTATGGAAAAAAGTTAAATGACAAAGTTGTAGGTAATAAAGAGACCTACAACTTTTCTATTTACACTTTTTTCACATAACCTCAAAAAGTATGTGAAAAATTCATATAATCAAGTTTTTGGTTTTTTATTTTTATCTTAAGCAAAACAAATTTGTTTTCCACGAAATTTGGTGAAAACTTAGCTTTTTATGTCCCAAAGACACTGTAATTTTTTTGATTTGAAATACTCTTTTTTTCAGCTTATTTTGACTAAATATCGAAAAACCACCCCAATTTTCAATCGAAAAATCTCACGTCAAAATATCAGCTTTTTAAAAAAAGTCAAAGAGTTTTTTGTTCTCTGAAATCTCTTCTTTCTGATAATGTAAAAATATATATACATTGCTATGGTAAATGTTCTCAGAAAATGCAAAGAAGAAAAACTCGAATTCGAAATTAACATTTTTGTATTAAGTCATTTCCTCGTTGAGGTGGGATGAAAAGTTACATGTTGCACTATAACTTCATGGTTGCACTCGAGTGCAAAGATTTTTCACCTTGTGCTCTTTTGATTCCCTCGCTAAAGCTCAGGGTTCTATTTTGTGATTATTGTATTTAGTCATTTCCTCGCTGAGGTGGGATGAAAAGTTACGTGTTGCACTATAGCTTCATAGTTACACTCGAGTGCAAAGATTTTTCACCTTGCGCACTTTTGATTCCCTCGTTAAAGATCTGGGTTCAATTTTTAGAACCCTTCGCGTGCTCAGTTTTGATGACCGAGCAAGCGAAGGGTTCATAATTTGAATCACGAGCGCAGCGAGCGATTCACAAAATAGAACCCTGAGCTTTAGCGAGGGAATCAAAAGAGCACAAGGTGAAAAATCTTTGCACTCGAGTGCAACCATGAAGTTATAGTGCAACATGTAACTTTTCATCCCACCTCAACGAGGAAATGACTAAATACAAAAATGTTAATTTCGAATTCGAGTTTTTCTTCTTTGCATTTTCTGAGAACATTTACCATAGCAATGTATATATATTTTTACATTATCAGAAAGAAGAGATTTCAAAGAACAAAAAACTCGTTGACTTTTTTTAAAAAGCTGATATTTTGACGTGAGATTTTTCGATTGAAAATTGGGGTGGTTTTTCGATATTTAGTCAAAATAAGCTGAAAAAAAGAGTATTTCAAATAAAAAAAAATTACAGTGTCTTTGGGACATAAAAAGCTAAGTTTTCACCAAATTTCGTGGAAAACAAATTTGTTTTGCTTAAGATAAAAATAAAAAACCAAAAACTTGATTATTTGAATTTTTCACATACTTTTTGAGGTTATGTGAAAAAAGTGTAAATAGAAAAGTTGTAGGTCTCTTTATTACCTACAACTTTGTCATTTAACTTTTTTCCATAGGACTTGTAGTTTTGCCGGAAATCGAGATAAACCGTTTTTACCCTTAAAACTCACCCCCCTCCCCCCTTCCCGAGCTCAGATCGCCCGTAATTTATTTTTCCTATAATTTTTATTATATTCTCTTCCTTTTACAAAAGGTTTCATCCTACTATAAATTTATTTTGTCTCAAAGTCTATCGGCACTGGTCTAATTATGCATAATAATATTTTGTTATTTGCTTTTGAGGGTTGTCAAATTTTTTAAAATTACTCATAGTTTGATTCATGAAAAGTTTATATCTAAGTATAAGTTTCGTAAGTTTCAAAATTACACGTTTGAAAAACGTAATTTCACAGAATCAGGCCCCTGAATCGGAGCCAGTACTGAAGTACACGAGTATTTTACAAATTGATACCAATACAATTCGCATTAACAATGATTGAACCGACTCAAAGTATCATACATCAATCTCTATGATAACAAGCGATTGATAGACAATATTGTTTTGAATCGCAGTTTAACTACGTTATATCCGTTAATTGTATGTTTGTCCCCATGGAACTAAGAATTAAGAGGAGTTCCACCTCACAGCCATAGTTTATGTGCCAAAAATGCTGCTAAGATGTTCAAAATAAATACGCAATGTATTGTGATTGTGCTTGGATTGAATGTGATTGGCTAACAGACAACCAAATGCAAATTCTACTAATATCATAAGTTTTTGAGTATGATTGTTTGTTACTCTTTCACCCATAAACGCCTGAACGAATTCGGGCTTAAGTTTGGTGATAGATCCATGATCTGGAATAACACATAGGCTACTTTTGTCCCTGGAATAAGTTCCCAGGAGAAACGGGAATGGACACAGAATTCTACGTGGTTGAAACCACGGGCGAAAATTGGTATACCATGGTAAATTTATCCAGGCAACGTGAATCATAACATAAATCATAACATTTATCCATCCTCCAAAACACTTCATGGCAATGATAATAAAAGTCATGTAGTCAGGCTCGGATCTCATTAACCTGTGTGTATCAGGTTAAAAAGATACAACACATACTAAGAGAGAGATCCAATTGTAATTTTTTTTTGCTTCTCTTTAACTTTCCATCCAGGTCAGAGAGAAGCAACACATGTCAATCTTACTTGCCTTGAAATATTTTGCTTCTCTTTAACCTTCTATGTAGGTTGAAGAGATGATACATAACATTTTCTTGAAAGAAGAAATCGAATTAGCTTTTACTCGAATCTCAACCACGTGGGTTAAAAAGATACAACACATGTTAAGGAAAATCGCATTAACATGTTTCTTTTTAACCTTTCAGTCAGGTGAAAGAGGCCACAAATGGAATATTTGTACTGAGTAGTAATAGAACTCGTGACCTCTGACACGCTCTCCTTATCTTGGCTTTTACGTGAGCGATTGCCGCCTGACCTTAATTAAGCATGGCTGATTGTCCTATTCGTGTAGGTTAACAAACGTTGTAAGTTAAATGAAAGCTTATAAAAAAAATTAAAAAAATAAAAAGTAATTTCTTAATACTCAACTCAAGGATAATCATCTTTACATAGTATAAAACAATATAATAAAATGTTTATTTGCATAATCATGAAATGGATTTTACAATTTTGAAGCCGTAGCTAGTTGGTTCATAATGAATAATTTATTGCAATATATTTCATAATGATATCAACAAAATAAAATTCTTTAAAATAGTAAGTAGGTACCAACTATAATCTAGTATAACAAAACGTTGAACAATAATTAACATTATTTATTTTATTAATTCTCTTAGATAGTCGTTCAAGTTATCTTTTATGTTAAAATAAAACATCTCATTTACTTAAACAAACTTTTTATTGAAGCCATTATACGAGTTAAAGTTCGTAGTAACAAGGTAGGTATCTCAAAACTAAGTTGATTGCGTGATCACGTCGCGTCGTCGTTCGCAGTTCGCACCAAACCACATCCTCCAGCCACACCGTACGACGGCGTACAAAAAATTAAATCACAAACATCTTGCACGCTTATCGTGTTCCGATCAGCCATGGACGTTCATTCTCCATCGCGAACATGACAGAGTTCAGTCCGCGCGCGCACGCGATTACGCACGCTGGCTGGAAAATATAAAAACTCCGCGGAAATATTTAAAAACACCGGCTCCGCTCCGAACACTGTTATCTTTATTATTTAAAAAAATGCGTGTTTTAATTGTTGTTCTTTTTCTAAATTCAAACCAGGTTCCAAAATAAAATGTGATAAACTGTGATTTTAAGTTAGTGCAACAATGATAGAACTATTGAAAGTGAACGACAACCGGGTAAACGGAACAATGAGAGATATCGGGTCAGACTCGTTCGTGTGCAGAGTTCAATACCTGGACGACTTGGATCCTTTCATGGAATACAACGTCCGGGAACCTCCGCGGCCACTATACCACACATTCAACACGACAATTCCACTGTCGTATCAAATTGCTGCCGTACATCGATTGCTACAAGCTCCACATCGGGTAAGTCACCTGGTTATATCATATGATTTTTATTAACACTTTAAGGCCGTAAAATTTTTATGACCTGTATACGACCTCCTTCGTTAATTAAAATAACAATCGCCGATTACTTTGCAGTTCGGAAACACGCACACGTAAATATTGACTATAAAATCAGTCACTGATAATAATCGTTAGTTATCAACAAATGTTCGATGGCAAATACTGAACTCAAGTAGGTATGTTGCCGACTGCTAGGTTTGGCTACAAACAATATTACACCACATATTATTTTGCAAATATTTGATAAAATTTTGCTTGTTAGGTTGTGTATGTAGGTACCTACTATTTTTTTATACCACACCAAGGCAATGTTGACAAAAGTAGATAAAAAAAAACTTATAGCTTTTTACCGCTATTCGACGCAGAAAATTAAATTTCGTATTATAGAGTGCAACCATTTTGCACTTGTTATTGAAAATTATTTTGTTCCTCTTCTTCAGTTCAAATCACAGTTTCAACTATGCATTTGAACCTGTGATTTGCATGACTTTTTCTAATTAAAAGTCATTAAGTTCATAGAATTTAGAATCCCATCTAATATTATTCATTCTACTCAACACTGTATAAATGTATTAGAGCTGTAAAGACCATTACTAATAGGCTTACTCATCGCTGGTATTTGGCTAAAATTACTTGTTCTAAATACACCGGCCACCTAGCTCAGGTGTGGTACGCCGCAAGGATAAAAACAATATTAGTTTACTATTAACCAGATGAAAATATTATAAAAATAATTATTTTTTCTATCGTAGTAGTATCGTAGGTAAAAACCAGCTTCCGTGTTCTGCGTTAAACGTATGCTTTGACCCCAAAAAGGTTTACAAAAATAATTTAGGTTATTATGTGACCTAGTATACTCGTAAACAGACGTTTATAGTTTTATAATAAGATACATATATTCGTATCTTCACGCATATTATACAGATAGATCTCTCAGTATAGTAACTTCAGTATATACCTTACTTATAGATGCTTACAGACTACCTGTCACCATACCTATCAGTCAAAGTTTACAAACGGTACCTTGTCTTACTCCTCACTACTATTATAAATATGAGAGCATTTTTAACTCAATTACACCAGAATTACAGAGATAGATTATAGTCTGAACTAGCAATTGGTTACTAAGTATTTATTAGTATTTCACTCAGAGCCACATGCATAGCTAGTTATTCGTAATATTGTATGGGTAATAAAGTATTCCAATCCACCTTGATATGCAGCGCCCAGAAGAAGGACAAATTATTGAAGTTAAAAGTAGCGCTTACTTCTATAAGTAGAGGCATGAAAGGTACTTCATTCAGAGCATGCTTAGAATGTGGAATGACCCCCCTGCTACCGGTTTCCTTAGTGTTTACAATATGGGGTTCCTCAATAAAGGCATTACTAGTACATTAATAGTCTTTTACAGGGTGCGTTTATGCCCTTTTTTCGTGCGGAAATCGGAGTGACCTGAAAAGTTATCCTTGGTGTTGCACACGTCAATTAATAGGCCGCTTCCATGCCCTGAGTCTCCGCCAAGCCAAATGTCATTTATATTCTAGTCACAGTTAGCTCACAAGTTTTTGCTAAACGGAAGATGTAATGTTATATTTTGCGTGAGAATAAACGCACAATGAAAGGTATTGTTAAATATTAGTCATATATAGTGATGAATCATGGGAATTTACACTTATAATTTGGCTGATGAAAGACAGTAACAAAAATGGATGAGTACTTACTTGTTTTGACATTTACTTTAAAAAGCAATGATTTACATCCATACCAGCGAAACCGGCAGGCGTGTCCTGCCGGTAAGGCGGAAGCAGCACCATATGAATCAAATTTGGTGACATAAGCGCCCCATTTATTTAATTCAATGGATCCAATTGTTTTCATACCATCCAGGGACCCATAGAAATATACAAATAAAATTTCATCGAAATCAGTCCAGGCGTTTAGGAGACAATCACACGTACAGACAACTATATCCATGTAGAACAGGAGAGAAACCCTCGAGCCAGTGGACTCAGGCAGTCACCCTGAAAAATACCCCGCTTCCCCTTTATCCGGTCTCTCGCATCCAACAGTCGCACCCCAGATAGATTAAAAAGCATTGTACTCCATTGCTCCATACAAGCCGCGAGGAAGTTTTGAAAACCCTTGGCTATATAATGGTCTGTACTTTCAATATACGACTACTCTGACTACTTGTGTTATCTTTATTTGACTTATTACCTAGTGTACTATCCAGTGTTTTTTTATAAATAGTTCATTTTAATTTATCAATTTAACCATTGCTATGACGAAGCTGTTTAATGTGTAAATATTGAGTACAGGCAGAATTGGATGGCAGATTATAAAAATATACTCGGAAATGTTATTATCTGTTCATTATGGTCTGTTATCTATTTATGTACCAAATAAAATAAAATAATGTTATAAGAATTTTACATATTTAAACAAACTGTAGTTATTTTTTCCAATTTATCACCTTAGAGACTTTCAATTTTTTTTTAATTAAATAAACCAAGGTTAAAGATTTCATCGTTCATCGGTTACCTGCACGTATCGTGCAGGAACTAAACGTGATGTCCTCCAATAGTGGAGGATCTTCCAATCAGGTTAGTTAGTTACAGCGGAAGAGGGGACGTTTGATGTTAGGGGTCTGCATAAGTTTGTGATCATCAGCGCTACAACATTCACAACGCGATGCGGGTTCAACTAAATGAAGTAGTATCTTTTAAGTACATAATATAGGTATCTCTGTTATGTACAATGCAATTTTTCGCAAGGATTTCGATCTTGGTTTTAATTTTGAAGTTTTAGTTCCTTTGTATTACAATAGTATCTTGTAATTAACTTCAATAATTTTAAATATCTTTTCTTCTTTTAGTAATATTGTATCTGTGTATCCCCTTTCTTGTAATGCATGCCGTGTTCACCTCAAGGCGGACTTTGCATCCCTTTCTGAGAATACGAATTGTACGTGCATGCCAAATGTATAGTCCAGTTTTTGTGAACCAAATAAAAAAAAATAGTCATAATTAAACGCGAATAAGGGGCCACAAACAAAAATAATGAAAAAAATACGAGACGAAATGCGTCAACCCCGCATTCAAAGTCTATAATTAAAATAAACGCTTAGCAAATTAGTACGTGGACCTAATTTTTGTCAATTTGACATGGCCTATCAATGATAAAAAGAAACTCACAAACTCACAAATTATCCAAAAGTTTTAATATCACTATCGGCAATACGAAATGAACTGCTCGATATGTTTGCATTATCGTGTGCGTATCTATGATAATAATATCAAGTGCATTCTCAGAATTGTGAAAAACGATTTGATTGTGTGATTAGGATTCTAATCTTCATACACAAAGTCACGAAAGAACGTATAAAACATATTGACGGAACGCGTTGAAGAATGCAACTGAGGATTCGATTCAATTTGATCAGTTAAAGTACCTAACGAAAAAAATATGAAAACGCAGCATAATAATTGTGTAGTGAAATGGTGTAATAACCGTAGAAACAGCAAGAAAAAATATCCAGAAATCACATTTCAATCAAATTTGGGTAAAACATTGCGACTCATACTTGGTTAGCCCCGCAGCCATTTTTATGACACAACCTTGCCTTTAGCGCTTCTGTCCATAGGTTTATACTTTCTTGAATTCTTTCCCATTGGGATAGGCATACCTAGACAATGTTTTCCCACTTGCCTCACCAGGAACATTCCTGGCTTATGCCTTTTGCATTTGTGAGTAGAAAGTTTCACAGCAAACATAAGACTGACGAAGAACCCCTCCCCCCCTTACCCCCTAAGCAGGTCGAAGATTCGTCTACTCCCACCTGTTCTGTTGAGTGTTCGGGTGAGTTGATAATCCTCAATTTAACGTAAGTAGTAATATACCAGAGGCTTATTGTTGTAAGATTATCTTCCTAAAATAGATTCATTAGGCATTACAAGTAAAGTGCCTGTCGTAAACCAGACGTCTAAAACTCCATATAAGTCCACCTATACAAGCAAACCCCTAGAAGTCTTGATGAGATCAATATGACCAAATTTGGTTCACATCACTTTTGTCGTTATGATTACTGTAAAGTGTGTTGACGAGGAATGAGAAATAAGACACAGGTTGACAGGTTAAAGACAGGTTGTTACTGGCGTTTTCTGATACGAAATACTCAGTAACAATTAACAACACAGACCCAGACAAAACTACCCTATTGATGTCAATAGACTGGTAGATTGTTGCACCGGTTACAATACCAAATACTGAATAAAATATAATGAATAATAGGACGGACATCAAAATTTCTGCGAAAAAATATCTTAACCAAAAAATCACATCCAATCCATATGAGGAATATGGATGTGATTTTTTGGTTATTCAAGGTTTCATTTGGTATTCAAGCGGCAAAAATTCAGTGTCATAATACATAGTCGCAACGTGAAACGTCATACATTTACATACGCAATGTAAAGAGTTACTCAATTAGTCACAGAAATACGTATGTATTATTACTATGTAGTCACAATAACTCTAAACACGGGGAATAAAGACATTGCTTAGTGTAAAAATTAAGAGAAAGCTGGAACCGACAAAGAAAATTAGGGATACATCATGAAACCAAATTATGAGTCTTCATCGATCTCATTGTGTGCAATAAATTTAATTATGGTCGTAATTTTTTAATGTTGCGTGTCATGAAAATCAGGCTTAGACACTTAACGGATTTGTTTTTTGTTTTAGTCTAAACACATTATATGTAACAGCGTGGAGAACGACTTCTGCAAAAAGTTAAATAATAATGTACGTACGGCAGATTTACTTCACTTCCTCATAAACTTGAAAACGGCTTACCTGACCTCAGTTGTTTAATAGTTAGGTAAAATTCCTTACCATATTATTACATTAAACATGATTCGCAAACGGAATTGTAATGGAGAACGCGCCTATAACAATAGTAACTGGTTCTCGGACTGGCGAGGCTTCAAAAACCTCAATATTGATTACATGTTACGCCATATGAACTAGATATAAGTGTTCAATAAAAACACTGAACAAAACTTACACACAAAACTGTTAAAGCCAGCTTTTGACAGTAGGTACTTAGTTACAAAATTTTAGAAGCGTGAAAAGTAAGAGCGTAGTTTACTTTCCCATTTATAATTAAATGTAATTATAACATCTGACAAAGGGTCGATGACCGCTGACGCAGAGTTGAAACACCACATGACCTTGAACGAAGACCTTGATACATAAACTGATTCTCTTTAGCCTGACAAACTGAGTATCTCAAGAAAGGGAGGGGAGAAAACCTGCTCCAGTAACAAGTAGGTATGTTTTTGCGAAATGACTATGTTTTTGTTATTGTGTTACGAAAAAATAGACACATTTATTAGTACTACGCACAGGTACTACGTAACTAAACTTCACAAAACAGGTATACACGATAGAGACTAAATTGCACAACGTCTCGGAATAACTGATTATTTCTGTGAATTTTATAAACTGTCTCATAAGGAAAACTGGATTTATTTGGACTGCTATTATTATAAGGTATACATAGGCCACAATAGCAGAGGAAACGTTATCTGTTTTTTTTGTTGTTAATATTTAAACAGCAATTTCACGAAGCTGAAGTTTTTCATTCTTGGAATATTCAATCGATTAGAAAAATAATACTTATAATGCGTTTTGCGCATTTAAAATGCATTTAAGTACCATAAGTTTAGTTCCTGTATTCATTGTTAATGTATTTTTCTTTCCTTTCATTTTATTTCAATGACTCATTCGACATAATATTCTTACCAACCATAGATATAAGATAAATCGTTACTAACAAATTGGGCCCAGTTACCAGAAAGATCTCTTTATGGTAACTAGACCCAAGATTTTTCTTAGGGTGACGAGAGGAGGTTGGTAAATAGGTGCAAGAACCTTTTTAGGTAAATTTGTTACGGGTATGCACTTTCGGAGTCCTTAAACTAAATTGGGTCGGATATCCCCTTCTATGCTACACCTCTTAATTCCATATACTTAGGTATCTAAACAGATGCTCTCAGTCACTATTGATAGATACTTTTTCTTGAATTGAATATAAACTACTAGCTTAACTATTGCTCAGTTGTACAATGAAACAAAATAATGTATCACAGATGCATTATTCAATCGGTAAAGACTTATTTATTACAGTGGTATGGTATTTATAACTCGTTGCAAATGCATTCAAAATAGAAATATCGAACCCATGTGCAACTACCCACGATAAGCTTTAAATAACCAAGAAGATATAGACTGTAAGAGAACCAAGGTCACCGTATGATAGAAAGTAGTGGAACGTGAATAAACAAACAGCATCAATACAATCTTGAATTAAATGCTATAAGATAAGTAAGACTACTGGGATCAGTTATAAAGTATTGCCACTGATTACCTACGATAAGTTATAATCTGGGACTTTTTAAGTCAATATAGGAGGTAGGACACGTCGGTATCTCCCGTCCGAAATGAGCTGTCCGACTAGGGTAGTACCTTCGCCCTAGAGAACACCGCGGCCACAATAACCATCGAGTTGTGTTCCCGCCGGTAAGTAGGGTAGCCAGAGCTCACTGTACCCCTCCTACTCCCATCCCTTCCTAGCCTCCCCACCCCTTTCCAGCCCTCCCTCCTTCCCTTCAGGGTAGACACCCTTAGTGTTGCACACGTTCATAGGCCACGGTGACCGCTTCCCATCAGGTGGGCCGTGTGCTTGTCTGCCACCTAAGTAGTATAAAAAAAAAAAGAATTAAGTTGCTTCTAGGCAAGCGTGTTCCATCGTCGACCACATCATCATTTACTATGTGAGATTAGTCAAACGTGGACCTATCGGCTATATAAAAAGTTTACAGTGTCTTCAGGCTCTTTAATCAACTGGGTCCATTCAATCTTGATCCGCGAACCCAGTTGGTATAATAAGTATCATTTATATTATATTACTACTATTAAATACGCAACTTAAACTGACTAAATCGAATCGTTTGCCGCGTAGTGGCTAATGCGTGAGTGTGCGTGCCGATTTCAGTGTCGTCAATTGTATTCTTCAACGCGTTTCATCTAAATGTTTTATAGGTTCATATTTACAACACGAAAAAATGCTTTCACCTGATTTAATAAATTGGTTTCGTTAAAACCAACCGAATGAGCTCCAATTAGGGAACTTTACAATAGTCATTAAAGAATTTCATCATCCACATTGGTCCACATTCTGACTGCATCATTAGACCAACTTGAAGGTGTCAAACTAATATTATTGTCATACGGATGTCATTCATCCATTTTATTATTATTGAAATACCTATATCTTATTAATAACTAGCTGTATCAGAAACTACAGAAGACCTGAAGATTTAAATTCTTTTGCGCGGATTCGTAATTATTTTCTTACGTATCTAGCAGTGAAATTCCCGTCAAAATCGGCTCAGCCGTTCCAGAGATTACTCTTTTCAAACATACAGATTTTTTTTTATATGTTTTTGTTACTAGTATCATGTTTATATTTAAATGCAATCTTTATTCTAATGTCACAAACACACTTCAATTTCCCGGCTATGTAATGCCCAAAGTGATAGGGCATAAACTATCATCGCCTACCACTACAATGCACCTTGTCTATCCTTGCCTACCTTACTATTTATTCTCAGCATCTCAGCCCTTCAGTCGTGTAAGTAAAAAAAAAACAAAGGGTCGTTGGATTTTACATTTTCTTCTATTATAATTTATATGAGTCATACGTGTATTTCCATAACTCAATTATCTACATACACTTTAAAATATAGCTTCTTAACACGAGTGTGATGCAACAGTATATTGAATCCCGACCTTTCCGTTTGGAAGTCATAACTGTGTCATCGTGTTACTACATCTGCCAAAAATAATGTCGACTCCGTTTCTCGGAGCGATCTTTGTTAACACGTGGACAGAACGCTCAAAGTGTTTTAAATATAGGTCAAATGACTTATCAAGTGGATTGTCAAAGTATATGTAGGCCTGCTGTGTTGATTACGTCATCAACCCTAATTCTTAGCCCACAGTCTTCAATTAACGCTAGTATCAAGTAGTTAGCTAGCTAGATAAATGAAGACAAATGTATATATATCTATAGTCAGTTTCCGAAACAATTGTCCAAATAATTGTTCCTGAACTGAGTGAGCAATAGTCGGTCCAGTTAGTTGCAAATAATTCAGTACAAAAATATTCTACGACATTCTACGCAGCGCTCTTTACACCCAAAGTAAGCATAGTTTAGTTATGGGTCTAAAATGCAGATAAACATACTTACGAGTATATACTTATTTTTGTGGATACATAAATATATTATACATAGAAACATCTAGATCAATGCAAATAAACATATTCATGCATACAAACATTTTACACTGAGCGGGATTCAAACCCGCGCTTCCCGATGTAGCAGTAGACAGTGCACTACCGCTACGACACGACACAGAGACCGTCAAATTTAAAAAGAAAACAAAGTCAGTCGTCCATCACTATAATTATCAAATTAATGTACGAAATTATCATGTAATAAGTATAGAGAAACAAAATTACTTTAACGGTTCAATATTCGAACAAGTTTCGCATACTATTGAGTTAAACAATTGGTTGAAACATATCCGTGTTTTGAATATTTTCGGTATCTATCCGGTGTCTTTTCGGAACATATAACTGGTACACAAAAATGAGACGAGATGAATGTATCCGGGTAATTTTTATCGATAAATCAATGCTACGTGATTTTAACTTTACGGGTTGGACAAGCATATTAAACAAAGTAAGATAATAAGTACCTATATACGAGTACAATGTACCCGTATATACAATTTCATGTTAGACTTTGCGCCTGCCTGTCCTTGAAGTTTAATAATAACACATTCACGATTACTAAAATGTTTTAAATTCTACATAAGGGCGGTCCCTTATGAATTAGTGTCGCTAATGGGGATTTCCAAACCGAACCGTCGCGCGTCGTCGGGTAAACTTTTATTGGTGCCGGACCTAGCAAATGAAACCGGAATTTGATACACTACAGTCGCATTCGAAACACCACAAAGTCTGTTGATTACTTAGCCCAAGCCATAACCAATTAACCTTCAGCGACGTAGCACCTTATCTGTCATATATTTGGAAAGTGGTATTTGTAATTTTTACAAAGGCGTATGACGTTTAGTTCTGTTATCACGTCACGTAATGCTTTAGTTCTCGTAATCGCCTTTCAATGCCAGCGAAGCCGTCGAAGTTCATTAACGACAATTCTGAGCCGACACCTCCCTTAGTTGTGAACCGATTTCAATGTAGTTCTTGTTATGTCGGTATTTTATACGATATTTGGTAGGTGTATCGTATTCGGAATAATTGACTTAACAATTGTAAAACCAGTAGTAACAAAGAAAATCAATGAATTTGGGGTAATTGACTACATTGGAAACGTTTTGTTTTGAATCGTAATCAATTCATACTTATACATAGGTATTATGATAAGACCCGAATCCTTTTTTTCGTGCTCCATCGTCGACCGTATCATCATTTACCATGTGAGATAGTGGTCAAATGCGCGGGCCTAAACGACTGTAATAAAAATAATACCATTAGCAATATTTTTGGTACATATATTATTACTTTCATTATATTATATATCATACATAATTATATATTATTATTAAGTATTGATAATATATGAAAGTTTTGCCATAATTTCATTCTCCAAAGAAACTCGATTGACATCAACCAAAATCTATATTATATTTCCAAAAGGACATGGCCTTCATGAAATGGTAAAAGATTGCCATAAATAGGTATACCTATCTATATATACATAAAAATAAATCCCTATTTTCCTTGGTCACGGCATCACGCGTGAACGGCTGGACCGATTTGGCTGAAAATTGATGGGAGGTAGCTTAGAACTAGGAAATGGACATAGGGTACTTTTTATCCTGCCACGGCCGGATGAAATATGCCACGGGCGAAGCCGCGGGGCACAGCTAGTACTAGATAAACGTAACAAGGTAAGTATCTATAGTTATATAAATGAAAATCTTGAAATAAGTTCGTTGCCTGTTAATAGTTAGCGTAGTTTAGTACATTTTTAATCGGTATTACACGGGACTATATTTATCTACTACTTACTAGATTTTCCAGCAGGTACCCTGGCGAAGAGCCAAATCGTCTGATGTAATGCGTACGGGCCGCGCTTTGAAAACAAGATATCTCTAGGAATCGAAACCAATGTGTCATTTTATACATTGTTTTCGGATATTTTGAACTATTTACTTTGTAACCGACTTCCAAAAAGGAGGAGATTCTTAATTCGAATGTTTATAATTATATTTTTTTACGTATGTTCAGGCATAACTCGTCATAAAGACGGATTTACAAAATTCTTTTTTTTTGTTAGTCAAACAATTACCCTAAATGGTCCCATTTAAATATCATATCTGATCTGATGACAAATTTTGGAGACAGACAGCGGAACTCTTCAATGAATGCCAGCAAATCATTCGCGATTGCTGCTATCGCCTATTTACGCATTTTAACGCAAGTTCATAACATCACGCTTGTGTGCGCTAAAATGGCCTCACAAACGTGTGCAGTATATTCAATTCTATGTCCGTCATTCATGCACTGATATGTTTTAAAAGTCGGTTTAATTATATTTTATCATAAAGTTGTATTTTTTTACACAACGTAGGTGGCAGACAAGCCACGCGCCACCTAATGGAAAGCGGTCACCGTGGCCTATGAACGTGTGCAGCACTAAGGGTGTCACTCACGCGCTGCCTACCCTGAAGGGAAGGGGGGAGGGCTGGGGAGGGGTGGGAGGCTAAGAAGGGGTGTGGGAGGAGGGGTACAGTGAGCTCTGGTTACTCTACTTACCGGCGGGAACACAACACGATGGTTATTATGGCCGCGGTGTTCGGTAGGGCGAAAGTACTACCCCAGTCGGACAGCTCATTTCGGACGGGAGATACCGTCGTGTCCCACCTCCTCTAAAACGTATGTATGACATGTTTTAGAGTATTTTTAACTACTTACGTAGTTTTATTATTTAGTATTGTTATACGATTATTCGATACAATAAATAAACGCAATTGCTGGAATCGTCGAAACGTTTTTACAAGTTATCACACATTGTTATCACAAACGAACGTAACATCGGAACGTATATCTGTTTTGTTTTTATCGGGCAATTTACATACCAATATTACATTTCATGCATTGATACTGAGCGAGAAACGAACTCGCTACCATCAGCAGTCGGACGCCATACCAACTATCAAGTAATCTATAACTCTACCACCACGCCACATAATAAAGAATATTTTGTGTTTAACTTTCACCTAGTTTCCTCTGCGGCTATGATCGTGACATACTTCACCACTACGGCACAATTGCATCCATTTATCCAGAAAATGCTCTTAACTTATTAGTTCCAAAATAAATTTAAGTATGGATATATGAATGCGCAAAGCGGAGGATCGGGTGCTATGGCGTACATTGGAGAGGCCTATTTCCAGAAGTGGACTGCAATAGGCTAATTGATTGATTGATTGATTGATTGATATTTATGACGATTTTTTGAAATGGGTATATTTTATATTTATATGATTACTGCGCCGGTTTTCTGGGTAGTAGCCCATTTATCGGAGAAGTTTATAAGCTATATTATATACAAACTCTTCAGCTTACAATATTGACGTATTGATTCACTAAAAGATAGGTCGGCAGGACGAGTGTGAGCTTAAAGCTATTACGAACCTCTATATTCGTGAGGAAATTAAAAGCATGGCTCATCAAAAAATGCTTTTACATGATAGATGAATTTGAGAAATGTAAAGGTAAACTATAGTACACTATTATTAGTAAATTATTAATATTCTCAACGTTATGACATGTTTATTTAATATTATTGACTTATTTATGTTTTGACATGCCCACTCCATATGATTTTGCGTCTAGACATTGTTTTGCATGCGATTATATGATAATTTGTACACCAGCAATGGTAGAATGTGTTGAGCCTACTCTTATACTATAAGACCTTATTGTACATGTTCTGACAAAAAAAAAAACAAACAAAAAGGATTATGTATTTAGATCTATGTTGTATTTATTCTAGGAAATTTTACATACATTCTTTTATTGCTTCTATTGTCAATACTAAGAGGCGTCCGAAGAATCGTATTTGTATTCGTGAGACGTAGGTACAGTTCAAACCTGGCGACTTGAAATCATTAACATAAGCATTGAACTTGAAGGCGATAACAAGCCCATAAGAAGTTATGTGTAACACACATTTCATTTAAAAAAATATGTGGGTACAGTCAATAACGTAAGTAGCTTAACATAATTTCAATTTACAGATCATCTTAGCTCCGAAACGTTTAAATTATCAAACTTTATCTTTAGAGGATTATAAAACAAGTCATACATAAATATTTTATTTGTTACTTGTTGCTGACTGCATGAATTTAATCATGCTACATACCTATTGCACGTCGAGATTTATTATCGTATTAGAGTTATTTTTAGACTTTATCAATCACTTCATATAACTAATCATGCAACAGTACTGTTAATATTACGGCCTTTTTATACAAATTCTTCGAACTTTCCGTTTATGATTATACTAGCGACTAGATTTTTATGGTTTCATATTTTATGCCGAACCCAAATTCTTTGCAAAATCAAAGTAGCCTAAGTTTCTACCAGTGAAAGTCCCGACAAAATCGGCCAGGCCGTTCCAGAGATCAGCCGGAACAATCAAACAAAATACACACGCATTTCCGTGTGCTTGTCTGCCACCTAAGTGGTATAAAAAAAAAAAGCGGTTATTTTTTACAAACAGACACTACAATTTTATTTATTTATTTGTATAGATGTATAGGAGAAGTCGATCGCTACGACATCTGTGAACAATGCGTGTGACTTTAACGTCAATAATGCATTATTAGATGTTGAGAAATAATTATAGATGGCTTTAGTAGATGTTTAGAGTAATTTGATGTTTGTTAGAAGTTCGCTTCCTTCTGTTTCTCGTCCTTCCCATAATTTGATTCATTTTTCTCCAAAAATGCGATTTTTCTCTAAGAATTCAATCCAAGAAGAAGAAGAATCCAAGAGGAAAGCTTACGTCAAAGCCACGTCCATCAATCAGCGGATATGTCGCTTGAGATGGGGTTAACTTGTACCCCGACCTCCGTCCTCCATGAGCGCAGGTCTGGGGGTGACAGGTAGAGCCGCCTGCCATCCCAGCAAAAGCAGGCTGCGGCGGTGACCTCCCTTCTTTCCGAGAGCAAGACAGTGACACCGTGGTCCCCAAATCCGAGGGGGCTATCGTTAACGACAGCCCTGGGTCAGTGGGGTGCGAGGGAAAAGCCTTATGGGCCAGCTTACATCATCTGAAGATCTAAGACAACGGCGTGTGGTTTCAGTCAGTTCGAGTCTGACATAAGGGCCCCGCTCTTTGGCGGTGGAGGGAGAGAGGGAAGGGTGAAAACCCGAGAGAATTAGGTACCGCACGATGAAAAGAGGGGTTCACTTGGGCCCTAGATATTTGGGTGCATCCTAAAAACAATATAAATTAAAAAATATATATATTTATAATAAAAATAACATACAATTAATAGGAAAGCAAATACCAGGTCAGACCAATGAAAAGGTCTTTGGTACAAGTCAATTCAAACGTTGTGACCGAATTAATTCTGTCATTTCAGTTGGATGACGCCACGCTACAGGTGTTCAAAGATGGTGACTATGGACCGTATCTGGACTTGGATTCAACCCTCGGTGAGCAAGATGAGGAGCTCGAAGGTCTTCAAGACAGGTAGGTTAAACCTGTCCGGTTGTCAATACCTACATTGCAAAAAAACCTATGTAGTAAACAAGACATTCAGGAGGTCGCCCTTACTTACAAGTACTTACTTGAAATTGTATGTTTTCCCTAATTAAATTCCTAGAAATTATTGCGAAATTTCCAATAGCGATATTTTTCCACTTGAAATAGATCATACTTAGAAATGTCTATCATCATTATACGGCCGTTTTCATGGAGTATAAGAAGCTTATACTGAATATAAAATACGGAGAAATTAATAACGAACTCCATTATTTTTCTCGATATTCACCACTTATAGTCGCCAAGTGTTTTATAAATACAATTCGTATCTGATGTTTGTTAATGCCGTAAACAAGAACAAATACCTATGTCAGCTTTACGAACCACAGTCACATGACAAAGATCCTATCAGCCGCGTGAGATACCTAACTATAAAACAAAACAAAAACATTTCAACTGTCAAGGATCATAATCTTGGGTAATTCATCAACTCGTCCTACAAAACGGTCCATTTAGGACCGTTTTCTCTAAAACTCTCCTGAAATGCCGAGGTTACACAGTGCCAGCCACTCTTTAGACCAGCGTTAGCTCCCGGCCTATACAACACAGGTACTTGCTGAAGCACCCTTTACCAGTAAGTACTGTGTCAGCCAGTAGGAGAGGCTGCCATATCCCCTCTTAAACCAGTTTCCCTTAAGAGTCTTAACGCCACAACTGAAGCATGCCCTGATGCAAACTTCCTCACCTGCGAGGCGGCAAACTTCCTCTTTAACTCTCGGAGTTGTTGTTCAGGCAGCTTGCCCTTCCGTAAAAGCCATGTGCAACCTTTGGATGCAATCGAGACTAAGGCTAGGATGACGATGATGATGAAAATGTATTTATTTGCTGTACACATTTTTTTATTAGAACGGGACCAAGAGGTCAAAAGTAAAATCTGCCGTATGTTTGATTGCAATTGGTTAAGTAGAACCGTAGATAATAATATGGATAAACCGGCTAGTAAACAAGAAATATCTTGATCACACTTTTTACAGATTACAGCTAGGCAAAGTACGGACATGATTAAACAACTTTTAAAGGTCGTCGTACTGTTTTCCATGAGATTATAAATAGTGCGGCACCGGATTCGACACAACATGTAGATTTATTCGGGTTACTGTTACATTTAACCCGGTAAACATAGGTATGACGCGGCTACAGTTTTTTTTACTTTTAAGTTTTAATTTCACCATGCCAGATCACAATAAAACCGCCAGCCTTTCAGTAAAACTTCTCCTTAATTAGGCTTCAGTTAAAAATAAATTTCAACATTGTTATGTATGAATGAAAACTCGATTCCATTGTATATTTACTCTTTAGAAATATTATCAACCAGGGTGGTGTGGTGGTAGAGCATTCGGCTGATATTTCGGTGTCCTGGGGTTTGATTCCATCACTCACCCGCAACCAAGGTCTCCTGCATTGTCAGCAAACTATCTCAAACCACTCAATTTTGGGTTGCAATGGTTGGATTGAAATGTGTTGACTGGATATTTTTTCTTTCTGTCACTACGGTTTTTACACCATAAAGTGACGTTTGCCGCTTAGTGGCTGACTCGTGTGTGTGTGTGTGCTTGCTAACTTATACATATAAGCAAGTGGGCCGACTCTAGTGTCGTTAGTTCTTCATGGTTCATGATTAATTGTAAGTTGTAATCAATAAATTTATGAAAACCACTGACTGATCCTTACCAACAAATAATTTTAGTAGGGATAGCTTGACGGGTAACATCCATACCAATGTTATAATTCAAAAAGTAGCTTTGTATATCTGTCTGTTACGCTTTCACGCCTAAACTATAGAACCGATTCTGATGAAATTTGTTACAGAGCTTGGGAAAGGACATATATGTCACTTTTTATTGCGAAGAAAAAGTCTTGAAAGAGTGGAAATTTGATTTCGGTTCGATTCCCTCTGAGTATATTTTTTTATAAATGGATATACAGGGTGAATTTTTCAAAAGGGATTGGATGGCCAAATCCGAAACTATAAGGAATAGCGAAAAATGGTCAAAGGAGTCACGAGCCCGATTTTGACGAAACTTAAAACCTCATCATTAGATTTTTGAAAAACCAATAAACCTAGCTGAGAATCGAACCCGTTGATTTTGAAAAAAAAAACACACCCTTTATTATTACACCATACGATAGTGTCGCTATTAAGGATCAAATTCTGCGAAGTAATGATATACGGCAAATTTAAGGAAATTATGGAATTTAATAAAATTCACATTTCATCTACCTATTTGTTTCGTTCGAAATCCCAAAAAAGATCGTAACTATTCCGTGTTTTAAATTATACTCAGAATGATTATGATGATTGATGTTTTTTTAAATAAGATGGAGCTCCAGCCTATAATAACTAATAAAAGGGATTTTGATTCAGCAGTTTGACGACAATTTTATTGCAAGGCATGGTCCTGTGCCTTGATCTTACTCCCTTAGATCACTTTCTCTGCGGGTAGGTATTTCAAAAACTAAATTTATAAAGACACATTTGATGACTTGAAACGTTCTTGAGAATATTCTAAACGGAATCAATAACATTGTAATATTGAATGCAGTACGATCCTTGAAGTCTCAAATCCAGCTGTGTATTAAAAACAATGGTCTACAAAATTAATCAGTTAATGTAAGAAAAATAAAATGTATTTTGTTAAAGATGAGCTCTTTCCTTTAGTTTGCGGTATGTCATTACTTCCCAGAATATGATCCTTAATAGCAACACTATCGTATGGTGTAATAATATAGGGTGTGGTTTTTTTTTCAAAATCAACAGGTTCGATTCCTAGCTAGGATTATTGGTTTTTCAGAAATCTAATGATGAGGTTTTAAGTTTCATCAAAATCGGGCTCGTGACTCCTTTGAGCATTTTTCGCTATTCCTTATAGTTTCGGATTTGGCCATCCAATCCCTTTTGAAAAATTCACCCTGTATAGTTCCATTGGTCTGAGTATTTCTATACAAACTCCATTTGAATTTATAGCGCTATGTAGAATGTCCTAGAACAATTATTTATATGTAGTGTCTTGTTACTATCCTGGGTCCGCCTTTCGCTTCCTCTACTTATGGTACTTATAGATAGCTCTTCGTTATTATAGAATGGCAGTAAAACCGTTAGTATAGAAAGTGTGGATATGACTAGCAAGCGAAACTGCCAGTGTTTTGTTCAATTAAAGTTTTTTTCACCTATTACTACAATCGCAATGAAGTCGAACGTTAACAAAAAGTAAGTCTTCGTTTAAACAATGAACTTATGCTGGGAAATGTATATACAGGCTGTTGCATTCTACATCTTTAAACATATTAGTTACGCCACTTAATTCGTATTTTTCCTTTATATATCTATTGCTTGTATTTATTTATACCACTTAAGTGGCAGACAAGCACACGGCCCACCTGATGGGAAGGGGTCACCGTGGCCTATGGACGTGTGCAACACCAGGGGCGTCACACTTGCGCTGCCGATCCTGTAAAAACCTTCCAATGCACTTCTTGAAGAACCCTAATTGTATACCTATTTAGTCTCTAAATACAGTAATGGGACTGTGTTTATTTTTCACATCAACTTAAAGTTGACATACCTACCTATGTATGTAAATTAGTTAGTAAGTTGTAGTGAAAAAGACATGTAATTACCTACCTGTGTAACATGTACCTTCACACTATAATCCAGGGTTCTCTGTAAAAGCATCTATCGATATCGTCAAGCTAAGGACATTTTATTGTTTATAGCATCAAGAATAGTTATTTATACTTTTTGGACTTCGACTGGTCTCACTTTATCAAAATAACCAAACGCATAGTAAAAATAAGTTTAAGTATAAAAATATTCCTATTTATATTTGGTATACAACAAGTTGACCACTAGATATACACTTCTGCCTATCAGCCCTGTCTACATTAAAAAAGTATTTACTTCAAAATAGCTTCTGTAGCGTAATCACCACAATTTCACCGAAGTCAAATTAAATATTTACCTATTCAATTAAAATTTGTTGATACCAAAACGCGAATATCTAGTACCTGCCTACTACCGCCTACTACCGCCTACTACCGCCATTTTATATTAGTAATATAATGTCAAGTCTTTAAAGTGTGCGAAATGTCAAAATTTTGTACCTTTGTGCCCAGCAGCCGTGCGTCATCGGTATATTAAAAACACTACCTATTATCAACTGCTTGATAAACTCGCATTTCAGTCCGCTACGGTCGTTCATCGGGAAAAGTCGCCCTTACATATGAACGCGGAACTGCGCGGATAAAACGCACGCATAAACATTTTTTCATCGAACTTCAGCAAAGTTTTTGATGATTTTCGGACGGTCCTGAACACTGATTCGTGATATCTAAGATAGCTATTCACCATGTTTTATTCCAAGTATTTGATCATTATTCATTTCCAATTCGTTTGTATTGGAAAAACAATATTTGTAGTCATGTTAATTTTTATTGTACCTAAATACTGAATAAATAATAGAATAAGTGAATTAACAAAATTAGAACTGCCTGTAGATGATTTGAGGCAGAAAAATGGAAGCACATAGGCATGTCTTCAGACTGTTCGGGAGGCCAGGTCTACCAGCCGTGGATATAGTGTCGGTCAGAATAGTTAAATTAGATCTCGATATAGGCATATATGAAGACGAAGCGTCTGTGTCAGAGGAATTCAAGCTGGAACCCGACTATGAATTATATAACCGAGAAATCCATCTGGACCCTGACCTTCTGCCTACAATGGATCTTCTGAAGATTTATAAGTTGCAGTAAGAAAAATATTTCATTATTGTAGAGATTTTTATATTGATTTTCATATTTTTTTAGACTAAGTATAGCTTTTGTAACATATGATTTAGGTACCTTAGGTACTAGATTATCGGTGCTTAATGTCATCTTGCAGTCACCCATTGAAGTTAAATTTCTTGCATAAATATTAATACTGTGATTTTAATAATAATTAATAATGTACTGTCAATTATTCCCATATCATTTAAGTGATGAATGCGGTTGTGGAATTTTGTCACAGGCCGGATCAAAGGTGGTCTTTTATATCAATTTTTCTTACAATTCTGGGAGCATTAGTCTGGGTGTTTCTATGTAAGTATAATGTGTGTGTATTTACAAAAAAAAGTAAATAAGTATATTTTATTCGCATTCTAAAACCCATAACACGAGCTAGTTAAATTATGTTTAGGGTCGAGAGAGCGCTGTGTAGAATGTCTTACAATATTCTTTTGTTTATTTATCTATTATTTAATTTGGACGCCGGGCCTCAAATTGCCATTTAACTTTATATATTTACCTATATAAAAAAGTGAAATGCAATATTCTAAAATGTTTTGACACACGCGCCTTGGGCACCGGTGACTGATCACTGCAGATGTAACACATCCACATCTTGCTATCACATTTCCAGTAGGGATTAAATAAATTGGTTTTATGGCTATAATAAAAAAATATAATACCTACCTAGTGTACCTACCAAATTTAAGTTACTTAATTTCCTGGGCTTTTTTGTTTATGTGTGTTGTAGTGGCTGTAAAATTTGACGTGATTCGTTTTTTTATGTAGGTACCAACTTGCTTAATGGTTTTAAATATATTTTTGCTAATTAAACTTTATTAAGTACGACGAAAGAAAAATATTTTTTTTATTAGCTAAACTAAAACAAATGTTTAGGTTTTGGGAAATCATTAGTTACTTACGCAGTTTTAAAGTAACCGCAAGTGATTTGCTGGACTTTGGATTTCAGATTCAGTAACATTGAAATAGAACAGTTTTCAAATTCGTTAAACCGGCCGGCGCGGCGTTAGTAAATCTTTACTATTATGAAATTGTAAAGTAGTTGTGTCCGTATATTGAAGATAGTAAAAAAAATACTTGGATTATTTTATATCATACAACAACAAAAATATTTCTTTTAATGTTCTGTGTTATATAAACAAAAATAGTTTTTTAGAATTCTTGTTTGTGTCGTGTGACGTAGTTATTTTTATTCTTGCCAAGTTAGATGCCGTACATTTTACTTTTTTTTTGTAGAAAGATCTTGGTCAAATTTATAACCTGACGTATGTTTGATTGCGATTAGTTCAGTAAGTAGAACCGGAGATATGAACAAAAACGATCACCGACCTCCGCGCGAAGCTGTGGGTGTCAGCTAGTTTAATAATATTTAGAGCCCCTGCAGATTACAGACTTTTCATCGGCCGACAGTTTGATCGGATTGTTAAGCAGTGTGAAAGTATATAACACCGATTGGGCTTCACGATAGTCTTGCAACTGAATAGGCACTATCATAATTTAGTTGGTTCAGTGTACGCGTTAAAACAGGCTTTTTCCCAACTCTATCAGCAGATAAAAATAATGTAGTCTGCAGGGACTCTTATTAGAATCGACCCAAGGTATCGTTCTTCCTCGTTAAAATAATGACTTTCATTTTTAAACATACTAATTCTTTTATGGGATTAATCTCACCCTTATTCCCACTACTGTAACTCCTGTGCACCAGGATCAACAGTAGTCCACAAACACAGAAGTAATAACACTCGGGAAGTCTTAAGAAAAGTTGAAGTTGAATCTTAAAACATCGGAACTCCTAATGTAAGTACTATTTCATCCACGATAGCCTAGTTCCAGTTAGCCAATTTCATGCACGATAGTCTAGCACAATAGATACAGTCACCTTATTAGACTTATTATCGAAGAGTCACGGGTTCCAACACTTCCAACTCCAAATTAAATGCCTGCCATACATAATTAATTTTTAATTCTAAAAGGTTATGAGTTTAAAAAAATGTTAAACATTTTGTGGAGCGCTTCGCGTCTGCGCCCCTGGTACCCTCTCAATTAGGGTTACCATCCGTCCGGATTAATCCGGACATGTCCGGACTTTTAGGCACTTGTCCGGACTTTTAGGCACTTGTCCGGACTTTTAGGCACTTGTCCGGACTTTGTCCGGCTTTTTAATTTGTCCGGACTTTTTTAATTAGATGGTATATCTTCTTCTAAAACTGCAGAAAGGTCAATTCTGTACATTAAATATAAATGTACAAAATAACTATTGGGGGATTGATGGTGATCGATACAATACTAATGCAAAAAATAAAATCAGTAAGTTGTTTGTCTTTCTGTCTGTCTGTATGTGCACGCATGAATCAGAAATTACTGTAGGAATTTTGATCAAACTTGGTACGATTATAGTGTTCATACTTCTGGGCCTATAATATATTATATTACCCAGAAGTATGGACACTGTAACTACTTTTTATACAAACTTATACCCGTGACTTCGGCCGTATTAGTTTTTAGGTCGTTTTTGGCCATATCTCTGGTTCTACTTAACCAATTACGGCAATTACAACCAAACATACGGTAAATTTTGAGTCTAAGCAAGACCTTTCTAATAAAAAACCGCATCAAAATCCGTTCGGTAGTTTTCAGTCGTCGTCGCGAGAAGCGATGGACGAAAAAACACCTCTTAGAATCGCGATATCTCAGGAATGGTAACTCAAAAAAACATGGAGACTATTTTTGTAGATAATTTTAAGATCTACAACTTTGGTCTGATTGAATGAAATCCTTGACTTATGACCCCGAATAATTTTTGTAGTACACATAGGATCGATGAAATATTATCGATGTGACAGGCGTTTCAAGTCAAATCCGCCCTCGCATCCTCCCCCCCCCCCCCCCCCCGTGCTACTTGCAACGAGGTGTCCGGACTTTCATCGAAACGTCCGGCTTTTTGTCAGGACTTATCAAATTCCTAAATGGTAACCCTACTCTCAATGGAATTTTTCCGAGCCGGCGGCATTCCTACCCGGTATCACAAACAAATTCGCTCTTCATTACGCGATGCTCTCTAATAAGCTTTATTCGCGACTATTCATTGTCAGGTAACTTTTGCATTCATTTATTGCCCCGTACCATAGGTATTGCATTTAACTACAGTTTGGCCGCTGAGACTATGCGTTCCTGACACATGTCAATTCTTCATGACTAGTTATGTACAATAAATAACTTGTACCCAGAACCGTTCTCTAAACCTGTTCCCGACTTACAATAACATAATAATAATCACAGTCAGCAATATTGTGACAACGTTATTTCATTTTCATTTTAATTTTATTCTAATTTGGCTATCTATCTGCCCTATTTGTTTTTCCAATTTTTAATTTTTAATTTTGTTTCATTCTTATTTATTTTTTTGTGATTATTAATTGTAATGATGGGTATAATAAAAAAAATCATATTCATTTCATTCATTATAAAAATATGATTCAATCTTTCTATTAGCTTGGGTAGGGGCTTATTACAAAATTACATTATTATAAAATTATAACGTTCTTTTATATTTTTCAACCAACAGATATTATTATTAAGATTACTAAAATATGCGGTTACAATTGCCTTGTTATTTTGTCTCATCACTATGAAAGCGAACATTTGACATAACCTTGAAACAGCGCAGTTTGACGTGGTTGGACGTGGTATGACTTTTAAAAACTATTGATTTTATATGTTTAATTAATTAATTGTTAATCATTTTAGCCCAAAATTAATCTGTGTATTGTAAATTGGCACAATAAATAAATTTTTAATGTTATCACTCGTTAATAAGGTCAATAAACGATATTTAAAATTTTGCCGTAAACTATACACTAGTTCAAAGTTGCATCGCCCTTTGCTCACAATCTGTCAGGAACGCATTCTTTCAGCGATTCTATAATAATACTGAGAATAGGTATGCTGGACGTAACAAGTGAAAATAAAATGATTTATTAGTAACACAGAAAGTTAAAAACATTACCCTCCTTTCTTCGGCAGTCGGGTAAAAAAAGCCTGTGTACTACTCATAATACCGGTACCGGCAGATAGTTGACGAGTCGGAACAAGGTTTCAGATAGGTAAAATTACCCGTGTCACTACGAGTAATAGTAATACGGAATTGAAAAGTGCCTACTCGCTCGATCGAGTTCCACATTAACCAGTTGATGAATGAGTAATTTTTTCCTACCCTAATGGGAAAGAGGCGAGTCGCTACATATTTAGGTGGACTTTATTTTAAATATTAATAAAATAAGTATTTTGAAAACGCTTACTACGTTAGTCCCGGTTGCATCCAAAGCTTTTACTTTGGATCCAGGGGGCCACTCTTCCATTCTTCTTTTCACTTTGCCTTATCTTTGTTTTGCAGGATCGCGATCGATCAGTTCTCGTAATAAAAATATATTTAAAATGCAGCCTAAACTGAGACTGAATTTTAAAAGTATTTGGTATGAACCAAATGTCAAAAAAGGTCTTTGGGTCCTTTGGAACGGAATTTGGAAGATCGAGACTAGACTGAAACTGAATTTTGAACCTTTTTTTACGAGAAATTGGCCCTCAGAATCCTCAGATTGAGATACATCAGACGTAGATTTTCTTTTGTTGAAAGCCAATAATATTTCTGTGTAAATTTATCTATTGTATGCCAACTGGTGTAGGTTGCGTTTGATTTCGCAAAGAAAATATTTGTACTCGTTTTTAGAATAAATTGGTAACATAGGGTTTCTTCGTTATTTGTCCAACAGAAAATAAATTTACAAAATGCTCATTGCGTGGGCAATAAAATTGATGAATATTTAACATACATACATACATAGTTACATATGGTCACGCCTTTTTCGCTCCGGAGTAGGCAGAGACTATTTGTATTATTTTTTGACTATTTTTGATTATTGACTATTCGTTAATAAACGACTGTCAACTATTTATTTGCTTGCTGATTTCTATTCTTGATGCAGACTTTTTCAGATTCAAATTCAAAAACGAAACAATTTGTCTAATTACTCTATTATATTGGCGACGTTCGATTTATCTAAGTCTATCGAGTCGAAAAATCCTCTTAAAACTAAGATACGCCATGACAATTACGGCACATTTGAAACGCGAACAGAGAGTATGTAGGAGCCCGTATGGACACACAAGGCTTAATTTAATCTGAAGGGCGAAGTGAAAACGACGCATAAAGCTTTGACTATCCTTGACGTTTCATTATTGGACTTTATTAGTGCATTCCATGCAGAGATTTAAAGGGATTTATGTATCCAGATTGGCTAGGAACCTGAAACATGAGCCACTTCACGGTGTATACTTACGCTAACCGACCTTGCTTAGTTAAGGATGTACTTATTTATATATTTATAGAGCCCGCTGGGTAGTTGTTGTGTGTGAGTGTAGCATCCTCTCTAAGAACTTAATTGGCCCCATCAAGTCCTTAGAGGGGCATACCAATGTTTTCTGTCAGATCATTCTACGTAACAAAAGCCTACTATTTATAGCCCGATGGAGTGAGGACCTTCTTACATTAGGAAACTAAACAGAAAATAAGACAAGATTTCAGTCTGGAAACTTGAACGTAATTCAATTCTCGTAGAATAAGTATGCTACTCGAGCGCGTCGTCGTCAAAGCGAGTCGCCATTCAAATACATGTGAGACTGTGAGAGATTTCTTGGTGATAACGCGCGACGAAACTAGTTCGCGACTCGCGTCGTCCAAAAGTTTCCTAATGAAACAAGGGGTTAAGATGTTACCGCCTTTTACGTGGTACTGAAAACTGATTAAATTTACGGCTTTAGTACTAGCGGTCTGTAACGGTGTGTTGTCATCTAGGTACAAAATTGTAAATGAGTTATATCTACAAATTGGAGATTTAAAAAATAATAAGGTGCTGTTAAATAATCGATTCTGAACATAAATCGGGCATCGGTTAGTAGAATAAAATATGATTAGGTGATATTGACTGATATTTACCGAGTCAGCCGATGCGATGGCGTACGTTTATAATCCGTCATGCGTTTTCCGACTTTTCTAGGTAATAATTAATTGTTTAAAATTAGGTATTATGCACAAAAAATAATATAAGTTTTCTTTTCAGCCGCAAAAATGGGTTGGTGCTACGCACGCAGCTCTCAGTTCGGGTGCATTCTATCATCGGTAAGTCTTTGATTGATTATATCCCTTCCAAGCCATTATTTTACGTTTGACAGTAGTTTCAGAATGTTGCTCTTGCATTAATCGTAAAATAAACATAGAAACGGTCAACAACAAAATATACTTATATACTTGCAAATCATTATGTATCTACTACTCTATTTATAATCTACTTGGAACTTTAAAATGCTTTAAATGCATCAGTTGCATCCGAGGACTTCTTTGGAGTCCAAAATAAAATGTATTGTGATTGCCAAAATAAAGGGAGCCTTCATTTGCAATCACAATACATTTTATTTTGCTTTAAATAGAATGTGATAAATATAACAACAGTACCTAGGTACCAGTAGGCAGGCACTCAATAAACTGTATAATTATAAACGCGGCGCACAACAGCCTTCGGCACTCGGCCTTTTGTTAGCAATGCATATTTGAATAAAACACATATTTACAACAAACTACTGCCTTCGATCGACGTCGAAGGGTCGACACTCGAAGTTGTTCAGGAATATGTCTACCTTGGGCAGATCATCAAGCTTGGTAGAAACAACTTCGAGAAAGAAGTCGCCCGAAGGATTCAGTTAGGTTGGGCAGCATTTGGCAAACTGCGTCGGGTTTTCTCCTCCCCCTTACCGCAATGCCTGAAATCGAAGGTCTTCGACCAGTGCGTCCTACCAGTCATGACCTACGGTGCCGAAACGTGGACACTGACTGTGGGGCTAGTCCACAAATTTAAAGTCGCGCAGCGGGCCATGGAGCGAGCTATGCTTGGAGTTTCTTTGAAGGACAAAATTCGCAACGAGGTCATCCGACAAAGAACCAAAGTTACCGACATAGCTCGCCGAATAAGCAAGCTGAAATGGCAATGGGCTGGCCATATCTGTCGAAGGACCGACGGCCGTTGGAGCAAACGAGTCCTAGAGTGGAGACCACGAGTCGGCAAACGGAAGGTGGGACGCCCCTCAGCCAGATGGACCGATGACCTGAAAAAGGTAGCTCGGATGGACTGGATGCGAAAGGCGGAGAATCGGGTGGTATGGCGTACATTGGGAGAGGCCTATGTCCAGCAGTGGACGTCGACAGGCTAATTGATTGATTGACTGCCTTTATTACCTCTCTTTATTAATTACTAGCTGTTGCCCGCGGCTCCGCCCGCGTGAATTGCGAAATCTGTTTCAAATTCCTTTTTTCGTGCGGAAGTTCCTTCATATATCATCCCTGTCAACCAGCAGGAGTGGTTAAGTCTCACTCAGACCTGATAAAAACCGCACGCCGCCGTCTCAAGTCTTCAGTTGCCGGGGTGTAAGATTAATTAGAGCATATCCCGCGCTCCCCAGTTGACCCTGAGATGGGAATTGTTTGATTTATGATGCCTACAACCACTTTCTATCATCGCACCGCCGCGCTCGCCACAGGCAGGGAATTCATCCCCACACGTTGCATCCGTCTGCAGTGCGTACTGTAAGGTTTGAAAAAAATTTCATTTCGCGCACGCTTAGGCTGTGGAACGATCTCACTGCAGTGGTTTTCCCTGGCGGCTATAATATGGGGTTCTTCAAGAAGGGCATTAGAAGGATTTTGCAGGGTCAGCAGCGCGAGTGTGACGCCCCTGATGTTGTGCACGTCCATAGGTGCATAGGTCACATAGGTGGGCCGTGTGCTCGTCTGCCACTTAAATGGTATAAAAAAAAGCATGGTGTCCCTACCGAACCCCGGAAAAGAGGAGATGAGGTGACAGGGGCTACAGAAGAACGCAGCCATAATAGACATTGTGTTGTGTTACCGCCGGTAAGAAGGTTAGCCAGAGCTCACAACCCCCCTCCCTATCTCCCCAATCCCCTCCTCTGACGTCCGATTTCAATAACTCAAACAGTCTTTAAATAATTTTTACACAATTTTATTGAAAGTCTTGATTAAGATATAATTTATTTGGATGGGAATACAAAGATATACCTTTTTTTTCCGTGCGGAAATCCTCATGGATACCCACCCCGCGGCCAGCGGGGCAGGCTATGTCGGACTCTTGCCGATTAAAACCGCACGCCGTCTAGGGTCTTCAGACGCCAGGGTGTAAGGTGGCCTAAAGAGCATTTCCCTCGCACCCCGGCTTGACCCGGGCCATCTCCAGATTCGAGATGGCCCCCTCGGGTTTGAGAACCACTTGGTTCCCGTCATGCCCCCGGAATAGGGGGAGGGGGGCGCTTTGGCGCGCCGCCGTCTCGGCCTGCTTCTGCTAGGGTGACAGGCGGCTCCACCCGTCACCCCCAGGCCAGCGCTCATGGAGGACGGAGGTCGTCGGACGTCCGACGCGATAGGCGTCCGCGCCCGCCTCCGTCCCGGGAGAGCTCTGTGCAGCCTCTCCCGAACCTTTTCCGCCGCCTCTTTCTCGAGTATCACTTGCTCGCAGAAGGAGGCGGCGGCCGACCACGCGTCCGCACTCTGCACCATCGCCGCGATCAGCACCGGCAGTGTGAGGACTCCCACCCCGAGGGCTGCCAGGAGGGCCTGTCTCTGCACCTCCCACGCCGGACACTCTGCCAGCGTGTGCAGCCCTGAGTCCTCGCCCGCATCGCAGTGATAATACAAAGATATACATAAGGAAAGATAATCTTAGATAGGTATAATTCGCGAGACAAACGATGTCCTGGTGCGAGCGAATTGTTTTGCAATAATCCATGATTGGTGAATTTAAGCTCGTCCAGTGCTGTAGCACCCGTGCTATCCTCAAAGGCACCCAAGAAAACTGTACTGCGTGTATAGAGCATAATATTTTGAGCACAGTTTAGATACCTACCTACGTACCTATAATATCCCGAAGTATATTGGTTTGATTTACGTCCGCATTTCAACTTGCATTTATTTCGCCGCGCATTATTTTTCATATTGCGATAGCTCTTAAACTATTTATGGTAATTATATAGTGTGAATGGCAATTTTGCTCTGCATTAAACGTACAACGTATCTAACGTATTTAATTGGATAAGAAATAATACTGTATTGTTAAAATTAGGTTCGAAAATGACACATGAATTTTTTGTAATTTGTAAAGATAAAAATGGTTACTGTGGGCTACCCTTATTAGGTAGACATATGCTATCGCGGACTTTTATGTAGACCTTTTTAAGTTGTACATTTCCACAGTACATTATTTTGTTCTATCTTCAATAGTTTTCGCAGCGCACGTGATGTAAGTAATTGGTTTAGGTCATTTTTTTACACCTTGGGTTACATTATTGAAGTTTTAGTAAGGATCCCTAAATTTTTTCGAGATAAATTATAGCCTATGTTACTCACAGATAATGTAGCTTTCTATTGGTGAAAGAATTATTGAAATCGGTCCAGTAGTTTCGGAGCCTATTCGTTACAAACAAACAAAAAAACAAAAAAACAAAAAAACAAATCTTTCCTCTTTATAATATTAGTATAGATTAAAAACTTATTTAGGTAAGCAATCAAAAAAGATTTTCATAAAGCGTAGGTACAAATAACTCAAATATTGGTCAATCAAAAACCAACTTACCATAATTATATCGATAGTTGCGCTACTTATCGATTATCCCATGATTTGTTTATAGCTAAATAATTTTTATACGAGTCTACTACAAGCTAACAACAAAAATTGGTTCATTCTTGGTGTACAATAAAGATATAGGTATACTTAATTACTGTTACGAGTACTACTATGTGCATACTTTTTTTGGTTATTACAGAAAAGCTGTTACATTCTCAAGGCCGTGAACTTCGCAAAGCCTTATTTACGCTCAAACAAGTGCTCCAAGCCGACAAAGACTTGGTCCATGATTTTGTGGCGAATAAAGGTCTCGATTGTCTTATGCAAGTTGGCAATATGGCCGATCATAACTTTCTTGATTATATTCTGAGGGCTTTTGGCCAGGTAAGATCATATAACAACAAATTACTAAGCATAACCACTTCTGAAATATAATATTAAAGTCATCTTAAGCGTTAGCAAATTACCAACAACATGAACTCCATTTTTACAGTTTTGGTTTCACGAGACATAGTGCGAGCTGACTATACCTCCCCAATGGCCAAGGGACCGTAAACCTTCAAAAACCCTTCTGCTTGGCTGTCATATTTTAAAGAATGAAAGAACTTGCATACTATTTATATTTGTGATACAGCCTTAAATTATATTACATCTACTAGCCCCAGAACTAAGCCTATATCTCGTTCTTTGGGACTTAGAAGAAATAATTTTTCTGCTTTTCATTTCATTCATAATCCTGATGATAGCACGCATCATTCATTTTCAGATTCTTCTTTACGTGGATGGAATGCTCGGTGTCATGGGCCACGGACACTGCATCCAATGGTTGTACTCTCTTATCGCTAGCAATTTCCGTCACATCGTCAAAACAGCTCTCAAACTACTACTAGTCATCGTCGAATTTGCCGACACCAACTGCCTCCTTCTCGTAGATGCTATCATTACCGCTGATAATGCAAATGACCGACAACCATGGTATAACATTATGAAGATTCTTCAAGATTTTGATGCCTCTGATACAGAACTTCTCATTTATGCAACAACACTCATTAACAGATGTCTAAATCATATTCCCGATAGGGATACTTATTATGACCAAATAGACGCTTTGCAGGATCAAGGCATAGATGAAATTATTCAGTTGTACATGTCCAAACAAGGCACTGATTTGGATCTCCTCAGGCAATTGCAAATATTTGAAGCTGTTCTTCTATACGAGGATGGTGACGAGACTGGTACAGCAACAAAGTGAGTTGAATAAATACTTGTGTGATCGGATGGTGCAGCTCCAATTCTAACTGTCAAAGAGAAATTTTAATATTTGTGGAATAACTAACAAAATTCCTTCTGATACCTAAATTCAATAAATGGTAACAAAAGAAAAATATTATCATTCATCGTATCATTTTTGTCACTTTGCGGACGGTGGTCATGGATACACATATTGTTCAAAGTCATAGTCGAAAAATTTAATTAGAAAATGAAGTTTTCACTAAGAACCTCGTACCTTGTAAATTTCAAATCAAACTCAGATTGGGTGGACTAATTAAGCTTAATATGTATCCAAAGTTACATTATAAATGAAACTTTTGGTTAAGTATATGTAATTTAAGTAGGTACCTACCTAAGGGAAGGTAATATACACTCGAGAGCAATGAATCCGGGTCACTTAAAGAATGTTAAAAATCTCGGGAACTAAAAATGATAGGTTAATGCAATAAATTGTATTTAATAGACAATGTAATACTCCTTAAATGAAAGTAAAAAAACTATGAGTCACCATACATTTTATTAACACAAAATTACATAAAGAAAAAAACTGCTGATCTCTCCTTAAAACAAAAATAGGAAACAGGGCATATCTTAGTCTCGAAATACGATGCCCACGCTCCAGTTTAGGGCCGTTTGCAGGTCTAAGGGGTTTTAAGTTAGATTCAGCAAGCCGACGTCTTACTGTCCATGCACTTGGGTTACTTCCTCCGAGGCGTCGAAACTGATTGGTGAGTTCAGTTCCTGTGAGAAAGCGATTTCGAAGCATGGTGTTCACCAAGTATCGGTCTTCTCGTGCTGTGGTACACCTGGTTCTGCCCGTTCCTGGTCTGCGTAGGTTAGAACCAGTTTCTTCGTTTAAGTGACCCGGATTCATTGCTCTCGAGTGTATTTTTGTACACTCAGGTATTCATTGTAGGTTTGAGAACTGTTACAAAACATAAGTAAGACTTTACTACAATATAGGTGATGTAACAAATATTGAAACGATGCTTAAATTGGACCACTCTAGAAAAATACAGGAGTGGATTAATTTAAGCGCCTCTTCAATATCGGTTGCTCCCCTAAAGAAAATTATTACGTATCGCATTTTCACAGACTGCTGGACGATTCAGTGCTCAATACAATTCAACGCAGAAGCAGAAAAGCAAATACTACAGAAAGGAGAAAGTCGAAGAAGCAACATGCCAAAGAAAAAGGTACCAATATTATAATTAAAATAGTGTTTGACGTTGTTGATGCTTTAAATAAAATTTTCTTTGATTTTGCATGATATGACATTCATGCCTAACTTTATTATTTTGCCTTCTCTTTCAAACTCGGACAAATCTTTCTTATGACATAGAACAAGAAAAACGAATACTTAAAGTCATTTTATTGGTCTTTACTTACATATTTATTTCCAGATAACTACTTATCAGTAACAAATATTGTAAAATTGCCTAGATTTGTTTAAAGCTTATCTTTAACTGTTTCAATACTTTAGCTAAGAATCATTAGCTTCAAGAGTTTTTTTAAATTTCGTAAATCGAAATAAACTATGTATTGTTGCAATACCTCATAACATAATTAATTACCGTGTGCTGTTTCTCACTAACACAGTAAAACCAGTCATCACTCATTCGGAACCTGAAACCAAAATAACGAATCACCGAACACAATTCTTACCATCTTTAACTGATAACAAGGAGAATAAAGAATTAAGCACAGCTTTAAGAAGAAGAAGGGATAGATTTGCAAGACAAGCACATCATATTATCCAACAACAAGAGATGTTAAATCATTCTAATGATATATACAATGGTATATTCAGTAATGCAAATAGTACCTTCACAAGCACCAATAGCAGTTTTACAGGCAGCAATGGGAGTTTTACAGGAAACAATGGGAATTTCACGGGCAGTAATGGGAGTTTTACAGGAAACAATGGGAATTTCACGGGCAGTAATGGGAGTTTTGTAGCGAGTAATAGAAGTTACTCGGGCGTAAATGTAAATTTCTCTTCACCTAATGGAAGTTTTACAAGTAGTCATTGGAATAGTTCGACCCCAAACGAAAGTTTTTCAAGCGCTAACGGTAGCTTCTCTAGTATAAATGATAGCTTCACCAGTTTAAATGGTAGCTACAAAACAGTAAATGGAAGTTTTTCTAATAACAATGGAAGCCTAATTAATGGGAATGGGAATCATATCAATGGTTCGTATATGAGTAACAAAACTTACTCAGGAGTCAATGGCAGCATTAACGGCAATGGAACCAATGGCCACCAGGACGAAGAAGACAATTATATTAACAAAACAACGAAAAAAATTAATCTAGGAGAAGTTTTAAAGAATGGTTTGTGCGTTTAACTAACACACTAATTTGTTTGTCATCCGCTTTTTATGCTTCTGTGTTGCTCGATGTTTTTTAGATATTTAAATTATTCGGTTAGGTCGGCGAAATGTTACGTAAGTGTTTTTAATGTTTAACAGGAAGCCAAAGATATACATCAGGTCTGAAGCAAAGGATTCAGAATGGAACATTGGGACACAGTGTCAATGCTGTAGATACAATAACTGCTATCCGTCAAAAGCAGCTTGATAATGCACCTGAAGTTAAGGACGATAGGGAAGTCTTGCTTAATAGGGAGCATAGCATCAAAGATTTAGCACAAAGGTTAACTAGCCCAGTAAGTCCTTCAACTGAAGATAAGCCTTTGCGGGTAGCTGATATGGCAGGAATTGTATCAAAAGCCAAAGAAGAATTAGCCAAATCTCAATCGAAAGGTACTTGTTAATCATCTAAATAAAACCGGATTTATATTTCTCGATCATCGTATCGTGTTGTGTTGCTTCCGATCGATATGGAGAGCATTTTCATCTATTTACTTTTCGATGCTGTGAAATCCTATATATAAATAGTAGGGGAGACTGAGGATACTTGATCCTTACGGGAGACTAGGTACACAAGATTTACGGAACTTGTACAGGCCGTATCTACTTCTATATTGGCAGCATCTGTTGTTTAAGATACCCAATAACTTTCCATAGTTGTTACACTTATTACATTTGAGACTTGGGTAAATGGCGGGCGACCAAGTGATTGCTGCGGCAAAAAGTAAACTTTGGTGAATTTTCACTTCGACCAAACATATCTTTAAAATAGGACTTTTACGTGTGTATGAATTTAATACGAGTCATTACATATATCATTATCGTTTTTTTACCTATAAAAGTGGCTATATAATAGACATTTCAAAATATTTTTGTTTATAACCTCAAGTAGCTAGGGGTATACTTGGTACACTCTATTCTGGGACATTTGATCCACCTGGATCAAGTGTCCCCTCGCTTTTTTTTCCTCAATTCATTGCAGATCAATATGCCCAGAGTCTACAAAACTAAAGAAGGTGCATAGATTTATAAAGAATTAAGTGATTTCGAAACTAAATAAAAATTTATTCTATTTTTAAGACATTTTTTATCTAACGCCTTGGTAATAATGGTATCATGTCACCCTAAATATGGGAGACTTGATCCCCCAAGATCGTCTTCCAGACCGGGGGGATCAAGTCTTGCATATATAGGGGACACATGATACAATTCCCTATTATTGTTTTTAGTCAAATAACTACGAAATTTAGACATTAATATCTTTGGTTCTCATAGCAATTATGAGCAAATAAATTTCACGTATTTCAGTACCAACGGCTTTTTAAACGGATACTCAATAAAAAAATTAGGGATAAAAAACAAAAGGGGGGATCAAGTGTCCTCAGTCTCCCCTACTTACTTTTACTATTTTCTAGATATAATATACTTAATTATCACAAAAATATAAATGTGGTTCTAAAACAATTTGTTTCTTCAGTGTAATATTGAAAGCGCAGCGGTAGTGAATTCAAATACTGTGGTAACAGATAGGGTTCATTGCAATGTCTGATAAAATTTTATAAATTCCCTGCCTGTAAACTTTCCTTACTCCTAAAAGATAATCGAAATGTTTTTTTTAATTACATTCATTATTTACAGAAATCATCAAGAGCCCGACCATAGAGAAGTCACCTAAAGTCCACGAAATTAAAATTTCTGAAAATGACCTGCATTGGGAAGAACTGAAGAAGGGATGCCTTCATAGAGAGTATCACTTATGTGACTTAGACTTTTCTGATCTCCGTGATGACTCTGATGATGAAATGTCATCACCAGCAGTCAATGCTGCGTGCGGTCCACCACCTCCTCCTCCTCCCACAATGTTTCCCCCAATGGGAATACCTCCTCCCCTCCCTGGCTGCTTCCCACCACCTATCCTTAAGAGTAATGGTCCTCTGCCTCCAACTTCACTTGAACTATCACATGAATCGGATAATGCAACTATAAAGAAAAGCAAGAAAACTGTTAAGTTGTTCTGGAAAGAAATTCAAGAAAATCCTACACCTATGGCTATACGCCCAAAGGTTGGGGGTTTTATATGGGATGACTTACCAAATGTGACAGTTGATACAAATATGTTAGAACATCTATTCGAGTCCAGAACTAACGACTTGATTATTAAGGTTAGCACTTCTATTGATTGCTTCTTCAATACAGATGATTCTTTACATTAAATAAAAAAAATCACTTTTAACTATCAAACAATTACGTATACTTCGTGCGGTAGCAGCCCTTCAAAGTGGATTACTTATGATCATAGTGATCGAATCTTTAAGGTGACACCTGATTTTATTCAATATCTATAAGTGTTTTTACAGTTCACAATAATTTTGTGAAGAATATAATAATAGAAGAATCATCAAATCTGTGTTTTTAAAATTGTAAAGATCATTATAAATTCTTATAAATTATATAACGCAGCAACCATTTCACTAATTTCAACTTTTTCTTTTCCATGTATTCGTTTGGATATCCAGGAAGTAAGTATTTTTGAAGTCAATTATGTTCATACAATGTTAATACCACACATATTCATACAATATATTGTGTAATTGTTGTATGTTTACTATAATATTTATATTTACAGAAACTAATGGAACCAAAGAGAAATCTCATATTAGATGCAAAGAGATCCAATGCGATTAATATTGCCATGAAAAAATTACCAACACCACAAACTATTAAGGCAGCTATTATGAAGATGGACGCCACAGTCATTGGAAGGGAGGGGATCGAGAAATTGTTGACAATGCTTCCAACAGAAGAAGAGAAAGTGAAAATACAGGAGGCACAGGTAACACTTATCACACATGTTAGGAAGAGAGGTTTTTTGTCTGTGTGAATATAGGAAAATACTAAATAAATACAATAATTCAAATTAATTCGTTGATTTCAGTACGCTAACCCCGATCTGCCTTTAGGCAGTGCTGAACAGTTTCTGCTCACTTTGGCTTCTATCAACGAACTCTCATCGCGACTAAAACTTTGGGTGTTCAAATTGGATTTTGACAATTTGGAGGTACGATTTTAATGACAATCAATCACATCATAACCGATGTACATAATATATACATGTTAAACGTTTGTGAACAATTACAGAAAGAAATCGCGGAACCCCTGATGGACCTCAAACAAGGGATAGAATTGTTGAAGGTGAACAGGACGTTCAAAGTGATCCTCTCGACTCTAAGGACTGTTGGAAACTATTTGAATGGCAACTACGCCAAAGGTTTTCGTTTGGAATACCTGTCAAAGGTAGTCGAGGTGAAAGACACAGTTCACAAACATCCGCTACTCTATCACATTTGTGAAACCATAATCGAAAAGTTCCCGGACAGTTCCGACTTTTTCAGTGAAGTTAGTTTACTTTCTTACTTTTATTTTGATACTGTCAGTACAATAACCCAAACACATTGTATCAATAAATCAGCAAATAAAACGTATTATTTGACGAACGAAGGCTAAACTGACCAATGCGTTTAGAGAAATTTTCATACTTTTTTTTACTATGATAACCTATTGGATAACACCAGACTAAATAAATTTTCAGGTTGGTCCTGTGATCCGAGCATCCAAGGTCGATTTCGACATCTTATCAGCGAATCTTCAGAAGGTTGAATCTGATTGCAAGGCGTCATGGGATCATATGAAACGCGTTGCAAAACACGACGGATCTCAAATATTTAAGACGAAGATCAACGAGTTCCTTACAGACGCAGCTGAAAGAATCATTTTATTATCAGTTATTAAAAAAAGGGTCACGAACAGGTAATAGTCAACACGACTTATATTATGATAAAATACGCACGGTTTTTGTTCTAATAATCTTTAGAACTCGCCTAACGTTTTTTGGATTTACAATTATGAAATTCAATATTCTGTTGAATACAATATATAAACATTTGTGCCTCTGCGATAGTCATGTAAAAATGTATCGTGCATTGCGATTTGTTCTATTGCCAATTTAATATCAGTGTAATTGAATACACATAGAACAAAAAAGGTTTTCTTTGTTACAGATTTAATAAATTCTTGCTGTACTTGGGTGTACCACTCTGCGACGTCCACAAGACCAAACCAGCAGAATTTCTTAAAGTTATAGCCGAGTTTTCCCTTGAGTACAGGACAACAAGGGAAAGAGTTTTGCAGCAGTTGGAAAAGAAGGCAAATCACCGGGAGAGAAACAAGACTAGAGGCAAAATGATCATAGATGTATGTATGCTTTACTTCTTAGCTGTACATCGAAATTGTGCAAACATAAATTAAATTATCTAATGTTAATTACTCAACCGATCATTTTATTTTCTAATACGTTCAATTTATTCAGGTGGGTAATTATTCATCCAAAAACGGAGATCATACAGCCGATAATGCTTTGAAGGAGCTTTTGAAGACTGATCCTGACACAGACAGTCTCACTGATGGTAGGAGGAAGAGTCAACCCAAAATCAGGCGAAATCTAGTCAAGTGAGTATCAACTATTTATGTTGATTCAGTATAAGTACAATGGTAGCCAGAAAATTTTAGTGGTAGTGGTAGAGTTTGGTAAAAGTGCAACGCATAAAAGTGTACATATCGTTAAAGTCATATGTGTGTGTAGTAGTGTAAAACTTATTAAAACGTTGAAAATGTGATTATATTTGCTATTTCAAAGCTTATGAATACAAGACAACGTGTTAGATTAAAAAATTGACATAATAAACTTCTTCAACCAAGCATTTGGTTATATGACATTAAAATCATAATAATTTTGAGACTTTAAATAAAATCTTCTTCTTCTGATTTCTGGGGGGCTAAAAAGGCCACATTGGATGTTTCATAATATGATCATCTTATCTGTCAGGTGACATAATTTACATAATAAAATATGTCAAAATATGTCAACTGACGGATATGATGAACACAAAATGAAACATCAAATGTGGCCTTTTTAGCCCCCCTGATCTTTCTTCTGATTAGTCTTTTTTTCTAATTAGCAATGGAGACCTATCGGCAGATGAAGAAATATTAGAATCTTTGGCGAGGTCAGCAACCGTCAAGCGGAAGCCGATGGCACGTGAACGCAGGAGGAACAGGATCTCTGACAGGAAGAATTGTAAGCACAATTTCGTTTGAATATTCTAGAACTTGATTTTAGATCCTGCGTAATGAATAAAGGATTATTGTTAATTGGGGACATAGTTTTATGTTAACACTCTTATGTATGATATGTATTTTGATTGTTTGTTCAGTTCACCGGTAAGCAAGGTTTATTGGATTTTAATATCTATGTGACATGCGAATAATAATATCGATCTTATAGGTGTAATGTAACTGCTGTGCGTCACGGGGTAACGGAGGGAGGATTCAGCAGGGAGGAAAAAAACAAACAAAAATATGCATAAAATAAGATGCTGTGCGTCGCTGTCGTTATTGCTCTTTTACTATAAGTAATCTTTTCTCATTAATCAAAATTCGACTGTAAAGCCGCCCGCTGCGTCACGTTCTGTGCAAATACTGTTCAGCTTATTTCGTAACAAAAATACATTCAATTTGCACGAGTGTGGGCGCCCGAATACTTGCACACGCATGACATGAGGTAGCGCACGGCCTAATCATTGTCGAAAATTTTAGGAAATTACGAATGAGAGACTGAAAATATATTATAGATCTTTTTAATTCATAACATTAAATCTCCTCATTAGCTATAAAACCAAAAAAAAGGAGGATATTAGCAAAGAAAAAGGTACCTACACAATTTTGTATTTGCCTATTCATGTATTTATTTATTTATTTAACTTCATGCACACATTGGCGGACTCAATGCCGCAGGCATTCTCTGCCAATCAGTCCAGTAGTCAACCCAATTTAGATATAATGTTATTGCATCTATATACATGAAGTAGTAACATAGTGGACAATCTAACCTGCAAAGTTACATATAATTAAAGCTTTAAGCAGTAAGAGCATGATAAATATACAGAAATGTAACTACCTAGTTACTTAGGTACGTCTTGTGAAAAAAAAACCTGTAACGTTTGCTGTAAACTGCCTATATTACGTTTGATTAATATTATGTTTTTTTACAGTAAACAGGACTCTAGATGGAAACCAGTCTTGACCCAAAGATGCGTCCGACTCATCAAGGTACGTACCTTATTAACGAAATTGTAAAACTCAGTGATGTGTTTAGTACCCCGTTTTCGATTCGATTAAATGACTAATAATAAGAGTAAAATAAAAAAGTATTCATTTAAAAATTTTTTAAGATTTTTATCCGCATTTTAGAACGCATAACACGAGCTACTTAAACTACACTAATGCTCTGGGCTTAGTCAGCGCGTAAAATGTCCTAGTTATTTTATTTTATTTAAAGTTAAAGTAAACAAGAAAAAAAGAAATGTACATTTAAATTAATCAATTTATTAAGCTAATTTACACTGCCTCTTTTACATAAATACTCGAATCCCAGCAGTTCTGCCGACGGCGACGCGACGCGACGAGCCACTCACTTTAGGCGCAATATACACACTACAAGTGATTTTTAATGTCTGAGCCAGTGATAGGATTATGTCCTGGCATTTTGGACGAATAAAATAAACGCCCCATAAATGCCCAAAACACTAGGGTATATAAAACCATGACTGGTCAGAACTGTTTACTTCTTGATAGGCTGGTCGGTGAATATTTACAAGAAACGAGACCGAATAAAATTGTAACAAGTGGCCGTATACATTTTTTCTTTTTGATTCTAATTACTAAGATTGTAAAAGCTCCAACTGTGTAATGTATACCGTTATAGTAGGTAAGTAATACTATTTTCATTGTTTCAGCAATGAGGGACCTTCTGGTTCTAAAATGGCGAAACATGACCCATGATGAAATGATGACCCATGGATGAAATTTAACCATTACAAGAATTTTTAAAATTTCTTAACGTTGTCATTTTGAATCTGATTCTAGGAGTAGTTTTGAATCTCTTTTAAAAACTTAATGACTGTCAAAGTTCATTAAGAACTTTCACAGATCACATTTTCAATATCTAAATGTTATAGTAGGTATTTATAGAACTTCACAACTGACTTTAGAATAATTTAGAAACTTGTTGGCCGCTCCCTCATCACGAACACTCGCCTGTAGCGTCACAAATTTCATTATGAGCATGTTGAGATACTGCCTCCTTGACTAACAAGCGATGTAACATAACGTCTGCGATGTAACATTGATGTTACAAGTTGTATCAAAACATTACAGACTTACTACTTCCTCATTGTAATGTCCACCTATCAATGCTTGACTGTTTAATATTGAGGGAGGGAGGGCCGTAATGAGAATTTTGACATTCGTCATTCTAGTAATTTAATCGGTGTTCATTAGATATAATAGATAAATGTTCGTGCAGTCAATGTCGTGATTTTTATTTTATTCAAGAAATAAAAGAAAGTATCATCGTTGGCTCGTATTTTAGTATCTGTTAAAATAAACCAAAAATTAAATAAAATGTATAAAATCGTAAGTAAAAGCATTTCATTTTAGGTTGAATGCTTAGAAATGTTTTTTCTATATGGAAAGTAGAAAACACAGCATTTCTATTCTTGCATTTTCTGTACGCTACGCTTTGGTGCAAAGGTCCTATGACGTGATTGAACATGAGAACAAGACAAGTTCGTTCATGCCCAAGTTAGCCGTAATGGTAACTAAGAGTCTTGTGATTGTATTAGAAAAATAAATTAGGTGATCTCTATTCGTTAGTAATCGATTTATCTGGGAAAATGCAAATATACCTACTCGTAAATCAAAATGTTTGGATTATTTGTAGATTATTGAAATTCTCCTTTAAGTTTTAAGACAAACACACCGAAACACTGTCCATATTATGCAATACATAGGTACATAATATTGATGAAAATGCACAAATTAAGGCAATGAAAATTGAGGGGAAAAAAATATTTTATCAATGTACGAGTATACTTAGCGAGTACCGATGCTTACTAGTTACTAAAAGTTACAAAACATATATCTAAATTGACAGTAAACTCGGTGTGATTTGATTTTTTTCCTATTAAAAAACGACTGCTATGTATGCCAATCTTGTAAGTTTATTTATGTAAATATTTCCTGTAAATATACTATTTGTCTTTTTCATTGTTTTTAAGACTTTCAATTTCTTGTGACTAGTGCTAAGCTCAGTGGATGACATAAAATTAAGTTCACTTTTTAATTTCGTTCCTCGCTTTAGCCGAGTTTGATATGCATATAAGTAATTGAAAAATGTTTAAACTTACTGATCCAGTTTTATGAATGTAATTATTGTATCGTAATCATTATATTAGACAATTCCTTCAATAAAATTTCCAAACTTATTTGGAGTTTAATTTTAACGATCCTTACCTGATAAATACCTATGACATACCACCCGATGCTTAATAGATACAGTCAGCGCCAAAAGTAGATGATGATTATGAAGATTTCAAATTAAAAAATCTGAACGTAAATTTATCAACACATTTAGCAACATTTTGTAAAGCTCACTAAGTAATTAATGTAAGTATATTTTCACTAAGAAATATAAATGACTTTGTTAAAAAATTATCTAATGTTTAAAATCTGAAAATCTTCATTTACCTACTTTGACACTGATTATCCCTATCTAAAATTATTTAGGGATGTTTCAGATTCATCTAAGTAGGTATCATCTCGAATCTAATACCTATTTCTATCAATATCGTCATCTGGTCTTATACTTAGACTACAGGTAAACCAAAATACCTTGTAATAGTAGCTGTCTGGTACAGGTAACTGGTACTAGGTATATCAGAAAATAACTCTCAGACCTATGCTGTCACTTTTGAGTACCTACATTGGGGACCTGAACCAGTGATACGAAACGACCAGCTTTTCACCCTGTATTCGAAAATCTCTAGGGCATTAATGGGTAATTGTATTTGAGTAAGTATAAAAGGCATTGCACAAATGCTGTAAAGGGTAGATCTACGAAGTACTGGCATGGCGTCGTAGATGAGATGCGTGCCAATTAATGGTCTGCTGTGGCCGGGACTAATGTAAAGCTCAGCTTCAATCTCCCACGTTGTGCGGCGACCGCCTGGGGCCACCATGCCATTACATTATTTAGATACAACCTATGTGGCTATGGGAGGTCGCAGGTTCGATTCCCGCTTAATACAAATAGATAATAAAATATATTGTGAATTTACAAAGAATATTAGGTAATACATAAGAATATGTAAATCAATTTCTCCGTAGATATTCTAGAACCAATATAACAAGCTATGTTTACTTTAAGTCTACAAGGCGCTATGTAAATGTCCTAGAAAAAGTATTCACAACTTTTTACAGTAGCGTGGGCATGTGTGCGTGTAGAATATGTTGATGAAAGTAAACAATTATGATTATGACTTAAACCTGGGATTGTTACCGTCCAGATATTCGGTGGCGAGCAATCCGTGAAAGTTCTTTGTTAAAGTAAGTTATAAAAAGTTAAACGAGCGTATTATGCATACAAAGATATTATGCTCCACTATCATTAGACTATTCTGCAACACTTACGTAAATTTCTAAACATTTCATTTAATTATATTTTCTTTAGTTTCATACTCTTAATTTTTTTTTCTATATAGTCACTTTCTTTTAATGAAAACTCAAATAAATACAGCAACTCTATCTCACTTTGCTTTAGAGGCAAAGTAGAATGTGTGACTAGAAACGCGATAGAAAAGTGTGGAGTCGAACGACAAGGGTTAAAGTTCGATTCTTGGTCAGGTAACCATAAGTTTTGGCATTAATATGCAAGGTCTTCTTGTAGGTAATAAGTATGATTTCAAAAATAAAAACTAAATAGTAACGTATTATTCGCATGATAACTTTTACCATAAGTAGCTTTATAAAGTTAGTCTAAAATCAAATGAAAAGAATTCATTATACTTTTTCGTTTGCTCTACAAAATATCATTCAATTTTAGACTAACTTATAACAATAAAGTCTACAATTAAATTGCATTTTTGAGTGTCAGTGGCATGATAGTGGTTTGCCTTTAGCAGAATCGGGGCCCAGGAAGGTACTCGACCCCAGAACTAAACCCTACAGCAATATGAATGTGATGTTTTACGAATGTGGTATTTTGAGAATATGGTATAAAGCGACGGAGCCACTTAATACATTGTTCCGTAGTTGATAACAATTACCGTAGATGACGCCAGCATCGCATAAGACATACTGCATCGAAGAATTTCGAATATTGAGGACAGAGCTTAGTTGGACAAAGTATTCCTCCTGTAAGGGTCTGAGCAGTCCATCTGGGGTAGTACGCCCGCTCCGCCCTACGGAAGGAAATTTTATTTTTTAATTAAAAACATATTTTTTGTAATTATTATCTATTTGTTCATAGGTAATGGACGCATAAACTACTAAGCGAATTTCGAGGCAGGGAGGAGACAGACTTAAAATCTGCCGTATTAATTGCAATAGGTTGAGTAGAACCAAAGATACGATTAAAAGTTGCGACACGTACATTCACGCGAGCACTCACAATGATGTACCTAAAACTGTAGAGACAGGAGTTAAAAATGTCCAGGAATCACATTTCAATTAAATTTGGGTTGCACATACACATTGCAACCTAAAATTCACTCACACATAGTTAGCTGCCATCAATCTTGTAACACAGTCTCGTTTGCAACACATTCCGTCAATAGAATTTATAAGTTCATGCTTGAATATGTGAACTCTCTTAGTTATTTAATAAAAAAATCATGTTCATTTACAAAATAGTTGCAGGTTTTGTTTTGTTTTGAGCCGAAGATAGTAAGACTATGGTCACAGTACATGAAATAGCAATTTCATTGTTTTGCTTGGGTGCACTGCGCTAGTTGGCTAGTTGGTACTATGATCGGTCAGATCTCAACATTTTCATCGCATTAACATAACTGATCCAATGATCTCAAGATCACAAAAAACTATGTTCAAAATTTAGGTCTATTCTTGTAAAAGCATTAGGGTTCCGCGAAAAAAATACTAAAACCCTGAACGAAGTCCGCACCTACAAATTCATAGCCTTAACTATTTATCTAATATTGATTACCTTGTAGTACACAAACAAAAAAATAAGTACCTACTACTTCAGTACAATATTGTAGTAGAACCGCAATTTGTTGGACGGTTCGGTAATTTTTTCTAATACTCTGTTCCCAACGCTGTTACAGTTATACGTAATACGAGATCAAAATAATAAAGCCTTCCCGCTGCTCGCTGTCTTATGTACTCTCGCGCAGCCTTACGGGTATGGGGGCAAGCTTGGCAGCGCGGGGACTAGCAGTACCGCGATAGACTCCATCTTGAATGCGCGTACGCCGAAGTGTATTTATTAGTGTTGTGATTATTTCCATGTTTTATCCAGGTTAGTTTTACACTCTTTACTTGTACTTTGTAAACTTATGTGATGTCTTAGTTATTTTATCTTTAGTTTTTACTATTTTCCTACATTGTGATTCGGGTTAAACCGGTTGGGTAATAAGACTTTTACGGCTCGACCGAGTTAGTCAAGTACTGGGTATTAAGTTCGCTATATTTACTTATGTACAATTGTAAGAACAATTTCTTAATGTGGTACCGTTTTGATGCAAATAAAATGGCATTTTACACTATAAATTGCGTCTTTAGTGCTTTGGAGTGCGGAGGTGAGATTGTAATGTGCCTATGACGACATATTCATTTATTAGAGTTGTTTCGAGTTCAATTTTAGTACAATAAAGCTCCTATAGGTTACTCTTTACAATATTTACTTTTTCAAATACATTTTAAGAAGTTTATTTAATGGTAGCTAGAAAAAAGGCTTTTCGCTACTTTAAAGTACGAAAGTAAATTGTGTAATAAGTGTGACGGCATATTCGTATAATTTTGAATCAAAACTATTACAGATGGTCATTACTTGTTGGTAAATTTGTAGAAGTACTTTAGGTAGTTCAACCTATCGTTCTAAAACGGTTTTTGTTGCTACACTCGATGCAATTGAAGTCTTCTAGACCATATTACATAGATAGTCTAGAAACCAGATTAAATAGTAATGAGTTCCTAAGTGTGTGTGCGAGTGCAATACCTGAGTGAGATCCGACTCGTGAGTCACCGCTTGTTGCAAGTTTCACCGGATTCAGATAAGCCGTTTCGGAGCGATTGAGTAACAAACGTTTAAGCACGCTTTCTGATCCTACTAGTCTACATGTTTTATTAGCTAAACGCAATCTCGATAGCTTCTGAACTGAAATGCATATCGAGGACAAGTAATGATGTTAATAGCTTATGTAGTGCAGAAACTATAACCAGGTAATAGGTAGGTACATGAAGTGATTACTGCATTCATATTAGGTATAATGGCTAAGTAGAAGTCTTTGTACCGGTTTCACTCGGATATCGTAAAACATACTCGTAGTAGACACCTAATTATAATTAGAAAAGTTTAGTTTTGGTTAATAAGAAGTATGACCTAGGTTGTGTTTTAAAAAATCGGACAAACACAGTCATTGACAGTCCTATTAATAATAACTATTAAGCAGCACTAATTTATGAGTAGTTTATTTGGCGACATATCCGTACCTACGACCTCAAAGTTTGGACCCTTTTACAAAAGTGCCCTAATAATGCGCCCGAAACTAACACTGAAGGATGATTTTATATTAGGAATAATAAATTTGTACAAAAAACTGTCTTCATTGGCGGGTGCTCCACTGTCGACCACATTATCGCTTACCAACAACTCAAGGGATATTGTGGTCAAACGCGAGGCTATTAGTTTAGGCTAAATCTCTGGTATGAGGGTGTTACGATTGCGGGGCTCTATCCCAATCCATCGCATTCGCTCTCTTGCCCACAGTGGCCCCCTCTATACTATCGGGGTCCTCTGTAGGGCAACGACCAAAGACAACGCTGTGAACTACTGGACCGACAAAATTTAAGAAGAAACTATAATGTTATTAGCCATTGACACGAGGAAGAATAAGAGGAAGTAACTTTTTCCTTGCTTTGGCCTTCCGTAAATATTAGAAACAAACACTAAACTCAAAAACTGTGTATAAGAATTGCTGCTTATTTTGCTAATATATTAAAATGTAGCAGTAAATTATACACACAAACTTAATATTTATGACCTTTAATAGAGACACCAACTCTTTATTTAAATTCTTAATGTCAGGGGCTCATTTGAAAAACAAAGTAGCAAAGTATTTCGATTCCATATAGGTATTTTTGATAGTTTGTAGTTTATAGTGAACTCGGGATGCCGATAATAGCTAGTTGGAGTTACAAGAGAGCTTCAGTTATATGCAGTTGTCACTTTTTAATTTCAATAAGTACCTACTGCTGTTAACATCTCATGACTGTTAGTTGATTTAAGTATACTAGAAAAAAAAACATATTCTAATTCTACAAGTGCCTGATTGACGGTAATAAACTTACCGCTATCAGGTACTTAGTCCAAAAAATCGCAAGTTAAATATGAGTGTACAATAACGACTCTACCTATTCCATCATAGATCCAACTAGTAAATTCACTACACTGTGCTTCAGAATCGGTTTTCGGATCAGCTAATATTTTCTACCAACACATTTGCTTCCTTCCACAGTCATTAAATCTTTCATACAAGCCCTTCGATGTCGGCTGCTTCTTACCTACCCTAGACGATGTCTAAACAACAACATAATATATCCTATGGTATCGATACTTGACTAGGATATAAACAAAAGACTACCTTCTATATGGAACAGATGCCGGTAACGTTTCATAGATCGGAAATTACTGACTGTGGGATATGTGAAGCCATGTCTGTTTATTATACCTACGTTGGTTAGCTCGACATTTTGAACGAATAATACCGTGGCTGTAGTCGCAAGCTGGATTGTTCAGTAACAAACGCGACCATGTATTTCTATTTTGCATTGCTTTAAGTACTAGCTATAACTTTAACGCAAGCTGAAAATTGAAAGCTCGGTGGTTAATGTATTACGAGTAATTTACCTCTTTATGCACACACAAAATCTATCCAAAAAAACAAAATTTAAGGATATTTTCATAATAAAATAACATGCATATGAGCAGATCGTATTCACTACATAAAAGTCATGCTATTTTTGTGATTTTAGAATTGCTTTTCTTAATAAATGCTAATCACTTACGAGCCTTCACAATAACTTCAATTATGGGATGAAAAGTAAGTTTGTAATAAAAAGTTATAAAGATGGTGATATCCTACGTCACAATAAATGAGTAATCAATAAATGCGTAATCTTAATTCTTTCGAATAGATCAGATCAAATTATTGATTTAGTAAGTACCTACCTACCTATTACGATATTGTAAAAGTTCTTGACAGTAGTTCTCCTTGAACTAATTTATTTTAAAAATTGTCTGCCACTTGAAAATATCTAAGATATCAAACTTACGCGATCTACAAATGTTTTTATACCTATTAAATGGACCAACCCGCGACTTCTACGGCGAACTAATACAATTTATAAACGCTAAAAGGTTTGTTTAAGATATGTTTATAATTGCTGAGGTGCTTCCATTATTGACTTTTATTTTGCAGCGCTGTATTTTGAATATTGTTTAAATTTCTTTAGTTTGCACAGATATTATTATTACAGTCACGTCTTAAGCCTATGCTCCCATAGGAGAAAGCTCCCATAGTCGCAGTGACGACAATTTGATGTGATGGGCATCCTATTCAGAAACAACAACGCTTCTCTCTCACCCATCCCTTGGGGAATAGGAAGGGAGTTGTTACTTCGACTAACAACTAAGGGAGATGCCCATGTATATACCTATTTATAGTTAAGTTTATCCTCACATAATTAAGTCAATCCTAATTGATATTGGTCACATGGTAAGGATAACATACCATCTAATCCTTTACGTTTAACGTAAGTAGTCAGATTAGTTAATACAAAACAAACTTTGAAAAAGCCTGCGATTAATTTCAATGATCCTTGACAATGAATGAAGGTAAAAACAAAGGTGTAACAGTTCACATGCGCGTATGAATGGTGACGTCTCACCGTCGTCGTAGCGCACATCCGGTAGTTTTACTAGAAAGAAGCGCGGTGCAAGTTGCTAAAGACAGCGTGCGAGAGTGCTCTATTTCAATTTCAATTTCTTTATTTCTCAAAATAGTGTAACGTAATTACATCTTTTTGACGTCAAAAACTACTTAATACTAAGTTTACCTGAAGTAGTAGTAGTAATACTAAGTTGCTCTGGTTTGCACCTTTAGCCGGTTTGCTCAAATCATGAAAGAAATTTTTACCTTTAAAAAAAATCATTAAATTGTTATACACCCAAGATATTAATTTACATACCAGCCTATGCGCGAGTCTCCACCTTCGTTGAAGTCAGTGTTCGCATTTTTGAGTATATCTGAACAAGAGGGTCCAACTTCAATTGTAACTACTTTTGTTCCAAAAAATAAATTAAAAAAATAAAAATTTACGGTTCCACTCAACCGATTGTGATCAAATATATCTGACCAAAATCTTAAAAAAAACCGAAATCCGTTTAATAATTTGAATTGCGAACAAGCAGAGCCACAACTACTTTACAATTTTATAATAAGTAGTATTTGTATGGGGCACCCCGCACCACTAATGTCTTCGGGCCGGGAACCTCACCTGCGTGCTACTTTCGTGATACCGACGTCAGACGGTCGATAAGATGTCAGAAGTCACTTTAAAAGTCAATGTTAATTACACCATCCTCCTTTTGTAAATTGCGCCACACATGTGCAGTGGAGAGCTGAACAAGTGGGTCGCCAACACCGGACGTCAAATTTCCTTGACTTTCATTACATTACTAAACATCTAGAAAAACTACGCTTTCATTGATATGTTTACTGATATTTAAATTAGGGTCTAAGAATACCGACAGCATGATCACTCCAAACGCATCTCATGATAAAGGATAAAATGCCGCCCATATTGACATTGTTAAAGGTAGTAGAACCACGAATGTGTATGTATATTCGAGCACGGAAGTGGCTCATTCAGTCACTAGTGCGTTTCACACGTGAGTTAGTCCCTGCAGATTATAAAGTAGGTTCACAATGAAGTGATTTACAAGATGCTACAGCACCGGTTGACTGCGTAGCCGGATGCATACGAAACGTACGGAGCTGGACCGTGCCCCGTGAAAATGCGGCTATACTTGAACATTTCTAAAAGACTGAACGGCTTAAGCATATGCATGGGCTGAGACTTGGATATGCACTACTTTCTATTTCGTTATTAGATTACTAAAAAAAAATTAAGTCCAACGTGAAAATAAAATTACACGATCAAAGCATGCTACCTATAACAACTGTAAGAAATCTAGGAGAAACAACACTTTGATGTTTCAGTATTATATTTATTGACAATCACAGCTCAATATTACACGAGAATGCTCCTTCATTATATTATTTACATTTTTCATAGTAATGACTCTACTACTCGAACGTCAGATACGAACTAAACCTACATTAGAAGCGAACTCTGTTTTGATACCCTTTTCGACGTTACGATTTTACAACTACCCTCACAATCAAATGGCTTGAATGACACAATATCAATATCAAATACCACATAAATATAAATAACAATTTAGATAGCAGTTATTGCAATTAGGTATTCATTTACTTACTATTTCTAAATATACTGAGCAAGTGTCACATAATGTAGTGATAGATACACAAGATAGAGATATAACCGGCAGTTTCTGACTCTAATAAATCTATGAAAACATCGAAACAACCCAAAAAGGAAACTAACCATTCAAGTAAAGTGTAATAGGCGATGACCTAACACAGGAACTAAATATATTCATGGCCATATATTCTGATGTGTTAGTAATGATAAGAATGTCTAAACCATTTAATTTTTAAATAAATGTTTGTAAAAATTTAAAGGCCCGTGCGACTATAAGTTATATAATGACTTGATCAACTTGTATGATATTATATTAGTAGCTGCTCATACGGTGGCATGACGTATTCCACGCGGGCATTTAAGTAAGGAATGGGAGCGTAGTCCCCTGTTCAGCTTACGTGTTTGCTACGTGGCTACCACCTGCCGGGTTTTGAAGGGCCTTTAGTCGTCCTAGATTATACTCAGGGACTCAACAACAGGCTGCCGTATTGCAAGCTGTACTTTTCTATGTACCGTTAGTGCGGTAGAAAGGTGAAGTCTGTAGATTTATGGTCCATAGCCAAGAAAAAAGAAACAAAGGATGTGGTTGCCTTGGCGCTGCTGGTGAAACCGCGGAACACAGTTCGAAGTACTGTAGGGGATGTAGAGCAATAAAAATGAGCCTTCACATTAGAATTGTGTTATTAACATTTTTTAATCTAATACCTAAAGCTAACAATATGCTAAAACAATAATAGTATATTGTTATTATTATACTAACAAGTATCTAGTAATGTGTCACACATTTCAAATGCACTTAAGAGTGACAGGTTGCCGATGCGCAAAGTTCCAGTCTCTCTTCTCTGCGTATTTCTATTTCTACCTTTTCTTACAACGTTTTCTTCTTTTTGGTTTTCATGATTTTAACTAACTTTTAAAACCCCAGGCAGTTTCATTTCAATTCATAGAAATCTTTTTTAAAAATTAAGCATACTCTGTGCTTCGTGTTAAACACTGTCCAATTTAATGCATTTTGTCAAGATCTGATGGTAGAGTCATTGGGATATTTTTTTTTAATTTGCAATGCCAAATTTATAAATTAATATACCTATAATTTAAACAGTATGCTATTCCCGGGCTAATTTATATAATTATTTTGTATCCTATTGCAGCCAAATCCGCTGTGTGGTAAATTACAGCGAAATCCGTCCATCAATTTTTGCAAGAATGAGTAGGTAATAAAAAAACTTATTTTCACGGTAAAAATAATTGCCAATAATACTGCAACAGCAATGTTTTTGAATGCATGATACCGAGTGAAGCAGAATCTCTCTTTTCGCGATAATTGTGTAGGGTCATTTTTAAATTAGACTATAATTACTATTATGACAATAACAGGAGAAAAACGAAGGAGATTTCGCCTTTAAATAATTGTACCTACTATAAGGAGGTCAAAAATATTAGTAGAAATGTCAAACTTGAGTTATTATTCGAACCGTGTCACCAACACGCATTCAGAATAAAACAGAGGCCATTAACCTGTCACCACGGAGTTATCCGTTACCTACACTTGACTTTTAAATGGTGGTATTTTCTTTTATTACCCACTGTCAGGGTACAATTGACCGTTACTTGTAATGTACCTATTTTGATAAATTACAGTGGTAAAAATGCGTTTCACATTCGATGATTTTATCTCTTAGCAACAAAAAATTGATAAAGTAAATTTGGAAAACTTCAGATGTCAAATTCAATTCTCAAGTGATTTTTTTTCATAACTCTTTCTCTCTTATTTCCATAAAATTATTAATACTGAGAGCAATTAAAATTAATTACAGAACTCCGTTTCAAGGACTTATTTTCTACGCATGGACAGACTCATCATCCGAATTGAGAACCTCCTCTTTTTACGAAGTCGGTTAAAAATACTAACCAAACTTATTTTATTGCACACTAGGTAATTATAGTTTGCAATGTTTCGCAATCGAAAGCGGTCACTTTCAGTTTTTTTTTAAACAGTTTATATTTTAAATAACGTGAATAATTTTCGGGGCTATTTAATATCTAGCGTATTAAATAATGTTAATACTTATACTTATTATACGTTAATTTATAATACGTAGGTTCTCTATGTAGAAAAATATATATAGGTAACTTCAGTCCGTAATCAACGAGATTGAGAAGAAATAGAGGTCAAACGTGAGCCTATTAATAAGAAAGGAAAAAACGTAATAAAGAACGCAGTTCAAATTGGTTCAATATTAAATACTCAATAACAAAATTTTACTTTGTCCGTTCTTTAATCGTGCAGAATCCACCTCGGGCTTTATCTGACCTTAGCCGACGATGAGTTGGGTATATCAGACTTGAAAATTGCACGGTGTTACGTCTCATGTTTCCATGTTCTGATTTATATCTTGCGCCACTTGTACCATTTCTTTTTAACAAATCTTTTTAAAAAGAAATGGTGTGTTCACGTGCTTAAAGTCACTGAACATCCATAAAAAAATATAGTCGAATTAGACTCTAATCACACTAGCTGCCTCTTATATTGACCTGGGTAGGATATTTCGTACAATTCACTAATAAACATTGTACAATAGTACCACTAACTACGTTGATGTTTACAAAATGTTTGCCTATCTGTGTCAATATTAACTCAGGTACCTACATGTATAAACCACAATGAAAACATCGGGAACTCTATTCTCCGCTGTTTTATCCCCTTTTGTTTTGTACCTAGTTAGTTGATAAGCTTTTGTCAATAAAATAAAATTGGAATTCATTAGATTTTTTCTCCACCTTGAACACGACCTTCACAAATTCGAAGTTAAAATTTGCAATATTTCTTATGATCAACGTACAATATTAAGAACCTAAGTACTGTAGTCTTCTAACACATTTAAATACTACTTATATGTATAAAATGTATAAATTGGTTCACATACCTACTTACTTTCACCATAGCTTCAGATAAGACAGTTATTGCATTATTGACACACATGACGCAACAACGCAAGCGCAATTACCAGTATCTCGAACGCTGTCGGCAATGTAGTTCACGAAAATACCCGTAACTTGCCGAAAACGTTTACGAAGAAATGTATTACACTTTATACAATACATCATCTGAATATAATTATTACGTTTACGAAATTGTATTTTTATAATTAGGTATACATAAACCAATGGGCGATGTACGGACCTTTGAATGATTGACTTAATTTTGAAGTAAAATAGAGAAATTAAGAAGTTACGAAATTTGTTTTGAAAATGACGTAATTTGTTAACACGGCAAATCTCCTCTGGTCTATAATTTCACCAGTGCACTGCTTCATAACATTCTCGCAAGTGCAAGCTTCACAAAGTTTTACCGCAATCGAATGAACGGTACCAGAGCCGATTAAGTCATGAACCAATATCAAAAATTAACTTTTATTAAAACCTACTATTACAATTTTAATAACTTGTAAATTTGAAAGGAGTGGCCTAGTTAAAACCCGATCAACTAAATCACCCAATCAGTTGTACCGAATGGTACTCGAACAAGTTTATCAAAGGGAATTATGTCTTATTTGATCAACCGCATAGTCGTACCGTTAGGAAGACTACTATGCGATTCACGTAAGTTGATAACTGTCATAATGACATTTTGATTCTCGTTGCTTACTTCATTGCATAAAGTAAGGTCAGCAAATACATTTTTTTACAACACTATTCCCTCTGAGGTAAGTACATACAATAACAAGTACGAAATAATCTATCGGTTCTTTTTTATATTTATTTATTTTTAATCGGGCGGTAACACTTGGTGCCGCTTATTTTATCGTTTGCACTGTTATCGGAGCCGCACGAACAATTTCACGTGCTCGTGAATGTACCACTGTGCCTTCCCTTTTCATTTTAAGCAAATTTAACTTTACCTAACAAAATAAACTTATCAAAACAATAACAAAAGTCTATAACAAACACAATGTAACAACAAAAGTCAACAAGGACGCCACAAAATGGAGAAAAATCGGAAATATAAATCAATGGCTTTGGAAGCGTAGCTAGCGGCACACTATGACACCAATCAATTACGAACTATTATTATAAACTATTACTAAGAAAATATGTTATGTATTTAAGAAAAGAAAATAAAAATTAAGTCGTTGTTACCATTACAAGTATGAACCTATCCGACGCGCCATGAAAATTTTGTTGCTAGCTGTACAATTTTGATGAGTACGGAATGAAGTTGCCGCGAACGCGATTATCTTCTCACTTGAAACGCATAGTAAATCGTTGATCGGTTTGTATCATGGTTTGTATTATCAGATAAGTTGTTCGGATCTTTTCCCTCAAGCCTATTGCTTTGTCACTAGTCAAAACAAATGGTTTTATTTCAATTTCTCTATAAAATAAAAACTAAAAATTCATTTGAATCTTTACACACAAAGACTGATACATAAGTGTGACTACAATATTTGAACTCAGTGACCTCCAAAGTGTTAGCGTTAACATGAAGAAGAACTACCTTACAAAAAGGATTTGATGGGACTAAGCGAGTATGCGGAGCCTTGTATCCAAGGTCAAAACATTGTTACAACCGGGAACCATGCTATCAGGATGATACTATGAAGGTATAAACCTTTTGGATGAACATACATACATACAAATCACGCCTTTTTCCCATTGGGGTAGGCAGAGACAACATCTTTCCACTTGCTACGATCTTGGCATACTCCTTTCGCTTCTTTCATAACTTTGGATGAAACACGTTGAAAATGACGACAAAGTACCTACACTTATTTGTGTCACTACTAGTCAGCCACTATGCGGCAAACGTCATTCGATTCAGTCTGTTTAAGTAGTGTTAAAAAACATACAAGCATGTCTGAGCAATGGTGTAAAAACCGTACTGACAACCAGAAAAAATATCCAAATTAAAATTATAACACTTTGCAAACCAAAGTTCACTCACACATCAATGGTTAGCCACCGCCATTATTGTCACACAGTCTCGTCTTCTGCGCGTTCTGATTCTGTTCTGAGGTTTTATACGTTCATGGATGATACTAGTTAAGTTTTGTAACAACATCACTAAGTACCGTTACCGCAGCTTCCAATTCGTAAACAATTGATACCGGATTCTTCAACTGAATAATTCGAACATTAAATGTTTTCGCTCAATTAAACTTTACGGTACTCGCGGTGTGGATACATGTGCCCGTTCCGAGTACCTACGCTCTGTGCACGCTCAAATAGATGTACAAACTTGCGCACGACCATAAGATGATGCCAATTCTGGGGAGATTTCCCTAAAATTCGGGAAAAATCTCTAAAAAAATTTCGAATTTGTTTTATAATCTTTAGTTTAGGAGTTCCTCCTTTTAGGTAGGTATATTTAAAAAGACATTTTTTTAAACAATCTTTCTAGTAGGTAAGTGTTTAACCAGGCAAATCAAATGAGGGCAATTATGACCGGTTAAGATAAACCGGTTTAGTTTAGAAGTGCCCATGGATACCTTCCGACTCTATTACTACACCAGCTTCATAGTACCATATTATAGCACTAGCTTCCGCCCGCGGCTTCGCCCGCGTGGAGGTCGGTATCGCCACCAAATCTATTTTAATAAAACAACTCTCCACTCCAGTCTCCACTCTACTCTTCACTCCACTGGTCTCCACTCGTCTAACCAAAACCTTTCTAATAAAAAAAACCCATCAAATCGCGATCAAATCATCGCCAAAATCGCGATGATGATTCTCTGAACCTTTTTCCCAACTCAGTTGGGGTCGGCTTTCCAGTCTAACTGTGATGCGGCTGAACTTCGATATTTTCCGTGGAGCGACTGCCATCTGACCTCCACAACCAATGGTCATTACGACCAATGGCGATATCGAAGTTCCAAGTTAGACTGATTGGACTTTTGTGGGCTCCAACTACCCGTAACGACTGCCATAGATGTTTGTATGGCAACCGGGACCGACGGCTTAACGTGCTCTCCGAGGCACTAATAAACCTGCGATAAATACACACATAACTTCGAAAAGCATCGAAATGTCATTGGTGTGTGCCATGGTGAACCTGGGATCGAACTCGAGACCTCGCCTCAGCAGTCCATTACCCAGACCACTAGGCTACCGCGGCCTAAAAATCGCGATGGTAGGTAAAAATTACTTAACGTATTTTGATGAGGTTTTTTTTATTAGAAAGGTCTTGCTTAGAATCAAAATTTACCCTATGTTTAGTTGTAATTGGCTAAGTAGAACTGGACATATAACCAAAACATGATGACCTAGATTAAAACGACGCGCGGGCGGAGTCGCGGGTATCAGCTTGTATAAAAAATAGCCTTTTTTCCGTGCGGAAATCCTTATGGATACCTACTCTGCGGCCAGCGGGGCAGGTTATGTAGACTGTTATTGACTAAAACCGCACGCCGTCTCGGGTCTTCTGACGCCAGGGTGTAGGGGGGCCAACGCTCTGGCGCGGCTGTTGCTCAACATGAGGGGCCGGATGACGCCTGCAGGAGGCTCTACGCGGGGATCGTGCGTTCCATGGCCCTGTACGGGTGCCCGATCTGGGCGGAGGCCCTGAATAGCCGTAATCGGTGTACACTGGGAGCGCCGCAGCGCGTTATGCCTATATTTTGTCCACACCCAGCTCCAGACTATAAAAAAAAACCAAGCGCGGAGCACGCCGTTATAGCGGCGGTAAGACCCGTCATGGAGGGCTGGTTCACGGGGGCCTCTCGTACCGGCTGATGCAGATGATCTCTGGTAAGGGTTGCTTTGGGGATCACTTGTGTCTGATTCGGAAGGAGCCGATGCCCGAGTGCCATCACTGCGATGCGGGCGACGACTCAGGGTTGCACACGCTGGCAGAGTGTCCGGCGTGGGAGGTGCCGAGGCGGCGGAGGCGCGCCATAGCGCGCCCCTCTATTCCGGGAGCATGACGGGAACACCGTGGTTGCCAAACCCAGGGGCCATCTCGAATCCGGAGATGGCCCGGGTCAAGTCGTGGTGCGAAGACCCTAGATGGCGTGCGGTTTTAGTCGGTAAGAGTCCGACATAACCTGCACCGCTGGCCGCGGGGTGGGTATCCATGGGGATTTACGTACGGAAAAAAAGGGGGCCTATTAGAGCATTTTCCTCGCACCCCGACTTTGTATAAGAAGTAGCCTATAATGTTGTCCTGTAAGCGATGGCAGCTGAATGGATAAGGACGCGGCCTCTACTCAGTTCGAATCCGGCCGGACAGTACCAACGTGAATTTCCCTTTGTGGAATTTATATGTGCTAATCACATGATTTACCATCTACTGACGGTGAAGGAAAAACATCGTGAGGAAACCCACATATCCTAGAAGAAATTCTAAGGACATGTTCGATCCACCAAACCCCATTAGGCCAGCGTGTGTGGATTAGGTCTAAACCCTCTCAGCTCTTTCGTTAGAGGAGAGGAGACCCGTGCCCAGCAGTGGGGCATAAATGAGTTGATATTATTATATTGTCCAGAAGTATGAACTATAAATACTATAAATCGTACCAAGTTTGATCATCTCTCCAGTAGTTTTTTATCCATGCGTGCACATACAGATAGACAGACAGACATAAAGATAAAAAAAAATACTGATTGCATTTTACCATTGGTATTGATCACCAATCATCCCCGAATAGTTATGTTGTAAATATTTCAATGTACAGGATTTACCTCTCTACAGTTTTATTGAAGTAACCTACGACAAACTTATTATTTGCGGTTGGTACAGTAATCGGGTCTACGGATCGAACCGCAAAATTAAGTTTGTTTTTTATTGTATACATTATCGGTCAAGTTACTTATAGTGTTAAGCTAGCTTATAGCATGCTTAACATAATAACAACATTCAAATATGCGTCTTTAGATTACACGTTGTTACAGAATGCGTGGAAGATATAAAGGTTCACTGCTCGTTCCCCGTAGGTGATGGCGTGATAATAAGTAGCCTATGTGTTGACCCGACTTCTTAATAATATTCTTGCCAAATTTGAAGTTAATCCATGCAGTACTTTTTGAGTTTATCCCGGACATACATACAGACAAACAGACAAACAGACAAAAATTCTAAAAACTATATTTTTGGCTTCGGTATCGATTATAGATCACAGCCCAAGTATCCTTTTAAAAAAATATTCAATGTACAGTTTTGACTTTTCTACCATTTTATTATATGTATAGATTGTCACTGAAGCATTGTCAAATATAACGTCAGGAAAAGGTTCTAATTGTGCTTCCAAGATATAACCCATACTAATAACAGAGCAAATTAAATCTATATAAATAAAAATGAACCACCGAAATGTATCTATGTACGCCCGTAACTTTTAAATGACTGCACCAAATTGGATAATTATTTTTGTTGTTTTTATTGTCAGAACAAGTTTTGTGCAAAAGAATTTCTTTGAAAAGTCCACGACTATGGTGCTATAATTGCACTGGGGCGAAGCCAGGGTGCGCAACTAGTAAAATGCAAGTAATCTCATGGTCCCTATTTTCAATAATGCTTCTGGTCATATTCAACCAATGGACTAACAACACTATTAATTAATATCTGACACTATTTCGTGCCTACGTACAAATGAACTTAAATACAAGACGTTCTTCTAAGTCACGATGACTAGTACAAAAAACATGAACGCGTACGGAAGCATTCCTGTCAAACAACTACTAATAGAAGCATACATTATTATGTTATTATGCTGACATAGAAATAGAATGAAGATGTATTATTTATTTTCAAGCATACTGCTGTCTGGTGCAGGCAGAATGTATTTTTAGAATATGCTTTTTACTAGCTATAAGCCTGCGGCTTCGCCCACGTATTAATCACTGCAGTAGGCGTACCAAAATAGGGGTTTTACGTTTTTGCGTAAGTATAAAACAACAACAAACTTTCGCATTTGTAATATCAATAGGATATTAGGTAACAAACTTGTCTTTTAGTTTCATAAACTACTAGCCTATACCTGCGACACCGCCCGCGTTTTCGCGTTTCGCGTTTTTTTTACTATATCTCCGGTTCGTAAGATGCATAGATACCTACATGCGTGAGATTTTAATTCTGACCTTTCAAACTAAAAAAAACCGCATCAAAATCCATTCTGTAGTTATTGCATCCATCGCGAACAGAAAGACAAAAATATTTTAGGGTTTAGAATCGTTCATATAATATAACCTACTTTTTTAAAATATCTACAATGTACAGATGTAGCTACTTTACAAAATTGTATAATAGTATAGATAATATTTTTATTAGTATCAAAGTCAAACGGGATATTACCAAGTGTTATTTGTATGTGTTAAAAATGTGATTAGAACTACCTACCTACCTACCTACTTAACGAATAATACCCCTGTTATGAATAAAGTGACTTGTGTTGTGAGACTATTGAGTTGAGAATCTAGTGAACTGCTCTGGAGAGGAAATCGAAGGTATTATACCTAACTATAGACATGAGCAGTGCTTGCCCGTGGTCCACCTACAATGTTTACCTGGTTGTACCATGGGTACTTTTTTCCCCGTGGTCTACCGCAGTCTAACTGGGTGTACTATGGGTATTTTTTCCCCGTGGTCCACCTTTTACTACAGTAGGGTACATACATGTCATAATTATTATTTTATCGTACTGTAAAGTGCTCTTCTTTATCATTCAATTTTGCAATAAACAATGATACGAATAATTCCACTTTATCTCTCTCACGTGCTTCAGCCGGTTTTAATTCGTGTATGTTCGTTAACAGGGATTAAGCTCAGTACCTAATACGAGTACAGAACAAATAAATTACTACACGAATGTTGTTTACACAGTTTTCTATATGTAATCTAGTTACCGATAAATAATGTTCTACTGTATAAGTTATCAAAGAAATTGAACGCAAGTATAAAAATGCAGAATGAAATTTCAAAGTGACACAACACTGAATAATTACTTCACGTCAATGAACAACGGATAAATTAATATATTGTTCATACAACCAGTATCTATTCAAAAAATGGGTATACCCCATTTTTATTTAAAAAGTACGCGAGGAAAGTACCTAAGATGTAAAATGCTTCACGATTCATTTATACCCATACCTATGAAATAAACCAAAACAGTGCATTGAAATCGATGGAACCATTTCGAAGGATGTTCATATACGTATTGGAGATTATTTTACGCTACAAGTTTTTAGTTGATGTTAATCTTCTATCTAACTGGTTTTGTTTAGATTGCACTGTCTCGTATTCGGTAACTAGTTTAACAACAAATGACGTAACTGCCGAGTGGAACCTAAGAGAAAGGTAAAGTAACAGAATTAGGACTGTGTTGAGGAATTGATATTCAAATATTAGCTGTAAGACGACCGAGATGCCCAAGACCGGTGCTAATAGCAAAAAAGGGGAGGGAGGGGTCACTTAATCAATTGGCGCACTCTACCCGTTGGACACAGACTTTTCCCAATATATGTGTCATAGCACGTATAGTCATAACACGATTTTGTGTCGTATCCGACAAGAAATCATACATAATGTTCTGCCACTACAACATCCGTTTAAAAAACGGACACGACACACGACAAGTGGGAACGGGGCGTTAAGTTTTTTTTTTTTTTTATATATAGGACACGTCAAAATGACTCCACCTCGCCTGATGGTAAGCGAAAGGCAAAGTATCAGGACTGTTAAGTTAAATTTTGCATTGTTTCACGACTCAGATTGACACAATTTTTATTTTGAGTAGGTATAGAACCAAGAGCGAAGATAATGTTGATCGATACTTCATGTCAGTGCCATCTCCCGTCACGCTCCACAGTTGGCATGCTTGACGTGTTATGTATGTTGTTGTTATCATATTTCTTACGCATTGTCATCAAATGAAATCCTCAGCTATAGAACACACGCTACAGTCAACAGGTTGATTCAATACGCAAAGCGCGCTCACGCTTAGCAAATATTTTTCTTAGACATGCATTGCCAAACAGTGACGAGATTCACTTTTATTTCTACTTCATTATATGAGCATAAACCCTGGTTATATCCAAAGCTTGCCAGTCTCCTACTCCTGGTATTCAGAATGCAGTTTACTTTTTTTCAGTTCAGATTTTACAGTAATAATGAGTCGAGGTCATCCCAACTCATCGGTCTTAGTCTCTATAGATTGTACTAAATGTATTTTAAGTAGGTAAGCTAATGATCTGTAGAAATAATATCCCTACGAAATTAACTAAAGTATGTTTTGTTAAAGGATGACAGATTACGAGCGCATCAAGCAGACATGCTTGGAGAAGGGGGAGCTCTGGGAGGACCCAGATTTTCCTGCGAACCAGTCATCCGTCTTTTATTACCAAACACCGTCTTTCGTCTTTGGCTGGAAGAGATCGAAGGTATTTATCTTATTTTATCTGCATTATTATAAGGCTTTTTTTTCGGAACTAATACCACCCTCATTCCCGTTACTGTAACTCCTGTACACCAGGACCAACAATAGTGACCTCCGAACACACTGAGTAATGATATTCGGTAAGTCCCAAGGAAAGTTAAACTGTCTTGGAACCCGCCCAGTTAGAAATACTATAAAATCCACTTCGCCTCTTAGCAAAACAGGAGACAATAGAGAGACAAATAAATAAACTACCTATAACTACCCAAGATAGAGATAAGCACCGGTCTCTTGGAAGTCTCTTAGACCATACAAACTGTATGAACATTGAACAAAGTCACAATCACCTGTTTCCGAGACACCTAAAGTAGAGAGTAGAGTAGCCTATTTCCGGTCATCATTTTATTCCGGGGATTGGTTTGTGTTAATGGCAATAGGCTCGCCACCTATTACATTGGGACCTAAACATAAACTAGCGAAATGTGGGTGCTAGCACCTCTGCCTACCCCTTCGGGGATATAGGCGTAAGTTTATGTTATGTTATGTTACGGTTTGTGTTTCTGTAATATTTGAAAATATTACATATTTGAATACTTAAAAGTAAATCCTATAGTAGTTTTATTTACTTTTATATTCACTGGCAAGGTGAAAGTGCTCACCGTACGACATACTTAGGAATAAGTACATATTTACTTACAGCGTTAACTTAGGGCGGTACTAAACGTAATAGTAAAGAAAGTTATTTGTGTATTAGGTAACTCGAAACATATCGGACGACTTTCACTATGTTCTAAGTATACGTTGCCAATTAAACTACTCTGTTAACGGTCTCATTGCTGAACACCTACACCGCAATGCACTTAGGGCATATGAGTACGATAGTGGCAGGTGGTTGTTTCGACACTACAAATTTGTAAATAAACCTCCTCCTTCAACCAAACCCTGCGGTAATTAAAATGGTGATACTTTACAAGCTTTTAAAATATCGTGTTTCCTATGCATTATACAAATTGATATTGGCATTTCAATGGCATGTACAATGTGCATACCTGTATCGGAATCACAATGAATTCCTGTAAACGTAATTTTATACGCACAGCAGCTATATTATAATTGCGATAGCAATGGCGGTTGAAAGTGATCATAGCTCTTACCTTTATATTTTTAATAACTCTTCTTTATATTTGAGACAGATTTGTGTGTGAATTGCTCGCTACCTATAATTACTTATCATAATAGCAACCAGTCAGTGCAAAGTTTAGTTAATTATAAACCGTTATTCATTATTATAGAATATTATAAGTATCCGTTTTACCGTCTATTGCAGGTATACTACCAATCTTACCACTAGTAATAAAACTGGTAATTTATTACCGTTCTTACTACTAAAGGCGAAAGTTGTTAGAACAGTAATAAAAAAATTGCTTCCATAAATTAAAATAACAAAAACAAAATATGACGAATCTACATATGGAACATCCTTATTATGTACAATGCTGAACAAAATTACAATAAAGTTCTACATACCTATACACACGCGTTCGCGTATCGGCCCATGAATCCATCATCCTGTCCTTAGACACTTCGCAAGCCTTTCTTTACAATAATTTAAAACTGACAAGCAAGCCTATGCTTCTTTTTACATGCCATTTTTCTCACGATAGATCTAGAAGTTATCAGGAAACTGAGTATTAATGTGAGATCAACTCCGGCAAGCCCGTGTACACATTACTACATTGCCTTATATTTATTTGGTTTGTCATTAACTTCAATATAAATCATCAAAATAATAATCAACGTAAGAGAACTTATTTCCAATGAGAATTTGGAATGAAAAGAGAAAAATGAGAAATTTTCCTCATTACCCTGACATCCGTTAGGCAGGATAATGAGGATGACAGCAAAAATTTTCTCATTGTCCCATCATTGGCGACAGGTTAATGAGAAAACATTGCAGTTATTTTCTTTCTATCTATTCTATTTGATAGTTGTGTCTGTACATTGGGGATATGTGAAAAAAAAACTTAGGTTACCTATGTTAAATGAAGAACCCTAAACACTCCAACATATCTTTTTAATTCATGTCTGTTTTTTCGCGTTTGGCCCAAGACGAATAAACGCACTTTGATGTGATATTTCTATTAGAAGACCTAAAATCTGTCCTATGTTTGATGGAAATTACTTAATTAAAACCAGATATATTATGAAGAAACGACAATCAACCTCCGCGCGGGAATCAATTAGTATATTGTACAGATATAAGTCCATGTTTATTTGTTAGTTTTTCATGCACTCTCATACCGATCGCGATAACATTTTATCAACTAATTGATTGCACTTATTTGTTTAAAGCTATAGTGGATACAATTTTATTGCAGTGCCACTTAAATTACTGTCGGCTTATTGGAATTTTTTAAACGAAATATTCCCATGCGAAGCTCTGGCTTCAGCTAGTTATTTATATTATATTAAAATATTACTGCTGCTGATTTCGTTTAGAGAAACTCAAACATATTACGTAATATTTGTACTGTGTGGGTAAACTGTTCCATTTGTAATGGGTGTTAAAAATTCACCTTTGTTTAGCTATACTTGGTGGGATTACTCGGTGGCTAAACAAAGTTACGAAATCTTCGGTGCGAACAATACGGATGGCTGAACACTTAATGATGTTTGAGCGAGCGACTTCATGCTTCGGAGGACAAGTGAAACATTCGTCAAAGCTATTGTCATCGGCTACAGGTTAATCCAAGCCATTGGCACCGAAGCTCCCAAAGTTTGGCGGTATAAAAGAATTAGTTGGGTACTCGTATTATGTTCAGTGACCCGAATATGGAAGAACTACAGATTTATTCCATCTATAATAGTTGTCATAGCAACAGGAACTAAAATTGACTTTGTCTAAATTTTCATAGAGTAATATCCTTTACTTCTTTTTCCTCATTCTCTGTCTACGTCAAAAGTAAATAGAATATTATTATTTTTTAGGGTTCTGTGCCTGATTAGGAAAAAACCCGTATCTCTTCGTTATCCGTCTGTCTGTTTGTCAAGACCTCTTTCTTAAGAACACATAGAGGCATCAAGTTGAATTAGATCAAAGGAATTTTGCGGATAATGCTTGGCATTACACGAAGCGTAATATCCAAACTGTGGTCTCACTATCGACTAATTCGGTGGCTTGACCTACCATCTCCAGGCCTGCACTCATGGAGGACGGAGGTCGTTAAGTTACCTTTGGCGACGTTAGTGAGTCACCTGCACCGCAATCGGAGAGTTTTAGGAAGCCGTGCCTTATTTTTCGTGCGGAAATCCCCACGAATCTCTCCCCTCCTCTGGCCAGTAGGGACGTAATATCGGACTTGACCGACTAAAATCGAACTCCATGTTGGGTCTACAGACGCCGAAGTTTAAGGTAACCCTTGACCCTGAGCTATCCAAGGCTTACTTTGCCCGATGGCCGACGGGGGTGGTATCCATGGGGATGACCGCACGAAAAAAAAGGGTGGCAGGATGTTATATTTCCACGCGCGCTTTTTTATAGAGATGAGGGATTTAGATTCCTAATAACACGTTGAGGTCGCCAGTGCTGGAGGCCGGAGCCGGTTGGGGTTTCTGGGATATTCTTTCTAGGAAACACCAGATTCCTCGATCACACAGGCATTGGTAGGACTCCGACATACCCGCCTCTCCGTTGGCTCCGTTGAGGTGAAGCCCGACGGGGTTTTTGCGCACGAAAAAAAGGGTATGTATTTCCCTTTGGGCTAGAATCCAGATATTTTGCAGAAAGTAAAATTTTATAGCATAAGTACAGGTAAAAGTCTGGAAAGCGTAAACACAAAAAAAAATGTATGTCTGTCAGTCAAGACAAGAAGCACTGCAACAAAGTTAAGTTCGCCCCCTTTTTTTATCGTGCTGCAATCCCCCTCAACCCAATTTTGTACGGAACCAAATGCACTGCGTGCACGAGCCCAATTCGCACTTGACCGGTATTTATTAGTATATACTCTTTCTTTACTTTCATGAACTTCTTGCATGTTAAATCAGGTTGTCAAATGTCAATGTCTGTAGCAAGATTTTAATAATAAAAAATCAGATTTTCCGAAATAAATAATGTTCACCAATATTCACTAATTTGAAATGGTGCATCGAATGTGAAAGTGCAATGCAACTATGATGAAAGGGTTTTTCAAAGGGCCTCTTCCCAGTCACAATACTTTGGCCAGAGCAGCTATCTAATCCCCATAAAATCTAGAAGACAATGAAAAAGAATAATGATGGTAAATAGACTGGCTTTGGCCGCGATGCAAGGCACTGTACTTTGAAGGGTTTGGTAGAACTTGAGATGAAATGAATACGTTTAACTGCAATCACTGATTGCGAAGGAATAGACATTGAAAGTTAGTACGGGCAGTCCCTCAGCAGCCCTCAGCTTAAAAAGACTTGGTAGCGATAGCCAACATTCACGCGGGCGGAGCCGCGCGCGGGTACGCTAGTATGCTTATAATTATGTACAGTACGCCCACCAGACCAGTGTTCTCAAATAATATGTATCATTGATAATATTCTAAGACTTATTTGAACCTAAACCACATAATACTAAGTATAGTTTATTTTTATTCTAGAATACTTTAATGGTATGAACATGTTATGAGAAGAGAAATGTTGTTAAAAAGGTTCTAAGTATGAATGTGGAGGGCTTTAAGGGTAGAGGTAGGCCCAAGAAAAGATGTATGGAGTGCGTGAAAGAGGATATGGCAAGGAAGGGAGTAACCGAAGAGATGACATCTGACAGGAATATATGGAGAAAAAATACATGTTGCGCCGACCCCAAATAATTGGGACAAGGGCAGGTAGATGATGAATACCGTAAAACAGTCACAAATGTCTGTTGGTATTCTAAAACCAGACTACAAGCTAGTTGGGTTGTGGATTATGCCCTGGATGTACTTACTTTTGGTTTAGATAGCCTTATATAGTAGGTGGGTATATCGTAGAATATCCATCATTATTCATCCACCGCGATCCGTTACGTAGCAGTCTCAAGCTCGGCAATAGCATAAAACAGGGCGTTAACAAAGGTGCAGGTGCATGCCACCATGGAACACGCACAAGACTTTCTAACAAATAATTTGCCGTAATACTAATACCTAATTATCGCGTGCCTTGTTTTGCAAATGCTGTTATTGCAAAATGACGTTTATTGCTTTAAAATATAATGTATAAATTAGATCAAAGTCTTTGAGGCCAAGTCAACCTTAGCTGCACGGTGCTGCTGATTAACGAACAAGGCTCTGGCGCAAGCTTTCATATCAGGAGGCTGGACGGCAGTCAATACCATCAGCCAAATTAAAAGGAGGAAGGATTTAACTAGACCCCGAGCTCTAGGCTCTAGCAAAACGGTTGAGCTTCAAATTTCTATCAATAGTTCAAATTAGGTACTATTCAAAGTTGCCGCACATTACAGACAAGATACTCTGCAGACCAAGTACCTATACTAATTTTATGGTAGACAGTTGTCTCGACGTGATTCGTAAATAATTAGTAGCAGTATTCTTTTGATAGATTACGAGTAAATTGTTCTATAAAAACATAATTATGATAGTGCATACACTTAAAACAAAACAAAGCTGTCTAATTACCAACAAGTCATGTCGAGACACAACTGTCTAATTTTCTATAATGTGCATTGGTGAGGTACGAGTTAATTTGTCAATTCCTTTTTATCATTGTAAATCAGGCTCATCTGTTTGTCCTTGCATATCTGCTACATGAATATTTTAAAAACTTGTTATATGAAACAAGGTGATAAACCAGTTTGAAATAATTAAGTATTGCAAAAAAAAGTCATTATATTTTATTTTTAAAACTAATAGAGAAATTAAAACAACAATATTTATTGGTTTGATAAATTCTCTACATTTTTTTTATACCACTTAGGTGACAGCAGCACACGGCCCACCTGATGGGAAGCGAAGTTTTCACATATAATCTATATATAAATAAATAAAAGTCTACGAGTTCTTGTTTTTATTTATACATTGATTAATCGGTATACATTATATACGGATATGTATTTATATAGGCTCGTAAAACGCATCAGATAGGTGTCATTCGTGAGCACCAGTTGCTAATTCACGGATGAGCTTATAGAGTAGGTAGGTAGCCTTAACAATATTATATCAAAATAATGGTTGCCCTTGGTTGCCCGCGTCATGCTCCGGGGCAGGACAGTTGACGAAATACATAAAATAAAAAAGGTTCCCAAAAGACGCTTTTGAATATGTATTTTGTGACGGGTGCGAAACGTTAAGTTGTCCAAACGAGATGTAACCGAGAATCGATTCTCTGGCCGTATCTATCATAATAGATATATATAAATTAATTAGACAGAAACAGATTCAGAAATAGTTTTTTCTGTTTTTCTTCGTGTTTCATTAATTTTATACAAGGCCAAGCCAATCAACTATTGTTCGCAGCTCTCCATTTTCTGCAACTTTTTCGAAGTTATTGATCCGGCTTGAAGCAGTATTAGGAAACTGGCTCTACTATATTAAGTAATACTTGATTAACTTGATTACTCATCACTGCGGTACTGGAGTGGTAATTTTAATTTGATCGGTCAAAAGAGGTTATAACAGTCCATATATTATTATTAATACATCATCTAAATGGACAATGCTGGTAACTGTCTCGCAGTCTTCAAAACTTAGAGAAGGTGTGAATCAGTATAGCTATGATTAACAAGTACAGGGTCTTAGTTGAACGACTCGAGGTTTAATGGTAACCAAGTAGATTAGCACATTGCAAAGGTTAAGGTAGCTAACCGTCTTGGGAAGGATGACCATCCTTGACGTTTTTACATTAACACACAGGTATAGTTACACATCACACCTACAAAGTAGTTGCTAACCCAATGCATAACCTAACACATCGAGAAGAACTTATGTGAAATCAATAACGATGATATCAATAATACCTACCATAAAATCGTAACTATGTCGCAGATGCAAATCAAAAATACGAGTCATTTTAATAACTAAAATAAATGTTGAAGGATACTAATAAACATACTAATTATCTATTCTCTAAAGTCTAGACGTTTAAATAATCTTTATTACTTCATTCGACACCTACAATAAGAGATTGTGTAATACTGCAATGCCAAATCAATACCCTTGGAGGTAAACTAACCAAAACTTTCACGTTTCTCGATTAAGTTTGTTGATTTGTTAGCCCACCATTAACCATTAGTCATTATAAGATAACCTTATTCTAATAAAAACAAAGAATTACGATTGTTCATTTATTTATTTATTTATTTATTGGAAAGTTAACAGCTATTTTACAGATATGTAAGATTAAAGATTACTTTAGGACTCTTAGCCAATAACAAAGTTTCCCGACAAGCAAGAAGAGAATTGCATGCACATCTTAACAACTAAGTAGGTTTTAATTAAATTTATGCAAACACCAATGTTTGTAGCAATTGATTAAGTAACTCATGTAATACACTTTCATGTGGGCAAATAATATATGATTGTAACTTAATGATAATTTGCTTCTTAAAAACATTGTTGTGTAAACAAACACGACTGCTCGGGGAAAAATGTTATGTGATTACTTTTGCTTATCATGCCCAAGTTCAATTTGAAGGTTTCTATCAAACAAACATCTTTTACTTCCAAAATTCTAAATATAATTTTGGGCATTGGGTCAGGTATCAGCGAAAATATGACCAGTCGAAATTCGCATTATCTTATCATTATCTTAAATATTTACCTCCGACTTTTTGGAATTATAACATTGCGCTATTTTAATTTTTTATAGCAAACAATTGGGCAAAACAGAGTAAGTAGGAATTGTGTTCTTTTAACCTTTGGTTCAGCTAATAAAATACTAAATATCTGCCTCTGTACAGTGTTCACTACGGTGTGAATCACTAGGTAGTACTATTAGGTATTCTGTGCTAGTGCTTTCTACCATTTCAATCTTCGTCCTTGTGAGATTACCTAACTCCACAATTCCGTCTTGTAGTTGCAGTTTTATGCCATAACCACCACCAAAGTTCATATATATACGCCTCAGTGTTAAGTATTGCGGTTTAGGTGTACCTACCTACCGATCACCATTTACTTAAACGAGGAATAGGTAAATAGATTCTAATTTAACAAGGGGTGTTTATAACTTCACACGAAGATTAAACGTGAAGTAGTGGTGAGCAACGATAATTACATACACAAGTAGTTCTTTATTGATTATTATTTCTATCACGATCTACATCGAATAGGTAGTACCTGGGTAATAAATAGGTTTAACTTTGAAGTTAAGTTGTGTTCTGATGCAAAGTCGTAAATAATAAGTTGGGCTGCAATTTCACTTTAAACGGCCGATACCTAACCAAATACAACTTGGAACTTAATTAAGTAGAAACTTGCTTAAATTATTACAAAATATCATTGAAAAAATAAATTAATCACTATTATTTTATAATTAGCACTGAAGCCTTTCAGTGCCTGACTTTCCTTTTGTAATTGCTGTGTTATAAACAATTATTTATTTATTTATTTACTGAAAAGTAGAATAGAATAGAAAACTAACAAATAAATCGACTTTGAAAAAAAATATAATTTAAGTAACCTATTTTTATTTTATTTCTGAAATCAACTACGTAAATACGAGTAGGTACATCACAATATCCTACATAGTAGGTACCTAATGTAAAACTATGTTTGTAAGTAATTATTGTGTTCTTGTAAAAGAGGTACATACATATTACCTAATTCCTTATAGGTTTTAACAAACCCAGAGTTTGGACAAATACCAAGTAGGTAAATACATTAATAACAATTCAAGGCTATTAAGAATATAGGTATAAACCACTATTCACTAAAACTATAAACCACTATCCGTTTTCGGAAAATTGAGAATGGAGATGGTAATAAAATCTAGATACGGCATGTGCATAAATGTAGAAATCGGGTCATTTATACTATCAAGCTGCAAGAATTGCGAGAAATATACTACTTACATCTAGCGACACCTTAGATTGGTCCTCCGACGTGTTAATAAAATGATATGTTAAGACTGACAATGTAAAAGTAAGAGGCATATTACAGCGGTAGGCGGTGGTCGACCTTGCCTTACTCCTACATCTGCTCATCGTGACAGTTCATTCATACGAGGATTTGCGCAATTAACTTAATGTAAGCCGTAAGCGTCGCACATGATCACAGATGAGAAGTGATCATTTAGAACTATTGAGGACACAAATTCGTCAATATCTAAAGATATCTAATACTACCTATTTATAAACACTATCTTGGGAACCGCTCTAACTATTTGCCCGATAATTTATAATTACATTGAAATTAGTTTGTAAATTTAAACATCAAAAACCCTAAAAAACCAAACTTACCTACATAATTTACCTATTTATTTTACATTTGATAAAAAAATACAACTGACGGTAAGATCATAGTCAATATGGTACCCATATTGATGATAGTTAATGATGATGGTATATATTTTAATAGAGATAATTTTAAAATATAACATAACATGAAAAAGATAACAACAATAGGTACTGACATTAATCTTTTTTTTAACTAGTTCGAGATAAATGCTCGAGTTTCTGAATAACATGCCCAAATTGAAACTCTAAAGAGTAAGATATAATATTGTGAAATACTTTTTTTATAATTATGTAAGTACCAGAGCGCAGCTGTAATTTACTGTTGTCGAGTTTTTTTAAACAAATTGAAAGCCATGACGTTCACACACCGGACTGACAGCTAAGACAGCAGTTGTTGAATATTTATACTCACTTCGCCGATAATATAAAAACTAGATAATGATAACAAAATACCCACTAGTTGACCAGCTGTGTCTCGATCTTGGACCAGATGAAATCTTAGGACTCGGCATTCAAACAAAAAGAGGAATTGACTAATTCATTCATTCATTCGAAGGGGTAGGCAGAGGTGCTAGCACCAATGTAATAGGTGGCGAGCCTATTGCCATTAACCGGGCACTTATAAACCTGCGATATCATAATATCTATACAGAACATGAGTACGTAAAGCAGAACAAGACATCAATCGAACAATCCAAATTAAACAATACTAGCTTTTGCCTGCGGCCAAAACGCCTTAATAACGATTGTAGTAACTATATTTTTGTATCCCTAAGGAACAATACTTTATCTGGGTGACAGATACCCAGGATTAAGTGATTCAAATCATTTGACAACTATAGTTTGGCCGCTGAGACTATGCGTTCCTGACACATGTCAATTCGTCATGACTAGTTATGTACAATAAATAACTTGTACCTAGAACCGTTCTCTAAACCTGTTCCCAACTTACAATAACATAATAATAATCACAGTCAGCAATTGTGGCAACGTGATTTCAATTTAATTTTAATTTTATTCTAATTTGGCTATCTATCTGCCCTATTTGTTTTTCCAATTTTAATTTTTAATTTTGTTTCATTCTTATTTAATGTTATGTGATTATTAATTGTAATGATGGGTTATTACCTGAAATAATAAAAAAAATCATATTCATTTCATTCATTATAAAAATATGATTCATTCTTTCTATTAGCTTGGGTAGGGGCTTATTACAAAATTACATATTATAAAATTATAACGTTCTATTTTATATTTTACAACCAACAGATTATTATTATTAAGATTACTAAAATATGCGGTTACAATTGCCTTGTTATTTTGTCTCATCACTATGAAAGCGAACATTTGACATAACCTTGAACAGCGCAGTTTGACGTGGTATGACTTTTAAAAATTATTGATTTTATATTTTAATTAATTAATTGTTAATCATTTTAGCCCAAAATTAATCTGTGTATTGTAAATTGGCACAGTTATTAAATTTTTAATGTTATCACTCGTTAATAAGGTCAATAAACGATATTTAAAATTTTGCCGTAAATTATACACCAGTTTAAAGTTACATCGCCAGTTCGCTCACAACCTGTCAGGACCGCATTCTTTCAGCGATTCTATAATAATCACGACAATTCTTAACCGTGCGATGAAGAAAAGGAGAAAAACTCATTTTCCCTAACTGTAGAAGCGTAACGATGGCATTAATATGAAATAGTTTCTTTCTATGTGCATTATTATAATCTATGTCCCTACTAATACCGAAAGAGGAAAAAAACGTCGAAAGTCGAAAGTGATTATTAGATCGATTTCTGCAATTATTTTTCTACAATATCCCTGAGTAATACATATATATTATTATGGGATCAAGATTTATGCGGTTAAAACTACGGAGCGATACTATAGTTGAATATAAACTAATTAAGCTTTAACCTAATTGCCATACTTACGAAAATACTATCAATGAGTTTATTATAACGAACAAAATATTTTACGTGCGTAATATATATTACAGAATAAAAGTAACAATAATATACGTACTTAACTAAAAATAGAATTAAAGCAAAATAAGAAAGTGAAAACTCGTTTGACGGTTACAAGATATATGTAATATTTTATTTTTTCCTCGCAGATAATGTAGCTATAGTTTGCGTGGGCACTAGCTGTGCCTGCTTACAGCCTACACTCACTTTTTACGGTCCTATTACTGTATTTATAGACTGATCGATGAGACATAATAATATTTCCCATGTTACAAAAAAAATAAATGTAAGTAGCACTTTCTTGTTCAAGTCTATAGATTTTAGCATAATAAATTAGTGATCAACTTTGGAGGAAAGTTCATGGTCAGCACGGGGGTGGAAGAAGTGCCTATAAAGGACCAAAAATTGTTTTTCTCGATTAAAAAGAAAATTTGAGATCATGCTAATATAGTGAAACATAAAAAAGTGAAAAAAAACCTAAGAGTCAACTGTCTTTATCTTAACTAGTGAAACTTGTTTCCCACCCGACTAACATAATCTAGATTGAAACAATAAGTACCTTCGGAATATAAACAGTCACTATAACGAACCTAAAAAACTTACGGACGAAAAGCGTTGAAGACAAGACTGTGTCACAATAATTGCGGCGGCTAACGATTTGTGAGTGAATTTTGGGTGACAAGGTTTTACCCAAATTTAATTGAAATACTGTTGCCGGATATTTTGTCTTGCTGTCACTGCGGATTTTATAGGGGCCGTCTAGTGTGGGAGCGTGTGCGTGCCGACTTGTACGTATACGCAAGTGGACCGACTCTAGTGTCGTCAGATGTATCGTTCAAAGCGTTCCGGCCTTAGATTTTTTTAGGTCCATGTCTATTATTAGCAAAAATCACACGACTCGTTGAGGAAAGTGCGGCTGCAGTGTTCAATATAGTTGCAGATAGTGCAGTAAGTAACAAGCATTGGTAAGATCCGCGCCGTTTGATTGTGATTGATTACACATCAACTTTCACAAGAACCTCATAATCCCTGTCGCCCGCGGTTTCGCCCGCGTGGTATTCTCTGACTTCTTCTTCACTTCGGCAAGCCAAACTGTTTGTGTTAGGATTATTTTCATTCTGATAGTGTTCTTATATCTATCTAGGGCTTTTAACACACGTGTAGCCTGTTGAAGGATTATAACCAAACGCCCTATAGAGCCCTTCCCCGTCCTGCTCCGAGAACAATAACGCTATCGGGCAGTTAATAGGATTGCCCTGGCTGACAAAGCAACTAGTTACAAAGTAATCTATGTCCTGGTGATAGAGTGCGTCGGACATGTTTGCTACGGCGTAAGCGATTTCTACATTATAATGCATTAGCGGAACGCATCAAAGCGATGCCAATACAGTTTGAATGGCCCTAGCTATGAGAGACTTGCTTATGCTCAGTTAAATAATTACAAACAAGAAACATTTGATGCCATTGTAAGTTAATATAAAATGCAGCTAAAAGCACTCGAAGCTCGAGCTTGCATGAAAAATGTTTGTAAACTTAGGGCTTAGAGTATACATAGGTTTATATAGAGCACGAGTATCATGAAAAGACGTCGTTTCGATTGTATGAACTGTAAGTACATGTACGAACACGGCTGCTCAAGATCAAAACCCAATAAGTGACATTTTTCATGAAGGTATGAAAAGGAGGTAGGATACGACGGTATCTCCCGTTCGAAATGAGCTGTCCGAGTTCACACTTAGTAAGGCGTGCTCTATAGCTTGATATATTCTCTAAGGTAACTACAGAAGAACGTAACAACAAATAGCGGACTCTGTTCTGTGAAAGTACTCTATGCACAAATTTTGGGTTTGAAGGCTGAAAGCCAACTTCCAAATTAACTTGATAGAAAGCTCAAAAGATGAGGACGACGATATAAAGCACTGTGACTTATAGCACTTAGCAAAACCGAGTGGCGCTTTTGCCAATATTGGTATTATTGATACAAGCTGAACAATCTATTGCCTTGATTAAAACTTGCTGTAAAATAAATAACCAGTGAACGGTATTGAAATCAATGAATTTTTATTAGTAGATACAGTGCTATTGTAAATGCCTAAGGTCAAATTAGTTATTAATTTATCTTACAAAGAAACGTAGTGGAAACCTTAATTTGATTTTTAGTCAGCAAAGTGATGTCACAATGACAAAAATTTTGTTTTAACATAGCGGTTTTTTAATATTACAACATCATAACATAACATAAACTCACGCCTATATCCCCGAAGGGGTAGGCAGAGGTGCTAGCAACCACATTTTGCCAGTTTATGTTTAGGTCCCAATGTAATAGGTGGCGAGCATATTGCCATTAACCGGGCACTTATAGACCTGCGATAAATACACACATAACTTCGAAAAGCATCGAAAAGTCATTGGTGTGTGCCATGGTGAACCTGGGATCGAACCCGAGACCTCGTCTCAGCAGTCCATTACCCAAACCACTAGGCTACCGCGGTTAATTAAGTTAATATTACAAACAAACCAATTTTATTTATTTGTATAGTTAACAGCAAATAATTCGCAATTGAATCCATTAAATACGGTTTGAATGCACGATGTTGTATAAGGTTTCTCATAATACGATTTCATATTTGAAATGGATTCGGAGAACTAATACACATTTTCTGCTTTTCTTTTATTTTCAATTTATACCTGTATCGGATATTTTGCAATTAATATCTTTCATTTTGCCATTTGTATGTGTTTTTATTCGATTTACGAGAATAACATAATACCTTGGTATAAAGTATTAGTGTAGGTAATATAAAGTAATGTAAAGCCTTGTTCTACTTATCTTATCTTAATATATATAAATCTCGTGTCACAAATTTGTCCTCAATGGACTCCTAAACCACTTAACCGATTATAATAAAATTCGCACACCATGTACAGTTCGATCCAACTTGAGAGATAGGATAGTTTTTGAAACGGATTTCGACATCCACGCGGGCGGAGCCGCGGGCAACAGCTAGTATTTTATATAGTTTTAGGTACCTACCTATACCTACCTACCTACCTACCTACCTACTTAGTGTTAGGACTTTTAACAGCAATTGAACTCATAATAGTGCTATGTAGCTTATGCGGTCCGTAATTAAGGTGGCTGACGAATATAAAAAATTGCAAATAGGGTTTACTAGGTATAGGTATTTCATGTCACAGTGGCATATCATAGGGCACACAGCTGTGGTAATTTCTTCTGAAGAATGGTTTAGGACAATAATCAAACTATGGTCCTGTGACCCACAGTGCCCTACTATCCATTCCTATCGGTCGCGCTTCATTCCGCTCTGTCTGTCTCTAGGTCGGTTCAGAAAGGCCAGCTCTACCCCCGGGGATTCCCACCTGAGTTAACTTATGTAAGAGACCCTCTCTTCGGAGGGAAAATATTTAATTAGGGAAAGACAATAGTAATCCCTCCACTTTGATACGATTATTTTTTTTGTATTTTTTATATTAGACACTTACATTCCAAAGGTACCAATATAACTAGACCATAATCGCGTTAATCCCTTTTAAATTTTAGTACATTACATACATTCATATGTATTCATTAAAAACAGACACTTCTATTTATTTACGGTCATTTTCATTTACGTGCTTTGTCGATATATTTAATTGCGTAGCTACTTACATGTAGGTAGTCATTTTCTCAACGAGCTACGCTTTTATAAACTGGCCATAGTGACGTTATTAGAAAACCCGTAACTATTCTTGCAATGTGGTGTGGAGGACTGGCTGCCTAAGACAAATAACTACTATGCCACCTGCGTAAGAAAGTTTGTTGAAATTGATAATGCTATTCGATACTAATCTGTGAAATCATCATCATTTCATCATCATATAAAATTAATTTTTTCGTTTGTCCACAGGAAATATACCAGAATCCTTCTTTTATATTGGACAGAAATGAAGTCTTCGATGTCATCCCGGGAAAATTGGGTAAGAAAATATTACATTTGTTTAGGGTTACCATCCGTCCGGATTAATCCGGACATGTCCGGACTTTTAGGCACTTGTCCGGACTTTTAGGCACTTGTCCGGACTTTTAGGCACTTGTCCGGACTTTGTCCGGCTTTTTAATTTGTCCGGACTTTTTTAATTAGATGGTATATCTTCTTCTAAAACTGCAGAAAGGTCAATTCTGTACATTAAATATAAATGTACAAAATAACTATTGGGGGATTGATGGTGATCGATACAATACTAATGCAAAAAATAAAATCAGTAAGTTGTTTGTCTTTCTGTCTGTCTGTATGTGCACGCATGAATCAGAAATTACTGTAGGAATTTTGATCAAACTTGGTACGATTATAGTGTTCATACTTCTGGGCCTATAATATATTATATTACCCAGAAGTATGGACACTGTAACTACTTTTTATACAAACTTATACCCGTGACTTCGGCCGTATTAGTTTTTAGGTCGTTTTTGGCCATATCTCTGGTTCTACTTAACCAATTACGGCAATTACAACCAAACATACGGTAAATTTTGAGTCTAAGCAAGACCTTTCTAATAAAAAACCGCATCAAAATCCGTTCGGTAGTTTTCAGTCGTCGTCGCGAGAAGCGATGGACGAAAAAACACCTCTTAGAATCGCGATATCTCAGGAATGGTAACTCAAAAAAACATGGAGACTATTTTTGTAGATAATTTTAAGATCTACAACTTTGGTCTGATTGAATGAAATCCTTGACTTATGACCCCGAATAATTTTTGTAGTTACACATAGGATCGATGAAATATTATCGATGTGACAGGCGTTTCAAGTCAAATCCGCCCTCGCATCCTCCCCCCCCCCCCCCCCGTGCTACTTGCAACGAGGTGTCCGGACTTTCATCGAAACGTCCGGCTTTTTGTCAGGACTTATCAAATTCCTAAATGGTAACCCTACATTTGTTTCACTTTAGTTACTAGTTCATAATATTGGAAATCTATAATTTTATTACAAAACTATCTTATACCCCCGGCTTCACCCGCGTGGACGCCAGTTTTTGCATGTTCTGACTATATCTCCGGTTCAACTCAAACGATTCTGATCATATATACGTAAGATTTTTAGTCTGACCTAAGGTCTTTCTAATAAAAAAACGGCATCAAAATCCGTTCAGTAGTTTTTACGTCCATCGCTGGTCGATCACCTATCATCCCGCAATAATTATTTTGTAATGTATATTCAATGTGTTTTGTATATTCACTGTACCTACAGAATTTACCTCTATATAATTCTATTATAAGTACAGAACGAGTATGTTTATCTTTATACGGGACTATTAGATACTATTACTACTTTGATTTAATACGTCTAAATTAATCATTAATAAGCAGTTTAAAATTTAGTTTAAGTTAGTAAATGGTAAGTAAAACAGTGAAGCTTGCGTTTAGTTTATTTATGCAAAGCATTCGAGTCCCAAGCGAACTGCGAACTGCAACTGTGCTTGCGTAATTACTTGCAATTTTTAACATTACCTACGTTTTTTTTTAAATGTCACCATTTTCCCCTCATTTTAGGGCAACAAATCTTCAGGAGTCTTAGCATAAACTTATAAGTATGGTCGGTTTCTGATTTAAGAAATTTAAATCTAAAAACAATTTCAGTCTGTACACACTGTACGTTGAGGAGACTTAACTAAAATTCTCAATGTATCGCCATCATTTTAAACTTACAAATATTATTTTTCATCGCTGTGTGAATTATATTTGCCTTATCTATTCTTTTAGAGTTACTTATTTAAATTAGTTGCAATTACAAGGCTCGACCTTATATAGAACTAGGTACATAGTTATTGAGTTCCCGTGGAGTGAGCGTGGATTGAATAACAAAAATTCAAACATGTTCATTATCATCTTAGCGTTATTCCCGGTGACATCTGAAATTTATCTTGAAGTCCGACATCCGTTTTCCAACTCTTTTTCTTGGAGCCATGGCCTTCTGACCGCCCAACTCAAAGAGGAAAACCTGCACAAGAATATCGTCCGTTAAAAAAACTGTAGAATGGCACTATCTGGCGAGCGACATCGGAACTTACTAGAAAATAGGTTCGCGTTGAGAATGTTGAGATGAAATGTGAACCATTTGTCAGTGATCGCAACCCTTATACATAATATTAAAATGGTCCACAAAAGTAAATATACGATATATTCTCTCCGTATTAGCATAAGATTCGTGAAAAAACAATATAAAAACGCAAAAAGATCAGTTTATCAGTTTTGAAGACCTTCCCGAGACGATAGAGAACAGCTATTTAACAATTTACTCTACAGCCTCGGTACAGGTAAATTAGCTTGGAGAAATTTTTGCGTTTGTAGTAGTGTATGGTCAGCAAATAAAAAAAAAACATTTTATTTTTATACTCCGATTTTTAATTCTAGGCAAGAAAATGACATTTGCAGTGTTGCAGGTTTTTTGTATCAAATAAATAGTGATGTGGTTGAATTGGGTTTACCAATTATAAGTTAGTCGTGAGTCGAGATTATAATTCTTTTATTTATTTTACTTACAAATTTTTATATAAATCAAAATATGTAATTTACGGTAATTAAACAGAAAACATACACAGTAAGTAATTAAATCTATATATTATACTAGCTGTTGCCCGCGGCTCCGCCCGCGTGGATGTCGAAATCCGTTTCAAAAACTATCCTATCTCTCAAGTTGGATCGAACTGCACATGGTGTGCGAATTTTATTATAATCGGTTAAGTGGTTTAGGAGTCCATTGAGGACAAACATTGTGACACGAGATTTATATAATATTAAGATAAAATCAATTGCTGTTCGTTAGTCTCGCTAAAACTTGAGAACGGCTGGACCGATTTGGCTGAAAATTGATGCGGAGGTAGCTTAGAACTAGAAGAAGGACATAGGATACTTTTTATCCTGCCACGGGGACAAAGTATGCCACGGGCGAAACCGCGGGATACAGCTAGTATTCTATAAAAAATATTTCCGTCGTGTAATGTACTAGGCGAGCATAAACTGCAAAGAGGTTCATTCACTGATAAAAATAAAGAATGACTAAAGTATCTAGTCTATTGATTGCCGAACATCACTATTGTAGCGGGTCACCCTTTTTTGTATCAGTGACAGTTGCAGTTGTCATTTTCTTGCCTAGAATTAAAAATCGGAGTATAGTTTTTATTTTTTTAAAGGTAATATTATACGTTTGTGGCTGGAGCACACCAAATGCGTACACGTCTACGCATACGCACTACGTACTAATACGGATGTGAAAATGTCTATCCACTGAAATTGAAATTCCTGTTGATTTAGCAACTAATTGAGTGGGGGTCATAATACTGCTCGGGTTGTTATTACACTCATTTTCGAAATATTTGTACAAACAGTACTTCAAACTCAAACTAGTCTTCTTTAGTTTGAGAAGTCAAAGGCTTGCCTCGACCATGTTTTAACACTGGAGCCATTTTGAATTAACTATATAAAGTTACAACACTTACACACAAATTTAACACTTCAACAAATATTATAACAATAATAACAAACAATAACAACAATCAACAAATACTAAATTTAACAATTAAACTATAAAATTTTTATAAAAAAATTTTATATGTAATAATTATAATTTTTGAATGAAATGTGTGCTTTGTGTTCTAACAGTACCTAGCGACTGCACGTGGCACCTGCGGACAGCGTAAACTGGTTTATTGTGGTTTTGTGCGTGTTTCCACTTTCCACTATCAAGTGACGATTTATTTATTTGTTTTGTTTCGTAATTATTATGGCCAAAACTTTTTACCTATAGCTAAACTACTATCATCTAAAGAACGACACGATATTTTATTGTTTCACGGTAGTCGCCTTGTCGTTTGCTCAAGGACGTGAAATTGAATGAATTTTTTTTTTATAAAGTCTAAACCTTTTTCTTTAAAATAAAAACTTGTTTTTATTGAAAACAAAAATCAGAGTGTTGCTAGGGAAAAGTATAAAATTAAATATACTCAACACAAAATAAAAGGCCCGTTTTGACGTTTGTCCTCGTGGCGTAACTAGTTATGTACCTATACGATTCGGTATTCGATTCTCAGGATGAATCGAATCCAGTTTGTATGGGGATTTAATCGATTTGAATATGTATGTAAACTGCATTGGATTAAAGTTCTGATTAGAAAAATCTCTTGGCGATCCAAAGAGATTCATGCATGCATCTTGTATCAAACAGGTTATAGAATTTTATTTATCGAAATTTTCCCGCGTAAACCTAGCCGAGATGAGTAAGCTAGGTAGGTATTTTAAAACAATACAATGTTATTAAAGGTCAATTTACTTATATTTCATTTTTTTTTTACAATAACATTCACTCAATCACAAAAACAACAAGAATAATTAAATCAGTCTTCAGAATCTAAACACAAGTATTTAAATAAATAAAAATAAAAGTGCGCGTCGGGCTTGAAAAAAATATCTCACTCGATATTTTCTTTCCTTAACTGATTATTAATAGTCTGTGGACTACATGAAAAAATCGTTATGCACAGCACTTAGCCGAGTGGGCGGTACCTGTCAATGAAAAAATTGGTTGTCTGTAAAGTCGGTTTACGGACGATAGATTTACGTGATAACGTCATAATCATTATTTTATGTAATACTAGCGACCCGCCCCGGCTTCGCACGGTTGCAAAGCTGATACTAAATTAAATACACTACAGAAGCGGAACCTTACTATTTCACGCGAGAAGAGAGATACATGTGTCACAAGCCAACGCTTTGACTCTGGCCTCACTGCTTGGGCCTCTCTATCGCTTGTTGCGCGCTCTCGCTTGCACGCACAGGATCAGGTGGAACGTTACTATTTTTCATGAGTGTTGCTGGTATTATCAATTTATAAGACGTTATCACGTCAAAATGTAATTACCTTTAGAACATATCAATTGATAAAAAATTAAGAACTTCATGGGCACGAACTGTCAAAGTGGGCCTTTTATTTTGTGACAACTATAGTAATGTTAGGATATCGAAACATTTTTGTATAGGCCAGAACGATATAGTGGAAACGCGCTCTAAGTTCTGAGTAATATACACACCACTACATATATGCAAAAATTTCTCGAGACTAATTTCACTGTAGTATAGTGGGATAATACGTCTGTCGGGGTGTTGTCGTCGTAACGACAGAAAACCAGGGTTCAAATCCCTGCCGAGGATATCTTTTGTAGATTTTTTTTTAAAGACAAGATATAAATACAAAATAATAAGTTTTTAATTTTGTGCGTATATTTCACCGCTAATGTGCGCAAACCAGTTAAAGCGAAAATTTACTAGTAAATCTGCAGATTAACTGGTTCAGTCCGTTATAGTGGCAAAAGCTGTTTCAGTTCTAATATTATAGGCTGGTTTTATCGTTACGCGTTTCGGCAGCGCCGTTGGAGCGCGCGCGTTCAGAGATAGGTATATGGGAGTAGAAGTTGCGTTTTTGTGTCACGCGCTTGGGCAGCGCCGTTTAATAAACGCGCGATGTTCGACAGCGCTGTCCAAACGCGCGCTGCTCATTCGCTTCTACGGCCAGTGTGCGTTTTAGTGTGACGCTGTTGAGATGCGCCGTAGGTACAGTTGAAAACATCGATAAGGGACGAGTAATCGAGGAAGTTCGATCCAGAAGGTGTTTATGGGACCCGGCCGATGAATTATACAAAAATAAGGATGCAAAAAATAAAGCCTGGGAAGGAATTGTGTGGCGAACTGCTTGTTGATAGGCGAAAAAATTTATAAAATGTATTACTATTTTCTCGTAAATCGGAGAAAGACGTTATGTGTTCGCCTTTCAGTAACCTTGTAGCGTTATAAGGATCAACTACCCTTTTTTGCCGTTACCTTCTTTTCCATAATAAGTAAATAGCCAGTAGGTACTCGACTCGCATTAACCCTCATAATATTGTACACGACTGTATCACAGCAGCGGAACGCGTGCTACTAATCTCGTTTTCAACAGCGCGTCTAGCGGCGTGACGATAAAACCACCCTTATCGTCACGCCGCTAGACGCGCTGTTGAGCAGCGCGCTGTTAACAGCGCGCGTTTGAACAGCGGTGCACTATAAAACGAGATTAGTAGCACGCGTTCCGCTGCTGTGGGACAGTCGTGTACAATATTATGAAGGTTTATGCGAGTCAAGTACTGGCTATTTACTTATTATGGAAAAGAAGGCAACGGCGAAAAAGAGTAGTTGATCCTTATAACGAAACGCTATAAGGTTACTGAAAGGCGAACACATAACGTCTTTCTCCGATTTACGAGAAAATAGTAATAAATTTTATAATTTTTTTCGCCTATCAACAAGCAGTTTGCATCCTTATTTTTGTATAATTCATCGGCCGGGTCCCATAAACACCTTCTGGTTCGAACTTCCTCGATTACCCGTCCCGTATCGATGTAATTAATTTCTCAACTGTACCTACGGCGCGTCTCAACAGCGTCACACTAAAACGCACACTGGCCGTAGAAGCGAATGAGCAGCGCGCGTTTGAACAGCGCTGTCGAACATCGCGCGTTTATTAAACGGCGCTGCCCAAGCGCGCGACACAAAAACGCAACATCTACTCCCATATATCTCTTAACGCGCGCGCTCCAACGGCGCTGCCGAAACGCGTAACGATAAAACCAGCCTTACATTTTAAGTATTGTAATTATTTATTTGATTTGTTACGTATATATATATGGTATGGTATGTTATGTATGTATATGCTACGGCTTACGTCCAGCAGTAGACGTCGCGTCGGTCGATAGGTTAATTGATTATGGTATGGTATGTTATGTATGTATATGCTACGGCTTACGTCCAGCAGTAGACGTCGCGTCGGTCGATAGGTTAATTGATTGATTGATGCGCTTCTGGAGCGAGCGATGCGAGCTCATGAACATCGCGCTCCGACACAGATAGATATATAAACCTACTAGCTGTTACCCGCGGCTCCGCCCGCGTGGATGTCGAAATCCGTTTCAAAAACTATCCTATCTCTCAAGTTGGATCGAACTGCACATGGTGTGCAAATTTTATTATAATCGGTTAAGTGGTTTAGGAGTCCATTGAGGACAAACATTGTGACACGAGATTTATATATATTAAGATAAAGGTTTATATGTTTCGCTCAGTCCTCCGCGATTCAACGTTGTAGCATTCGTTAATATGCAGATAGGTAAAATGGAGATGTCTGGTAGGTACTTTAACTCAAATTTTACACGTTTACGGGCCCATTTGCGGTCATTCGCAGATTACGTGCGTAGTTAATGTGCATAAGTGTTAACGTTTTCCGCATTCTAACGGTAATATACATATTAATCAATTACCATGGGTATGGTACGTGAATATAGATACCTATATAATAGTTTGAAAAGAAAGGACAACAGGTGATGTAAGCATTCGTTTATTATGGATCAGACAATCCATAGAATTAAGAGGATGTATGTATGGGCACCATCAAGATCTTCGCCGATCCCACCTGCGAACCAGTACCTACACCTGCTGATTAACAAACGCTGCGCCGGCGCATGCTTCTCCCTAGAGATTTAGTGGTGAAACGGCATTCGCTCGCATAAAAGTCAAGATAAGCTACATTGATAAAAAATAGGTGACGCGACTTTGGGTTACAAAGTGGAAGCTTTGGATGCAAACGTTGTGGTGATAATAGTTTTCTATATCTACCTAAATATTTTCTAAAACACGTAAGCACGTACTTAGCTGAAGTACAAATATTGCAATTAAGTACTAATAAGTGCATATCTCACATAATCATTTCAACATTTCAAAATGGTGAGTCAGCTGTGCATTAAAAATCAATACTCTTGACCTATCAAGGTCACCCTTTGAGTAGGGAGCTGTCTGTCGTCCCCTTCGTCCCTAAATTGGCATTGATTCAAAAACGCCCTCACCCCTTATTTGCACCTGTCTGTAATTGTATAGTATATTGTAGGTACAATTGCAGCAATGTATCTATCCTATAATTGATTTTCATTTTAACGTGGACTGATTTTGATAACTCTCATAAGTATAACTTATTCGAACGTTGAACGATGACACTTCAAATGGGGACCCATAACTGAGTAGGTACATAAGTACGTACAGTTAGTAAGGGGGCATCCATAAATTACGTGAGATGTTTAAGGGGGGAGGGGGTCAAGTCAAATCTCATCTAATATTACGTTGGAGAGAGGGGGGTCTCGGCAAATATCACGCAATTTTATAGATACAATTTTGGTCCATTTAATCCAGATTGTACAGTACATGCTTAAGATTTTTTTCTTTTTACAATAATAATCCAACGCGTTTACGTAAGAAACCCACATTTTGAAAAATCTCACGTGAGATTGGAAGATGGGGGAGAGGGTTGAATAAAATCTCACAACATGTCACCAGGGGGGAAGGGAGGGACAGAAAATTAAAAAAAACACCTCACGTAATTTATGGACGCCCCCTATGTTTTAATGTTTACATAAATTGTGTTGCGTTGATGTCAGTGTTTTGTTGCAGGCGACAAGTGGATGGTGTCGTGTCTCGGCGTACTTTACCTAACCAAGGGACTTTTCTACCGGGTGGTGCCAGCAGACCAAAGGGTGGACGAGGCTTATGCTGGCGTGTTCAGGTACTTCACGCTTGTTTACATGATAAAAATTACGCGCCGGCTCTAAATTCAACGAAGACTGAACAACGGTTCTTTTACAATAATTGGGCTTGAATATAATAATGTAGCAGGTATGACAATATCGATGTTTTGGGCTACCAATCAGATTAATTCTATAACCTTTTGCCACAGAGTAACCAGACTCATAAATCTCGTGATTTCTTACGTGTTACCCGTAGCAAAATAGTAGGGGAAAAGAATAAAATAAAAGTGTGAAGGGTACCTAACTTTCATAAACTGCACGAAGTTACAGTACACCACTTCTCCTAACGAAATTTATTTCATCACACCAGCTAAGTTATATTGTGTCAGGACTGGGCATACGCCCCAGTAGCGCGATTGACTCACCTTCACACTTGTGTTATGGTTACAAAGACAGCCACATCTATACTCAGACTCATTTCACGTGTAAAGAGATGTATGAAAATCGATGGAAAAATTACCTGTCTTGGGCATTGGTAACGTTTTATAAGGAACATTTTCCCACTACTCCAATCAGTTGATATTCAGTATCCATGAACCACAAGGATCATCAAATAAAGTAACACCAACGTCATGTTTCAGATTCCGCCTTTGGTGGTGTGGGCAATGGCTCGAGGTGCTTGTGGACGATCGACTCCCGACTGTCAACGGAAAACTGGCCTTTCTACAGAGCAACAATACGGAACAAATGTGGCCAGCGTTATTGGAGAAAGCATATGCCAAGTGAGTGTAAAATTATTTTTAGAGAAAAAATGTAACGCCAAATTATTATTTGTGCAAGAGTCAATTGCGTGAAAATTGTAGGTACTGTGGAGTCCACAATGACATCGAAGGGAAGTGACAAACACTTATTATCTTCGATGCGTTTATAAATCTATCTTAAGAGCGAAATGGTAGATCTCTATAAGCCTCTTGTTATAATTTTATTTCAGGCTTCACGGATCATACGAAGCCCTCAAATACGGCAGCCTGCTCGATGGGCTGGCTGATCTCACTGGCGGTATCACGGAGTCTATACAGATGACTGATTTAACTGACGCAGAAGCATTGAGAAACCTGTTAAAATACACCAGCCTTGTCACTGCACACCACGTTGCTGCTGTAAGTCATTCTAAGTTACGGTATTTCTGATTGAAATTAAAAGTTACAAATATAAAGAATATTGTCGGGGATAGTTAAATTTACCAAATAGGTATGAAATCATTCTTTCCGGTTAAAAGATGTCTTAGAAAAATACTCTTAATTAAAAAGTTGTTTTATTTTGTGAATTGTTATATACAGGCCCCAGAAGATAAAATTCCTGAACTTCACACAGAAATGAACTATGTCATCATGAACGTAGAACAAGTGGAGAGTTCGAAAGGTCCAACATATGTAGTGCGTCTGCGCAGGCCCTTTGGTATTGGAGAAGTTCCTGTACCATATATCGTTTTAAACCCAGAATCGTAAGTTAAATAACATTAAATCATAATAGCTTTAGCCAAAAATAAGATGATTCAATACATTAAGACTAGTTTTACGTTTGACTACGAGGTTAACAAATTAAATCAACTGTGGCAGTCGCCCATTGGGAACGAGATTGACGCCACAATTAAATAACTTTCAGTGCTCCATACACTGCCAATGCATGTTACTTTAGTAAAACTCTACGTGTCAAAAACATCCATCATCATCATCATCATCATTCTCTGAACCTTTTCCCAACTCAGTTAGGGTCGGCTTTCCAGTCTGATGAAGTTGTAATTACGTTACACTATTTTGAAATATAACTGTGATGCGGCTGAACTTCGATATTTTCCGTGGAGCGACTGCCATCTGACCTCCACAACCAATGATCATTATGACCAATGGCGATATCGAAGTTCCAAGTTAGACTGGTTGGACTTTTGTGGGCTCCAACTACCCGTAACGACAAAAACATCCATGAGCTATAGAATCCGTTTACCATCATCTGGGACATGTAACTGTTCTATATATATTTAGATAAACAAGATAAACTGCTGAATAAAACTGCAATATACCAAATTTTAACAAAAAGTTGATAAAACTAAAACTCTGGCTACTTTCTAATCTTAAATTAATTTTCAATAGCTGGCACACAATTCCACAAAAAGAGAAAGATCGTTTTATATCCACCTCAAAGGGTACCTGGATGTTATTCTCTGACTTTCAACGAGCCTTCTGTAGAGTCGAAGTCGTACATTTAGACTCTGAGACATGCTGGGCGGAACCATTCTTAACAGACAAACTCAAATGGCAAATGAAAATGCACCAAGCTGGTTGGAAGAGGGGCGTTTCTGCGGGTGGATGTCGGAATTACGTGCGTAAGTAGTATTGGTGACATTTTCCCTATCTTAAAAGTATGCATCGTACAATGGCACTTCATACGTTATCTAATTTTCCATTTTATATCCTTTGTTCATTTTAATTTGAAAACAAAATCGCGGTAAGTTTGATTTATTTCTGTTATTACAGATTTCTTCCACACAAACCCGCAAATACAAATAATTCTGACAGAACCGGACACAGTCATTATATCTTTAAACCAGCACTGCATCATGGAGCCCAAAGTTATCGGATTTAGCATTTATAAAATCTCTTCACCATTGAATGAAACTGCTAAAGCATTATTTTTCCGAAAAGTCAAAAGCACTATAAATTCTCAGTATACAAATAGTCGGCAAGTAACACACAGGTATGTAGAATTGGTTATTATCTAAATCAAATGTGATTAATTCACCACAAAAAATATTACTAATCAAAAGCTATTTTCTTTGTTACGCTACTTTTGCACAAAAGCATTTCTTGCACCCAAGTACTTGTCGTATTACCGCTGCTTGATTAGTAGTGCAATCAAACATCACACTTTTTATCATTCTGTTAATCGCTTTAAAGTTTTAATTCACGTCATCTATATAAGCCTAGCGATTTTCAGTTTTGTTAAATTTACTTAATGCGAATGATTTTATTTTTAACTAGCTGCGCTCACGATTGCACTTGCGAGGACTTAGATTGAGGCTTTATTTTTTTAGGGTGAAACTAATTATTTTTCTAAAATAAAATAGTAGTGTGTTGATGTTACGCTTTATAATATTCTAATTCTACCCATCTGCTAGCGAAAGTCTCGTCAAAATTGGCCCAACCATTCCAGTAATTACTTACTCGTAATTCAAACAGACGAAAAATAAAAGTTTAAAAATTGTTTTATGTTGTAAGTAGGTACCTACCTACCGTGCACACCTACCATAGGTACGTTATACATTTATTGAAAACCTGATATTTTCACGTTATAATCAGACCCTTTAATGTATAAGTAAATGTAAATTGCGAATAACTACATGTATTGTTTGATATCAACGAATAATAAGGTACCTATTCCACTTAGTCAGTTTCTAATTTTCAGATCACCTCTGGAAGCCAGTGCATATATTGTGATGCCTACGACGTTTGAGCCACGAGATGAAGCCAACTTCACCCTTAGAATATATTCAAGTAAACCAGTCAAAATGAAAGTTTTGGATAATCCTCCAAAGATGACAAAGACAGCTTTAGTTAAAGCGCCTCCAGTTGTTGAAGTGAATAGTTTTGCACAATATGAAGCCGTTTTTCTGCAGTTAGCTGATGAACATAAGACAATAGACCCATTTGAACTACAAGAGTTACTTGACGCTTGTCTACCAAATGATTACATCAAGAGTTGTGCGTCGATTGACACCTGCAGGCAAATTGTTCTATCTTTAGATGTATCCTTTTCAAAATCATACATTACCTATCTTCTGTTAACTATAAATTTGATTTCGGCATGAGCATTTTAAAACCAAAAATACCATTAGCTGTTATTTACGCACTTGGATAAGTACTATAATAATATTTTAAACAAAACGTAACCTACGACCGACATTTAAAGTTTATTTAATATAGAACGCATTTCTCCGTTGGTTTATCTTCATTTCGCCATTTTATGAACATCAGGAACAATGTTTTTTTAACAGAATGGTATTAAGTATGTAAAAAATACAATACTTCATTATTATCATACTCATACAGGATACGTTCAAATTGTGTTTCAGAATAGCAATATTAAGAACATAATGCTGCTAATTCTGTTGTTACATCTCTAAACTTAAAATTCTCTAAAATTTTCTAACTGCATCTGTTTCTAAAATTCTCTAAAATTTTCTAACTGCATCTGTTTCTTTCATTATCAGATAGAAAAGGTCAGATGATTTATCCATCAAAGCGCCGATTTAATTTGACAGGTGTTCATTAACATAAATCATCTGTTCCTTTCTATCTGATAATGAAAGAAACACATGCAGTTAGAAAATTTTAGAGAATTCTAAGTTTAGAGATGTAACAACAGAATTAGCAGCATTGTAAACCTAAATAAGCACAGTACCTCTTCCTGAATAAAAAATACAGAAGAAAGGCACAGGCCGTATTTCACTTTCAGATTTTAAGGATCTCATGTGTAGCTTGAAGCACTGGCAGCTGATATTCAGAACTCATGCTCGAGAGAAAATGGGAGTCCTTAGAGCCGAAAGGTTTCGAGATGCACTCAGAGATGTTGGATTTATAGTGCCAGAGAAGGTCATGAACCTCCTCGTCCTCAGATACATGAGGAAGGACGGATTGCTGAGGTTCGGCGATTTCGTTTCAGCTGTGATGCATTTACACCGCGCATTTGGTAAGATTTAATAATCAGCTTTCAAAAAAAGCAATTAGTTGAAAAATAAGACCTAAAAGTTATCTTTCCGAACTGGAAGAAATTGCAAAAAATGGTGAACAGCATGAATCGTTTCCTAAAAGATGAAATGTATAGTTTCATATTATTACAACCACTTAAAAGCTCAGTTTCTCTATGCATTTGAATGTCTGTTAAATTCCTCACTGCGGTTATTTTACTTATTACAGAAATCTTCCACAAAGGCAATAGTCTTCGAACAGAAGGTGTTCAGATGAACTTAACCGAGGTATGTGAATTTTCCTTGACAGTTACAAAAGTAATTCATGCCTGCATAACGTTTAAAGTTTTACTTATAGAGATACTCCTCCGCACCCTCTAATTTTCCTTTCGTAGGTACATTTTCCTTAAGCCTGTAAGTTATAACGTGTTATCTTCACAAGTGCATAATATTAATTGTTTATATTAATTTAATATAATACTATAATATACTTAATATGGTATGTTATGAAAGCGTGAAAAGTTATTAAATTGATAAAAAATCGTGTGGTCACCAGTTGACTCTTTATTTTTATGCAAGTACATTCAAGTGTGTCCGTTTTTATTTGCCTGATATTTACGAATATAGGATTCAACTAGTCAAGGACTTAAAAGCCAAATCCTTCAACGAATATCGGTACTACCTTCATAAGTATACTGATTTCAATATATTATAATGTACCGTCTTTTATGCTTACATTTTTTTGTTCACAGTGGCTGAAAAACGTTTTCATGTGCTAAGAATAAAAGACTTTATAAGTTTGGACATAATGCGTAGTAAAAAATCTAGGTGATCAGCGCCAATATTGAGATCAAGGATAAGTGATTCTTTGGCAGGCTACCCACGAGTCAAAGTGACAGTTATTTGTGACATTGTTGTGTATTTATTGTTTTATCCTATTAGTTTATATAATGCATAATCTACAGTAAATTGTACCTAGTATTTTATAATTAGGTAAGGTTAGATACAGTTAATTCATAATTATTGTCTTTGGTGGTAATAAAAAACCGGCTCGTGATCATAATTGGTAATTCGCAAAATTTGTAGTAGGTAGGTATATTTTTCTATAATTATATAGTCTAACCAATACTTATCTGTTATAAAACTATATTTTATATTATATAATTTTTTACCGATAGCAATCTGAGATGTTTGAAAATTCATAGCTAGACTGAAAACCGACCCAACTGTGTTAAAAATGGGCCCGGAGGATGAAATTATAAATTTGAGATAAGTATGTTTAATCACGATAGCATTGGGCTATGCTTTATCTTAGAAGATTCAAACGTCTTTGTACCTATAGTACGTTAGTAATTAGTTACGGGCAGCATAATAATTGTTAATAATACTCGATGCATTTAACTTATTAATGTTAAGTTAAATTTATTTGTATAAGTATCCTGTATTGAGATGAACATACAGTTAACCTTTTTAAAAAAATATTCAGTTTTAGACGAGCCATGTAGTAAAACGTAGCTATTATAAGAATACAAAACAAGCAACATGAGTGAATATTAAAAAAAATATTCTTACCATAAAATTATTTATAGTATTACATAAGTCACTATTTACGCGAAGCAGGCGTTATCCTCTTATGTGACTATAGATGTGTTTATTTTTATATATTTAATATATTTTATGACGATCTCGCTTAAATCAAAATAATCATTATATTATTAGTTGTAAATAATAGAATCGTACATCCACCGACTCGGTACATTAGTTTATAATGATTCACGAAATTTAAAATATCAGTTATCACATTGTGCGTTTTATATTTAGTGATATCATAGTGGTCGAATAAAATTTTGTTTTGATACCATACCTTCATTTTTAATTGCAATTTAACCTACCATTATGTCCACCTGCAAACTGGTACACCTACTGGTTGACCGACGAGGCTCTGGTGCATGATTTCCACTTGGAGGTGCTAAACTAACCGCATTTGCTTCTATAAAAACCGTATTAGCCAAACCAAGAGAAGTAGGACTACTCGTTTTTTTCTTCGTGAGGAAATCCCCAAGAATGCCACCCTCGGCCATCGGAGATGGTATGTTGGACCCGAGTTCAACATACCCTCTCCAAGGGGGCCATCCCGTCCGATAGCCCCTTCGGATTTGGAAATCACGGTGTTCCCGTTTTGCCCCCGGAAAAAGGAGCGACACGTGGTGATCCTTCAAGCAGCCCTCTAGAAGGCCATTCTCGTCTCAGTCGGCCTTTGACGCAGGTGGTAGCGTCTCCCCCGTGATTCTAAATGTTGCTAAATCTGGGTACCAGAAGTCTAAGGTTTCTCCAGGAAGAAAAAAACTGAGTTTGACAATTGATAATCATATTATTATTAAACACTAATTTTACATCACTTCTTATACATTTTTTCAAAGTCATAGTCAAGTTATAATGGCGCCCAACTAGGGGCGTGTAAACTTTCGCCATAAGTCTGCTTACATGAGCAAAATTATTTGGTGTAGAATACAATATTAGAAATAGGAGAACGGACCTCGGAGTCAGCAGAAGTTCAACTAATCTTCATACCGTTATGGTAAAAAAATATTTAAGTACCATTATAAGCAAATAGCCATCGCTACTATAAAAGCCCAGAAAATTAAATCGAGATAAGGATAAGAGATTGTACCCAGGTTTCCAGTTATCGGAGCAACTGGTAATTTATTGTGCCTGTCTACTCCAATATTAGTATTATTGTAACCAAAATACTGACTATAATTAGAAAGAACAAAAAGACTAAAATTAAAACATTTGGAGACGCCGGGTATCGATCCCAGGACCTCTCGTATGCTAAACGAGCGCTCTACCACTGAGCTACGCCCCCCATGCAGAATACGTTCAAATTGTGTCTTAGGTTCTACTCCAATGTTTCAAATTTGTATCTTTTGGTCTATTTTTATTTTATACTAGCGTACCCGCGCGCGGCAACGCCCGCGTGAATGTTGGCTATCGCCACCAAGTCTTTTTAAGCTGAGGGCTGCTGAGGGACTGTCCGTACTAACTTTCAATGTCTATTCCTTCGCAATCAGTGATTGCAGTTAAACGTATTCATTTCATCTCAAGTTCTATCAAACCCTTCAAAGTACAGTGCCATGCATCGCGGCCAAAGCCAGTCTATTTACCATCATAATCCTTTTAGCCTTTTTCATTGTCTTCTAGATTTTATAGGGATTAGATAGCTGCTCTGGCCAAAGTATGTGTGACTCGGAAGAGGCCCTTTGAAAAACCCTTTCATCATAGTTGCATTGCACTTTCACATTCGATGCACCATTTCAAATTAGTGAACATTATTTATTTCGGAAAATCTGATTTTTTATTATTAAAATCTTGCTACAGACATTTGACATTTGACAACCTGATTTATCATGCAAGAAGTTCATGAAAGTAAAGAAAGAGTATATACTAATAAATACCGGTCAAGTGCGAATTGGGCTCGTGCACGCAGGGTTCCGTACAAAATTGGGTTGAGGGGGATTGCAGCACGATAAAAAAAGGGGGCGATCTTAACTTTGTTGCAGCGCTTCTTGTCTTGAATAACAGACATACATTTTTTTTTGTGTTTACGCTTTCTAGACTTTTACCTGTACTTATGCTATAAGATTTTACTTTCTGCAAAATATCTGGATTCTAGCCCAAAGGGAAATAAATACCCTTTTTTTCGTGCGCAAAAACCCCGTCGGGCTTCACCTCAACGGAGCCAACGGAGAGGTTGGTATGTCGGAGTCCTACCAATACCTGTGTGATCGAGGAATCTGGTGTGTCCTAGAAAGATTATCCCAGAAACCCCAAACGGCTCCGGCCTCTAGCACTGGCGACCTCGACGTGTTATTAGGAATCTAAATCCCCCATCTCTATAAAAAAGCGCGCTTGGAAATATAACACCCTGCCACCCTTTTTTTTTTTCGTTTCGAAACCCCCATGGATACCACCCCCGTCGGCCATCGGGCAAAGTAAGCCTTGGATAGCTCAGGGTCAAGCGTTACCTTAAACTTCGGCGTCTGTAGACCCAAGATGGAGTTCGATTTTAGTCGGTCAAGTCCGATATTACGTCCCTACTGCCCAGAGGAGGGTAGAGATTCGTGGGAATTTCCGCACGAAAAATAAGGTACGGCTTCCTAAAACTCTCCGATTGCGGTGCAAGTGACTCACTGACGTCGCCGAAGGTAACTTAACGACCTCCGTCCTCCATGAGTGCAGGCCTGGAGATGGTAGGTCAAGCCACCGAATTAGTCGATACTGAGACCACAATTTGGATATTATGCTTCGTGTAATGCCAAGCATTATCCGCAACATTCCTTTGTTCTAATTCAACTTGATGCCTCTACGTGTTCTTAAGAAAGAGGTCTTGACAGACAGACCGACGGATAACGAAGAGATAAGGGATTTTCCTAATCAGACACAGAACCCTAAAAAATAATAATATTCTATTTACTTTTGACGTAGACAGAGAATGAAGAAAAAGAAGTAAAGGATATTACTCTATGAAAATTCTGACAAAGTCAGTTTTAGTTCCTGTTGCTATGACAACTATTATAGATGGCGATAAAAACGTTTGCAACATCTAATTATCTTTTTATTACTAAATTTCCTGAATGAATCATATATTTTTAATTATGTTATATGCTATTCGAGGCGGAGACAAATCCAAAAAATCATAGATCATGAAAATCTGTTCAGCCGTTCTTGAGTTCTGGCAAAAGCACGTTTTTAGCCCTTTTTAGGGCTTTAGGGTTCGAATTTTAAAAAATCCTTTCTTAGTACACCTCTACGCATCAAAACAAACACTCCCTACAAATTTCAAGTCTCTACGACCAGCGGTTTAGACTGTGCGTTGTAATCAGTCAGTCAGTCAATCAGCCTGTCAGGACATTGAATTATATAGTATAAGATTATACCGTTATTTTGGTTACAATAACTTTAGCATATTCAAATCAAGAAAAGTACCTTACTTTAGGCTCTAAAACCTTTTATTGACAGTGTTACCCAACGCGGTACGTTTTGAATAAATGTAGGTATATCCAACCACGCTTTTAAATTATCAAAGAATTGATATTTTATTCTTTTCGTTTTAATCTTCATAATTTCCATATATGTATACGTGCCATTATTTTGGTCGTACTTTGTTTAAACTTCAACCCCTATAAGGTTTGAAGTACAAATTGTGTTTCAAGTTCTACACTATTAAATTTGCAATGCCCCATGTTGGGCGCCATTGTTACGATTCTTTCAAAGAGAAGGTCTGTACAGAAAGAAACCAACCAATTTTTACAATAACACTATAGTTCAAATAACAAACTCTTTCACATCACTTCTCACTATTTCTTAATCGCTACAATGGCGCCCAACATGGGCATTTAAACTTTCTACATAAGTTTTGTTTACGTTACTAAAATTGTATAGTGTTAAACCTAATACACAATTTGAACCTTAAACAGTATAGATGTTATAGCTCAGATGGTAGAACACTCGCTTAATAAATCAAAGTTACTGAGATCAATACTCGGCGCTTCCAAATTATTCAAATTTACCCTTTTTGTTTTATTGCATGCTATTTTAATACATGTTACATATTGTTTATTGTAATATTACAACATAATACATATGTTTACCAAAAGGATCTGAAAATTTGTGAGACAGCACAGATCATGTACATAATAATTCAACTTATACAATTGAATGATCGTAATTATTGCTAAGTCACTGGGTACCCGAGTCACTTCGTGGTATTATTTTATGAACCTATGCTGATTTTTCGTTGTTTTTTTTTTCAAACATTATATATTAGTATTTTCTGAGGTATGTTCAAAATGCGAATCATTAAAATAAAATTTCTCTGGAGACGCCGGGTTTCGAACCCGGTACCTCTCGCATGCGAAACGAGCGCTCTACCAAATGAGCTACGCCCCCAGTACAAAACAAGTTCAAAATTTGGTTTAGGTTCTACAAAATTGAGCCTTTATAATGCCAGCAGAGCTATTTGTAAATGTTTAATACAAATAGGAAAGTAATTTAAGTAGCATATCAATGCAGAGATGCGTTACCGTTTCCGTTCACTACCTATGAATGTACAAGTTACCAGGATGGTAAATTTTCCAAAGCTACTAAGGGTCCTGTTTGCCACCGCACTATAAAACCTTGTACCTAAGCTAGTTATACAGCTCTTATTAGATGCTCTCGTGTATATGTATGTATAAAGCAACAATATACTCAAGGCAAAATAAACAATAATTCGTACTGCCCTCGTAGTCGAATCACCCTATCTGGCGACCAATATCAGTACTTGATAGAGAGAATACGTATAGAAATTAGTGCAAACTATAAATCATTGATGGCAGCTCTGTTCAGTTCGTAATACTCAAAGGGGTTTAAAGTATTTGAACAAAAACTATCTTCAATTAGCATTAAATGGATGCAAAAACTATCTAGAGATGCAAAAAGTTTAATTTATCGGTATATTTGCCATTTAATCAATTCCCCGTGACGACAGAGAACGAGTATTTAATCAATTATCATACAGCCTCTGTGGTATAGTGGTTAATACACCTGTGTAGCAATGGGAGACCAAGGTTCGAATCCTTGCCGAGGACTTTTTATTTTCTAACAATGAGTCAAGATTTTCTTAAGATTTTGTAAATAACGATAATTATTTCTGTTGGATATGGAGGGTAGTTTTAGAAGAAAGGATAAGTCCCGCGGGCCCAGTTTTGTTTTTAAAATTTTGTAAATAAAGATAATATTTTAATGGGTTTGGAGGGTACTTTTAGAAGAAATTATAAGTCCCACAGGAGCACAGCTTTTCTTTAAGATTTTGTCAATAAAGAGAATTATTTCTGATTAATATAGAGGGTAGTTTTAGAAGGAAGGATAAATCCCTTTAAATTTTTTATTATTTTAATATACCTAGTTAAGCACGTGCAATGAAAATGAATCTAACAAATATCGAACAACAAAATCGATTAAGCCGTTTAATAGTTACATGACACAGTAAAACACAAACTTTATTTTATGAATTCACTGTAGCCACACAAAAAATATCGTCCAGATATTTTATATCTACTAATAGGTTAAAAACTTTTAAACTAGCCTTACGTTTTGAGTACCTAGCTTCATCTATTGATAACTCCAAACATAAGTTGTTCCTACACAAAAATTTGAATACACCCTGAAAGTAAGCCTAGTACCAGAATATAAAATACCCTCCATTTATTTATTAATATCAGTATCTATATATTATGACAAACGTTAGCAAAATAAATCTCTTTGGCCTTTTTGCTTGAAGAAATATAGAATTAAAAAAACTTAAACCTTACTTTGCACAATAATATTACCAGTTAAATAGATTTATTCCAATAATGTAATATCATAAAGTCTATCCTAACTCATACTAAAGTCACCAGCCAATAATTTATACTATTCGATACATCTAAATGTTCATAATTTGCTAGACGTATTCTTACTGGGGCTCTTTATAAACGAATCATGTGCAATTGCACTATCTAGCGTCAGATATCGGAACCTGCAAGTGACTGCACTAGTTGATGACTTCACATTTGGTGGCGCATCGGTCAAAGGTTCTCGTGCAATATTTTCTGTGTCTAATAAGACTGTCTGTAATTCAGTAGAGTGAAGTTGATTTGTCAACATTATAATAGTTATATCACGTCTTATATTTTGGATCTTTTCTGGTTTGCATGGTATGAAGGTATAGATATAAAATTGTATGGTTGCACGGTTGAACAGAGGTATTGATTTATGGTTGCATGGTTGCGTGGTTGTGTGAATCGGATAGATTCAAAAACCGCTGAATTGGCCTGGATGGAATCTGGTACAGAAATAGATTATGATCCATTTGAAAATTCATATTTTAGCAAGTGTTAATAAAATTCTAGTTGCATCCATGCTATCACACTATCTTCGACCTTTTTGACTGTGAAACCATTGAACCTAACCCTACACTAGGCCATTGATAAATATACGGTGTAGTAGTGTACTTTTTATTACAGCCATGGCACACCATGAAAGAAAACCGAGTTGCTATGTCTGTTAGCGGTAGCGGGGCGATCGGACCTTAATCGGACACAGTCGCCGTACGGAAAACAGCACTGTAGATTATTGATTCATCACGAATATTATAATTGCACTCGTTTCAAACTGTATACGAAGGGATCTTATTATTATCTGCCCCACACAATTTTTCAATATGGGACAGTGTATTTTTGTAACAATTGCTAAGGACCTTGCCAGTATATAACAATGAAGGTATGATTGTAAGCTTAGTCACTTGTGCGTTCTCATGCGAACATCAACGACATGGCACAGTAATAGGACAGCCGAAACAATGCCCTACTAAAGACATTGTTGTATCGAATTCGAAGACTAATGTAGTATAGGAAAAACTGATGAAAACAAGCTAGTGAAGTAAATCCTAATAATACATATTGAGGTTTCTGTAAAAAATTAACAATAATTCCATTCAAGGTCATACGAAAGTCTAGATAATATTGAGTGGTGAACTTAATAGTACCAGGAATTCAGTAAACATTAGGCATAATTCATTCAAAGAATTCTCCACCGAAAGTCTAGAGGTCTAAAAAGTGCCTAGGTCATTCAGTTGTATATTCAACTTCAATAATACCAGGAGCTTAGTAAATAGTAAGAGTAATTCATTCAAAGAAATCTAGGTGACTCGGTTGATTTATTCAGTACATTTTATAAACATGGTCAATGTGGTCATACGAAAGTCTAGATTATTTAGTTGTGAACCTAACAGTACCAGGAATTCAGCAAACAGTAGGAGAATTTTTTATTCAAAGAAATCTAGGTATGTAACTCGGCTGAATTTATTCATAGATACATTTAAAAACAGACGTCTTTGGTGCCTTTGGAAGATGGGTAGGCCTTTGGTGTGGGACGCAACTTGCGTCGACACCCTCGTGCCTACTCATCTTCCAAGTATGGCGGACTACGCTTGAGAGTTGGCATAGCCATCCACCGTGGCAATATAGCCAGCCTTTGGTACCTTACCAGTCGACATCGATGGGTGGAAATTTTCGACACCTAAACTTTTTAATTTGTACATACGCTCCTTCCTTTTTAACATATAAATACTTTATATAATTTAAATAGTTTATATAAGTAGTTTAGTTTTTACTTTAAGTATAAATAAAGATATTGAGGAATGAGCATACGAAAGTCTAGATTATTTAGTTGTGAGCCTAACAGTACCAGGAGTTAAGCAAACAATGGGAGTAATTTTCATTCAAAGAAATCTAGGTAACTTGACTGATTTTTTCAGTAAATTTAACAAGCTATAAAGTTTAAAAACTGTAGGTTACCCGACTAACAAAAGGTTAAAATAGTTATTACAATAAAATTAAGTTTATAGACACTACAAAAAAGGTGTATTTGATACTCAATACTACTAATAAATAGCGCTAATATAATTCCTGTTCACCGAAATGTTACCACCCAGCGCCTGATACTAAATCCATTTATTAGAATCATTTCAGTAGGTACCTATCTTAGGAGCTACAGTGGAACATACGTAAATACGCTAAATATACACAAACTACCGGCAAACTCATAACCAGACATGGGACGCCCGGGCGCATGCCGTAGTCTGGTAAAAATGGTCATAGAAAAGTCTGGATTATTGAGTGATGAACCTAAATGTACCAGGAGTGCAGTAAACAGTAGGAATAATTTTCTTTCGAAGAAATCTAGGTAGGTAATTCGGCTGATTTATTCAGTGCATTTAAAAGCATAGGTCATACGAAAGTCTAGATCATTTAGTTTTGAACCTAACAGTACCAGGAGTTCAGCAAACAATAGGAGTGATTTTCATTCAACGAAATCTAGGTAACTCGGACAGATTATTCAGTTCATTTACAAGTTGTAGACTTGACTGATATATTCAGTCGGTTTGGAGTTACAAGTTATAAACGAATGAATCAAACCATCTATTTTGGAAGTTTTTAAATGCCTACTATAACCAGGCATCCTTTCTTTTTACAAATCCGTCATGGGTGCAGCCTCAAATTCAAAATATTAATTAAAAATACACGTGAATAATAAGGTCATTATATGCACATTTTAGTTTTTTGTTTTAAACTTGTAAATCTACACGTATTTCAAAATGCTACACACTTTCAGTCGGTACAATGTTTATCCAGCACAGCAAAGAACTGAAGGATATTGGAGCTAACAACGTCATGTCAACTTTAAATTATGAAGATATACAAAAAAATGTATTCACATAAATTTAGTATTTCAAAAGTCTAGATTTTAAAGAACCACTACTTTGATGTCTGATTCCCTGGTACCTATACTCATGAAAAAAGGCGATGGCCTCGAACAGAATTTATGAGTTTATCGCATTAATTCAGTCATTCCTCCATGACTTTAGAGCTATGAATAAAATTCTAAGAGACCTAGATTTTCAAAGGAAAACATTTGCTGTGCTCCAGGTACCTACATACTTAGTGCCATTCATTCAGAAGGTTATGTAAATGAACTTCTTCTTACCTGATTTTCATGATATTTCCTTTTGTGTGGTACCTATGTAACGGACGTAACGTAAGCCTACGTATTAGCCAGCAATAGCCAAAGCCGCCATGTGACCTTCTTGATCCGCCAGCCAGCCAGTATGTCAGCCAGCCATATATGTTTATGCCTTATGGAAAGAGATGTGTCACATGGAGCCAATGCCAGCCATTAGCCAGCCATTTTTGATATAATATATGATTGCAAATATAAAGCGAATAGTCAGCGTTCTGTTACTTTTATTTACCGCCCGTTTTACTCAGAAGTGGGCTGAAGATGAAAAAATGTTATTAATTGTAATAAATCCACACCACAAACCACAACAGCAAGATGTTTTTTTCGTGGTTCCGAGTTTCGAGTCTGAAGAGGATGATAGAAGTACTTCTTCACCTGCGAGGAAGTTGTTGCAGTGTTTTTGACGGTGGACTAATTATTAGTAACCCAGATTGTGTAAATTTTCAGTTATGTATGCATCGATGGAATAACCCAAATGTCAGGCGTACCTATTCCAATGACTTGTAGAATGACGTCTCTGTCATTGATAATTTTATAAATATTTATTGTATTTTACTAGAGATTGACAAAATTGCGGCGATTCTTCCGAAAACAGCAGCCATTAATGTAAAGCAAGAAGGAGAAGAATACATAGAAGTCAATAGAAGCAATGACCTACACTACCCAATATGAGTATGAGTGCTATAAACCTGCTTGAAGCCACAGCCAGTTAGCCACGTATGTTGCGATTTGCTGCCATAGTTATATATTAAACTCTTGCCCAGCCATTGCCACTGTTTCTCATATAAGTGTTAAAATAGAGAATATTAGAATGGGCCGTTGAATGACATTCAATTTAAACTTATAGGGTCGTTTCACCAGTTCGCCGTCGCCACTTCCCGATTTATATTCAGATTCAATATGTAATGGTTAAGTACTGGGTAATGATAGTTTTCGCATAAGGAGTAACAAGGACTTGCGTGGAAATACGTGCTTTGATGATTCACGTGAAGGTCTTATAGATGTGGGTACCTGTGGTTTTTATGTCTGACAGCGGCAATAGTTCGGTCGAGCAGTTAGAGACCGAAGATTTGATTGGTTTACTAGAGAGTTAACCTGTGTTATTTTCCCATTGCGGGAGCAATTATTGTTGCAGGATGGCCGACTGTAACGGACGTAACGTAAGCCTACGTATTAGCCAGCCATAGCCAGCCAGATACCGAAGCAAACAGGGCTGGCGAAAATTCTGTGGAGACATAGAATCCTGCCAGCAAGCAAACAGGGTAAGGAAAGTCCTAACGCAGATGAACCTGACGGCACCGACCGCCCTCCGAAAACGAGATAACTCACTTACATCATCACCAGAAGAGTCCAGGCGCGTCCTTATAGAAACTCACTTTCCAGGATGCGTCTTCTCTACACAGATCAACTGGCAAGATAAAACCATAACACCAACTGACCAAGACTGGCAGTATGCAGACAAAGTGGTTACCCTGGAAAAAGTCCAGTGGGCCCTTAGCTGTTTTCACCCTTTCAAGGCGGCTGGCCCCGACGGGATCATTCCCGCCATGTTACAGTGGGGTCACGCACCAGTCACAAGTAGACTGGTGCGTATATATAAAGCTTGTCTGGCATACAGATATGTGCCGATGGGATGGAGAGAAGTAGGCGTCATCTTCATCCCGAAGCCAGGAAAGGGTGACTATACTAACCCAAAAGCACACCGACCAATCAGTCTGACCTCCTTCATGTTAAAAACCATGGAACGCCTATGTGAGAGGGAGCTGAGAGATGGTCCTTTAAAACGGATACCCCTACACGCAAATCAGCATGCATACAGCTCCGGCAAGTCTACGGAATCAGCCCTCCATCTGGTAGTCAGCCGTATAGAAGAGGCGCTGGAACACCAAAGCATTTGCTTAGGCACGTTCATAGACATTGAAGGAGCTTTCGACAAAACCAACTTCACTAGTATCAAAGCTGCCCTAGCAAAACATGGAGCGGAACCAGTACTAGTAGAGTGGATAACAAACATGCTCAGCAAAAGAGTAGTACGCCTTGGGGATAAAAATCAGAGGGCCCTGATAGTCAAGGGCTGCCCCCAGGGGGGAGTTATATCTCCCCTCCTATGGAATCTAGTTATAGATGACCTGATTACAAGGCTGAACAAAAACAGGGACTATACAATAGGGTATGCAGACGACCTAACTATCCTTATCTCAGGAAAGGTGGCGGGAACAGTATGCAACCTTACGCAACAGGCCTTACGCACCGTGGAAAGATGGTGTGGAGAATTTGACCTATCGGTTAATCCGACCAAAACAGAGTTAGTCATGTTTACGAACAAAAGGGTCTTAGGTGAATATCGACTACCCAAACTCTTTAATACTGAACTCCAGCTGTCAAAAGAAGTCAAATATCTTGGTGTTATTCTAGACAGCAAGCTGAAATGGAACAGCCACCTAGACAATAAACTAGAAAAGGCCGCAATAACCTTCTGGCAATGCAGAAGGATGATCGGCAAAAAGTGGGGGCTTACACCAAAAATCATCCTATGGATTTACGAAACAGTGATCCGCCCCATGATAGCGTATGGCGCTATAGTGTGGTGGCCAAGAACTGTAAACAGCACAGCATCGGCTAAACTACAGAAAACCCAAAGACTGGCCTGCATGGCAACCACCGGATGCATGAAAACCACCCCTACGGCGGCAATGGAAGCCATGCTTGGGCTCCCACCTTTGGACCTGTTCATCAGGGCCTCGATTCTGCTAAAGACAAACCACTGAAATACCACTGACACTCTAAAAAATGCCATTTAATTGTAGACTTTATAGTTATCAGGTTAAAGTCTAAAGTCAAATGATATTTTGTAGAGCGAATGAAAAAGTTAAATGAATTCTTTTCATTTGATTTTAGACTTTAACTGTTTAACGGTAAAGTCTACAATTAATTAACATTTTTAGAGTGTCAGTGGTATTACAGTGGTTTGCCTTTAGCAGAATCGAGGCCCAGACAGGAAGCGACAGCTGCTGCTATACGCCTAAGTGCACTCAACTTTTGGAGCGAAGGGCACACACAACACACACTACTGCTCTCAAACCTCATAAAGGAGGTGCCGATAATAGGAGCAATGAACGACCGAGTACCAAAACAGTACATCTTCGACAAGAAATACAAAATCCAGCTCTATGAAGACTACCGATGCGAGGCATTATGCCTAACGGAGATGCGTATCTTCACGGACGGATCCAAGACCGACAGAGGTACTGGCGCCGGAGTCTTCTCTGAAGACCTAAATATCGCCATCTCAAGACCATTAGGGACCCACAACACCGTATTCCAAGCAGAATGCATGGGGATTAACCTGGCAGCCTCAGCAGTTACGGCCAGGAAGGTGAAGGGTCACTCAATAAGAATACTCTCGGACAGTATGGCCGTGCTACAAGCGTTGAACAGCCATATCATAAACTCAGGACTGATACTGGAGTGCCACTACAGGCTGAACCAGATAGGCAGCACGAACAACGTAATCTTACAATGGATTAAGGGACACAGCGGCTCGCGAGGCAATGATGCAGCAGACGAACTCGCGAGAAGAGGGTCTGAGATGACCGCAGTGGGACCCGAGCCCATCATACCAATCCCCTTCGCATACCTACGAACCATCGTGGAGAGACGGACAAGGGACCAACACAGCGACTACTGGACTAATCTAAGCGTATGTAGACAGGCCAGGGAAGCCCTCCCTGTGCTCGAGAAGAGACTGACCAGACGTCTCCGGCTCCTGTCTAAGCAACAACTACGCACGGCTACAGCTGCCATCACGGGACATGGCACATTTAATAAACACCTTTTTACTTTAGGCATCACCGACAGCCCTCTATGCAGAGCCTGCATGAGGGAGGAGGAAACGGCAGCACATGTGCTCCTGCACTGCCCTGCAACCGCCACATACAGGGTCAAGTACTTCAACAATACAGGTACGCTCCGGGAGATCACCAGCAGTATAAAAAGGCTGCTGGCGTTCTTCCAAGAGGTCGGGTGGATCGAATAACGTGCCCACCCACACGCAAAAACCGCGCCAGGACGTGGCGATGCGGATAACAGCCCGTTAAACCATACCATACCATACCATAGCCAGCCATAGCCAAAGCCGCCATGTGACCTTCTTGATCCGCCAGCCAGCCAGTATGTCAGCCAGCCATATATGTTTATGCCTTATGGAAAGAGATGTGTCACATGGAGCCAATGCCAGCCATTAGCCAGCCATTTTTGATATAAATGATTGCAAATATAAAGCGAATAGTCAGCGTTCTGTTACTTTTATTTACCGCCCGTTTTAGGTAGGTACTGCAATAGGGTCCCAAATTTTTTTCTATACTATTTTTAGATGGATAGACTATTGCGCTCCGCTAATCGACATGACGCATCGAGTCATTTTTACGACTATAGGTTTCTCAACGGATTTTGACATTATTTTTAACATCATTTAGATATTTTTAAGTAAGGTTTTACCAAAACTGTACCCATTCCTGCCCCAGTATAAATCTGGAAGCAATGACGCTCAACGACAAGAGGAGGGTGTCGTTGTTACGAGAGGCTATACCGCTTCCAATACCCAAAGTCAATGACTTATTTATTTATATACTTAGCATTCTTACAAGCTTTTTTTCAACTTGCAATGTATGTATGTATGAATACCAAATTGGGACAAATCTTGCAAATGAAGGTATAAAAAAGTCATCCTAACTGGTTCATCAAGAAGTCATCCTATGTTGGCGTCGCCAAGGTTGGCGACCAAGGCCGGTCTGTGTCTCTGGGATATCGTTTCTAGGGCGACCAGCTGCGCTAAGAATGAATAAGTAAAAAAATCCTATATTTCAGTGCCACCGACGTGATTGTTTAGGTTTTAAATTTTTTTACGCGGAACCTTAATTCTTTTTCCAAAATTAAAGTTTATTGAAGTTGCTACCTGCCAGTGAAAGTCCCGTCATAATCGGTCAAGATATTTCAGAGATTAGCCGGAACAAACAGACAGACAGACAGACAAAAACTGTAAAAAACGTTGGAATGCGAAAGTGAATAGACCGATCCACATCATTCAGTATTTAGGTATATATACCAGAAATACTTTAAAAGGTCAACGAAACTATACACAAAACCTAACTCACAAAGTACTAGGCGTGCATAACACTTTGAGAAGAACAAGGAGTCACTGTGCAAATAGGACAGCAACAACCGAGACGGAGATCACAGCCTCAGCTACATAACGTGCGCGAGGCATGAATATTGCATACGCTTCTTCATATTTTGGACGTCACTAAACTGCCACAATTCACAAACTATAGCGAATAGTGGATATCTAATAATTTGTCTACGACAAATGCAAAGTCTTCCTACACCTAGACAATTGTTAGCATCTACATACTTAATATTTATCCGAATGTAACTCCCAGTAGCAGGAGATGTAGCCATCGTTCTATATTTCTATTTCCAATATACAGTGATCCATAAACGGTGCACTCAACACCATCGCGAACCAAGCTGTTTGGTGATTCTGACTGACTTGAGCAATTGCCGAAATACCTTGATAGGTACCACTGGTCACACATATAATAAATATCTCAATCGTGAACGGAGTATTTCTGGAGGCTTTCAAGAGGGTTTTGGTTCATCCAATACAAAAAAGCGGCACTAGAGACTGTGTCAACAAATATAGACCTAGGTACGCAGAACAGAATTCCACGCGGCTCCAGTAAACACGGTGGAATCACGGGCAACAGTTATAATTTTAAAACAGAAAACAAACCAGAAAATGTCGTTCAGTACAGTATTCAATCGCGTTGCTTATTATGTTAAACGTTTTCGCATTAAAGCACACTAGCTACAATCCTGCAGCTCTTTGCGCACTTCAACATCATCATATCATTACACTGACATGGCTTATCTACAAATTTTGCCGGTGCACCTCGAGAGAAAAGCCTACGCGAGAACGTGGTCCATAGCAGGTGCACAGGTTAGCAGGATGATTTTGGGCCCCGAAGATCTTGGTAGAGCTCCGTACACTTCGTCTTTATTTAATATTCCGTGAGTAGTTACATCCACATTTCGCCAGTTTCTAATTTATTGGTCACGTGTTATAAAAGAAAGTCCCTATGGTCATTCACCAGTCACATTAAACAACTGCATGTCTAGGTGCTGATAATGCAAATATCCTAACAGATAAAAACATACAACTGTTACAGGTAGGTACAGAAATAGAACATCACACGTCATGTTCATACACAATGTGATTTCATTTGAATATTTTTTTAATATTTCGAGGAGATTATAACTTCTCATACATGTATTTTTATCATACATTTACAGCCAGATTCGCTGGCCTGTTAGGAAAAAACCAATAATAACTCGCACCTACTCTTCTTCAATGGTAATGTAATTAATTTCAATCATTTGTGTACCACAGACCGTAATTAATATCTCATACAGATTTTTTTCAAATATATACATCTTTCGCAATCTAGCCCGCACACCAGCCGATTAGACAAACGCGCAGTCTATTTTAAGTCATAGCCCTATAGCAAGAACCTATTTTCATTATTAGCTTTACAAGCCATCGATCGACTCATCGTCGATACATAGATATTAGTCAATTTGAAAATGGTTTATAAATCTATATACCTATTTAACTTTTCTGTAAACTAGATACCTATTGAGTTGTTAAAATATTTACCTACTTTGTTAGTACTCGCATAAACATCTAAAGGGCAAAATTGTATGTAAAATATGATAAATAAGATATTTTTCTTATATTTAACCAGTTTTCAACCACTTCACTTGCCTATCATAGGGCATCCACACGACACAATTTTAGGCCCAATTCACTAGACTGACAATCAAATCGTGACTGAAATCAAACCCATCCAAAACAAATTCATCCGAAATTTCTCAGTAAGATTTGAAAATATTTCGACGATTTAATTGTGAATCTAGTCAAATTGGACGCGATTGGTCATGAACTTGTATCGTATCCTCCCGATACAATCTTATGACCAATTACGTCCTTTTAGGGTCCGTTCACACAGACCGGCTCGGAGAAGAGAGCAGATTCTTATCACGTTGAAAACAGAGTTTTTAGTATTTGTAGTAAGGTTTATTTTTGCATCTGCACTGCTTTTGTCATTATGAAAATCATTTGTCAGTGTGAATAGAAAAATGCGCGCCGATGCTCTCCTAGCCGGTCTGTGTGAACGGACCCTTAGTGTGCACGTAAAAATTGTAACAAATAAGACACTCACTGTTTGCAAATCTTCGCATGCAGGAATTGTTGTAGATGGCGTTCGCCCGTTTCGTTTCTGGTGTCATGTTTTGTTTTGTTTCTTGCACCTCTGTCTTGTTTCAATCCTCAGCTGTTCTGGAAAAATCTCCTATTAGATACCTACATATATCGCAAATACATTTTAATCCTATTCTTACTGCATGACTGTTACAGTACGGTGTTACGAATAGCTTGGTTCACTGAATAATCACTGCTCGTTAACTGCAATTTTATTGGTAGGTATGCCTGAGTTCCAGGTTGGCCCTCAGAGGTTTAGGCTTAGGAATTTACAGACAATGCTTAAATTCATACATATTCGAATAATTGATGTAACTAAACTTAGGCACACAAGTTTAATATAGGTTGGTATTATTATTAACTAGCTGTCCCGATAAACTGCGGAGTATTAGATGAATTGGGTGAGGAAGGATTAAATCCGCAGATTGCTGAGGGTCAGCTAGGGGGCGAGGTAATTGACTTATTGGGCCACCTTACACTTCGGTAGAAGAGATTCGAGTGGTTCCGTGGGGATGGGATTCCAAGAGTCTGTGTTCCCGGTAAGTAATAACCTGAATAAGTATAGCTACTTTCGCCTCTTTTCTTTCCATAAAGACTTGGAATTCTTGTGCATGTGTTTCCTTCTTCCTATAGTCCCGGGTCCTTTAAGCGGGGTGTGTAAAAGCATTCATAAGGCCGTCTCAGACCACTATAGCACTATCAGTGTATTTATGTAGTTTCGATAAATTTCGATGAACTGGCCTATAAACTTTGATCCCCAGTTTGAACCCATACAAACCTTTTTTGCGAAAAATGTTCGCCTATATCCTTTCTTAGTCTGAGCCTTTCTCAATCTCTGGTTCATCTCTGTACCAAATCTCATCAAAACCGGTTCAGTTATTTAGGCATGAATGCGTAACAGACAGACAGACCGTTTACCTTTGCATTTATGTTTTAGTCAGCCTTACTGCAACAACTGGGATTAGGTTCCCCTACGACCGTCTCACTCTCACCTCGGAACAAAATCGGGTATTTTTTTCGATATTTCTAGCAGACTACCTAAATGACTTTACTTACCACATGCGTTGTCGATCGGTCTCGATTTTGTCCAATAAACACGCTGAATTATTGAAACTGGTACAACAGGTAGGTATGCCGTAGGACATTTTGTTCTAACGAAACAAAAAAAAATTGTTGGATATTTTAGGGCTCTAACTATCCGTTACGACTGCCATTAAATTCTTGAATGGCAATCAGGACCGACGGCCTAACGTGCTCTCCGAGGCACGGACGGAGGGGTCTCAATGCGTTAAGAATGGTAAGAATGACCTAGCTATTATTTCTAACTTTGCAATATATTAACCCAGGAACTACCCTCACGTTGTACTGTGTAACACAACTATTTGTAGGTAAGTATTTCGTGAATATGATTGAATCATGAGCGTATAAAATCTATGGAAGGAACGCTTTGAAGAATACGACTGAAGACAGTAACACACTAGTCAGCCACTACGCAGCAAACGTCATTCGATTCAGGCAGTTTAAGTACCGAAAAAAAAAAGAGTCTTGTGTAGTGAAATGGTGTAGAAACCGGAGTGACCATCAGGATGGCTGGTTGTCTACCTCATTTAGCATCGAGAAAGTGATTAAAAATTGCTACCTAAATGCTACTATTTGCTACCTGCAATTAAATAATTGCTACCTCATTAATTTTTAAAATATAAGGAAAAAAGATGTGACCAGCCATTCTGACGTCAGGATGGCTGGTCAACGCTTGGTCTGAGTAAACTAAACAGAGTTGAGCTATTGTTTTTGCTTCAGAAATTGCTACCTAATTGCTACCTACTCACCTATCAATTTCAGCCTCATGACTATATCAGTTGGAAAGTTATGATTATTTATTTGCAACTTACGTGTGGATTGCTACGGTTAGCAAAAATAATAATTAAAAACACATATTAATTTATCACAGGACTGTATTACCTACTTAAAAGCAAGTTAATCATAACGACAACACTTTAATATTGGCTCAAGACATTTGCACAGAGCTTTATGTGCACCAAATAAAAAGTTTAGTATGAAAGTCAACAAGATATACAATGAGGATCAGTCACATAATAACAGAACTTTTAATTTTCAATTAATGAGACGTATGCGCTACAGCTGCTTCTGATTAGTAATAAATGTACACGTATATCAGCGTTTTTCAAAATGTCACTACTAAAGGCGTAAAATAAGCGATGGCTGGTTGCATGGAAAGTCCGTTATTTTCAAAGTAAGAAGCACAAAATTTGATATAGCTGCTTCTGGTTAAAAATAAACGTATACTTAAATCGCGGTTTTCTAAATTCCACCCATAAGAGGGCAAATAAAGGGAGAGCGGATGTATGGCAATCCTTTATTTTGGGAGTGTTTAATTTTTAATGGAATGGTGACCATTACTTTTAGGACTGCACTTCAGCTTACCATCAGGCGGTATGCAGTCAATCCGGCGGATTAAATATAAAAAAAATAATATTTTTATTTACTGACATTGACATGCCAGTAAATAAAATGGTGGCGGAGCAATTAAACACCTATAAATTTTATGTTATAATTCATTCCTGGGCGAAGCCGGGTCCCGGGTCATTTGTGTCTATAGACATAAATGACTCTATAGATATGCAGTGGAAGAAATCATCTCAAACCGCTGTCTTTATTTTTCGTGCCGAAATTCCCACGAATACTACCCCTGCGGCCAGCGGGGGCATTTTATGCCAGAATCGAACTGACTAAAACCGCACGCTGTGTCGGGTCTTCTAGCACCGGCATATAAGGTGGACCAAAAGGTACCTATTTCCCTCGCACCCCAACTGTCCTGGGCCAGGGAATCACGGTGCTCCCTTCTTGCCCCGGAAAGGGTGCAAGGGAAATGCTTTATTGGATAACCTTACGCCTCGGTAATTGACACACATTGAGAGAGCGAGTCTAAAGTCTAAAGTCTAAAGCGCTAAAAATGGAGGAATAGATATTTCATATTCTTAATTTTTGATTCCCTTTGTTAAAATAATAAATTTGCACAAAAAGTATCTCATTCGATTCATCACTTTATAAATGACCTTAGATCTGCACAAAATTTCGAAACTGTACCTCTCCAAAGATCAGTTTTATGAAGTGTTTTACCAAAATAAAATAGCCCTATATTTTTTTTTTATATAGGACACGTCAAAATGACTCCACCTCACCTTATGGTAAGCGAAAGGCAGAGTCTCAGGACTGGGGCCACCACCACATACACCGATAGTGCTACAGTGGCGGCCCTCAGCTCTTCTCTATTCTCCATAGTGGCAGCGGCGACGTTGTGACATATGACGTCACGGTATTTCGGTGCAGTGGCGAACGTTTTTGAGATTACCGCACTAAATTGGCTATTTCTTCTTCGTGATTTTTGATCCGATTCAAATATTTTTATTACAGTATTATTTTTTTATGTCTAGATGTGACTGATCCTCATTAATATTAGTTTCGCTTATTAGCATATATTAAACAATGCTGAAAAATCTTGGTGACGTTTTTGTAACCTTATTAAGTAGGTATGTCGTCGTAACACTGCCAAAGACTTCCGCGTCTGCAATGTGCCTTATTAGCACTAATTTTTTTTTTGTTTATTGTATATTTTTTATTTTCTATAATTTAAAAAACAAAATGCTTAGGAATTTCTAGCGCATACGTCTCAATAATTGAAAACTAAAAGTTCTGTTATGTATCTGACTGATCCTCATTGTATATAATATTTTGTTAACTTTCATACTAAACTTTTTATTTGGTGCACATGAAGCTCTATGCAAATGTTTTGAGCCAATATTAAAGTGTTGTCGCTATGATTAACTTGCTTTTGAGTAGGTAATAAAGTTCTGTGATAAATCAATATGTGTTTTTAATTATTTTTTTTGCCAACCGTAGCAATCCACACATAAGTTGCAAATAAATAATCATAATTTTCCAACTGATATAGTCATGAGGCTGAAATTGATAGGCGAGTAGGTAGCAATTAGGTAGCAATTTTTGAAGCAGAAACAATAGCTCAACTCTGTTTAGTTTACTCAGACCAAGCGTTGACCAGCCATCCTGACGTCAGAATGGCTGGTCACATTGTTTTTCCCTATATTTTAAAAATTAATGAGGTAGCAATTATTTAATGGCAGGTAGCAAATAGTAGCATTTAGGTAGCAATTTTTAATCACTGTCTCGATGCTAAATGAGGTAGACAACCAGCCATCCTGATGGTGGTGAAACCGGAATTTGAAGCAAGAAAAGATATCCAAGAATCACATTTCAATCAATTTTTTGTAACATATTGCAAATATTGCAACCCAAAATTCACTCACACATGGTTAGTCCGCCATAGCGATTGGCATTGGCAATGAAGACTGGCGCGCCAGTCTCGTCTTCAGCGAGTTCAGTCCGCAGAATTTATACGTTCATGAGTAAAATTTATTTGTGCTTTTTTTCAACACGATAGGCGATGTTCTACCCTTCACTTACCATAATGCGGCAGTACGCTGCATTCCTGATGACTTGGCGAGAGTAGCGAAGATCTTACCTCTTTTTCTTTTCTCATTCTTCTCTTTCCTCTCGCCTCCAACAATACTTCTGGTGTTATTACAACCGTTCATGTAGACGGTTGTAATACCAGAAGTTTAGTACCGTACGTAACTATCTATCATTAGAAACATATGGCCCCTAAAAATAGCGTTGTAGCAGTAGTACCTAAGGTCTTCAGATCGATTGATCGAACTACTGCAACTATTCAGTTGAATTAGTTCGGTTGTCAAAAACACCCAACGTTCCACGTTCAACGTTGCATCACCTAGTCCAGTGGCTAGTTGATTGAGTTAATCGAACAACTGCAACTCGAACCAACGGACTAAAGCTACTAGACGTGTAGCAATAATTCGGTGTTTTTGACAACCATAATAACGCAACCGAAGAGTTGTGACAGTTCGATCAACCGAACTAATGACTGAGCTATTGCTACTACGCTGTAAATATATTAAAAAAAAGAAATATAAAGCATATATTATGAACATGGAGCGTGTTAAAGGCGTGGTGCCAATGTGATGGTCATCCACGGTGATACAATTCCCGATTCATAATGCTTTATAATGCAGTTTTTATGAAACCTAGCCGGGTTAGCTAGCTAGTTCTAGCTGTAAAGCAGTAAATTCCTCGCAACAAGGACTTCTCTCGTGAACGATTTAGGAGTGAGAAGAGTCGTAACTCTTACGATTTTATGGCTAGTTGATAGTAGAATGACACTTTCACTCACTCCTTCTCGACTCACTAACTTTGCCATGCTATAAGTAGTTATAGAGTTGCAAGCACCTAAGAGCTGTGGGTTAGATACCGCAATATAAAGCTAAAATGTAGTAAGTTAAATGGAATGTAGAAATGTAGTGAGGTGTCTTTTGTCAAGGGAACTAACTTTTAGCCAAGTGTGGTAACCGAAACATCTTCGTAAGGAGGTAAAGGGTTTCAGGTTTAGTCGGTACTTGTACCAAACCATTATCAAAGGTGTATTTGATGAATAACAAAGTTATTTTTTAAATAATTCTCTATAATTCAAAAATGCTACTTAACCTATGTTGATAGTACATGATTTGTATAATTGTAAATACCTATACAAATTTACATATTTCGCTACTAAGTAGGACAATTACAGAATATGCCAGGTCTATACAATATTTCTACTTTAGATGAGAACAAGAACACTAATCTCTAAATCTATACTAATATTATAAAGAATTAAAGTTTGTGTGTTTGTATATTTGTTAAATTTGTAAGGAGTAATCTCGGGATCTACTGAACCGATTTTAAAAATTCTTTCACCAATAGAAAGCCACATTATCCGAGAATGTCATAGGCTGAATATCATCCTAATGGAGCGGAGCAATAATCATAAATGTGAACAATTCCGGTAGATTCCCATACATTTTAGGAAAACTGATAAATTATGAGCATATTATGTGAGTTAAAAAGAGTGTACGAGTGTGATTCGAAATACGGTACGGGTGAAGCCGGGGTGGGTCAGCTAGTAAGGTATATAAGCTTATAGATTTAAGTTATTGAGATGACTTCTAAGGAGAGGAGCATGGCTATTGCAAAGCAATATTAAAGCCTATCTGGATGTGTAGCATTTAGGGCAAAACATAGAACATTGAGATTCTACAAAGCTGAATTCTAAATTCTGCTTTAGCTTTTACTTTGGCTGAAGTGTACAAATACCTGAATATCCTCACAATAAAGGAGTAAATACCAAAACTACTTAGTTATAAAAAGACTGACCACTCACTGCCGGAACAGACTGCCCCAGTCTAAGACATCAACAGACAACCAGATGGTTAAAAATATTATACCTACACCTGAGATAACCTCTAAGAGAAAATAAAAGAAGGCAGCCTGACAGTGGGGAGGGATACTAAGCCAGGGTGCGAGGGAAATGCTCTATGGGCCACCTTACCTACCTTACAGAAGACCCTAGACGGCGTGCGGTTTTAGTCGGTAAGAGTCCGACATAACCTCCTCCACTGGCTGCGGGGGAGGCATCCATGAGGATTTCCGCACGGAAAAAAAAAGGGATACTGAACGTCGGCAGGTATACGTCAAGCATCTCTTAAAATAGCTGCCTAAGGCTTTAGCAAAAACTAGTCGCATGTTAGCACCTAAATAACAGTAAAGGGCAGAGGCTCTAATGCAAAAGCTTTTCTAGCAAAAGAAAGAGCAGGACCTATGTACCACTACCTCAATTAAAACTGGAGATGTAGAGAAAGAAAATTATAAAAATAAGAGATATGCAGGAGGAAATTGTGTATGAGTATAACTTGTGAAGGGTGAGACTCAGATGATTCCACATGAATAACAACAAACCGGTGTATCAGTGCATTTCATTCAAAAGAAATCAAGCAAACAGCCGGATAGAATGGCCTGGACTGATGGATTTCATACATTTTTTATTTTTAGATTATTTACTTTAGATGCAAATTACATTGTCTGGTTATTACAATATTGTAATGAAGATAGATTGCTTATGGTTTTTAACATATAGGTTTTCTATAATGTCAAAATTCCACTAAATAGGTATATAATACAATATGTGTATAACAACAAATATTTAAAAACTATAAGCTATGTACATATTTCACTATCAATAAAGCAAATTTAATAATTATATTATGACATACCTACAACATAATAGTATTATGTCTTAACAATCTCTTTCTACTGTGATGAAAATAGGAACTGTTCTCTTATTGCATTTTCTATAATAAATATCTATAAAATTATTATGCAGCACTTGAGATGCTCTGCACTAATGGTTCAACTCTCAAAGTATCTCAAGTGCAGGCTTGAGACATTTCTCAGAGGGAAGTGTATCAATATTGGCATAAATCATCCAGATACAGCTTTCTGTATCATATAATTTAGGTTTAAACCACACCCTGTAAAATTTGTATATTAAACAAAAATTTACTTGAGTGTTTTGCATGCTGTGACTAGAATGAATAAATAGTGTAGGTAAATAAAAATTTCACTAAATAAAATCGCATCGCACAGCATTAGTAAATCTGACCAATTTGTTCTTATTGTTATGTTAACTACACCTAGGGATGTCTCAAACACTACATGATCACTAAATGACAAGCAATACTAATTCTTAATCTATTCATACCTTGAAGACAGACACATAAATAAATAATAGTCACTACACTCATTTCTTTTGCTGTTCTTGTTCATCAGATTCTGTAGCAGCCCTATGCAGTTCATATAGTTGTATTAGTTGATCTTCGGTCATGTGATCAAGTAGTTTTGGATCTAAATATTCACCTACTTTCTTTTTTCTAGCCTGTTGTAAAGGTTTCATTTGTTTTGCTAGAGTTATTGCATAATCCTGAAATAAAATAAGTAATAAGTAAATAAATATAGTCACAGTCTGCCTTACAACAAATGAGCAACAAAATAGACAAGAATGTCTGCTCTTTGGCAAATATATCTGCAAAATTATTCTACTTACTGTCCACTCATTAAGAAATATCTTTGACTCTTCAGGATTGCAGTTTTTATGTCGTTTAAACTCATCTCTTGCGTAATTATCTCCCATAATACGAAGTTCGGGCGGTAAGGCTCTGTGCATTCGGAATATCAACTTATATAAACGACGAACACGCAATATGTGTTCAGTTCCCGACATTCTGTAACTGTAAGTTTAGATTTAGAGTATTAACTGTAGCAGGACTGTAATATATCTCAATGTATCAGATACACCGGTTAGCCGATACGCCTTCTATGGATAATCTTTAAAACTTATTAAATGCTTTTAGTGACAACAATCTGCAGACATGCATAACCTATTATATATTTAACTTGTTATGATGAATTGAATCTATAATGATTTTATACTTCTTACCTGGTTTAAATAGCCCCTAATATAATAATAGTAAACTTTATTCATAAAATTATCCACATCTTTCCAAATTAGGTTATAGACTAAGATCCCACTGCAAAATCATGCATGAATCGAATATTTGGTAAAAACCAAATTTTACGCATATTTATGATTAGGAGAACATTTATTTACTAGGTTGCCTATCAAAATGTGGCCGCTATATGTTTAATTCAATTTTTGCTAATTCATTTTTCGGAAAAAAAATCCATCACATGGTTTTTAAATAAAATATCATCCACGTCACGGCAATACACAAAAGGACTCTGAAAAATCACGGTTGCCGTTGCGCACTTCGCCGTATAGCTTGTCTATAAAGTCGTGAAATTAAATGAGGGCGCTGCTGAACTTCATGTAGCAACCCTATATAGTGCGACTAAAATGATCTTGATACTAGAAGTTCGTTCCTAGTAAAATGAGTTACTAAAATAAAACACATTATGCAGTCATAATATTGTTTCTGTTTTATTTATTAAACCAGGTGCAGTATAAAGTTTTGACCCAGATCTAGAATAAAGTTATTGAACCAGATCCAGAATAAAGTTAGTTCAAACTCAAACTTAATCATTTATTAAATTCAATCAGTTACAAAGAATAATCACTCCGGATTCCAAATATTAAATATTGAATTGCTTTTCGTTGCCACTTTCAGCAGTAGGTACAGTCACCACTGTCACCACAAATGTTCAAGTTATCCATTTCTTTCTTCGGCCGACCTTTCATGTGTTTCCCAGGAGTTTCAAACTTTCCATCATTCTTAAAACCTTCGTTAACTATCCGCCAACTGTACTCTCTGATTTTCCTGTAAAGAGTAAAAATAATCATTTAATAAAATTGAATGAATTAAATGAAGGGCAACAAGTTATTGACTTGAAGCAATTGTTCAAATAAAAAAATTGGTACAATAACAGATTGAACGACTTGTACCATCATAATATCAAAAATTTAGATCGTACTATAAAAATGACCTACTATAAAATATTTTTCTAACCTAAAAATATTAAATGTAAACATTGCGTTTTTTGCCTTCAAATCGTAAATTCAGTAGATTTGTAAGTTCCGATAGATTCAAAACAAATAATAACATGATTACATACCCATCAAAGATGCTGTTCGCCCATAAACGTCCTCCAAATCCCATAAAATTGTCCAGCTTAGTAGTCCGTGATTCATCGCTGGAAAACTTTAAAAATCACTTCCCATGCACCACTCTGATTTACTTTACTCATTTCTCAACCTTTCATGCGTAGTTTGGTCTCAATGTATTGCAGTTTAATGAAAACAATAAAAAATACGAGAAGAAAACTGGTCCACTATACGATATTCGACGATAGTGTTGACAACTGACGTACTTATGTTTGGTGTTGCCACTCACATGTTTAATGTTAGTTCCTCAAACATTCTTTTCACGACTAAATAGACAAGCTATACCTCTTCGCAGCCAGGTGTAAACAGGTATGATTTTGATACATTTATGCAATCATAACGGACATTTATTATTTTTACATCAAATTAAAGCTATTTTTTTTCTGTTTACTATAATATACGGTTGCCTAATTAAATCTGGCTGCAAATAAGGGTTGCTGGCTGTTAAAGATGGTAAATATTTAAGATAGAGTGAACGAGAGCTAGCGCGTAGCATCACTAGTCAGACGAGGATAGCGACTAAATAACGTCAGTATAGCGTTATCTCACTGGAGCTAGAATTGAGTGAGTGAGACAACGCCAAACGCGTGACAGTTGACAGCGGCAAACCTAGGGCGAGCGGGTAGTATATTGTTGTTTTATTTCTAAGAACTAACAAATAATTATTATAAAGATGAAGGCGTGTTTTCTGTGTGAGAAAAAATCCAATGTACTTGATTTCAATAATGCCACTGAGCCGGATTGTATCAAGTTCAGCGCGGAAAATAATGGCTGGCTACTATTAGATGGTTTTCTAAAACCAACATGGTTCCTGGGAGACTCAACTCCAACGCAAGTTGAGAGTGTGCTATGCGAGTCAATGAACAAATCCTCCGATAATGACGACGATTTAGATATTTGTAGCGATGAAAGTGATAGCAGCGATGATAGTATAAGTGAAAGCTCCATTGATTCAGAATTTTAAATAAGAGTTAACATAAACTCATAAGTTACGAAAATATAATACATTTTTTAATTTTTATTTGCTTCAATGTTTAATTTTTTCTACTACTACTTGTTCAATAAAATTTTCTTTTATATAAGTAACCTTGGTTTTATTTTTCACCGATATTAATTTTTTTTGTAATTTTCTTTGTCATTTTGAAAAAGAAGACATTCCTTTTGGAGTATTTATTCAGTAGTCCCTATTACTGTTTCAACCGGTGGTTGAGAACCCTAGCATCCGACGCATGCGCAATGGTTTCAAAGCGTCATACAGCTGGCAATCGCTATCCTCGTCTGACTAGTGAGGCTACGCGCTAGCTCTCTTTCACTCTATCTTAAATATTTACCATCTTTAACAGCCAGCAACCATTATTTGCGGCCAGATTTAATTAGGCAGCCGTATATTATAGTAATCAGAAAAAAATTAGCTTTAATTTGATATAAAAATAATAAATGTCCGTTATGATTGCATAAATGTATCAAAATCATACCTGTTTACACCTGGCTGCGAAAAGGTACGGCGAAGTGCGCAACGGCAACCGTGATTTTTCAGAGTCCTTTTGTGTATTGCCGTGACGTGGATGATATTTATTTAAAAACCATGTGATGGATTTTTTTTCCGAAAAATGTATTAGCAAAAATTGAATTAAACATATAGCGGCCACATTTTGATAGGCAACCTAGTAAATAAATGTTCTCCTAATCATAAATATGCGTAAAATTTGGTTTTTACCAAATATTCGATTCATGCATGATTTTGCAGTGGGATCTCGTACTATTATAACGGATTATAATAATCAGTTTAGAAAGTCTGTTGTCATGTCATTGTCATTGTCATCTGTCTGTAGGTACCGTAGACAGAGAATAGGATAATCTGTACCGTAGAGTAACAGCAAGGAAATTTCTAATGTTCTTGAGTAACAGTCCTTCTGCATCAGAACAATCCTGGCCTCCTCCCGGTTTATGCAAAATTATGTAGGTACATCTGAGCTTTCACTCTTAGCCTAGGCGCACACTTGGCAACAGGTGACAGCGACAGCTCGGCGTTAGACGCGACTACAGGCTGCGACCGACAATTTCATAGCGCCACTAGACACGGCGACTTCCCTAGCTTGCCGTCGCGACCCCGCGTCTCTGACGCCAAGTGTGCGAAGCTTAGAACAAAATATTATGAAATTCTGGGCCTAGTGTAACACTTGCTCTCCCACAATTAATTCGGCTTTTGTATTTAAGTAACTGCAAGCTCGATAGCAAAGCCTGCGACAGGGTCCTCATCCGTCACGAGCTCACAAGGCCGGATGTTATAGTTACATCATAGTACCTAAAGACAGTGCCCGGGAGAGGACGTGACGCGCCGCCAGATATCTTATATATAGGTACCTAATGAGTTTGTAAAAACTTATAAAACATTCAGCGAGGAACTTTTAACACACCATTTTCATCTCGTTACAATTACCTATGGCCCAAAACCATCCTAAAACTAATAATGGAAGTTTGTGCGCACTGCAAATCTTACCGAGTGCAGCCAGTAGCACTTCCCTATGTACTGTTTATCACCGTATTATTATTACACCGTTTATACAAAAAGTGTCTCCCAGCCCCACTGTTACTATGAGTAACTTTGGACAACCCGACTTAGGCCAGCATTCGATGCTTGAAAACAGAACAACTGGAGGCTTACCTAGTGACTCGGCTGATCACCCGTCCGGCAAACGGGCTTCCCAAAAGTAATAATACCTAGTGACTCTATCTTATCTTATCTTAATATATATAAATCTCGTGTCACAATGTTTGTCCTCAATGGACTCCTAAACCACTTAACCGATTATAATAAAATTCGCACACCATGTGCAGTTCGATCCAATTTGAGAGATAGGATAGTTTTTGAAACGGATATCGACATCCACGCGGGCGGAGCCGCGGGCAACAGCTAGTAATATTATAAAGATGAAGAGCTGGGGGGCTAAAAAGGCCACATTTGATGTTTCATATTGTGTTCATCATATCCGTCAGTTGACATATTTTGACATATTTTATTATGTAAATTATGTCACCTGACAGATGTGACACTGTTTGTTTGGTTGTTGGTTTACTGAAGGTTTACTGGTTGGAAATGAATCATTCCTTTTTGTGTTAGATAGCCCATTTATCGAGGAAGATTATGGGCTATACATATACATATACATGTAATATATCATAGCTCAAGAGAGCGGAGCAGTAATCATAATCAAAACGGGCTTTCCATAAATTATTGTAGAACTAATGAATTACGTGTTGTTAGTATTGTTATAAATAAAATAATCGGATGATACCTAAATAATTTATTTTCAACATTGACACTAAAGTTCAACAATCTTGTAGCACAGTAGTACGAAAGTACATTGCATAATATATGTACAGATTATTTAAAAGTAGCTCATGTCAAATTATATTGCTACTAGAACTTTAAAAATCCCTACATCGAAAATCCTAATTTGTTGAAAGAATACAAGTACCTACAAATATTTACAATCAATGATCAATTCATCATAACAATCAAACAAATCAATCAAAGAAGAGATATTGGGATGTACCAAAAACTATCGCTAGATGACGCTACTTGGAGGTGGAGAGTGAATTGACTACAAGTTTACTACTTTCTATGTAAAGTAAACAAACACAACAATATGTATCTTATATGCCTAAGGTCCCACTTCTAAGAGGCTCCATCTAGCACCTATATGATTAGGTTTTCATGAAGTTTATTTTGTATGACCGGAATGAGAAGTTTATACCAACATTAATATATTATGTACAACATTTAGATTTAAGTATGATACCGCATAACACCTTTGCAGCTAGAAAAATAATAGATTTTTCTAAATACAAATTGAAATATTATTCATTATTTGTATATTTTTCGTTGCAAACATTGAAAAATACATGAACACTTTCACTTCTAACAACTACAATAAAACCAGTTGAATGTTATTTAACCGTTATTTGCTAAATATGGAAACTATAATGACAGTATATTGATTTTAAAAAAATTGATACAAAGATTTAAAACCTTTTACAATATTTTAACTACAACAATGGAATATTGTAACAATGGTAAATAAGACGCACGTCTACAATAAGAAAAACTGCGCCGGTTGAGCCGAAGATCGACTGAATTTACTACTTCTAATCGATTTTAAAGTATTATATTGGCGTTAGGCGTGCCACCATAGCAGCGAATCAGTTGGTACAAATTCTGAATTAGGAATACTAGTTTATTGATGCCATTAAACTAGTAAACTAATAAAGTTAACTAAATAAAAATTAAACTAGATAACTAGTAAACTAAAATAGTATAGTTACTATTAAAAGGTTAAAAAAAATATTCAACAATTCACTACTTCCAATTTTGGTAGCGTATATTTTTGCATAATCAAATTAAAACATTGTTAGCTGTAATTTGTAATTTATTTATTTTGGCATCTATCTACATTTGGTATAGATGTTCTATTTTACGATGGCGGTTTTGCTTTGGTTGTAGTTAAACGTATATTTACACACTGCTTTCGTGTGCGTAAAGACTGAAGCGGTCAGTCAGGGCCCGTGCCGCGGTACGGATCACTAGTGTATAATGCGTTCGCGCCAAAATCTAAAACGAACTACCGTCAGCATGGAAAGTTCGTTAAGTCGATTTTACGTCTATCGCGACTACGAAAAATCGCATTGGACTAATAAATTATTAGTTTATTAATTGTTGGGTAACATCTTTAAAAATACTTACGATCAATATAATTATCAAAATTTAATTACTTGCAATTATTTTTCTACTACCACTACCGCTACATGAACTTCTTTTGACGTGACATTGCGTGACTTGAACTTTCGCACACAAATGCACGCGTATTTACAAGACACTCATACTACTAATTGTTCACCCGCCTTCCTGAGATAGAACAACTATAGCATAAATTTTATTCACTCATTCATTTATAAACACTTGGTTGAGTAACCAGAGAAATCGTTCTGTTAAACAGTAAAAAAGCATCATGATTAAACCTAAGTAAAATAACGGCCAGTTTCAAAACTGACCATTTAACTACTATCGATAAACACAAGCCTTATGCCCGAATACTGAACTGTCACTCAAATATATAAGCGCTACTTATATGTTTGAGTAGCTCTTACATTATAATTTCGTATACAGAAAACGTCAAATTTGAGGGTCTGTTAAATTTAAGTGCCACTTAATTTTTGAGTGGCAGTTCAGTATTCGGGCGTTAGTTAAGCTAATTTTGAATACTATAAAACAAAGAAAAAGCTAGATCAGAAAGATTAGATGCCTTCGAGGTTTTCAAATCTGCAAAGAACACTTAATATCCATAGTCCGAAATATACTTTCTGTGAGTTTACAACACCCAGCTGTTACATCCGATCACACTGCTAGTTAGTAAATCTCAGTATTGTACGAAATTAGAAGTAATAACAAGTGATTTCAAATTGCACTAATCAGTAAGAATTGAGAAGTATTTTTGTACCAACCCATTCGATGCCATGTCGAGTCTACTGTCACTTCGACATGTTACATTTAACAGGCGTAGTCTGATCTTCATCTCAGTCAATGTTTAAATGTGTTTTAAGAGCACTTTGTTAAGGCTTAAAATTACTTTTTAACGAAAACAAAATATGTATAAGTTGCATTACTATTTTCGGTGAATACAGGTCAGCATGTGTAAGCGCCATAAAGCAGAACTATTTAATAACTTAATTACACAATAATTTCATATTAACACCAATATTATTTCAATATATAGAACATGATGTTCAACAACTAGATACTTGATGATGTGTAGTGTGAAAACCCTTTTATAATATCGAAAGATACAATCTCTATGGTACAATGTACTATATTTTCTCTTGTATGAAGGGATGTGCGAGGCAGTGGTTAACCGAGGCCCGTTTAGCCGGGTCGAGCATGAGCATTCGTTCGAGAAGGTCCTTGAGTTGTGTTATCTTCTTTGCCTCGGGTGCCAATATTCGGTGGTGTGGCGGCGCAAGCTCAGCTTGAAGGTCCCGGCTTGGTTTTATGCTCGATATTACTACAATTTTTTCCTGTAAAGAAATACGATTTGAAATCTTTGTCCGCTAGCATCGGACATACTGGAACCGTAATCACGGAAGATAAAATCAAGTGGAAGTGCCCTTAAACATCGTTAGTATAATGATCCAGGTCAGGACATTCACACAAAGTTATAAAACTACTAGCTGTTGCCCATGGTGGTTTTGGGAGCTTGGTATTCGATCCCGTTTCCGCTTTCCGTGAGAACCTATTCCAGGTATAAATATACGTCATTTCAGACCATAATCTATCCCTGTACCAAATTTCAGCTTGATCCGCTCAGCCTTTCACAAAGAACAAACTTTCACTTTCATGACTAACTGGGTTACAACAGAAAGTGTACAGATTATAAAAAACTAAATTGGAACTTTAATTTCAAGCTTAATCTTTCGTTACTCGAATATTTTTGTGATAAGAGGGTAAGATAAATTATTATTGTTTCTACACAGAATAAAAAAAATACTCACCCTTTCCGTAATTTTATCCAACTCATGATACAAAAAGTTGCAATTAGTATCGAAATGTTGTTCTTTGAAGTATCCCTTTTTGATAATCTTGTTAGGTATTTTTCCTTTTAGATCCATGAAATATTTCAGCATTTCATTATTAGATTTACCACTAAACATGATTTTGCCTGTAGACAGTTCATAAACGGTGCAAGCCGTTGACCACATGTCAATACCATAATCATATGGTACTCCTAGAATGATTTCAGGTGATCTGTAGAAACGTGAGACGAGGTACGGAGTGATCTCATTATCAGATATGTGGCCAGCTGCGCCGAAGTCACATAATTTGAGCATTAACTTGCTTTCGTTCACAAGAATATTGTCAGGTTTTATGTCTGGAAAAAAGAAAAAGACATTTTAAATGGTTAAGGGCTCGTTGAAATAGGATGGATGATTTCAGGGCCCACCAAGATTTTCTAGGTCTAAGCCAACCTCATCGGCTGATTGACAGACGAAGTTCTGACGCAGTCTTTCCTTTTGGGGTTTGGAGGCCAAAATTGACTATGACGACTATGATTGGGCTATGACGTGAAAGTTTCTGATGAAACTGGGACTCAACGCTGTGATCATAATGAAATATGTAATTGCACTTGCACTTTATTTATAGCTTCTTACCATCTAGCGAGGAGAATGCATCATGTGCCCTATATAAAAACACAAACATATCTAACCTGCATGTAAGATACCAGTTTTCTTCAATAACTTGAGCGCCAACAACATTTGCTGAGTATAACTTCTGACTGCTTTGATGTGTATGCCGCTATTCTTGCCATACTTCTTTAGTACTTCTCTTAAGTTCATAGAGAGAGGTTCTAGTACCATGCACAAATGTCTTTTGTGGAAGAAATGGCGGAATAGACGGAGACAGTGGAATTTGTCCTCTGTGTCCGCGTCGTTCAATCGTTTGAGGATTTCTAACTCGCGAAGACCGGTTTTATGCCTGAAAAAGCATTTGCAGTCAAATATTTGCTTATTGAGTATGGAGCCTCATCAAGATACTTGGGGGCCTAATCAAACCTCACTTGCTAGAAGGTATACCTGCTAAAAAGTGAGGTAAAAACTATAATTAACCGAATTATATAATAGTAAGGTGTAGAAAAGCAGAGCTCAGAGCCCGTAGACGTGGCACAAGCATAAATCACTAAGGAATGGAATAGAATAGATCGACCAATCACACCTAAGCTCGTGATCCCGCCGCGGCGCGGGCATCGTACGCCGGCGACAAGCTTGGATGTGATTGGTCGACCTATTCTATTCCTTTCGTTAGCGATTTACGCTGTGCCACTTGTCTACTAGGGGAGGTCCGAGGTGCAGGCCGGCTTGGCTGTCGGATGAGGAAGCGGCTTTCTTGATAAATACTCTTATGTAAGTATCTGTTTAAAGATGTTTTATTCGATTGTGTACATTGCCTTCATAGTGTTGTGTACCTAGATTGTCACATAAAAATGTGTCAACTTACATGATTTCATTGTTTCTAATGATTTTGACAGCGACATCACTGTTGCCGCGAGCTTGGTCTCGAGCGCGCACTACATTCGAGAACACACCCTGTCCAGTGTACCCGTACACCGTGTATCTGTTATCAAGGGTCTCGCCTATACGTACTCTGTAGAAAAAAGCAGATTTATATTAGATTATTTATCTTTTTTATTTAGGTATATTGATAGTAGAGGCTCGTGAAGTATGTAAGGAAAAAAGCAGCGGAAAGAGGCGTAGTAAGTATGGAAGTCTGGTTTGAAGAACCAATATGTTGCAGTATGTGTGCCTCCGAACAAAAGCCCCAAGGATACCACCTTCGTTGGCTATCGGAGGAAGTTATGTCGGACTCGGACCGACTAAAACCGCACACCGTCTCCGAAGGTGACCCAAGAGGCATTTCCCTCGCACTTTCCAAGATTCCAAGCCAATGGAGGTTGAGTATGAGTAAAACTGGCGTACTTTTGCAGGTAAGGGGATACAGCAGTGTGTTAGTTACTGTGGAGAGAAGAGAACCCCGGATGCACCCTGATTTAACGAAAGTAATTCCAGCCGTGAACCCGGTTGCATAAGACATGCAGATGATATAATAATATATAACTATGATACTAGTTCATTTAAATATTTACCTATAATATCCTTCAGCGTCATCCCAGTTGTCAGTCAAAGAAGGATTTTCTAATGCGTTCTTACTTCTGGGCTTACCAGCTGTCGGCGTCTGCATCATATAAAAAATAAATATTACAATTAAATTATCACGCCTTCCTACTTTATAATAAAGAATTTTTTCAGATTCCAAAATTTAAGCAGATTTATAAGCATGAAATAAGCACGTGAAGCAATAAGCATACATTAGAAACTAAGCAAAAGTGCACATAATTAATATGTATATATACAACATAACTCACTGTGTTCCAGAGTTACTGAATAAAGCTTTCATGAAAGGTTTAATGACAGTAGAGGAAGCGCGTAAAGTATGTAAGGACAAAAACAGATGGCGGGCTATTGTCCCTGCCTAACCCGGAGGGAAAAAGGCATGAGTATATATATATATACAAATACATACATGCATACACAAACTAGGTTCTAGACCAACGGAATGCATTTCAACTCCATTTTAAAGCCTGGTGGCAGTCAGTCAGTCTCCCCCAAGACTTAAAAAGCAATACTGAAGAACATTGAGCTAGTGTAATAACCCAACTCACATCAACACTGAAGTTATCCTGGTCAGCAAACATATCCCATTCTCCACTTTTTATGGACTTCTCCAACTTAATCTCACTTTGAGTTTCATTATTTATATTCTTTATCAACGTAGACATATTAGAGTCAGACTTAGATTCCTTTATTTTATCCTTAATTTTGGTATCGGAGACAACGGACCTCGCTTCTCTTACTTCGTCGCGATTGCTAGTTTGACGTTCCAACTTCGGTTCGGGCTTGGCTGCTGATGGAGATGTGGTCGTCCTTTCATCTGATTTTTCATTGTCGCATTTATCGCTACCGAGCCGCTGCAGATATAAGGGTACATCTTATAAAATTTCCAGATATTCCATTAAAAAAAAACTATTTACAAAAAAGCGTATAACACTGCACTTATACGTGTGTGGATTTTCACATTGCGGTACTTTCAATTACTAGCTGTCACCCGCAGTTTTGCCCGTAAAATATTTGGTCCCCGTAGCACCTATGCCTTTCATTAATTTTGCATTAATGTATGGAAATTTACCCAATTTATAGATACCAAGCGTGATGAACGCTACTATTTAGAGGATTGCCTATTTAGCCTATAACCTTCTTCGATAACAGGCTACCTAACACAAGAAAATTAAATTCGTACCAGTAGTACCTGAGATCTGCGGTTGCAACCAAACAAACAAATTCTTCAGCTTTATGATATTAGTATAGATAAAAAAAAGAGAAAAACTTACCTTCATGAGCTGTTCTCTTTGCTTCCGTCTCCTTTCAATGATTTGCTCCTCCGTTTCCTCATCATCATCGGTGTTGATGGATATATTGAGTTCTTCCTCACTAGAACTAGTAAGTATCTGTGTTGCTTCATTTGCTGAACTCTGAAAGATAACAATAACATTAGTAGTCTTCATTTCTGGGGACCGGGTAGTACTACCGCTAAGACGAACCATTCTTACATTCAAGAAGAATACCATTTAAAGATTATGACCAAATGAATAAGAAATAATTGGATTCTGTTTTGGAACTATTGTGAATAGTTAAAGACTCAAGAATAAAATGGAAATTACTAACTCGAAATATTTGCAGTTGACCTTATTCATGTCTGTTAATACTTTTTAATGTTTATTAAAATGTAACTATACTACCTTCCGTCTTGACCTGTGCTCTGCCTTAGAATTCCTGTCCCTCGATCGGTCTCTATAACGTTCTCGAGATCTTCTATCACGGTCCGATAGTCTATGATCAGCACGTTGCGCCGGTGCGCGTTCCTGAGATCTCCGATGACTTCTATCCCAGTCTCTTCGCTTCAGTTCTGATGACCGCCGTTCCCGGTCTCGCTCCCGCTCCCTCTCTCTGTCCCTTTCTCTTTCTCTATCTCTTTCCCTATCTCGTTCTCTCTCCCTTTCTCGTTCTCGTTCTCTGTCTCTTTCTCTCTCTCTCTCCTTCTCTCTATCACGCTCTCGTCTCCTCTCTCGCTCTCGCTCCTCTAATTTACGACGTTCCCTTTCCTTCCTTTCTTTCTCTTCTAGCTTTTTCTCCATCTCCCTCCTATTTTCTCTGTTTATTATCTCTCGCAAGTCTTCTTCATGTTTCTTTGTTTTGTATTTATCTCTTTCAGATGAACGGTCTTTACTTGACTTGTGCTTATTACTCCTGTGGTCATGCTCCCTTTCTCTTTTTGATCTTTTCGGAACTGGTGATCTTGTGTCATCATTTATGCTTATTATTTCAATTGACTTATTACCTTTGATATTGGCACTATCATCATCACTCTTCTCTGAGTAATATGCAACAAGGCGTGCTTGAAGCAGCTCTTTTTGTTTCATAAGGTCCTCCAGATTCAAATCATCTTCTATAACCAGTTCTGGACTTTCACAATCATCCTGGTAATTTTCGCTATCAGAATTGGAAGATATTACTTCTAAAGTTCCGTCTCGTTTTCTGGCGTGGTTATCTCGGCTGTGAGATCTGCTCGATGCATCACCATTTTTTTGTTTAACTACATCTGGAGTTAGTTGTCTGGTTTGTTTTATACTTTTACTCTTATTAATCAATTCTTCGACGTCCGAAAGAGAAGTTTCACTTTCTATCTTAGGACTTTTCTGTTTCTCTTTTTTTGATTTCTTTTTCTTCTTATATCCCTTGTCGTTGTGTTCTTCCGAGGCACGTTTGCGTTTCTTATGTTTTTTACTTTTCTTCTTCTTCTTGCTTTCATCATCAATACTTTCGCCATTCGCAGACTTTTCTTTCTCAGTAACACTGTAATCAAAATAAAACTACCTATACTTACAAAATTGACTTTCCTTGAATCCTTTTCAACGCCCTTTCCCTTCTCAATATTATGAACAACTCTGTAATTTAGAGAGTATGATCAGAAATATTGACAAAGTATTGGTGACGATGCAACGCTGGTTTACTACGAACGCATTTCTTTTATAAAATCAATGCGATGCGATAATATGTATACAGTGTACAGATGCCGGCACGTTACTTGGCCAGGTTTGGGTTAAGTTCGCGCATCGTGCACTTTGAGCCAATCAAATGATTCAAAGTACAAACGAACGAAACGTTGATTCGCTACAAGACGTCTCTCGGAGACATCTGATTGGTCCAATCATATGTCCGCGACGGCGCAACCGCGTCTCCCGCGACCCGCTCATACCTCAAAGGGGATCTAAAAACGGACCTTTGCGCACATGACGCGTCTGGCCTATTTACGTGCCGGTATCTGTAAATTATTTTAACATCTTGTTTAGAACGGCCAATAGAGGACTTTAATCTTATACTATATAATTCAAAGTCCTGACTGACCTAGAGACAACGCACAGCCTAAACCGCTGGTCGTAGAGACTTAAAATTTGCAGAATATGTGTGTTTTGATGCGTAGAGGTGTACTAAGAAAGGATTTTTTAAAATTCGAACCCTAAAGCCCTAAAAAGGGCTAAAAACGTGCTTTTGCCAGAACTCAAGAACGGCTGAACAGATTTTCATGATCTATGATTTTTTGAATTTGTCTCCGCCTCGAATAGCATATAACATAATTAAAAATATATGATTCATTCAGGAAAATTAGTAATAAAAAGAAAATTAGATGTTGCAAACGTTTTTATCGCCATCTATAATAGTTGTCATAGCAACAGGAACTAAAATTGACTTTGTCTAAATTTTCATAGAGTAATATCCTTTACTTCTTTTTCCTCAAAAGTAAATAGAATGTATTAATTTTTAGGGTTCTGTGCCTGATTAGGAAAAAAAACCTTATCTCTTCGTTATCCGTCTGTCTGCCTGTCAAGACCTCTTTCTTAAGAACACGTAGAGGCATCAAGTTGAATTAGATAAAAAGAATGTTGCGGATAATGCTTGGCATTAAACGAAGCGTAACATCCAAACTGTGGTCTCACTATCGACTAATAGGTGGCTTGACCTACCATCTCCTGGCCTGCACTCATGGAGGACGGAGGTTGTTAAATTACCTTCGGCGACGTTAGTGAGTCACCTGCACCGCAATCGGAGAGTTTTAGGAAGCCGTACCTTATTTTTCGTGCGGAAATCCCCACGAATCTCTCCCCTCCTCTGGCCAGTAGGGACGTAATATCGGACTTGACCGACTAAAGTCGAACTACATCTTGGGTCTACAGACGCCGAAGTTTAAGTTAACCCTTGACCCTGAGCTATCCAAGGCTTTCTGATGGGCATGGCAGTTTTGGTTAGTTCCTGCATTGCGTAGGCAGGGTGCTGACGTTTGAATGCCACCATTGCCGGGGCTGATCCGTGGGCACACCACCTCTTCATACACTGGTAGAGTCTCCAGAGTGGATAGAGTGGCGCCATGTCCTAGAAGCAGACATCGGTGGGGTAAGCCTCATGGTGAGGTCCCTGGTGCCGACCATGGTCACCATACAGAGTATGTGGAACGCCACCGCTTTTTGTGTGGTAGTGGAAAAGCTACGGGAGAGATCTAGCACTCCCCCGTGCCGATGAAGGCGCACCGGGCGGCGTAGTTCGCAGAACCATCTCCGTCCTCCATGAGTGCGGGCCTAGGGTGACGGTCGAAGCTAATCGTCACCCTAGCAGAAGCAGACCCAGGGTGGCGGGGTTTTATATTTCCACGCGCGCTTTTTTATAGAGATGGGGGATTTAGATTCCTAATAACACGTCGAGGTCGCCAGTGTTGGTGGCCGGAACCGGTTGGAGTTACTGGGATATCCTTTCTAGGACACACCAGATTCCTCGATCACACAGGCATTGGTAGGACTCCGATATACCAACCTCTCCGTTGGCTCCGTTGAGGTGAAGCCTGACGGGGTTTTTGCGCACGAAAAAAACATAAGTACAGGGAAAAGTCCGGAAAGCGTAAATATTACCTACTTCACCAAAAAAAAATGTATGTCTGTCATTCAAGACAAGAAGCACTGCAACAAAGTTAAGTTCGCCCCCTTTTTTTTTGTCGTGCGGAAATCCCCCTCAACCCAATTTTGTACGGAACCCTGCTGACCGGTATTTATTAGTATATCCTCTTTCTTTACTTTCATGAACTTCTTGAATGTTAAATCAGGTTGTCAAATGTCAATGTCTGTAGCAAGAATTTAATAATAAAAAAATCTGATTTTCGGAAATAAATAATGTTCACTAATTTGAAATAGTGCATCGAATGTGAAAGTGCAATGCAACTATGATGAAAGGGTTTTTCAAAGGGCCTCTTCCGAGTCACACATACTTTGGCCAGAGCAGCTATCTAATCCCCATAAAATCTAGAAGACAATGAAAAAGGATAATGATGGTAGATAATACGGGCTTTGGCCGAGATGCATGGCACTGTACTTTGAAGGGTTTGATAGAACTTAAGATAAAATGAATACGTTTAGCTGCAACCACTCATTGCGAAGGAATAGACATTGAAAGTTAGTACGGGCAGTCCCTCAGCTTAAAAAAGACTTGGTGGCGATAGCCAACATTCACGCGGGCGGAGCCGCGCGCGGGTACGCTAGTATGAAAATATTTTATCTGTTGTACCTAATTAACTTTCTTTACTTTGTCTTTTAATGAAAAGGTAGACTGCCCTTTTAATTTATATCAATTAGGGATCGGCATGCCTTTATTCTCTCTAAAATGTCATCAAATAGTATTTGTACTATGAAAACTGTATTATTTCAAGCTTCAAATAACACCTGCTCGAGAGATTTTAGTTAATATTTTGTGTTAAAAATGGTGTATGAGAAAATAATTTACATTATGATGACTGAAGTTGGTATGGAATATAACTTATGTATGTCATAAAGGGAGAAGCCGTGAACTATATCGAGATACCATATTTGAAACGCAATAATACATTATTAAATAGTGTACAAAAACCTGCATTGACCGACACCTATAAGCATAAGCGAGCACATAATATAATCTCAGACCAATAAAAAAGTACTTTTTTATTGGTCTGAGAATATAATATTATAGCCTACCTTTTTTTGAAGTTCTTTGATTTTATTACTTCAATAGTAATGTCAATAGTAAAATTAGAATTGTGCATAGTTGCGGTGTATACTCCAATATATTGAATACTTTCAAATCATTTTTGAAAACAATTTATTTAGGCAACTTACTACCACTTATCCATCATGGCTTCATGTTTTTTATACTTTGACACTTTGATGTCTAACTATAACCAAGGAGGTTGATAAATACTTATTTCGAACGACGCACAATAATTTTAATATAGACGCGCCACAAGCCATAACCACAACCTACCAACACAACAGTTTAAAAAAAGTATTGATGTAAAAGTACTGCTTTCTTATATAATAAGTTCACTACCTGCGACACTCAAGTCCACCAACATTGGCTAGACGACCATGTTCCAACGGAACTAGTTTCTATTCTATTTTGATCTTAGTTTATTTATATTCCTACTCCTTTTCTTAGGGTAAATGAGAAGGGATTTATAGGGAGACCTAGCATATATTTTATAGGAATGTAAATTTTCTCATAAATGAATCATAGCGATGACTACTACTTGACTACTTGGCTAAAAGAAGCAAACAAAGCATAAGGCTGTCCAATAACGTAAGTGAGAGGGCATCTCCTCGCTCGAACTAGAAATTGTATGACCTCGATTACATAAGTAAAAAATTTGCTTCAAAAGGTTCGTGAAATTTAGTTATTGTATCTCTCTGTAATCTACGCATATGAACACATGCTACTGTAATGATTATAAAATGTAACTACAAACACCTATACATCACAATAGTGTTAATGTGTGTTCTCAAAAGGTATAGACCATAGATGTCGCTGCTTGAAAGTGTAAAATTTAAATCACTTACTCTTTTCCCATTTTCACAGACTTTTCTGTCTATAACGAACAGAGCTTGACCTGTAAAGTAATAATGCATAGTATTAGTCAGTAATCTTTCTTTGTTTAAGATATACCTAGCATAGTTTTTATATGAATTGATGGTAGTCATCATGCCAATTGATTTAAAGAGGTAAGTTCTAAACTCACAATTAAATAACGCATTAATTCGGAATTTTTATATGAACAATTTGTCACTGGGGTCTTAAATTACAAGAAAAAAAAAATTAGTTAGGGTTGCCAGGTTGCCAAACCTAACAGCCAGATAGACCAGCCAGTTTGACCAGACATTTTAGGAAGGCCGGACACCCTGACCCACAATCAAAAAGCCTGCAATGTCCGGCTTTAACTAGATGCCTGGCAATGGACTTCAAGCACCAAACTTTTGATGCTTGAGTTTTGCTATTGTTTTTAATTGGTTTGTCTGCTTTCTACTGTTGGACCTCTCAATCTTGAGAGCAAAGAATGGAAATGGTACAAGAAGGATCTTAGGACTTTATAAATATAAGTAAAAGTTAAGCCGTCGGTCCCGGTTGCCATATAAACATCTGTGGCAGTCATTACGGGTAGTTGGAGCCCTAAAAAGTCCAACAACGGTCTAGCTGCAATGCTTCGCTATCGCCTAATGTCACCATTGGGTTGTGAAGATCAGATGGCAGTCGCTTCACGGAAGATATCCAGGTCCAGCCTAATCCGCAGTTTCGGACTCCGAGGTGAAAGCTTTGGATGCGACTGGGATTAACGCAAGGTTGAAGGAAGTGAAAGCGGTGGTCAAAAATTGTGATCAATCATCTTGGAACCACAACGAATTAAAAATATTCATCAATTTGCCAGATAACTAATTAATATAACTCATTTAATCTCTTGCCACCTTCCAGATCACTAGTCCATTATTATACCAGATAAAGGTGAAAAAAAAATAGTGGAATGTCACAATTATCACAACCGTAAAGTAGAAAGCAAGTAACAATGAACAAACTGGGGCAATTGATGAAGTGTTCCGCTAACAGCGCTGGTGGATCATCCGTCCAGCTGCCCCGCAGAAAATAAACGATAATAAACAATGAACAAAACGAAAGCTATGATTTAGGACAACTCATCTCCATGATAGAACAAGCCCAGCAGGAAATACAGATAAGAATCTCAAATGCCTGGAAAAGATTCTGGTCACTGAATAGTTTGGATTCGAATATGGTATACAGATGAAGCATATTTCTCACACTGTACAAGCAAATGCTTTGAAAGTAGAGGGCCTCATTTCAATGTAAAAAGGGATGAGATATGTAAGGGTATGTGTACGAGATAAATGTAGCCTACTAATATGGGCAGTGCAAACTTTAAGGTGAATCATGACCTGCTACCCACCATAACCAATCGGATCGGCCATGACTATTATGTATTATGTACAGGTCTAATATGTTTGACAGCTATGTCCGAGGACATGGATTCAATTCCTTCGACATTTCTGCATGAGTATGTCTATTTGCATTACTCTTAGTGTTTACATGTGTATCTAACAAGAAAATGTATCTAAGTATGTTTTATTTACAACCAATCTCATTGATTACATTTTGAAATATATATGACATTATTTTTCGATTTTGAAATATATACCTATGACATTATTTTTCGTAGTTGGTTAAAGTAGGTACTACCAACAACAAGTACAGGGACCAAGCCACTGGTGGTAAGGCTCTAAAGAGAGGAACTTCACATTATGCATGCCATATTCAGCAACAAAGTGTTCTGCATCTAGCCCAACCATCTAATGTGAGCCTCTTCAGGTATTAGTCAAGTCTTCACTAGTACTCCATTGCCTTGATTGCACTAATTTATAGGTTGTCTTCAGCCAATACTCAGTATTGTTTCTAGCTCCTAAAGAGCTCTTTAACTTACCTTCTCGGGTCTTCAATTAAACGAAAAATATGTTAACACGTATTATTATAAGAAATTATGGTTATTGACATGAGAAAAAGAAGTTATTTATTATTGTCATGCCTACATTTATTAAGAACATTTATATTTTGATCATTGTCGAATCAATGCATTATAATTAGGCATGAATAAGAAACAAAATAAAAACATGCAGTTGTGTACTTTTGAGGTTACGTGTAATAACATTAAAATAATACCTACCGATGAAATTTAATGGGAAAATTGAACAACTGTTGTGGTTCACCTCCGAAAAAAGTGTCTGACAAAATAAAATTATAAAATGCCAGGAACTGTTGTTAAGGAAAAAAGTAGTTAGCCTCCTTTATTAATTATAACACACAATTGAATAAATCATAACACAAATTTATAGGATTTACAAAATAATAAAGGTGACATTACTTTTCGACAGACACCATAAACTTTTTGAAGCGTTGTTTCGACTTTTTTTTCTTTCAGCAAGCAGAACCTAGCACCAGGGAATCTTACAAGGCCAAAATTAAAAAGCGTATTTTTTGGTTATGGTTTTCATGACAGACTAAAATAGTGTTGCAGTCAGTATGTAATAGTTTTTATTGAATATTATGTTTATTATTTATTTATTCCACTCACATACTATAAATAACAACTATCTTGACAGGTTTATGGCAGATGATTAATGAGGGTCCGTATGAAATTTTTCAGTTTTTGTATGTATTTCATATAAATACATAACTAATGGAATAAATCTGTTCAAAAAAAAATTAAAAATAACTAATAATATATGAATCGATTATCAACAATAAAATTATTAAATTGTTGTTTTATTTTTAACTGATTAAATATCAGTTGGTAGGTAATCGACTATTTAGTTACTTTAGTTTCAAAATACCATCATGAATGGACAACACTAATGAATTAAAAATCATACAACATGAACAACATCGACAAAGTCACAGACAAAGTATTGATTTGCTAAGTGCATTGTGCATAATTTACAGCAAGTCCGGGGTCTTATAACTCTCGAGATTTGCCACGGTACGGACGTAAATATCGTTGGTCCGGTCATTGTTAAATATCTTGATTAAAGTGCATGAATTCCAACCGTGACAAATACATCGTTCTATAAGTGAGTAGGTAATAGAAATTAAATGTTGCGTTTGCTATAATTTAAGTACTGGAGTGGTAACTCGTTTCATTTTATACGTCTTCTTACAGAAATGATAAGAAAGAAACCGGCTACGGTAAACCAAATCTCCCATGATGATGAAACGGGAGAGACTATCACTTACAATGTGAACGTCGAGACGGGCGAGCCATTACTTGAGGATACTTCACCGATTATCGAGTTTGCCATTAGGCAAGTCTTAAAACCTCCTGAAGAAAAGTACATGCATTTTCCGCGCGGGTACATCGCTAAGACCAAGAAGTTCCAGTCATTAAAGGCGAACATAATAGCTGGCTCAAACCGAGTCAGCTACCGAATGCTGCTTATACCTTCTATGATGGTGTTTCCGAGTCTATTCTGCGTGATACTGATGGTGTTGGAGATTGTCCTTCATGTGCACTGCCACAAGAAAAATAAGCTGCTGAAGGATTCAAATCTGTACTATCGCAGCCCATTCCATGTTGTGACCAGCACTTTTTGTGGAGTATGCCGTGACTGTGACACCGCCTCAAGGATTGGTCAGCTGCAGGACCAGCGTCGCAACCGTTATGACTACTTCAGAGGCATAGCCATCTGAGTTACTACACATCTAATTGTGCATTATAGGTGTTGGTGTATTTTTATTTTTTTTTACTTGTGTCTACTTCAATTAATGGTGACTTTTCAACAACTTTCCATAATTTATCACTTTACTTTTGATAGTGTGTGTAGTTTCTATCATATATTATCAAGTAGGACTTTTTAACACTGGCACTTCTAAGGGATGGTATTATCATACATACAGGTACAAGTCTAAAATATGCTGAAAAGTTCCTTGAAATTGTTGTTAGGTTTTTATTGCATATCTTTATTATATTTATGTTCTGCCTAAAGTTTTTAGAGCCACTGAGGCTCACAGTTTTTAGGTGATGACTTTTAATATATCAGATAAATTTTTATATTGGCATAAGACTCAAATCTGCATCAGGGTATTTCTAGAATATGTAAGGATAAAAGTGTCTTGTTGGATACAGTGGCAAAATAGGAATATTAAAACTAAGAATAAAAGAATCATGAGTTTAAACTAAAAACTTCATGTTGATAAATTGAAATTAAGAAACATTTTTTTTAAATATTGGCACTAATGTGAGGCCTACTGTTTTGAAATTTCTATTAAAGTCAAATACTTCAGTGGAGCCAAAGAATATGTAGTTCCCAAACCGTGGCTTATAGTTTCTATTGCATTTGAACACAAGGTGATCAACATCATATGCGAACAGTATAAATGAAAGAATTTTGGGCTGCAGCGCTTTGTTTATAACTGGGTGATATGGCGCGACTTGAGGGTGGCCTAACTCGAGTAGCGGACCACGCCGTAGGCATGCTTTGGTTTGAAATACAGATAATATATTCTGGCATGAGAACTATGTTGCTTAATTGTGAAGCAAACTCTAGTCTGATTAATTACTATTTCTTCCCTCAATAATGGAAAGTGGTTGTATTGGGGTTGTGGTTTGGGGGAATGAAAATAGTAATTTATAAAGTTTACGAGTAAACCATGATGCTTCACATAGTAGGCACAATCACTTTTCTCAAGTAGACTTTGTAGTTCAGTGAAGCAAAATGTTGTCAGCTTATATAGAGGCCATGGTATTTTAAGGCTGCAATATATTGTAATACCGAACATTTACAAAGATATTATCTAATTTATCATAAAATTAAATTTTACTCTACTAATTTAAGATTTTCTTGTGTTGGTGGTGAAGGTATAATTCGTATGATAATGATTGTGTACTTCTATATACTCTTACAATGTGTGGTAATAAATAAATGATCCAATACAATGGTGTCAATGTTTAATTTCATGTCCTCTACTATACGGCATACCGCGCGACGCGGGTGGCCGCGTGGTTATATGTGGCTCATACACTATGAGGCCCGTATTAATAGATGACACTTACCTCTGAGATATTTCTCAAGCGTGCACTTGGGATGCTATGTACCTAAACCACAATGCGGACTATGCCATTGGCGCAGAGCATCTGAAGTGCACGGACTCTGAGGTAATTACATCTATTAATACGGGCCTAAAACCCCTGTGTGCCATACTCAGCGCCTTGTCGGGGGGACCATAAAATCATAATAATAGGTACTTCTATGACGACCCTTTGTAGCGCGTAGGTACCCGTGTTTCGCCGCGGGTGCCTGCTTCATAAAACTCAAATAGGCGACGTCCAAGCACACCCGTACGTTGCCTCTTCGCAGGTGGGTATATTGGCGGAGTAGAGGTCTACCCCGTCCTTCGCATGTTTCGAAGCAGCCATGACCGGTAAGTACCTCCGTCAGTCGGGAGGAAGGAGTACTGTGCTGCCGTGGCCATTCGACAGTGACCGGCGGGAGCATCTCGACGGCAAAGCTACCGCGTGGAGCCTCCAGCCGGGCCGACCACCTGTCTTAATCTCCAAGTGGGCTGTTTCACACCACCGCGAATCCGACGGCCGCATTTCCGCGCCGCGCCGTCGGAACGAACTTGCTGATTAACGTACGAGGATTTGGTGGTGGTTGTCCTCACAAGGCTGATAGAACAGACGCCAGTGGCTTACGTAAGTAAAATAAATTACAAAGAAGGAATAGGAAAGCGGACCTTGGGCTCCAAAGTGCAAGCTTTGAATGCAACCGGGATTAATTATGGGATAAAGAATACAATAATTTATACTGGTTCCGTACCTACCTCTAAAGGATAAAACGGAACCCTTAAGTTGTAGAGGTCCACTTAGCTGTCCGTCCGTCTGTCTACATCTCTGCTCGTTTTTCTCAGAAACATATTATTTTCGTAAAGCAATAAGAAAGTTTCCTAGAAGACATGGACATGCTCGTGTAGGTAATTAAAGAAAATTTCACCTCTGCTCTGAGTTCTTCGATTTCTAATAAGTAGGTAGGTACCTAAGGTACCTTACCTTTGTCTAAATATAATAAAAGATTATAGGTAACAAAAATAAAACCCTAATTAGATAGAACCGGAAACACACCCCCTCATTGATTAGAAATGTTGTTCTTGATTAGGTATTACACCTCAATAAATACGAAATATGAGACAAATAATTTCTTAATTAACCTGTCCACCAGACCTAACTTCCTTTTTAGGTGTAATCCACTGAATCAATTCTAGGTATATGTATAGTTGATCCAAGTCCAATAAGTACCTAGGTACCTACATATCCACAAGGTGTTTTTGTTCGAGTATTGTTTTACAAGCTTTTTTTAACTTGGTCTGTTGTTTGTTAGTTAATATGGCCTTTGTGGTGTAGCGGTAGTGCATTCGACTACTACCACCAGGGCGCGTGGGTTCGATTCCCGCTCAGTGCAAATATTTGTATGCATAATATTATTATGTATGTTTTAAAAATATAAATAGGTAGGTATATAGGTAAGTACCTATGTTTATCCGCATTCTAGAACCCATTACACGAGCTAGTAAAACTACACGAACAGTTTGTGAATTAGTGAGGTTGTAGAGGATAATCTTTGGATCTACTGAACCGATTGTGAAAATTCTTTTACCAATAGAAAGCCACGTTATCTGTGAGTGACATAGGCTATATATTTTGCTAAAAAAAATAGGGACCCCTACTAAAACTGCAATAATATAAAGGTATGAAAAAACTTGCCATAAAATGACTTAGTGGCAATACCGACCTCCACGCGGGCGAAGCCGCGGGCTGAAGCTTGTCTATTATTAAATTAAATTGCTTGTTTTCATTATGAAAAATATGAAAATAGCAGGTTTTAAAGAAATAATTTACTCGTAGTAAATCAAAAGCACAAAAGAGAATTGATTGATTTCAACTTCGAAGCGAATCACCCTCCAAATTAACTGACTACCCCTTTTTGACCCGGCCCAACCCCGTTAGGGGATGGCTTTTAATAAAATACGATGCACGTGTCTCATTAATTTGGTCAAGTCATCAAGAATGTTAAATAGATTAGACAAAGGAATCGCGTTGTCCCATACAAATTCACCACCTTAGGGGTAGGTAGAATTTCGGCAAATCCTTTCTTATCGGACTCATCCTTCAATTAAATTTTTAAACAACTGGTAGGTATGCTTTCAATGTTCAATGGGATCGGGATAGCTAGATCAGTAGGTCAGAGTAGGTACTCCCCCTGTAAGGAACGGGTCGCGGGTTCAGTTCCCGTCCTTGATATTCACTTTTGCCGATCTAAATCACATCCTAAAAGTTTCAGGCCTCTACGATCAGTGGTTTAGACTGTGCATTGATCCGTCAGTCTGTCATTTATTCAGGACAAAGCATTTTATATACCTACCTATAGGTATAGGTATAGAAGGGCTGGTCCGCGCAAAACAAAAAAACTGATAGAATAAGTCTAACTCCACGCGCACGAAATCACGGGTTCAGCTAGTTGTACCTAAGTAAAGACCAGAATGGTAGATTGTACAAAAAATTGTAAAATTGTAAGTATTGTGACGACATAGAATTTATAACGCTGGCGTTGGATAAATAGACTGTTCAACTACCTACCTACTTATTACATGATGCATGCAATGCTGGCAACATTATCTAAGTAGGTATACTTACTTAATAGGCATAGGCCTGCTGCCTGTTGAGATGTAGGTAATTTTCTGCAGCAGTCATTCCAATAATTAAGTTTCGCGTCGTCTACACGATTTCCGTCGTCGTCGTCTTGCGTAATTTATAACCCGCACAACTCCACAGTAAAAAGTGGGTAGGTAACACTGCCTGCCTAGTATTCTAATCTATACTTTAATATAAAATAAAATAAAATCTAAATATGTAGAAGTGAAAATTCTGTACATTGAAAATATCAAAAAAATAAGTAGCACTACACCGACACCGATCCCAAATATGTGATTAAAAACATTTTTGTCTGTCTGTCTGTCTGTTTGTTCAGGCATCACGCAAAAACTACCGGTTCGATTACGATGAAACTTGGTATAATTATTCTTCAATATCCTGGGCAGCACACTGGGTACTTTTTATCCCGGAAAAGTACATACAATAAAAAACAAACTTAATTTTGCGGTTCGATCCCTAGACCCGATTACTGTACCAACCGCAAATAATAAGTTTGTCGTAGGTTACGTCACCCGCAGTGGAGAGTTCACTAGACGCTGCTGCCTACGACCAACCCGGCCGGGGTGGGAGTGGCCCTCTAGAGGCCTGCTCTGAGGCTCCCCATGTGTCCCTCTGACTAGCAGAGGGTACAGTGGGGAGCAAGCGTGGGGCAAGCCGATTGTCCACGCACCGATGGTTGGGTGACAGGACGGCCGCCTGTCACCCTACACCCCACCGTCAGTGAAGTGCCGCGATGCTCGGGGGACCATTAGAGCCATCTTAAAACCTGAATGGTCCAGAGTCAACTGGGGAGCGCGGGATATGCTCTAAGCAATCTTACAACTGATGGCTGACGGGGGTGGTATCCGAAGGAACTTCCGCACGAAAAAAGGAATTTGAAACGGAATTCGAAATCCACGCGGGCGGAGCCGCGGGCAACAGCTAGTATTAAATATTTTTCTGTTTTTTTAATTGAACAAATATACAGACACAGCTATATACTTTACAATAATTTTATAATAGAATCTACTAGCCTATGCTCGCAGCTCCACCCGGAATCAATCATTATAGGTATCTTAAGTAATAACCCAAGATTTTTTTAAATATCTCCAATGTACAAACACAGTTACTTTACAATTTTGTTAAATAGAAGCAGTTAGTTTTACTTAAATCGAGATATATGGATAAATTTATAGTTAGATATCTGCAATACAACCGGTCCGATCTGACTTAAAAGAGGGGACCGATCTACCCTGAGGGCTATTTGAGCTATTTCGTACATAGGTTTATCTAGGTACCCCAGTTATATAAGGGATGCAGATTATAAGGGGAACCAGTTCTGTATTATTTGCAACTAGGCAGGGGGTGCGCATATTTGCGCAGAATGCAGTCATCTGGCTGTAAAGTGTAAACTTGAATTTGAGCTCGACTGAGCATTAGTGAGCGTTTTTGATGTTTGGAGTTATAGCTACTTTTATTTTAACATTATCCGTTTTGTTTCTGTTGACTATAAGCAGATGTGGTGATACCTACAGAAGGTTTGTAGGGTAGGTACTCGTACTAGGTACATAGATACTCCCAGCAGATCCCGCGTGTGTACCTATGTATGGATACCACCCCAATCGGCCATTGGGGGTGGTTATGTCGGATATAAGCAAATCACCTCCAGAATAACTTCATAGGTAGGTACCCTTTTTAACCTCTTTACGTTAGAAGATGAATATCAATAATAGGTGTAATTGTAAATTGTAATTAATTAATTTGTATTATTGTAAAAAAAATATGCGTCTATGCAGTTTTAAAGATCAATCAATACCTCTTATTTGCCCCATCATCCACCGGGCATGCGTCATAGCCTTTGAACCTTTGCTTTAAACTCTTCCTTCCGCCATCTGTCACAGAATAAATAAGGATTTCGGCCACTTTCATAACTGTTTTAGGTAAGTAGGTACAGAAGTTGCACTCCTTTGATCTTGAGGAAAGCCGCCGTTTTAATAGCCTACAGAATAAATAATTTCGTACCGAACATATTTTTACCGGGTCGACTGGAGTGTAAGGCGTTAAGCAGATCATATAAATCGATTTCTTTTGTTTATTGCAGCAGTGCAGTATACCGACCTACTAACTGATCAGTGATTAATAGTAACAGATTTTAAGTAAAGATCAAAATTCTTAACATTCAAACACGGTGCCAAACCGGTCGACCGCGTCACGTGTGTGCTCCCGCTCCCAGGCACGCGGCAGCCCCGCTTGCCTATACAACTCTCGCGCAATAGGTCTGGTGCTTATCCTGTAGGTAGGTACCTATCGATGAGAGACGGACGCCTGCCTGCGTATAGCCAAGTTAAAAACCTTTATGAAAGGTAGTAGGAACCTAGTATGTTTACCTGCCCTCCTATCAGTCGATATGACCACCAAGAAACGGTGTCCTAGACAAACAGACAATCAGACAAAAATTCAAAAAATCATTGTTTTGGCATCTATTACATTCACGTGTCTACACCTAGCGGGATCCCCTGTCTGGGAGACTTATGAATGATGCAGAGAATTAGTTCTGGATTTGTTCTATTGAATTATGCTGGAAACAGAATTTGTTCCGTATAATAAACGGAAATATAAACTTTTCTAACCGACCTCCAGCCAGCGGGATATTTACCAAAATTAAGTCTGGGGAACTATAAATTGGTATTACCTTTTAGTTCTGTCTTTGTTCTGTTTAACAAAACAAAAAACATACTTCTAGCGTCCTTACTTCAGCCACAATCAAGCTGAAATGAAACCTTCAGTCAGCGGACTTTTTCTCTCAGGGGCATTTTTTTGTAACTTTTACACTAAATTGATAACATTTAAACTATTTACGACTATAATTTTACTTAAATTACCTATTCGTACATCTAGTATGAAAATTAAAAGTACCTATAGAATTTGAAAGCTAGTAAGTGGGTAGAATACAAAATAATCTCACCGGTCTGCATTATCTTCCATAAATTAATATTATAAATGCGAATATTTGTAAGGATGGATATTGGTATTACATTCATAAAGTCCCCTATTAATTTTTTTTCTCATATATCTTCTATGTACAGACAGACACCGATCAGGATCGAACAAAAAGACATAGGTATTTTAGTTTTATCTAAGTATGCGTAGATGGCGCTGTGAAATAGGTTTTGCCACTGATCTTGGGTTTTGCCCTTGATTGTGTTAGGTACCGTCGTCAGTACATTATATATATTCTGTGGTACCGTCTCGATAATTTAGCCAAAGACTAGCTGATGACCGGGCCCCGCCTGGCTCGCATACTCTGGACTCACAGGTTATAGCTTTCCGGGAACATGTATTGGGTGGAAAACTCCATGATTACTCCGGCCAGCTGGAATGATTATGTCAGGTTCGAACCGACTAAAACTACAAGCTCGAGTCTCATACACCGAGACAATTTTCCTCGCACTCCTGCTAACCATGAGCCATCAACGGCTTTAATAAGGGGGCTCTTTGGGTGCGGTAACCACGGCATACCCATCTTATTCAGCTGATAAGGTACCCACAGAACTTATTTCAAATGCGGAACGAAGTTTGTGGAGATAAATTAAATAAAAAACTAATACATAGAAAATACAGATTATTTATAATCGTGTATACATCTAAGCGGTGATACAGAATAATAATATTAACACAAACCACACAGGTAATGTCATCAAATAATTACTTATTTACTTATTAAAATGTAGAACATATTGTTTTAATATGAAGAGAATACAGTCAATGGAGTTTTAATCACGAATTACGGTAATTTACAACCGTGAAGGTTTTAAAAACATGATAATTATTATGGAGAAACTCTTTATCATCTAAACATGCAACGCAAATCCACTATATACCGCTATTACAACTTGTTATCTTACAATTCTTTTCTTTAATTAATTGACAGTAAACTGTTTGTTATTACCACAGAACATTAAAAAACCATAGAAGTAGTAATTAAGTAAAAATACAAAGGAATAGCTGTCGCCAAAAAATACACTCACACAGACTTATAGGACGTCTTATTGGTTGCATACATTTTACCTTAAAATATAAGAAGAGCAGAACTACACACCTTATTTTACTGAAAATGAATTTAAAGTACGTTTTGACAAGGTATAAACTTCAATGATGCTTACAGAGTACCATCAAATCTGCCCCCATTTTAAAGTACTATACAACAAAATTATGTTTAAGCCACGTTGGAATAGAGTACACATTTATTTATCCCAATAATACCCCATCTAGCGGTCAATAGCAAAATCAATGTACATTATAGTTTTGCTTTTCACCAATAGATGTCTAAAATTGTATTGTATTGCAAATCAGTCCTTAAATATAACAATGGTAAGGATGAAATTAACTTAACTCAAAATACGGACACCACATTCTGTCGTACATTTTTCACAAACTTACCTAAAATGATAATTTTGACAGCTCTAAGTAGTGTACCCCATATAGTATAATCGAAAATGAATCTAATCGATTTTCGATTATCGTTCCCGTAGAATATGGAATCGATAGTTATAAAAACACAAAAGCATTTATTTTTTTATTATTTTAGGTAACTTATTTCAGAATGATAAAAGAGAAGTTTTATGGTACCTACCGTAATTATGTCTTGCATTATACTTAGCCACTTTTATTATTATATTATATTATTATTAGCTATATTACAAAAAATTGTAGTAGATTTAATAAGTACTTAAAAATTTCAATAAATTAATTTAAGTTCGATTCATTCGATTCCTGTGTGTCATAGTCAATTGTGCTGAATTCTTGCAAGACGCTTCACTATGAAAAGTGGGCGGTACTTGTCAATGTGCTACGATAATTTTAGAGGTATTATTTTGTATATAAAAATACGATACTTCATAGACGTGAACTGTCAAAATTATCATTTAGCATCCTGAATTGGACAGGTATAGAAACTTCTAGAATATTGAAGTAAATATTTCGTGAAAACTTATAGGAAAATAAACCTTAAAATCAATCGCATAAACTTGTTTTTTGATTATTTTAGCCTGCGTTGTGCACATACACAAGTGTATATGTGTGAGGTAAATGCAATTACACTTAGGTTTTTGGCGACACAAACACGCCCCCATACGATTTCTAGTCCTAAGGATTTTTCTTTGTTCTGTGGTTATTACAGACAGTTCTGTTCTCTTGTTGTTGGTAAATAAATAAATTGAAAATGTCAAATTTTCTGAATGTTACAAATTTTGTTTTACTTATTACATAAAAAATATATACGAGCCTGGCCCTCATCTGTAGTCTTCCGGTGCCTTATACACTATTCTTCATCCAATCACATTATGAATATGACACACTATAGATTTTGGTTGCCGACTCTTTAGGCCAGTGCAATTTGCTCCAAAATGACAAAATAGGGAATAAATTAATACTCACACCCGTACTAAATCCAGTTTAATTTATTTTGCTTGTTATTTGTGCTATATTTTCTCTTATTTCCAACAGGTCCAACAGGTTATTAATTTATTCCCTCCAAAATGTTATCTGCACTGAACTACTTGCAGACCTCTGAATATGGGAGCTGTCACGAGTTCCCATAGTCCGCAGGTTACAAGGCATACATAGTTACGATCAAAAGCTTTGTCACATTAGTCTTATCGCTCCTCTAGCCTGAACAGTAACAGTGACAATAGTATATATTGTTCACCTTTATCTGTACATCATCAGAAAGTATTATGAAATATAAGATTTCGATGTAAATAACATTTAATAAACAACAAATAAAGCGAATATCAACAACATGCACACTTAACAATCGAGACATGATTTACGTAACATTGAATTACAAATATTTCTGGAATTAAAACATCTAGATTACTAAGAAGTTAATTAACTGTCGTTTTATAATATTACTTCGATTTAACTGCCTTACCCATAAATTTATTTCGGTGTAGGTAATAATTGATTCGAACAACAAATGCATAAAATTCAAAATTCTTTGCCTTCTAGGTACGATTATGTAAATATTTATAATTTAACCTTATTTTTAGGTACTAACCACAGCGCTAAGTTTTTGTGTGGCCCTTCTATACACATTAATAAAATATGAGCTTGTGTGCATCGTCAACAAGTATAAGCTTCCTACGAACGTTTAACGTTTAGCTCCTCGTCTACATGCACAAATAACCATAGCTCACGTGATTATTTAGGATAATCCATAAAATAAACATTTACAACTGTATAGACAATTAACAAATTTTGGACAACTATATAAACCTTAAAACTTAATATAATACATACAGGAAAGTCAACGCTGGATGTGTTAATGCTTCTTTATGCATAAAAATTATAATAATCTGTATTTCATAGTGTGTGATACAAACAAAAAGAAGTATAAAAATCAATTCAATGAGAAAATATTGTACCTAAAACCATAATATTATATTCATGACTAGTCATCATTATTGCTGAAAGGTACCTTTAATTCTTTTCTTAATTAAGGAACTCCATAATAACAATGTCGAAAGATTTTAACATTCTTTTATCTCTCGAAAAACTGCCAACATTTTACATGATACAGTAACAGTTACAATATTTTCTACATAATCAAAACATGTTGGGAGTTACAAATACTCAAGTTGATTTCATGCGATCAGATGTTAAATTAATTAAATTAAAATTTATAAGTTTACTCGAAAATGAGTTCTTTTATAGAATGGCTAAATACATAGATATTTTTTGATTTTATTAAATGATAATAGGTGACTCGACAGACATTGTCTTGCCTCAACTATGGAATTATAAAATATTGGATTTGATATAAAAATATTAAAAACATCATTCCGACCGATGCATCTGTTAATAATATATCAATGTCAAAGGCCATAAGGTATCTTAATAAAAGTTTTTCGAATTAATCAGTCTATAACAGCTATCTATATCGGGTCGTCCGTCCATCATGCGTCCTACCTTCCGTTTAGAAATTTGCAGTCTCTACTCTAGGACTCGTTAGCTCCACCGGCCATCAGTCCTTAGACAGATGTGGTCAGACCACTGGCACTTCAGCTTGCTTGTCAATGTCCACGTTTCAGCACCGTAGGCCATTACAGATAAGACGCACTTATCGCACCTGTGTTTTTAGGTATTACGGTAGATGAGAAACTCAATGTAATTTACCAAATACTGTCCAAACCAATTGGATTCTTTTGGTGAGTTCTTTATCAAGTTGTTTATACCGAGCTGGATTACGTACCCATGTTAGGTTATTCAGCCATGGTGTTGAACAACTTTCGAATGTCGACCTTTCGATGGCAATCGGTTACGGTTGACATGTTCGTGGTTTTGTTCAAGTACATAAAGACCAACGCGTCGAGGAGGCTTCATTTAGACTGTGTAGCATCTCGCTCAGCTGTTCCAACGACTCTGCAACTATGACAATGTCATCGACGAACCGAAGATGCGAGATGTCCTCACTGTTTCTATTCATACTCCACCCAGACCAATTCAGATTCTTAGTCCTTCAGCGCGTTGGTAAATAATTTGGGACACGGCACCGTTGCAGGACATCCCGAACTGCCCAGGTTGCTATGCAGTCAAAGGTTTTCCCGTAGTCCACGAAAGCCATACACAGCTGATTGTACTTCTGGGTCTTTTGTACCATTTGACGAACAGTATGGATGTGATCTACGGTGCTGCAGCCTTTTCGGAACCCAGCTTGCTCCTGAGGCTGGAACTCGTCTAACTTACTGGTGAGATGATTCGTGGGTAATGACTTTTTCTGAAGAACAGTACCATCGCACTTACACTCCATGCCATTAGTTGGACGAGGGAAATAAAAAGGCGCGCTAGCTCTTCTTTAGGACTGGGAGACCTCCTGCCAGCTTTTAGGAGTTCAATATTATGTAATTGCATCATCGCCAGGGCACTTGTTCATTTGTTTGGGGGCCGCCTCTATCTTGCACTGTTCAACGTAGTGTTTCCACGGTGTAATGGTTTGTGGGTGAGTACTGTGGTCTTCATCGCTGTGTCCCGTCGGTTTTGTTGTCCGTGAGGCATATAGCTGTCCATAGTTTCTCAAACTTTGAGATGATGGTTTTACCATCTTCAGTTTTGAGTTTCGTCAAATGGGGCCTCTCCCTACCAACTTTCGATACCCTATTTCGATCAATCGCATTCTGGTGTTAGACTGAGTGGAGGGCTCCTCACGGCTCCTCATAAATTCGATCTCAAGAGAGAGTTTGGACTCGAGTTGTTTGCGTTTTCCGGGAAACAACGTCAGAGATACTTCGAGAGAATGTAATTGGGTTAAAGGGTGATTAACTGTAGGGTTCCGTATAATAAAGTCTTCTTAAGAGTTATCAATTAAAGACCATAGAATAACATTTGATTGTGAATGACATTGCAATTATATTGTCTATCTATAATGTAATAAATAATGTTAATTTCATGATTATCTTTTTGAATCAATTGAAGGACATGATTTAAAAGAAAGAAGAAAGAAAGAAATCGAATACAATGTGCTCACGCAGTTAAAATTAGAATAAATTCAATTCAATCTTTATTTGAATTGAATTGAATTGAAATTCATCAGAAGAAGTCCTTTGATACGGAACCCTAATGAATAGAAAATATGTAAAAATAAAACAGATACACCGCAAATGCAGTCAGATATTTTAGATAATATTTTATTATTATGATAATAAATCAATGTCCAAATTCATCTGCCTTCTGACCTTCAGTTACTGGTACTGTAACTCACCTACCATAGTGGAGCGCCGTAAGATTCATACCTCGGAATCCAGTGCCAGTCAATGAATTTTTATATAAACTTTGGAAATGTATTTTTAATAGTAAATAGAAATATTTTAATTTTGTGCGAATCTTTATTAATATGAATAATTATAATTTTTTCGGAATTTTCCTTTACTTATATCAAGCTACTGGAGGAATATCAACGCTCAAATTAGCTTCTGCAAAAAGAGCGGATGGACTTTCTCAGTATTTAAATACTCGTAAATATATCTATGTGCATTCAGTATGCAGACAAAGATAATATTAATAAAGGATATATTGATTCTTTTTCACCTAAAAATAAGTTAAGCGCTACTTCAATGGACTTTGATTTAAAAAGTAGGTGCTTTTTATGTGAAAAAGAAACAAATGATACGAAGGAAAGAAGAAAGTCCAAATCTTCTTTTCTTGAAATCCACTTCCGATTTCAAGAAAACCATTTCAAGTTTGACAAGTGAAGTGATAAGTGAATATCCATAAAAGAATTGTAGGCGTGTTAGATTTAGTAGGTCAAGAATAATGACCATTGGTTGTGGAGGTCAGATGGCAGTCGCTCCACGGAAAATATCGAAGTTCAGCCGCATCACAGTTAGACTGGAAAGCCGACCCCAACTGAGTTGGGAAAAAGGTTCCGAGGATGATGTTAGATTTAGTAGTTCAAGAAGCCGAGTATCATGCGGACTGTTACATGCGTTTAAGAACTAGCCTAAAACAGAACCAGAGGTAAAAAAAAATCACCCAGTCACAATACAAGTAGATGCAGCAATGGAGCAGATATTCAAATAAATTGAAGAGGATGCTGACTGCCAATTTTTACTGGCAGAATTAAAAAATATTGTAACAATTGGCAATATTCCTGACAATAAAAGTGAGGCTAATGAACCATTATAACGATAATATTGTATCCGCCAGTAAATTTGGAAATAATACAATAATATGTTTAAAAAAGTAACAATACGAAATATTGCCCGATAGTTAAAAATTTACATTATAAATCTAATAAATTAACATTAAATATACTATGCAAATATAAACATTTTTTCCCCCGTCCACCTCTCCAGTAAATTGTTGTAATCGAGATCGGACAATATTTTTATCTTTTTATTTGAGCTTTTAAATAATGCAGTCAACACTTATTTTACAGATTCATTCATTGACGGGCCCTGGGTTCCGGGGTTTTACAATTTGTATGCCATACGGCACTCCTGTACTCATCTATTGAGAAAATTGCTAAGAAACGAATGAAAAACAACATATACTGCAATATATATGAAAAACAATACCAGCTTAAAAATGCGTCAAATAAATTAACAAACTCAGTACAGGCATTTAACTAAAATATTTCTACCATCAATTGAAATGATTTTTCTACACATAATTTTATAATTATTCGAAACATTGTTACATTAATGTATAAACGACTAAAGATAAGCACACTCTGAATATATACTCCCACTAGACTCAGCCTAGGTCATCTGAAATAGCCTAACAAGTTAGCACAAAGTCAATGGTACTGGGTACTGGGTACTGAATGGGTGCAGATAATCAGCAAACATACGGTTGCATTTAAAATTTAGAGCCTACATATTTCATTGTGTATCCTATAGCAACAAGGAGGATATATTCTACTAGTGTGATGTGTAAGGGTAATTATTTTTTTTCCGAAACCAGATTATGATCCGAATTTGAACTTTGTTGGCACTTGTGCTGGCACTGTGAACATGTAGCCTGAAACAAGAGATAAATAAATTGTAAATAACTATTTGCAGTGTCATATCCATTACTTATGGTTAGACATCAGATTGAATTAGAGAGTAGGTGTATAAGGTCCTGCCAATATTCTACGCCCAAGCGAACCTCGAGCCGGCACACCAGTTGATGGACGGACGCGGCTCTGTGCAGGCTTCTTTTGCTTAAGATGTAAAACGGCAGTCGTTCTCTTAAAAGCCAAAATAAACCAATTAAATACGGTAGGTAATACTGAGCTATTACTAAGCTAACTTTTGGGTACCTACTCAAGTTAGTACGTCAGACAGCGTTCGTTTCGAAGAAGCCTAATCATCAAACATTTATTCATTTTCTTTTTGCTATATGAACTCATGTTTATAAATGGAGCTGTGTGACCCAACGAACATAATTATATACATACATCGGAACATATATTATATAATCTAATATATACGTTTAGTACATCGATATGTAATTATATCACTGTAAATATAATATTTTAACAAATAAAAAATAAATAATGTGCAATATGCCTCGTGGTACCAGGCGAAACAAAATATAAGGACCACCTGTCATCTTCGCGGGTTTATTATACTGCATGGCAGCTAAGAGGTATTCTTCGCTATTTAAATTCATTTATAACGGAGTTAACGCCCTCTCTGAGACATCATCATAATAACTTTTAAACTTTCGCGTTCCATAACTTATTATACGTAAACGGGACTTAACGCGATACACGTTAAAGGTATATATATAAAGGTATAAACGTCAGGCATCCAAAGGTATGTATATACCTTTAACGTGTATCGCGTTAAGTCCCGTTTACGTATAATAAATCATCATAATAATTATATGCCAACGTAATAAAAAAATATTAAATAAAAAAATAAGCAATAATAAATTAAAGTCGTCATTAATAATCTGTTTCTAAGTTATCCTGTGCTTATTAAATTTATCTCTTAATATTATTATGAATTTAAAATATTAATCTAGCGTTTAATTTTCTATTTAATAATTTCTAATTTCAAAATTGTTCAATATACGGCGTCCCGAGACATATCACATCTTTCTTGATAGTTAATAAGTCTCACCATATCCAATAGTACGCATAAAGTTTCTTGATTTATTCGCACGCAGTTGCGAGTTTCGTCTAAGTTCTGCTTCATTAAATTTTTCTGTTTCTGTGTTTGACGTTCCTTCATCACGCGGTTCACAAATTTTCTGTTCTTTTTTTCATTTCTTTCCATACTCGCACACAAGGGCACCGTTGTCATTGGCTCTTTTTGTAATTTTGAAAAACATGGCGGCATTTTATAGCTATATGTTGGACGATGCGTGTTTACTGTACGAGAGTTCTAGACACACTGAAGCTGTGGTCTGGATTACGACGATATTAACAACTAGTTTCCTACCAAGGTGCTTCCGATCGTGTGATGTTTTTTTTTTTCAAGATTATTTTTATACTTATTTTTAAGGTGAGAATCAATCGGTAACTTGTGGATACTTACCACCACTCTGTTCGATGCGCTTGCTGTCTTGTTGCGCCTTGCGTTGATCGGCGAGCACAAATACGGCGCTGAGCTGTTTTTGTTGTGCTTCATTCAACGTACTCATGAGCGCAAGATAAAGCGCTGGCTCAGCGGCCGAAACAGCTGTCAAAACGAAAATATTGTATTACTAGCTATCCACGGCTCCACTCGCGCGGAGGTCGGATATCGTTTTTTGGTCAGATCTTCAGTTACACTTAACCAATTGCAATCAAAAATACGGCAAATTCTGAATGAAACCTTTTTAATAGAAACCGCATCAAAATCCGTTCAGTAGTTTTTGCGTCCATCGTGAACAGAAAAGAATTGCATAATATGCATTTGTTATCAGAATGGTTCATTTAATTTAAGCCCAAGTTTTTTTTAAATATCGTCGATGTACAGATACTGGTGATATTGAACCTGCGCCTGCACATTTGTGATACCTATTAAAAACCCAATTAATATATTTTGGAATTAGTTAAGGTACTGTACTGAGAATATCACTATTTTAAACAGTAGAGCGACGAACACACTGATTAATGACACTGAGGAAGTCCTAGGCAAACTTTCTTACACTGCTGCCTGCGGCCAATCCGGCCGGGGTGGCCCTCTAGAGGGCTGCTCCGTAGCACCCCACGTGTCCCTCCGACTAGCAGAGGGCACGGTAGGGAGAGAGCGAGGGGCGAGCAGATTGTCCGCGCACCGACGGTTGAGTGACAGGACGGCCACCTGTCAACCTACACTGGGTAACCTTACACGCCGACAATTAAGACCCGAGACGCCCTGCGGTTTTAGTCGGTTCAATCCCAACATAACCACCCCCGATAGCCGACGGGGGTGGTATCCATGGGGATTATCGCACGATAAAAAAAAGGCAAACTTTCTTGGCAGGTATCTGCATTGAAATTTATCAGGAGATAAAATTTATAATAACGCGGATGAAATTGAGGGCGTGACGTGGGTGATATTAGCAACACTAATCAGATTGTTATTGTCAGAAGTGGGTTCACGCGGTAGTACTTTGGGTAGGTTCTGCGACTGGGGCCTTCTCACGCTAATGCAGATGAGCTAGCCATCAGCTACTTATTCAAATATATTTTAGAATAAATCCTGAATAATATAGTTGCTGTAGACACCAAATTGCCCACATACATAATGTAGTGGGATTTGTCTGCATACATAATGTAGTGCATAACCAATGTAAGCTAGAATTTGATACGCAGTAAATGTAATATTACCTTGCAAAGTAGACTTGAATTTGATATATTCGTCGACTGGGCAGTCCTTCTCGTCAAGAGGTGTTGTGTAGCATTCTATCGCTGTATCTTCAGGTTCAAAGTCATCGTCATCCTGTCGAAAATATAAATTATTAGTCAAGAATTATATTACTTTACAAGTTCACCAAAGAGTAACCACTTAATATTCCTGAAATGATAAAAGAGCTGATAACACCTTTGTCAGAATAACTATTTTGGATGAGATGGCTTGATAACGTCAACTGTTTTGTAGACGAACAAAGATGTTTTGAAGAACATGAACAATTGAAATTGATGCTCTAATAAGTTACTTTAAATTTTTTGGACTGCCACCAGGTTAAGGACATCTTAGCAGAACACTGGTGATTTGACTTTATAATTCACATGTTGTTTGTGACTGAAGGAATAGTCTATCTAAAAGTAATATTTCAGTTTGTTATTTTGTGCAATTCATATTCATCAATTCTGCAATGATTCCCGTCAGATCCATAAAATTTAAATCTACCTTTTGCCTATTATTGTTACTGTGGAGGTGTTTGTCGTAGTTACTAGGGCAACCCAGGCCATTGGTATCAGCGTATTGCTTTATTTACTGCAATTGTAATATGCATTAGGAGGGTTACTACTACTAACAAACCTATGCACGTTACTTTTTTTTCACACATGCCGCTACCTTATTCGGACAGTGCATGCAATGTCAGTTTATCCCTGTATTTTAGGAAGTACACTAAAGTTAAGAGTTTACAATTTATTATTAAATAAGGCCTAATGCGTTCTAAAACCAAACTACGCCTAGCTTCAAGTATGATTTCTAGAATGTGGATACAAGTAAATTATTTAAGAAAATTCATATTATATACAGAAACACCCACACCAATGCAAATATTCATGCACTGAGCGGCAATTGAACCCACAACCCCGAGTCATTAAATTGTTACTAATAAACTATTACTAATGATTGCAAATAGCAGTCAAATTACTTGAAGTAGTTATTGTTAGTAAGAAAAGTGGTGTAACGTATATTTCCACATGTAAAAACATTTATTAAACAGTTTTATTTATTTTATGTCTGTGTATAGCTATCAGCGTAGTAAAATACAAGTGTCGACCTATAACAGCACCTTTCCCATGGGTGCTGTAACAGGGAGACTAAAGCATAGGGCTGTTTTACATCTAACAGTATTTACCTATAGGCCAGGCTCAGGCTTGTTGACATGAATTAAAAAAAAGACTGGTAAACAGCAGTAGGCTCACCTCTACTACATGAGACCGAATACAGAAGTTGGTGAAACGTGGATATTGTGGTTGTTTATGCTCCACCGCCTGGGATAACAAGCGTCTCCAATGCCAATGAAGCATACTTAGAAATTGAAAGATACTACATTTTACTAATTAAAAAAATGGATCGAATTAACCCTGTCAGTGCGCGCCGCCGGTTGAATCAGGCTATTAGATAAAATTTCTGTCTAAAATAAACACTTGCCTATATAGTTTTGTAAACGAATAAGCCCGAAATTAAACAGGTAAGAATTTTGTTTCAGAACAAACTAGTAACTGTATTACATCGCTCATTTGCTAATACACTGGACAATACTAATGCAAAAAATATCGTTACACCATACATGCACGACCATCACCATCACCTTCACCATCACCACCACCACCAGCAGCACTAACATCTATATTCTTAACCCTGGTTTCACCTATAATTGTCAAAATCATTTCAACTTAACCCATTAAATACTATACGCCCATAGAATGTATGTTGATCATTGATCATCTATGATCAAAAAGTGTATACCATAAAACAGGGTAAATAGGAATAATAGTTTTTACCTTTAAGTGATGTTTACATTGTAATAAGTTAGCCTTAACTACTGTTATTTTACCTATGCTTTGATGTAAAACATTGTTGGTAGACCTGATAAATAAATAAACTAAATAAAATAAAATAGTCTGATAAATTATGCAGCTTTTTTTCAGAATTATCAAATACCTGGTTAAATTAATATTATTGAACATTTTATGACCATTTTATCTCTGTTCACATTATTTGGGATCAAGCCCCAATTTACCCCGTTTGACCGATCGTGTTTAATGTGTGAAGTTGACATAAGTTTGACAAACATTCCACAAACAGTGGGATTATTTTGATACTATAAATCTTATAATGAATAAACCTTAATACACAAACGCTACCCGATTTAGTAGGGAGTTACGAGGTATGCGTATTAAGATGTCGATATGTTATTTAGATGTTAGTAAAAGCAAAAGCATACTAACAAGCCGACTCACATCGTCACTTTCATCGTAGTCCTCTATTTTGGCAGTTACATTGACACCTTGCTGCGCGCTATTTTTAACTGCCATTCGCGCTAAGTTTTCGAGATATTCATTGTTCATTTCTTCTAAATCATCTTCGTCGCTTGATAAAACTTCTGAAAAGGACAACGAATATTATAAATGTGAAAGTTTGTGTGTAGTCGTAATATGTGAGAATTTGGCGATAGTAGTGAGGTTTAAGGACGCTTACTCTTGACTTTGCTGCTGTCTTAATAAGTGAAATACGAAAATATAAATAGCAGGCAAATCTGCGGCTTATAACTAGTATCTGTAACCCTCCCTCTGATCAATCAATATTGTTACATTAATTGACCAGATTGAAAGAACATTGATTATAATGTTAAAGCTATTCAAAACATTGAAGGATTCCTCCCAAAGTCATTGTCATAATAAGGTATCATACCTTCATCTTCCTCTTCAACATCTTCTTCCGAGGAGGTGTCTTCATCAGCCTCGGCTCTCAGTTCGTAAGCGCGCTTTAGCCCTTCGAAGAGTACAAGACATGAAGGTAGGATCTTTGGCATAATTTCTTCGAGGTTTGGTCTCTGAGGTCCCATCTCAAGAAGTGTGCATATGCCAAGGACACACAGTTTTCTGTCATGCAGACTGTGGAGCAAACAAAACAAAAAATGAAATACCTTATTACATAGTTGATTCACCTGTAATTAACGAAGACTACGTCTGAGAAGAATTCTTGAAAGTCTAATCTAACCAACTTATAATTTGCCGGAAAAAAGAAGCTTATTTAAGAAAAACTGACTACTAACTTAATAAAAATCACGCTTCCAGCTGATGAATAAAACATTTCTCTAAAAGGATGCAATCAACGGTGACATGCTGAATTTCTATGATCGAACCATTGTAAATATTTTTATTTATTTATTTGACACCATCGAGGTAATTCGTCCATTGTAAATAAAGTCTGAATATATTATTTTGTTTCATAACTATATTCTAAGTCCATTTATGATGGATCTTCACGGTCTCAAAAGACAACCTGATTTTTTTTTGTCTTTTTTGAATACTCTGAAGAATATTTTATGGAGATTGAAAATTATCTTTTATTATTATATATATAACTAGCTGTTGCCCGCGGCTCCGCCCGCGTGGATTGCGAATTCTGTTTCAAATGCCTTTTTGCCAAAAAACCGCACGCCGCCGTCTCAAGTCTTCAGTTGCCGGGGTGTAAGATTACTTAGAGCATATCCCGCGCTACCCAGTTGACCCTGGGATGGGAATTGTTTGATTTATGATGCCTACAGCCACTTTCTATCATCGCACTGCTTGCCACAGGCAGGGAATTCATCCCCACACGTTGCATCCGTCTGCAGTGCGTACTGTAAGGTATGAAAAAAATTTCATTTCACGCACGCTTAGGCTGTGGAACGATCTCCCTGCAGTGGTTTTCCCTGGCGGCTATAATATGGGGTTCTTCAAGAAGGGCATTAGAAGGATTTTGCAGGGTCGGCTGCGCGAGTGTGACACCCCTGATGTTGTGCACGTCCATAGGTGCATAGGTCACATAGGTGGGCCGTGAGCTCGTCTGCCACTTAAATGGTATATCCTTACCTCTTTTCCGAACCCCGGAAAAGAGGAGATGGGGTGACAGGGGGTACAGAAGACCGCAGCCATAATAGACATTGTGTTGTGTTACCGCCGCCGGTAAGAAGGGTAGCCAGAGCTCACAACCCCACTCCCTATCTCCCCAATCCTCTCCTCTGACGTCCGATTTCAATAACTCAAACAGTCTTTAAATAATTTTTACACAATATTATTGAAAGTCTTGATTAAGATATAATTTATTTGGATGGGAATACAAAGATATACCTTTTTTTTCCGTGCGGAAATCCTCATAGAAACCCACCCCGCGCCCAGCGGGGCAGGCTATGTCGGACTCTTACCGACTAAAACCGCACGCCATCTAGGGTCTTCAGACGCCAGGGTGTAAGGTGGCCCAAAGAGCATATCCCTCGCACCCCGGCTTGACCCGGGCCATCTCCGGATTCGAGATGGCCCCCTCGGGTTTGAGAACCACGTGGTTCCCGTCATGACCCGGAATAGGAGGGGGGGGGGGGCGCCTTCGCGCGCCGCCGCCTCGGCCTGCTTCCGCTAGGGTGACGGGCGGCTCCACCTGTCACCCCCAGGCCAGCGCTCATGGAGGACGGAGGTCGTCGGACCCCCGACGCGATAGGCGTCCGCGCCCGCCTCCGTCCGGGAGAGCTCTGTGCAGCCCCTCCCGAACCTTTTCCGCCGCCTCTTTCTCGAGTATCACTTGCTCGCAGAAGGAGGCGGCGGCCAACCACGCGTCCGCACTCTGCACCATCGCCGCGATCAGCACCGGCAGTGTGAGGACTCCCACCCCGAGGGCTGCCGAGAGGGCCTGTCTCGGCACCTCCCACGCCGGACACTCTGCCAACGTGTGCAGCCCTGAGTCCTCGCCCGCATCGCAGTGATAATACAATGATATACATAAGGAAACATAATCTTAGATAGGTATAATTCGTGAGACAAACGACGTCCTGGCGCGAGCGGATTGTTTTGCAATAATCCATGATTGGTGAATTTGAGCTCGTCCAGTGCTGTAGCACCCGTGCTATCCTCAAAGGCACCCAAGAAAACTGTACTGCGTGTATAGAGCATAATACTTTGAGCACAGTTTAGATACCTATCTACGTACCTATAATGTCCCGAAGTATATTGGTTTGATTTACGTCCGCATTTCAACTTGCATTTATTTCGCCGCGCATTATTTTTCATATTGCGATAGCTCTTAAACTATTTATGGTAATTATATAGTGTAAATGGCAATTTTGATCTACATTAAACGTACAACGTATCTAACGTATTTAATTGGATAAGAAATAATACTGTATTGTTAAAATTAGCTTCGAAAATGACACATTAATTTTTTTGTAATTTGTAAAGATAAAAATGGTTACTGTGGGCTACCCTTATTAGGTAGACATATGCTATCGCGGACTTTTATGTAGACCTTTTTAAGTTGTACATTTCCACAGTACATTATTTTGTTCTATCTTCAATAGTTTTCGCAGCGCACGCGATGTAAGTAATTTGTTTAGGTCATTTTTTTACACCTTGGGTTACATTATTGAAGTTTTAGTAAGGATCCCTAAATTTTTCGGGGATAAATTATAGCCTATGTTACTCACAGATAATGTGGCTTTCTATTGGTGAAAGAATTATTGAAATCGGTCCAGTAGTTTCGGAGCCTATTCGTTACAAACAAAAAAACAAAAAAACAAATCTTTCCTCTTTATAATATTAGTATAGAAAACATTGTGAAATCATACAGTTTCTTGTTTTAACAAGTAATCTAGGTACTTTCTGTAACAGCCATTTTGCTCAGTCATATTTCTGTATCTTTTATGATTGAATAATAGTTCCGATTAGGCACGTAACTCTTTACAAATTACAGCTCGCAAAACATAATTGCCAAAATGTTTGTTCATGAGGATGCATTAAACAAAAGGTATTAAAATTCTGATTTCTTTGCAAGATGTCACTGTAGACATATTAAAATTTATCGAATATGTTACCGGCCGTCTGTATAATCCGGTATTTCATACAATGTATAGAATACTTAAAACGTGTAGGCAATGTATGAAATATTATTCATTTTATTTAGCCTAGGTTCTAGAAAATACCGAATACGCAGCCGGGATGTATGCAAAAGACGAGAGCAAGGATATCCTATGTGAGTGAAGCGGAGACTAATTCTCAGCGCATCATATATAACCTATTATCTATCAATGTACGGACGCGCGGTGTTGTAATTGACGACCTCACTGACGTGGCGATAGAGCATTCGACTGCTACGTCGGAGGTAGCTGGTACGATTCCGGCTCAGTGCAAATATTGATATGCATGAATATGTCTATTTACATTATTATTATTATTATTTTTGTATTTTTTATTTTAAGTCTCCCTTTTTATTAGGGGTGCAGTAACAGACACACGGGCCTTGACCAAGTGTGCCAGTTAAGATTAAGACTAATGTTAACATGATGTGGGTGAAGCTAGAAATTTACGTGTGAGACGACATGTGTTGAGTAGAGCGGCTTTCTGTATGAGTGCTAGGGTAGATTTAGGCATTTGAAGTGTGTTAAGGTTGGTTTGGAGAGTCTTAGGGACTACTCTAGTAGTAGATATGATGATGGGTACAATTTTGACTGTCTCTACCTGCCATTGTCTTTTGATTTCTGTAGCTAAATCTATGTATTTCGACATTTTTTCTGAGTGTGTAGTGATGAGGTTGTGTGTGTTACAAACTGCAATGTCTATAATAAATACGGACTTATTAATTTTATCTAGAACTGTTATGTCAGGCCTATTGTAGTGTATGGTTTTATCTGTAATGATAGTTCGGTCCCAGTAGATTTTATGTGATGCATTCTCTAAGACAGTGTTGGGTTTGTATTTATAGTAAGCTATTTTTTGTGGAATTAGTGAATGTTTATGTGCTAAGTTTTGATGAATGATTGCGGCAACTTGATCGTGTCATGTTTGTAGTCTGTTTGGACAATAGATTTACATGCACCAGTAATATGTTGAATTGTTTCTGAACTACTTTGGCATCTTCTACATAAATCAGTGGGTAAGTTAGGTATCCGGGTAATGTATTTTTGGTAATTACGGGTATCTATGACTTGATCCTGAATAGCAATCATGAAAGCCTCCGTTTCAGGAAACAGTTCACCTCGCCGCAGCCACTCGTTCGATGCTTCTTTATCGACGTGTGATTGACTGAGATCGGTGAGGTGTCTCCCATGCAGAGACTTTTGTGACCATGTATCTATTTTCTGTTGTTTGTTTATAATTTTCGGTACAATATTTCTGTTATCTAGGTTGAGAGGGGTTAGTTTTTTATCAATGTCTGTAACAAATTTATGTAGTTGTGATTGTTCGGCTTTAGTGAAGAAATATTTGCGTAAATTATCTACGAGGCTATTGTGTAAGTTTGTAATGTCAATAAGCCCTCTGCCTGCATCTTGACGTGATAAGGTGAGGCGTTGTGTACATGATCTAGGGTGGTGTTTTCTATTGGCTGTCATATGTGTGTTAATTGTACGTTGTAGTTGCATTAAATCACTCTGGGACCAGTTTATAATCCCAAAGGAATAAGTAAGGACTGGTATAGTATTATTATATTGTTAACAGGCAGGCAGTCATTACGACTGATAACGCCCGTATCCAGATTCCCTTATTCTGATTCAGTTGCCAGTTAATTTGTATGCATCCAATCTGTTCTTGAACTGTATGATGCTGTCAGCCGACACTACGTGTTCTGGAAGCTTGTTCCACATTGGTCTGGGTATTTCCGTGCCTTGGTGAGTACGTTAAACGGTCGGTCTCGGTTGTCACACCATGCTTTAGACAAAGCAGTTTTAATTAATAGAATAATTGATATGGTGTAAGATATTGATCACATGAACATAATTACAGATTTGTACCTAACAATCTATATTGTGATACAGTGGTTAGTGTCTAATAGTATTAGATAAGTAACGCTGGTCTGGCGCGTGCACTCATTGGCCGGCTGGCGATAGGCGGAGAGATACAATAATCGCAATAATTTCTTACCCCATAAAGCAGTCAGTGTCATGTATCCATTGCTTGATAAAGTGTTGAGTGATAGAAGCATTTGGTACAGACTCCTGCAGTTTGTCTAAGATGGTGAATAATAAGTGTGGATTGCAATACAAAATTGCTATCAGAACCTGTAACAATAAATACCTTATGAGTCAAACAGTTGGGCAGCATCTATGCTGAGATGGCGGTCTATTGAGGTTCGCACATCTATGTAATATGTATTTTCGGTTTCTTCTTTTAGTAGTATGTTTTTTTTATACTACGTAGGTGGCAGACAAGCACACGGCCCACCTGATGGGAAGCGGTCACCGTGGCCTATGAACGTGTGCAACACTAAGGGTGTCACACACGTGCTGCCTACCCTGCAGGGAAAGGGGGAGGGCTGGGAAGGGGTGGCGGAGGCTAGGAAGGGGAGGGGGAGGTTGGGTACAGTGGGCTCTGGCTACACTACTTACCGGCGGGAACACAACACGATTATGGTCGCGGTCTTCTGTAGGGTTGAGGTACTTCCCCAGTCGGACAGCTCATTTCGGACGGGAGATACCGTCGTGTCATACCTCCTTCGAAAAACTGGTGTTCTTATTAAACGTGTTTCTTTCTTTCTATATTAAGTAATACTTTTACAGTAGTTATAAGTATTAACATACCTGAAGCAGCATAGTTCTAAGTTCCGATGTCCTCACTTTTCTAGTGAGTCTGTTCAACACCAACTCCACAAAGGATGGTAGGCAGTTGTCAATTTTACCAGAACACTGGAGAACCATTACTTCCAACAGCTTTGCTGCGTAAATCTCCGATTCGTCTTCGGCATCCGAGTTTAAAATCTGATAAAAAAAGGCTTATTGTTTAAAAATGTTAACAATACAATTCACAACAGATACAGTCAAAGCTCCATATTCGTGGGATCCCGTATTAGCAATTCGCTATTGGTGGCAATTATCCTGTAGTATAGAATTTGTGCCTCCTGATATAATATGTATGTAGTGATATTGATATATAGGTACTACACATTATATAATACACGAGTATTTGTCAAAACAATTGCTTTTAAATTATTCATATTATTGCAATAACTCATAGGTTGGTCAGATAATTTAAATTTATGCTTTCAATCAATATAATTATTAATTAATAGTTAGTACACCCACCCGATAATATTCATTGATATTCTTTAAATTCATAATATCTTATATAATCTTGCAACCTTCAAACATATCCCTTAATTATATCCATACAAATGTATCACCCGTGAATATGGAGCTCTGATTTGATCAAGACAATGCAAATAGGTATAATTATAGACAAGCATCACATCTTTTATTTAAAGCTTGATATACCACATACTATAAATAAAACTTATGCACGTTTGCATCTTGCAGTCGTGAATAATAATAAGATATCAATGCAATTCCATAGGTAATCAATCAAGTCAAGAAAGCAAATGAACCAATAGGAAAACTTCAGCATTATGTAGATATATGAAAGTTGTAGATATTGAAGCTGTTTAATTTCTAGTTAAGGTATCTTAAGATTCCTTTACATGCTCACTTTAGTCTAGTAAACGAATGATTCTAGATGGAAAAGTCGAAAGCAGAAACTTTGACTTAGGAACTTTGTTTGGACTAGTTAGGAGATAAACATACTAAAAGTCCTGACCCCTCCGAGGTGAGCCGGAGGGGGGGGAGCACAAAGAAGGTCCCGTTTTTTCGTTTCTTGCTTACTTTTCGAAGACGGTGCTTTGTACGAAATTGTGTTGTATGACATAATAAAAGCTAATTAAATTCTCTACAACTTTGTCTTTTGCACTTTGTATCTATCTCCAATCATTACCTAGCTATGAGCTTCTAGAGGTGATCGATTTTCAAAGCGCTCATATCAGTTTTCCCAAAAATGTATGGGTATCTACCGGAATGTTCACATTTATGATTATTGCTCCGCTCCCTTGGGCAGTAGCGTGATGATATTCAGCCTATGACATTCACGGATAATGTGGCTTTCTATTGGTGAAAGAATTTTTAAAATCGGTTCAGTAGATCCCGAGATTACCCCTTACAATTTAACAAATATACAAACACAAACTTCACTTCTTTATAATATTAGTATAGACTAGTGTAGATAACAAGCTGGGAGTACCTCTACGCGGTGAAGGCGGAAACAGTTTGAAACTGGATCTACTGAACCGATCTTAAAAATTCTTTCACCAATAGAAAGCCACATTATCCGTGAATGTCATAGGCTGAATATCATCACGCTACTGCCCAAGGGAGCGGAGCAATAATCATAAATGTGAACATTCCGGTAGATACCCATACATTTTTGGGAAAACTGATATGAGCGCTTTGAAAATCGACCACTTTTAGAAGCTCATAGCTAGGTAATGATTGGATACAGATACAAAGTGCAAAAGACAAAGTTGTAGAGAATTTAATTAGCTTTTATTATGTCGTACAACACAATTTCGTACAAAGCACCGTCTTCGAGAAGTAAGCAAAAAATTAAAAAACGGGACCTTCTTTGTGCTCCCCCCCCCCTCCGGCTCACCTCGGAGGGGTCAGGACTTTTAGTATGTTTATCTCCTAACTAGTCCAAACAAAGTTCCTAATTCAAAGTTTCTGCTTTCGACTTTTCCATCTAGACCCCCTTTTTGAGCATTCATTGACTGGACTACTTCTGTAGAAATTAGGATGGAGTATGTAATGTGAGAACATAAAATATTGAAATTTAATTGACTGATTTTGATCAACGCATTTCACCACATATTTCATGACATTTTCTCGCACATAAGAAGCTTACATAGTAGGTCATTACCACTATCTATCTACAATAGACTGCTGAAATTGCGTACTAAACACATAATTTTTAAAAATTATGTACTACTTCCAACTTAAGTTCTCTTGCACATACATTTCAGTATATTTTATCATTGGATATCAGTTCGATTGCGCACGTAGCTTTTACAAAAACAGCTCATAAATCAAATTGCTGAAATGTTTGTTCTTTCGAATGCATAAACCAAAGATTTTAAAATTCTGACCTCATTGCAATACATCACTGTACATTTATTCGAGTCAATTCGAACTGAACTGTGTAAAATCATATTATATACCTATTATAACTTTTATGAGGTGAAATTGTAAAGAATTATGTATATTGAATACTAGCTTATGCCCGCGGCTTGGTGGAAACTGGTTTTCACGTTTTTGACTATATCTTCGGTTTTACTCAACCGATTGTGATCAAACATGCGTGAGACTTTAAATCTGACCAAGATTTATCAAACAATAAAAAAACAGCAGCAAAATCCGTTCAGTAGTTTTGTGTCCATCGCGAACAAACATACAAGGATTCTAAAACATATATTTTTGCGTTCAGAATCCTTCATATAACATAACCCAAGTTTTTTTTAATAACTGCCATGTACAGACAAATACTTTACAATTTTATAATGGTATAGATCTATAATTAAATAAACTAATGTTTCGCGTTAGCTAATTAACTAATATATGAAATAGAACTAATCGCCAGCCAATATTCGTTTAAATCGTTTATTGCTGTCCTTATGAACCCTGAGAAACTTATTAAACTTCATAATTATGAGAGGACTTGTCGACAGCTTGATAAGAAGAGAAATATTTCTATAACACAGATTTCCCATACGACAAAGCCATATTATATTGCAGTCTTTATAATGGTGTATTTTGCATATACCATACTAGCTTATGCCCGCGGATCTGCCCGGGTGGACGACGGTCTCGGGTTTTTTACCATATCTCCAGTTCTTCTCAACTGATACCGCATAAAGATCCGTTCAGTAGTTTTTGCGTCCATCACGAACAAACAAACAAACAGAAGGCTAAAAAAATATATTTTTGAGTTGAGAATTCTTCATAATATAACATAACACCAGTCTTTTTGTATCCAATGTACTAGACAGGGCTTTTTTACAATTTTATATTAGTAAAGATAGTTTAAATGTTGTTGTTGATAGTTGCACACATAAGATTTCTTTTTTTTTTTGGAGGGCTCTCGGACTCAAATCGCAGATTGCTCGCACAGCCTGCTTTTTTAAGACAGATTATATTTAAATATGCGGAACTCCCACATGGAGAATACTCACAAGTCTTATAAAATTAATAATAAATAATCTACCTACAACATACTACACAGCGCCATCTAGACCCAAAGTAAGCATAGCTTGACTAGATTGTGTTATGGATTCTATAATGCGGATAACTTATATACAGAAACACCCAGACCAATGCAAATATTAGTATTTACGCACACAAATATTTGGACTGAGCGGGAATCGAACCCGCGACCTCTAACTAAGCAGTCGAACGTTCTACCGCTATGTCATCGAGGTCATAGAATATTTTTTATTTATTCAAACTTTTCTCACAGCTCAAGATCTGGGGTTGACATAGTAAATAGCTCGCACAGCCCGCTTTTGCAAAACACAGGTTTAATTCATACCCTATGTGAGACTATCAGTAAACTATCAGTCAATCAGCGTACAAATTATATCCTAATAGTAGGTACTAACAGAGTAGTTTTTCATGGCTACAGGTATCAGAATCGTACCAGTTATCTATAATGAGGAGTTAATTGCTGGGTGTCCAGGTATAATGTTATAATCGTCATTTATTTGCGAATACATGTACTATTACGTATTATATAGCTTAAAAAGATTGGAAATTCCGTATTTGACCTATAAATAGGGCATGCGAATCTTCAATTTTTTAATAAAGTACACAATAGAAGAATAAATTTCAATTAAAGTAATGTCAAAAGATATATTATTATGCTGATATGCTGCATTATATTAAAACCTATAGTTAGTCGTACAGATGCCGGCACATAACTTGGCCAGGTTTGGCGTAAGTTCGCGCATCGTGCACTTTGAGCCAATCAAATGATTCAAAGTACGAACGAACGGAACGTTGATTCGTTACAAGACGTCTCTCGGAGACATATGATTGGTCCGTCAAGTGACGGACCAATCATATGTCCGCGACGGCGCAACCGCGTCTCCCGCGACCCGCTCATACCTCAAAAGGGACCTAAACATCGACCTTTGCGCATATGACGCGTCTGGCCAATTTACGTGCCGGCATCTGTAGCAATTAGTACTTTTAAAGCTACCTATGCTATGAATTATGTGTGTGACTAGAGAGTAGAATTTATTATCGCACAGCTTCATAGATACAACAATGATATCATAATATGCCTTATTTGCGCATCAACATTTCATTACCAAAACACGCTTTTCAGTACATTTGCTTTCTTACACTTGCATATAAAATTAATAATTGTAAAATTTTCATAACAATTGAAAATTTTATAGCACAAATTACAATTATTAACTTTGCTTCTTACTTTAAAAACATGAGTCAATAATTTAATTCATTATTTATTTATCGAAATATTCGGTCAAACCCCCATGTTTTGTTTGTATTTTCTCTTATTTTAGTGGTACTATAAGTACTACAGTTGTTTTATTATTCACTATAGAAATAGATGCCTTATGGAGTAAAAGCCTCCCCATCGTTTACCATTTCTGTCTGTCCTTGCCATGTGTCTACCAGTTGTTACCCACAGTTTCTATGATGATATCATAATATCATATGCCCAATGTTTGATTAGTCTTCCGACCCCTCTTGTTCTTAAGGGGCCAACCCATTGTGTTGACTGTGAAGTCCACTTTTTATCTTGGTAGTCCATTGCCACTTTAGCTTTCATATCATTTAATTTTCTGCTTAATAACTTCACTTCTAATTTTTTAAATCTATCTTTTATTATAAATACTCCTTTCCATAACCACTTAAAAATACCGTAATAAGAACCTACACATTGCTGTCCTTAACATTTATGGTTGCTAAACAGACATCCACAAAAAATAATAAAAAATCAAATTATTTCTACTCAGCATGCTATGGAAAGGAGTATCTTTAAGAAAAATGTGTTACAGTAATGAAATTATACTTACAGCTTTAGCCATGTTGAACATAGCAAGAATATGATTCTCGTTCGACAAAAACGCGTTGGTGTCCACTGTGATATAATTGTGTAGCACAGGCATCATATCAGTAAAGTAATCAAAGCCTTCTTTCTCAAACACTTGATATAAGAGTTCTAGAACCTTCCACATGTCTTCAGAGACTGTTTTGGCTGTCAGGTTACAAAGTAATGTCATCGCTTCTTCATAGTATTCTATATGGAAAAATAAAATATTTTGTTTTATCCTTTGAAAATGAAAAGATTAAAGTAGTGCTGCGCAATTGTTGCAATTTTTTGCCTCACTGAAAATACATAATTTATAGGAAAAGTCTAGAAGCAGGTAAATATTATAGCTTTATTATAATTTTAGATGAGCTGTAGTGGAGCCACTATAGAAATAGATCCAGACTGCAATATCATGTTAGATGCACTTACCATAATGCATTGTATAAATAACTACATTACCTGACATGACAATTTCAAATGGCTGTTGTGTTAAATATAACATATTATGAATATGAATTGATAACATTCTAAATGCCTCTAAGGCTCGGCGCAAACGGGCCACCGGGCCACAGCCACCGGTGGCCAGCGACAAGGTAGTTAACACGATTTTTTAAACATTTTGTTAGAACGCGGCGCACACGTGTGGCCAGTGGCGGCCACTCGAAAATGTATGAAAAATCGTGTTAACCGTTTGTCGCTGGCCACCGGTGGCTGTGGTTGGCGGCCCGTTTGCGACGGGCCTATCCATATCAACGACGCATCTAGAAAAATTACCAATTCAAATTGTCTATGTGCCATACAATCTCCAAGTGTACTTACCAACAATATTATGATGCAATATGTGCCCGACAACACGAAGTACTGTCTTTTCAAGCTGCGCCATAATTTCAGGGTTGTCCTCCATCACATTTAGTACCGTCTCCATAGTATTTAGCAGACCCATGGCTGTGATTGCTTTCTCATCAGTCCCAGAGTCAGTTTCAATAACTTTACTGAATGTGGTCGCCAAATGATCCGTGATCTCGAATGCCATGGGCATCAATTGTTCTGTGTACAAAGGTACAATCTTTTGCAGTACATTTGCTATATTGTCATTTTCAGTCTCCCGAATTACTTTGAGTAGTTCAGTCGTTACAGCTTTTACTTCCGACTCCAAATACTTGTATACTTTATCTTGTGACGACAATAGCATCTGAATGGCAATAGCGGCCTCCACTTTGACGGGCAACTCGGCATCGCTGAGAAGGGCTGTCACCGTCAAACGTACAGCTTCGATAAGGAGTTGCTCATTCTTGAAGCGTACACTAGCGAAGCAGTGGAGCACCCAGCATGCTCTCGCTCTCATATAGCCCAATGGACTGCGGAACTCAGGAAAAACGTATTGACTAAGCAGAGAGTCAATTTCATCTTTATAAAGTTTTTTCTTAATGAGTATGTCGTTCAGTGTACCAACCATGTGCAGGGCACCATCTCGCTGTCTGGGATCGTACTCTCCATTCTGACTGGTTAATACTTGCATACACAAATGCATTGTACGTCCTAACATATCTTTACGCTTTTTGCAACAAGATATAAGCAAGGTCTGTGCTGCAGTGACTGGTGATACAAAATCTTCAAATATGTCTAGAAAAAAAAAATACAAAAATTACTTATATTAACAAAATTAATTTACTTTGTAAAAATAATTTTATTGCAATATAATTTTACAATATCCAATTTATACCACTGTAACTGAATGTCAGCTTACCGAATTTGATCCGTATGTATTCGTGGGGATCAGTTTCCCAGAGTTCTTCATCTGTTTCTGAATATGACATAAGGGGGAATAGGACATCCTGGATGATGGCAAACATGTGCGGCTTCAGCAGCTTCCAAGAATGGGCATGAGTCACGCTGAAAATATCTTGAGATTAATTACTTATGTCTACAGCTGGAGTATTTTGGAAAATTCAGAAAAAAATGTTATTAAGCACTCCAAATAAATGTGTTTTATAAATATTGTTTCGCCCATCCTCGTGTCCGAACCATCTAAGCATCCCTTTTTTTATCTTGGTCACAACATCACCACCACGCTATTCGTCAGCTATTTATTATAAACATCGTCAACATTTTAGCATTGTTCCCGGTTGCATAAGAGGCTTTGCCAAAGGCAGGCGTACGTTGGAAGCTTGTTAATTAGTCTATCGAGCCAAAACCTTTCAAACGACTTCGAGATGTCGAGAGAAACCGTAAGAGACTATACTACGCTAGTAACATTATTTTTACAACTCAATTTCAGTTTTCTATTGTTTGTCAACCATTTTTCTTTTTAACCGACTTAAACAAAGGTTTCAATTCGACCGTAATTTTTTTTTCACCTTCATATTAATTTTTGTATAATAGCTATTGACAAACTTCATGTTATCAATAAAAAAGATTGGAAACAGATATCTCTTTGCCCTACATTGATTTATTATATCCTAAATTTTTTCAATAATTATATTGAGCAAATGCTGACCAAAGGGTATAAAATAGTCTCAATAGCCAGTGCTGTGTAGATATAAAGTCATCTACTTCCATAGAGGATGTACACCTTACATAGTATGGGCAATTCTACTAACCATTGATCAATATAGCTGAGGGTCTGCTGTAGCACCCTCGGCGACACATAAACCTTGGTGCGGTACTGGTCTAGTACCCTCAGCAAAACTTCTAAGATGCCACCGGTGAAGGTTGTGAGGTACCATTCAGCAAATTGCACATATTCTTCACGGGCATTTACTGGACTGCCATATCTAATAATAAAGAAAAATCATTATTAGAAAATGTGTGATAGACATTTTTATTGAACATAGATATACATGTGCATAAAAATTATTGGTAGGTCTATCTATAGCATAAAAAAATACAAAACTAAAAATAATAAACTCACAACATGGGGCACATACTATGCCCTTAAAACAGTGTTGCATAATGTTTTCATGCCCATCATATACAAATACATGCACTTTGATTGACCTCTGGGCTGTCACAGATAATGTAGATTGTAGAATGACCTCCCTGTCTTATTTTGCTCAAGAAACTGCAATACAGTTATGTATTGGATATGTAAAGGTTTGAACAGTAGTGCAATAGACTGGTAAGGTGCTAAAGGAGTTAATGTAAAATGAGGCTAACATTCCACTGTGTAGTGAAAGCCTCTAAATAAATAAAGAAAAATAAGTATGCCAACCTTTCGAACAATCTATAGAGAGTATGCACAGCCCATTTCTTGCATTTCCACCAAGGCAGCTCCATCCGCTCTTCTTCATCCACCTGTAGAGTATTATCTGGCACTGGTTGTTCCATCACCAAACGCAGGACTTCCATCCACTTTGTGAAGATATCCTTTGTAATCAAATCTAGGGGCAATATATACTAAAAAAAAACAATGCTATTAGCACCTTGGCACACCCATAACCATGATTTCAACACTCACAGTTTATAAATATTACCTTTATTAGGCCATAAAAACACTTCAATATTTGCTTCTGTATAAGAACAGATTCCACGGATGACTCAGTTTGGAGGTTCACAATCAAATTATACATCATAGGCAGTAACAGATTCATTGCTTCTATTAATGGCATTCTCTTCTCAGCAACGTGATACTCATAGTTTTTAATCAGTTGGTAGAGACATAGTAGTGCTCCCATCCAGCTGTTAGGCTCAGGATTCTGCAGGTATATATGAATTTTATCGACAATCTGTGTCCAGCGTGTTGGAAAGTCATGTTTGATTATAGTTTTGAGACAGACACACAACTGAACTCTTATTATATCTGGCGCTTGTATAACAGCATCTACAATAATATCCCTTATCATTGCTCGATCCTGTTCGTGAATACTGAAGGGAGCTGGCTCGCCTTCTTCTGCATCTTTCTCCTGCCATCCTGTCGTGACAAGGTTCTTCAGGTAAACAGCACCAGCTTGTCTTACTGGGATGGCAACATCATTTAGCATAACCACTTGTAACAGTGATGGTGCAAAGCCTATGATTTTGTGAATCTGTAAACAATAAATATGCAATTAATTTTACTATTCAATTATTTTACATATGTGGTTCTTTGTATAATAGCTACACAATGTGGTTATTGCTTGAAATAAAACAATACATAAAAACCTCTAAGAAAAATTCATGACACATTGTTTTGCATATGAGTCCATTTTAAAAGTTATTGGACCAAGCAATGTTGCAGTTTATAGAACCTAATTTGAAATGAAATGTAAAGACTTGATGCTAAGTGTTTTTTAGAAGATTGTAGATTTTGAATCAGATTATGTTCTAAACTATAACATACTGAATATTTCACCCTATTTTTATGTCCACATGGGAAGGATTTAGGGACCAATTCATGTATCACATACATAAATATAATTTGTATTAATGTTTTGTTGAAACTAATATTTTTGTTTCAACTGCTGCTGTATGGAGACAGCCTTTAGAAGGTTGTGAAGTATGTGACAAAATAGTGGACCAAGTAATATTCATATTATGTTAAGCTATGAATAACATTAACTATACCTACGGCACGATATAATGGCCGGTTTGACGTTTGTCCGCTCATGAAGTTTCGTATTAATTATTGTGACATTTTGAAAGAGCAAATTGCTGTTCTTTATTGTCAATAGTGACGTACAGTAAGTCATAAAATTTTATCGAATGTAGGTATAATTTTAGGACACAATATTTATTTATTACATTGATTTCTGAATTATATAATGTATATTAGTGTCCCACGATCATTTTTTTTTTTTTATAAGATTATAATTACCTATTGGTGTACTTATTTCACACAACTCGGTATTTGTTTTTCGAAATTCAATTTCTTTAAATAAAATCTATATAATCGACACTAGGACCACTGGCAAGCCCAATAATACCTCCGGCAAACTTACGTCAAAACAAAGCATTTTCGACTTGACGTTGCTTCGAAAAGTACAAACTAGGAGTGCAGTGCGATTGCGATATAGTTTAGACCTCCTCGCCTGATGGTAAGCTAAATGGTAAATCTCGCCTGATGGTAAAGTCTCAGGAAGGGGTCCCCATTACATACACTAACAGTGATAATTATAATGGTAGCCCTCAACTTACTCTGTTTACGCCTTTTGTTGTGGATTTCGTCGATATGGCCGAACATACGCAGAGCTGAGTTCTAAACAGTCAGGCAAGTGTGTTCGTTATAGGTACGCCTTCGTAACATTTCGATCGTGAATCTCAAAATGGAAGGTCAATTTTACCTATAACTGTTAGACGAATAGATAACTAAAGAAAAATCTGGCGAGACTGGCACAGAAGAAAATAAACTTCACACACACAGAAAAAAACGAGCAAAACCAGTCGAAGACATGTGTGTAGCTACTATTTACGGAAGGAGTATCCAACAAGAAAAAAGCTAGTGCAATCACTGAAGGAAGCTGGATTAATATATATTATACTCATTTTCATTCCTAATTCCAATATTCAGTTCGTTCAAATGTATTAAGTAGGTAAAAATTTATATTTTTTTACTAAAGTTTTTGAATCAGGTACCTAGGTAAGTACTGCTTGCAATAAAAACTTATTTGATTTGATTATATTTTTATCGAGAGTAAATTGACATTTCCATCACTATTGTAATATGTCAAACCGGCCATCATATCGTGCTGCTACTGTAAGATGAAGAATGATCCTGTATAATCCTTACCTAACAATTTAATAATCTAGTTATGAATATCTAATCTTCTTCATTGAGTCTGTCTAGTCCAAAATATCATCAACACAAAGTCCCAAGTCTCATTTCTTCTCATTTCTCTTCATTACAATAATAATTATAAATATCTCTTTAAAAACCCCTTCTTACAATATGAATATAAATGAATTTGGTCTCTATTTCTTTTTGTTTTTTATTATACTTGCAATAAAAAGTACCCTAAGCTTCAATAATAGAACATTCTAACCATTTAAGAATTTTTTTATTCACTTTTGGTAAGGTCGACACTTAAAACCAACTTTAAAACCATGAGGATGTATAAACAATGCATCATAAAATGTGTATGAGCATTTAAAAATGTCATTTGCTTTGATAGTTTCATACTGTCTCACTATCATCAGGGCACCACTCCCAGTTACATTGAAAGATTCATTTTGGAGCCATCAATCTCACATCACATATGGGCCAAGGGGAACCATAAGAGGAAAGACTGCGCTAGATCCTATTTCATGAATCAGTAGGTGTACTTGACTTGCAAGCGAGTTTGGCATGAATGACGAACATCTTGTTGGGGTCCATACCCGACTTTCTAATCCTACTGTTTATACAACTCAAAAAGATATAGCTATTCATTTGAGTATTACAACCAACATACTTACTTTTCTGAGTCATTAATTTTTTACCTTGATTTATAAATTAATTATAACTGACTGTTGGAATGTAGTGGTAACTTTATAAAAACATTGTTTTATGCTTCAAAGTACTTTTATCAAGTTAGAACTTTATTTATGAGAAATACATACTAGATTTGACTTCATGTTTGAAACTAAACGATTGTTTCTAGTCTGTAGTTTCCAGATTATTCTTCAAAACATAACAATCAAGTAAATATTTCTGTCAAACATGCAAATGTGATAAGGGTGATTTAGTACGTAAACACAAGAGCGATGTAATATTAAATACGCGGTAAAGGTACAATATAATATTAATTATGATATCTATTTTTAGCAATTCCCTATCGATCTTGCATGAGACGAACAACTTTAGAACCTATAAAGTGTCATTTCCGCTTTTAGAGATTATAGACATTCATCGGCTGCTGTTACAGATTCAAACATTTTCTACAGATAGTGTGCAACGCCGCCAAATTAATAATATCAGTCTACAAGAGCTAAAACATTGTGCTGGATATCAATACCAGCGCGGCATGTCATTATACGCCAAAATTCAGATGTGAAGCTCTTACAATTTAATGGTAAATTACATAAAGACATGTAATTTGGTCGCATTATAACATTCCCGAGCATGTGGTTGATGGAAGGGAAATAAAAACTCACCTGTGAAAGCTGTTCTTCTGCTTGCTGCCTCTGATTTGGATCGATAGTTCCACGTAAAATTTCTGTCAGTTTTCTAGTGTCCATTTTTAAGTAATTAACATTAAATTACAAAATAAATATCTCTTCAGCAAGGGCACAAGCTGCCGCCGGGCGTGGAAGTAAAAAGATAGATTGTCTATGATGGAAATGTCACGTGACCTAAAAAACCGCGTTTTACACGACACGGCTAGCGAATGGACATAGACTAAAGACTGAATGCACAATGGATTGGATGCTGCTCGTGCCATGTACAGCTTGTCTATAAAGTCGTGAAATTAAATGAGGGCGCTGCTGAACTTCATGTAGCAACCCTGTATAGTGCGACTAAAATGATCTTGATACTAGAAGTTCGTTCCTAGTAAAATGAGTTACTAAAATAAAACACATTATGCAGTCATAATATTGTTTCTGCTTTATTTATTAAACCAGGTGCAGTATAAAGTTTTGACCCAGATCTAGAATAAAGTTATTGAACCAGATCCAGAATAAAGTTAGTTCAAACTCAAACTTAATCATTTATTAAATTCAATCAGTTACAAAGAATAATCACTCCGGATTCCAAATATTAAATATTGAAATGCGTTTCGTCGCCACTTTCAGCAGTACAGTCACCACTGTCACCACAAATGTTAAAGTTATCCATTTCTTTCTTCGGCCGACCTTTCATGTGTTTCCCAGGAGTTTCAAACTTTCCATCATTCTTAAAACCTTCGTTAACTATCCGCCAACTTTACTCTCTGATTTTCCTGTAAAGAGTAAAAATTATCATTTAATAAAATTAATTACTGAATGGCAACAAGTTATTGACTTGAAGCAATTGTTGAAATAAAAAAATTGGTACAATAACAGATTGAACGACTTGTACCATCATAATATCAAAAATTTAGATCGTACTATAAAAATGACCTACTATAAAATATTTTTCTAACCTAAAAATATTGAATGTAAACAAATGCCTTCTTTGCCTTCAAATCGTAAATTCAGTAGATTTGTAAGTTCCGATAGATTCAAAACAAATAATAACATGATTACATACCTATCAAAGATGCTGTTCGCCCATAAACGTCCTCCAAATCCCATAAAATTGTCCAGCTTAGTAGTCCGTGATTCATCGCTGGAAAACTTTAAAAATCACTTCCCATGCACCACTCTGATTTACTTTACTCATTTCTCAACCTTTCATGCGTAGTTTGGTATCAATGTATTGCAGTTTAATGAAAACAATAAAAAATACGAGAAGAAAACTGGTCCACTATACGATATTCGACGATAACACTGACAACTGACGTACTTATGTTTGGCGTTGCCACTCACATGTTTAATGTTAGTTCCTCAAACATTCTTTTCACGACTAAATAGACAAGCTATAAACACGCTTCCCAAATCCGAGTAGTCGCTCCAAGTTCCAAGTGTACTTGGCTTGATGTGTGTGTTTATACGATACAAGTAGAATTCGAGTGGCTCAAAGATTCCATTCAGGCCGTAGCCGGCATTTGCCTTGCATTGCCAGGCCGCAAATAAAATTATCTATAAGTTCATGAATAAGCCTTGAGATTACTCCATAGAGTTAAAGTGCCTAAATACGGAGCACACATGTATATTATATCGACGGTCTTTACCGTCTCTACGTAGAAAAACCTAAGTGGTAGATATTATGATTTGCATGTTTTGTTTTCAACACCCTAACCTATCGATTCTTCTTCTTTTTATTGATGGCTACAGCAGCATAATCACCGCAGTCTCACCAAAGACTCACGTTAGGTGCTCCGAACGGGCGCAGGCCGACTGACTGTGAGGAGTCTGAGCGCGGTACAAGGGAAAGACGTGATACGACCATGAAGCTATAGATAGCTTCATGGATACGACGTTGCGCATGTGTGTGTGGGACTCTTTTAAGAAAATGAACTTTTGAAAGTCACGCGGCGGTATAAACACCCTAATAGTGAATGTGTTGCGGTGCAAGGAACATGTTTAATAGGAATTTGCCATGAAGCTATAGATAAACATGGAGGCCTCACTTCCAATACCTACTTGAAGCTCAGTTGTATTTACTATCTTGCTCTCTGTGGGCCGACTTCTCTTTCTAAGTATGATAACCTTCTAAGCAAGAAATCACCATTTAAACAAGTTTAAACACTTACGCGTGGAATTTTATATCACATCCTTGACGCCACGTAATACCGCAACCACGCATTATACAATTTTGCACCATTTTTTGAGTTTATACTTATAATTAACTTTAAATATGTTAAAAACCAAAACAATAATAAACAACCGCCATATTGTTTATTGATAGTTGACATGTAGTACTAATGTTGCCACATTACGTACTGAATCCATAGACAATGGGAATTTAATTCACTGATTTCCTGATTCAACAACCCAATCAATCAAGCTGTTCTTCCCGGTTTGGCCTCCATGTTTATCTATAGCTTCATGACGGTCCCCTACGAATAACATTCTAACTACACATGACAAATTTTACAGGAAAGCGCTTCAAAATTTCAAATATATATATCTTCTACTTTATGTATAGCCATGTAATAAACTATATTTTCGTAAATAGTTACAAAACTTTTGTACAAATTGGCTAAACCTCCAGTTGCCATACCGTTCAAGGGACGATTATAAAAGCGCCTTAAGTAGTATTAAAATGATTGAAAACGTACTCCGCAAACTTAAAAAACACATGACTGACTGACAGTGACATGACAGTACCTATTTATTTGGTTATTTTAATTTTTATCGATTGCGGCCTGCGCTGCGGGTGCGGGTAATTTTATTAAGGTTTGCGTACTATGCGGAGTGAGGAGAGGGAATAATCTTTTACCGTCGCTTTATTAATCATCCAGGATACGATTTACAGGTTTGTGTATTTTTATGCCTAATCTTTAGTATTAAAAAAATTAACAATCAATGTTATTTTCTTTTATTTATTTATATGAATTAGGGATGACAAATAGTATACAGTAATTACAAAATAATACGGACATTATCTTTTAATTGCTTCGCTTTATTCATGTTTAATTACTAAAGATTGTCTTGTTTCCTCGTGTCTAGTTGTCTACTATTATATTGAACTGGTTTTTTACTGTATTTGATAAATTGATAGAATTATTGCAAACCGTGGGTTTTTTTATTTTTTATTATTCATGATAGGCTTTTTGTTTGATTCTCGCAAAACCGCCACAATAGAAAAGTTATGATTTATTATAAACAAACTAAAACAAGTCTAAGTAAAAAATACATTAAGTTAGTATTAGCAACTTATTTTAAATTTTTTGTCTGTCTGTTTGAATTAGGTAATTTCTGGTTCAGCTGGGGCTATTTTTATGGGACTTTCACTTACAAAAAAAATAATGTTTCACCAGGCAACTTTCACTCATCCATACCTACCGCGTGCAAGAACTTGAGATTGTCTAGGCAGTCGAAGTAGCCGCGCGCCTGCGAGCGTATACGTGATTCAACATGTACAATCATGGGAGAGGTCAGCCTCCTTGGAGCCTCGCTTTGAATGTTTCGATGTTTACCTAAATATCTGTGCTATTATTTGTGAGATTAGTAGGTACACTCCACTGGGCTGTTTGTAACAATGGCGAGGCATGATACTGATAACTCTTCAGGGACAGATGACGAAATAAACAAAATAACTCGGGGAACCAATTCCAGGGATAAAAACGAGGCTGTGTTATTCTGGATTTGTTAATACTTACAAAAGTTTATGATATTATCAGGAGACATACCTATACAAAGTAGAATGATGATGATTAACAATTTTTTTATAATACACTAGCTGACAGCCCCACGCCTCCGTATGTGAGGGTAGTTATAGTTTTTTTGGCAATATCTCCATTTCTACTTAACTAATTGTTATCTATCTTATGGTAGACTTTGTCATGCCACGACTTTTTGTATTTATAGAATATATAAAATCCATTCAGTACATTTTGCGCCCATCATGAAATCTCAGACAGAAAAAAAATTGGGATCAGAATAATTAATTTAACTTACCCAAATATTTTTTGAACCGTGATTTCATAACCGCACAACTCGCAATTTCAACAAAGCTAAGGCATATTTATTTATAGTCAAATCCCTATAATAATTATAATAATTTATTTTATGACACTATTTACTTCACTACTTCGAAAATTGAATTTTCATGCAACTTTCATCCTCTATTTGTGGGGCACAAGCCCTTTTTTCCCTAGTCCATCTCTGTATATAGATATCCCTTCATAAGTTCAGTAAAAGCGTAACAAATACACCACCTAGAGTTACTTTCGCATTTATTTTAGTTTATATCCTCACCACTGTGCCTGCATGAAATTCTGATCCCGTCCTCGCATCCCTAGGGAATCTATTTCAGGGATATACAGTATTCTGTGTGTTATTCCAGACCATAACCTATCAACCAAATATTGGTACCAAACCAACCTGTTCAACCAGATTCATTCAGCCCTTAGGGCATTGTGTGCCTTTGGCGGAACATAGCATGTATAATCCGCGCGCGATGAAAATGTGAAGGAACCTTGTCAAAGTAAATCGAAAATGACAGTTTTCAAGTAGCGTTAGCGTGTTGACACCGACTTTGTTCTATCAAATGCCAGAACTATTTCGCGAGATTGACTACTCAAGAGGGTTCTTCCAGGTGGACAAACTTTTTTGTCAAACTGATTTGACCACGAGGAAAAAAATTCCTGTTGGTCAAACTTCTTGGATTGAGTCCACGTGATCAAACTATTTTGTCTAACTGATTTGACCACGGGTAATATTGTTCTTCCTCGTGGTAAAACTTGTTAAAGTTTAAGGAAAGTACAGTCATTTTGAAAATAGCAACAATTATTCCCTTTTTCTCCGTTATTAGAATTCAAAAAATCAGAATTCAAAAACTGAACAAACTAGTAACTTATTATTTTTATTAAACCTTTTCAAAATAATGTCTAATCCGTAGACAGGAGTAAGAAATAGACGCGCTGTCAGAGTATGTCAGAGTATATCGGGATTATGAATTTTACCCGTAATGTAAGGTAACAAAATCTTTGACTTGACTTTGACTTTGACTTTAACTTTGACTTTGAATGAACCGTACATAGAGTATAGTAATAGATAAGACATTAAAATGACAATGACAATCAGAGAGGGACGCTCAAATACAAATGGATGGTAAGAGTAAGCGGGACAGACATGTTGTCTAATTATAAACTGAGAATGCAGTGCGGATAAATTTATGTGTACCTACCTATAATATGAAAAACACCTGAGTTATGTTTCTCCTACTATCTACACTATCCTACAAATATTATAAATATGAAGATTATCTAGTAAAGATATTTGGATGTTTGTTACTCAATCACAGTTCCATGCGGGTAATGTTAGTTTATGATATTGTCGAAAGTTTACGCGAATATCATACATTGAAATGCCAAGAATGTTGGTCTGTATTGTTTATTTTGTAAGATATGAGCAGTACCTGTACTTTTGTGTATTTTCAAATTTATTCTTCTCTTCGTCCTAGCGTTAATTCCCAGTCGCATCCAAAGCTTTCACCTTGGAGTTTCATCCAAATTCATAACCTGGCAACTTTAAAAAACTATTGCCATCACTCATGGGTATACTCTGACAGCGCGACTATTTCTTACTCCTGTCTACGGAATAGACATTATTTTCAAAAGGTTTAATAAAAATAATAAGTTACCAGTTTGTACAGTTTTTTGAATTCTAATAACGGAGAAAAAGGGAATAATTGTTGCTATTTTCAAAATGACTGTACTTTCCTTAAACTTTAACAAGTTTTACCACGAGGAAGAACTATTACCCGTGGTCAAATCAGTTAGATAAAATACTTAGTTTGATCACGTGGACTCAATCCAAGAAGTTTGACCAACAGGAATTTTTTTCCTCGTGGTCAAATCAGTTTGACAAAATAGTTTGTCCATCTGGAAGAACCCAGATTTTACCCCTTTTTCCACTCATTATTAATCTTTAATCTATATAAATAAAAATTAATTGTAATTCTGTTAGCATTGCAAAAATCGAGAACGGTTGAACTGTTCTTAACTGTCAGACATTTGATGTTCGTCCTATCACTCTCGTCGTCGTCGTTTCGGTATTTTTGGCACGATTACATGTAGATCCATGTAGATCAGACAAGAAAAGGCGGTATATTAAAGATAGCTGTTGCCCGCGGCTCCACCCGCGTGGACGTCGATTTTCGCGTTTTATTGCTGGTTCTAATCAGCTGATTGTGATCAAATATACGTAAGATTTTGAGTCTAACCAAGACCTTTCTAATAAAAAAAAATGCATCAAAACCCGTTCAGTTCTTTTTACGTCCATCGATAGCGATAAAAAATACCAAACGGATTTTGATGCGTTTTTTTTTTAAAAAGGTCTTGCTTAGACTAAAAATTTACCGTATGTTTGGTTGTAATTGGTTAAGTAGAACCGGAGATATGACCAAAAACGACCTAAAACCGAAGCGCTGGCGAAACCACGGGTTTCAGCTTAAATTAAAAGTACCCTATATGTTGCCCAAAACTATGAACTATAACCGTAGGTACCAAGTTTGATCAAAATCCCTCCAGTAGTTTCTGATTTTTGCGCGCACAAACATTTGCGGACAAACAGACAATCATACAATATTATAATTATTATAAATATCGCATTCAAAATCAAACTCATTTAGAAATCTAGTCGCACTAAAAATACAGCTTCGTTTTGTGAGCTTCGACATGAGTTTGCCGACGCTACGGCTAGCCGGCGGCCCACGTACGTCTCAGTTCCAAAAGGTAGCATCACATTCTGATCGCGCGCGGATTATACCCTATTTTCATTGCAACATCACTATTGTAACCTATTTCATAACCGGTTCCGGCGACAGATTTGTAAACACGTACGTTAACGAGCTCCGTGGAAAATAAATAATTAGTAGTGCTTAAAAGTGTTAATCAAGTGTATCGCGCGATATAAACGTAGAAACCAACAACAGAACACTGTTTAAACATAAAACACAGTGCATAAATACGTATTTCACCGAAAACTAGTGTAAATAAAAGACGGTATCAAAGAAAAAATACAATTCATCCAACTGCAAACGTCAGAAACACCAACCCATAGACAATTAGTACCAACATAACTACAAAAAATTTGGGCTAAACGGAAGTGTCATTAAGGTGAACTGACAGTTGAAGTGTTGCCAGCAAAAAATTTAAATTGCCACTACTTATCAGTGTTGCTACAACAGAAGATAAAAAAATGGACAAAAGCATGGAAATTTTACTATCCAAACTAGATGAGAAACTGAGGCAACAAACAATACTAATTACAACTTCAGTTACAAAAAACGTCATGGAAGCGTTGGACGAAAAAATGAAAACAATTCACGAAGAAAACAACAACCTTAAATCAAAAATATCGGAACTAGAACAAAAGCTCAGTATTATAAATAAAGAAAAACGGAAAAACAATTTAGTATTTTTTGGAATCAATGAGACAGAAAACACAGAAAGCGAGCTTGTAGATAGCATCAAGGAAATAATAACAGACATGGAAATACACTTGGAAAGCAACGAAATTAGTAACGTGTATAGGATTGGCCGGCGAAACAATAACAAAACCCGCCCCGTCGTGGCAACTATCACTACCATATGGAAAAAACATATAATACTAAAAAACAAATCTAAACTTGCCCCAGGAATATATGTGAAGGAGGACTTCTCAAAGGAGGTCCTAGAGAAGAGAAGGCTACTTCAAATACAAGTTGAGGAAGAAAAAAAGAAAGGAAACATAGCCTTTATAAAGTACGATAAGCTTATAGTAAAAGCTCCAAGTGATACGAACCGAGAAAAACGTAAACGTGAACTGTCAGGTTCACCAAACTCATCGTCTCAAAAGAGAGCCAATACTGTACCTAGTTCAGCACATCCGCCTCACAAAGCCACGGCAAAAGAAATTATAAAGCCAAATATACTCAATTATATTGAACGTGGAAGGTCAAATCCAGTGTCAGAGACTCCAAAAAACTTATAATTGCCACACACACCCGGAACCAAAACAAAACAAATACAACCTCATCTACACAACTATTGAGAAAAAACACCCCAAGCCGGCCGGTCACCGTGGGGATAGAAGACCACTACCCTCCAACTGATTTACCCCTTCATCAAACATGCGTGCCTCAAAGTCACATAATATACATAGCAACATTTAATACACTTACCCTAAGAACCAACGAAAGTCTAGCGGAACTGATTCTAGCGGTAAAAAATATAAACTGGTCAATATTGGGACTGAGTGAAGTCCGACGCCTAGGAGAAAATATAGAGGACCACGGCGACTTCATTTTATACTACAAAGGAGAAACTCCAGGTCAATACGGAACAGGATTTCTGATCAAAAAAGAACTAAGATCCCACATCGATGAATTCATCGGTGTCTCAGAAAGAATTACAATACTTAACTTGAAATTACCACCCAGCAAAGAAATGTGGTCAATCATACAAATCTACTCCCCGACTGAACAGTCTAGCAACGCTGATATCGACTCATTCTACTCCAAACTAGCTGACGCAATAAAAGACCATACGCATAATAACCTTATAGTGATGGGCGACTTTAATGCCAGAACAGGAACCAGAGGAGAAGGAGAGGAGATAATATTAGGTCCGTACTGTACAGGAAAAAGAACAAGGAACGGAGAAAAGCTCATACAACTGGCTTACGAACACAATCTCAAAATACTTAACAGCGAATACAAAAACCGAGCAGACAACAGATGGACATGGGCATCTCCCGATGGCGCCACAAAAAACGAAATAGATTATATTCTTACCAATAGAAATAAGCTGTTCCAAGACTGCAGGGTCATAAATAAACTCAATTTCAACAGTAACCATAGAATGGTTAGAGCAAAGCTACAACTCAATCCTAATAAAAACAGACCTTTCAAGATAAAGCAGGCAAATATTATGACACTAGAGAATACAGAAATAATGAGAGAGAAACTGGAAGAATTCAAGGAACGCACAAAAGACCTAAACACCCAAGATAAATACAACGAATTTGAAAAAGTCTTGAAAACAAAGGAGAAGTGCAACCTACCAAAGGAAACGAATCTGGTGCAGTGGTTAACAAACGAGACCAAGGAACTGATGGGAAAGAGAGCTAAATTGATATCTACAAGTCCAAAGACCAAAAACATGAGGAGAGAAATATCTAGAATAAGCAAGCAAATTAAAGCAAGCATGAAAAAAGATCGAAAAAATTATCGACTCGAAAAACTTGAAAGGTGCATTGCAAAGACTGGAGGTATCAAAAAAGCGGCTAAACAACTTAAAGAGAACATTACCTGGATACCTAATATATCTGATAAAAATCGCAAACTCAAAACCAGACGCCCAGAAATAATCTCAATAGCCACTGACTTTTTTAGAGACCTATACTCAAATAAGAAAACCATCAAATCAACCCAGGATCTAACTGGTGGAGATGACGTACCTGAAATATTACCTACGGAAGTAGAAAAAGCCATAAAAACCCAAAAAAAGGACAAAGCTCCCGGCTCCGATGGTATCAGTAACGAATTCCTGATCAATAACACATCCGACATCGTACCAATCCTGACAAATCTATTTAACGATGTATTGCAGAGTGAGAGAATACCTGACCAATGGACAAAGTCAACTATAATACTGCTTCACAAAAAACACGACAAGAGCGACATAAATAATTACAGACCAATCAGTCTAATGTCCAATGTATACAAAGTTTTTGCTAAGGTTTTACTGGGCAGAATAAGCAAGACTCTGGACGAGAGCCAACCGATGGAACAAGCGGGATTTAGAACTGGATATTCAACCATAGATCACATCCATGTAGTAAGACAACTATTCGAAAAAGGCAAGGAATTTAACATAACCTTCTACTGTTGTTTCGTGGATTACAGCAAGGCTTTTGATTCGCTAGAACACGAAGAGATATGGCAGGCTCTCCTAAACCAAGGCGTTGAGAAAAAATACATCAGGATTCTCAAAAACATATACGCAAACAGTAAAGCCAAAATTAAACTGGAAAAGGAAGGAGAAGAAATAAGTATAGAAAGAGGGGTGCGTCAGGGCGATCCAGTGTCTCCTAAGCTGTTTACAGCTGTACTAGAGGAAGTCTTCCGTCGACTAGATTGGGAGAAATATGGTTTGAAAATCAACGGAGAGAATCTGTCCCACTTGAGATTCGCAGATGACTTAATAATAATCTCACCAACAAAGGAAGGACTACAGATAATGTTAAACGACCTAGACATGGAAAGCCGCAAGGTGGGATTGACCATGAATACGCAAAAGACTAAAGCCATGACAAACTGGAAGCAAGAACCTATCTATGTAAATAACGGTACAATCGACTATGTTGACGAATATGTTTACTTAGGTCAAATAATATCTCCTACGGAAGTGATATCAAAAGAAGTAGACAAGCGCATAGCAAACGCATGGAAACAGTTCTGGAGTTTGAAGGAAGTAATGAAAAATAAACAAATGAGCATGACGATAAAAAGAAAACTCTTTAATACATGTATCCTACCTGTACTTACCTATGGCTGCCAGACCTGGGCTCTTAACAAAGCCCACTACAGGAAGCTCCAATCCTGTCAGAATGCTATGGAAAGGAGTATGTTGGGAAAGAGATTGTCGGACAGAGTAAGAACTACAACTATAAAGAAACAGACAAGAACCAGGGATGTGACAACTACTATTAGGAAGCTCAAATGGAAATGGGCAGGACATACCATCAGAGGGAGAGAAAAGTGGTCGAGAGTCGTTATGAACTGGTTCACCGGCCACAGAAGGAGGAAACAGGGCAGACCACATAGAAGATGGGTTGACGAAATAAAATCTGTGGCGGGTGGAAGATGGACGACGATAGCAAAAGAAAGAGACAGTTGGAGTCAGTTGGAGGAGGCCTTTGTCAATAAAAGACATACGGGTGGCGAAATACCTGAATAAAGGCTTTATTATTATTATTATAAACATACTTCATTTTCAATGTAAGATGTAATTTTGATAGCATTGTTCATCATATGAGATCATAGCCATATTTATTTGGTACTTTCTAACAATGAGTACCATTATAACTATAAATGTCATATTATGGTGGGCTAAATATAATCATATCAGCATTGTTATCTTTTTTCGCCGAGCACCTAAGGTTAAGATAAAGTTAACTTATTAGGTATTCCCTAAAAAAAGACTAAACAAATTGTTTCCATAGGTCCCCTATTCAATAACTACAAATGGGTACCCCTTAAAAATATCCAAATACTACTTTTGTTCGATATTATAAATATTTGATCATCATCATAGTGTTGTTCCCGGTTGCATCTGAGGCTTTCACATCGGAGTCCGGAATCCAGTTACTCGTTAATCTGTCTGATAATCTACAGAGGGAGGTTGACTTGAAGATAAATTACGAACGTGATTGTAAATGTAGTGGCGGTGAATACCATAACACCGCGTTCAATAAATCAGTACCCCTGTACTTCGCCCCTAAATTACATACGTACATAAGTACCTAATTTTTGAGCTTCTCGCCTATTAATTTAATAAACAGACTCGAAATCTTCGCTTCTTTAGTAACTAGCTTATGCTACTATACTGTTTTGAATGTGGTAAGTAAACCCAAAAATGAGTCTACCCACAGCTATCTTAATATATATAAATCTCGTGTCACAATGTTTGTCCTCAATGGACTCCTAAACCACTTAACCGATTATAATAAAATTCGCACACCATGTGCAGTTCGATCCAACTTGAGAGATAGGATAGTTTTTGAAACGGATTTCGACATCCACGCGGGCGGAGCCGCGGGCAACAGCTAGTACTATTATAAAATTGTAAAGTATGCGTTTTTTTTCTTTAAAAGGTCTAGGTCAGATTTACCCTAGGCGTCTAGACGCCGAGCTGTCGTCGCTGTCGCCTGTCGCTAAGTGTGCGAAGCTTAGAACAAAATATATGAAATTTTCGGCCGCAGTCTGTTGTCGCGTCTAGACGCCGAGCTGTCTCTGTCGCGTGTCGCCCAGTGTGCGCCTAGTGTTAAAATATTACACATGTTTTATCACAATCGGTTGAGTAGAACCGGAGATATAGCCCAAAAAGCGTAAACCGACTTCCACGCGAGCGGAGCCGCGGGCATAGGATAGTATTATACATGACTGCTTATCTTATACATGTATCCTCGTTTTCGTGCGTTCGCTTGGTCGTTCCCAGTATCTTTAGGTACTAGAAAACAATATTTATTGGCATGAAAAGCATTTCATTACATAAATAAGATTGCATGTCTCTGAAAGCTTTATGTGTATCTGTTTTGTACTTTTCACTTGGGTGTCATGGAACAAGTGATAAATAGTGAATATATTAAAATAATGTTTTCAGTTAAAGTGAAGGTCATGAAGACAGCAGTGACAGTACTGCAAGAAATGATGGTGAAAACGGGGCATATGCCAGAGTATGAGTGCATATCTCAGGTAAGATCTTGTGTAATCAAGCAGTTCCATTTTCTAATTTATTGTCTTTGACCAAGTTTTAGTAATTTTTAGTGCCCTTGGGGCCAATTTAAATGCTAGTAGGCAATAAGTAATACCACCGATTACTTTATTTTTTTACACCGATTTTTTTATTAAGTATAATATTTGAATAAACAATAATGAATCTAATCTTTAAAAATAAATAAAATTCAAGTGAACAGACACTGTATACATTTGATTCATTATTATTGTTAATGTTGACAATTTAAATATTTAGAATATCTGCTAAGCTGATAAGAAGTTAAATTAGTAAAAGTTCAAGAACTGAAGAAGAATTCCTGAGACTTTACCTTTAGCTTACCATCAGGCGAGGTGAAGTCATACCGAGACGTGAACGATATATAAAAAAAAATCGGAGTAACTAAAAGCTTGGGAGTAGGCTGACCGCGGACAGTGAGGTATTGTCAGCGGTCAGCCTACCTATTCTCTCTGTGACTCCAAAGTGGCGCAAAGTTTGCTACTTGATATATTCAGGGATTTTCTTCCTATGAAAGTGTTGGGTCGTGACCATACGTACCCTTGACCGAATACTTGTTCGACTTGTCTCGTTTAAATTGCAACGTTGGTCTATCGTGCGTACTCTTTTTGAGGTGGTACTTTTGGGTGTTTCTAGTCAGGCCCTCAGCATCAGGCGCTATTCGAGTACCGCTGCTTGGTGAACGGCAATGTGGTGACTGCGGCCGCACGCTCGAAGAAGGAAGCCAAACAAGAGGTGGCACGCATCATGCTGAAGGAACTTGCTGACCAAGGATATACGGTGCCGGCACCCTATGGCAACCCAATCGGTTCCATTTTCGGAGATGATGATGTATGTATTGTATAGTTAACTGATTTGTGACAGGCTCAGTCAGGACAGGCAATTCAGTCTAGTCTTATGCTGATCTCCCAGATCTCAAAAAAGTGTTCTTTTTGTTATGGTTAGTCGACGGCTTTTGTGATCAGACGCGCAGGTTCGATTCCCGTTTAGTGCAAATATTTGTATGCATGAATTTATGTTCTATTTGCATTTGTCTGCATGTTTCTATGTATAATAATATTGTATGTACAAAAAAGTATATAAGTGGGTGTATCCACATTCTAGAGCCCATAACCCGAGCTGGTTAAACTATGCGTACTTTGGGTGTCTATTTATAATTGTCTATTTATTTACAAGAATTTGACATCTGGGAGATTAACATGAGATGAGATCGAGACTTTTTTATGTCACTTAGGTGGTAGACAAGCACATAGCCCATGAATGTAGAGAGGACTTTAGGTGCAGGGGTAGGCCTAAGGAAACATGTATGGAATGTGTGAAAGAGGACACGGAAAGGAAGGGAGTGACTGAGGGCATGGCATCTGACAGGAATAGGTATATATGGTGTAGAATGACATATTGCACCGACTCCAAATAATTGGGACAAGGGTAGGTAGATAATAAATATTATATTTATTTTTATGTGTAGCGATGACGTCTTATTTGCAGCAATTTTTTTTAACCGAGTTTAAAAAAAGAGGAGGTTCTCAATTTTACTGTATTTCTTTATGTTTGTTACCTTAGAACTTTCGACTGGGTGAACCAATTTTGATGGCTGGTGCTTCCGGTGTGGTCCCATTACAATTTGGTCCATTTAATTCGGTTTATTTCTTTGAAAAGTTTTTTACTGGACGTAGGTATTTTCATAAATATGTATGTACTTCGTAATGTTTAGGTGATATGCGGATCGCCGTCCGACACGCGTAGCTACGTAGCGCTGCTGAAGGAGTTGTGCCAGGATTATCGGCTGCCCGTAGTGGATTACGAGCTAGTGGGCGACACGGGCCCGCCGCACCTGCGTCACTTCACGGTGATCGCTCGCATGGGCGGCTACGAGCGGATGGCCACGTCCACTACCAAGAAGGCCGCGCGTCAACTTGCCGCCGAGATGCTGTACAGATATTTGAGAACAAACCTGGCGAGGCTCATTCCGGATTTTGATGAGGTAATAATTGTGTTGCTTCTCTCTTTTATTTTGATCTTGATAGTTATGATACCGGTTCCCCGAGCGCAGACGAGGGGGGGGGAGGGGTTGACTGACAGGACGGCCGCCCCGCCTATATCGAGATTGGTGGATTCAAGTGGAAGGAGGCATAACGACACCATCGGTGCGGCGACGCGCTGTTCGCCCCACCACCTTTCTGAGGGTCGCGAGGACCATCTTAAAACCGTAGATGGCCCAGCTAACTACGGTTCAAGGGACATGCCTTTTTGGTGGATATTATTTTATTTGAAGATATTATGTTTTTACCTAATTACAGTTTTATTCCAGCATTTGACGAATCGAAACCTTTTATTGACCTGACCAGTTGGAACAAAAATATGGCTTGATAAATCGAAACATTGTATAGACTTGCCTAGTTGATACTTTTACATTGCTTGACGAATCAGAACCAAAATGTAAGGAAAAAAAACACGCTTTTAGAACTGGAACTTTCTTTGCGCTTGATGAATTCAGTACTAAATGAAAAAAGGGGTTATTTCCGTTTTGACATAATGTAGACGTGAGTGTTAACACGCCGTACAGCTAAGGAGTGGAATTTCCTCCCCGAGTCTGTGTTTCCGGAAAGCTATAACCTGGGAATATTCAAGTCACAAGTGAATAGGATCCTTCTAGGCAAGCATGATTCATCGTAGACCACATCGTCACTAACCATCAGGTGAGATACTGGTCAAACGTGAGCCTATCTTGAATAAAAAAAAGTGTTGTTGTTGTTACAGGAAGCGGCGTTGGCACGAGCGCACGACAAGGCTATGGATCGTTACCAGGAGAAACGCGAGGACAACCGGCGTCGCCCCGACTTGGGCCAAAGGATTGCCGACTACCACATGGGCCTGACTGTGCGACTTGGTATGATTAATGTATATGGACAGTATCTTGATTGTACCGCGGTAGCCTAGTGGTTTGGGTAATGGACTGCTGAGACGAGGTCTCGAGTTCGATCCCAGGTTCACCATGGCACACACCAATGACTTTTCGATGCTTTTCGAAGTAATGTGTGTATTTATCGCAGGTTTATTAGTGCCTCGGAGAGCACGTTAAGCCGTCGGTCCCGGTTGCCATACATATGGCAGTCGTTACGGGTAGTTAGAACCCCTTAAAAGACCAACCAGTCCGGAACTTCGATATCGCCATTGGTCACAATGACCATTGGTTGTGGGGGTCAAATGGCAGTCGCTCCAAGGAAAATATCGAAGTTCAGCCGCATCACACTTAGACTGGAAAGCCGACCCCAACTGAGTTGGGAAAAAGGTTCAGAGAATGATGACAGTATCTTGATTGTATTGCTTTGGTTTCGGATATTCCCATAGTGTCCCAGTTAAAAAACGCACACTAAGTCTGTGTGTATTGTTATAAGAGCTTTTTAGTGTATTACTGATATTGCGGTAGTTTTTTATGTCTTTGTATCTGTATGCTGATCGCCGAAATGGCTAGTTCGATTTTGATAAGCTTCCTCTGGTAGATGCTCAAGTATAAGGCGTAAATTGCCCATAATTCTATGAAAAAGAAAATCCCTCCAAAATTATAAAAATCCAGACAGATTTTCAAAATTCGTTTTTAAACAAAGTAATTTATATTTCCTCATGAGAATGCTGTTCAACTACTCAGTGGGCTCTATTGAAACATTTTAAGACTTTGATTACAATATAATGAACATTTTTCATTCGCATTTTTTGAAACATGTGCAATCAACTTCTACTTTTGCCGCTGATTGTACAATACGAGTACTGGTAATTTAATAAGTCGTCGTTTATTAGTAAAGATAGTCACTCAGGGCTTCTCTTTATACAGATGCGGAAACAGCGACGCGCGCCTCGAATTTGCTGAAGGCGTCGAGGCCCCGCGACGAACACTCGCCGGAGCGCATCGTGGCCGAGATGGCGGAAGTGTTGAGTCTCGAGATGAGCTGGACCGAACTGGAGCGTAAACATAGCGGGCCGATCCAAATTATTAATTTGGATTGTACTTCGCCCGAGCTGGCCTTCCTCGGCGAAACTAAAACCGAAGCAGCTGCTACAGCGCTGTCCTACATACGTGGCGCGTTTGAGCTCGCCAAACTGATCTAAAGCCTCGTAACTTTACCTCTTAAGATGTGAACGCTCGGCATCTAATTTTTTAAATTATTTTGTTGAGGTTAAAACTCTAGTCCCATAGGATTTGTTTAGCTTTAGTTTCGATGGAAGGTGAGGGGTTTATGCAAACTAAACAACAATGTGCATGAAATAGAATTAAACTGATAGAACTAAGGAAAATAAAATAGAGTTATAAGGAGTACCACCGTAAATAGAAAGTGATTTTGTTGCCTGAGGACAGGTGATGTAATCGTGGGGTGGATTAACTACGGAAAGACTAGTAGGTTCAAATAAACCGATGATCCGAATTGAATGTGATAGATTGATACTGGTCAATGTAGCGGAATGATTGAATCATGAATCGATCCAGCTGGCACTAAAAATATCTAATCTCTCTAGGTAGTGGTCAATGAGCCCGCTGGCCGAGCGGGCTGTGGCCACTATTTTTCGATATTAAAATTTTCGGGAAGTCCTTTTTAATTAAATTATAAAAGATGTCTTCCTATGATCATGATAATATACGAATAGTTTTTAAAACATAAATTTTACCTCACTTACATACAATGCATTATTTTAAGTATAACAAATTATATAAACAGTGTCAATATTGAAAGGAATGTTTTGTGTCCGCTATCGCCTGAACCAGGCACAAGCCTGTATCTCAGGAGATAGCACTCATGTCATAGGACTTTAAACATTTTGATTTGGATGGTGACAAGCGTTTAAAAATAAAACAACCACAGTTGTGTACGGAGTAGTATGTACTTTTAAAAATACAGCAAAAATATATTTCTTCTAAGTCTTTTTAATGTAATTGGATTCCGAGGTACGCTCCCCAGTATAGTCGTCTTCGGTACTGGCTTAAAGGCCTCCTTCCACTTGAAGCCACCAATCTCGATCCACATGTGGATCTGGGGATACTTATTTTTCCACTTTAATCCACCGGTGGATTCATGTATACTTTTAATTCCTCAAGAATCCACCAGTGGATTCATTGAGTACTTTTTTTTCTTCATTAATCCACCGGTGGATCCTTGACTACTTTTTCTTCCTCATTAATACACCGGTGGATCTAGGGATATTTTTATTCCTTTTCAATCTACCTACGTACATAACGGCATGATTATAAATTCATTATTGTTACGGTGTTATCTACAGTTAATAAATCTTTTGTGAGTATTGACATTTCTTAAACAAAATTCCCAAGGATATCATGACTTTACCTCTGTAATAAAATAAATTTAAAAATTCTGTAAAGAGTCATTTATTAGGAAAGGGCTAAATATATAATAGTTATTATTTAGATGACACAGAAGCATGGCATTAAGTTTGAAGATCTTATGTGAAGATTTTGATAGTGGATCCAAGTGGCATAGAAAATATATTAGTATTTTTGGATCCCCTCGCTTGTGGATCGAAGTGGTATATAATAATTATGTGTATTATTCGATCCACTAGATGGTGGATTCTTGAGGAATTAAAAGTATCCATGAATCCACCGGTGGATTAAAGTGGAAAAATAAGTATCCCCAGATCCACATGTGGATCGAGATTGGTGGATTCAAGTGGAAGGAGCCGCTTAAAGTTGCCAACCAAAAGCTCCAAAACATTTACATGAAATAATAATATAGGTAATCAATCAGTTATTTATTGATTTGTTTCACTGTTAAGATCGTTTGTAAATTTATTATTATTCAACAACTTCTGAGGGCGACTGTACCTGTAGTTTTTAACTATTTTTTATCATAACAGAATAATAAACTTATCTTTAAAAACAAAAAATAAAGCTTTTTATTTATTCCCTATACTTATGGTTATTTTTAAAGCTTAAGTTTGCATTTTGGATCCGCTTATTTTTTTTTGATAAGTGGTATGTTGGCTTTGCCGGGATTGCCTGCCGTCTGACCCCGAAGGAAAGTCTGCACGGTAGCTTCGTCCGTTGGACCTCTTTTTTTTTATAAGTACCACTTAGGTGGCAGACAAGGGCTATGACGGGGACACCGTGGTTCCTAAGCCCGAGGGGTCATCTCAAAACCGGAGATGACCCGGGTCAGCCGGGGTGCGAGGGAAATGCCTTTTAGACTACCTTACATTCGCGCGCTGTAGCTGTAAGGGCATTAGCTGCATTGAGCGGGCGCGCGACGCGTGCGCAGATACGGAACGTGTTATTTTATACTTTTCTTTTACATAAATTCTAGAACTCGCAAGACAAGCTAGTCAAACTATGCTTAGTTTGGGCCTAGTCTAGAGAGCGCTGTGTAGAATGTCTTAGAATGTTTTACAAGGAAATTTCTAATGTTGTTGGTTTTAGTATACATTTTTATTATTATTTTATGTGCACATCACTCCGGAGTCCAAAGTTAGGATAAATTTCTATTATGTCATGCGACATGCTCAGTGGCGGATTTACAAATTTGGCGCCGGTAGGCTATACAATTTTCCCCTTGACTACCCCCCCCCCCCCCCCCCCGTCAGCCAGCCATCGGGGGTGGATATATCACTATCACAAGGACACCGCTCTCCACACTCTTGTGACTCCATATGAGTGTGGAGCGCGGTATTCTTGTGACAGCTCCATGATTTTTCCATGACGGGTCTTGCCGCCTTAGTTTTAATAGAATTGTAGCGTGCCCTTTTTTCCGTGCAGAAATCCTTATGGATACCCAACCCGCGGCTAACGGGGCAGGTTATGTTGGACTTTTACCGACTAAAACCGCACGCCGCCGTCTAGAGTCTTCTGACGCCAAGGTGTGAGGTGGCCCATAGAGCATTTCTCTCGCACCTCAGCTTGACCCGGCCCATTTCCGGATTCGAGATGGCCCCCTCGGGTTTGGGAACCACGGTATTCGCATTCGGGGGAGGGGGGGGGGGGGGGGCGTGCTTGTGCACGCTGCCGCCTTGGTCTGCTTCTGCTAGGGTGACAGACGGCTCCACCCGTCACCCCCAGGCCTGCGCTCATAGAGGACGAAAGTCGTCAGACCTCCGACGCCTGCGGCGTCTGCGCACGTCACCGTCCGGGTGAGCTCTGTGCAGCCTCTCCCGAAACCATTCCGCCGCCTCCTTCTCGAGCATCACTTGCTCGCAGAATGAGGCGGCGCGGCGGCCGACCACGCATCGCAGTAGGAGGCGGCGACTGACCACGCGTAATTGTGACGTGCCCTAGTGAAGAGTATACCTGCTATTGAAGAGCTAAAAACAGCGGCGAGTACTAATTAGAAGGTGGATTAAGATATGCCTCTCCAAGAAAACGCTCCCCAAAACTCGTTTGTGTACCTATATAATAAAGTTATTTTTTTTATTTATGAAAGAAAAAAAAAATTGGCTCAAAATTGCCGCCCCCTAAAATCTGCCGCCCTAGGCTCCAGCCTACTCAGCCTACTGGTAAATCCGCCACTGGACATGCTCCAGCTCTCCAGCTCCACTATTTTACTGAGGACTTTTGACTTGATAATGACTATGAAAGACTTTACTTGATCTTGAATGTGAACGATGATACTGCATTTATAAATTACTTGATTTATCAAATTACTTGACACTGGTATTAATAACCTATTTGCCAAAGTAGTAAAAAAAGTCAAGTAAGCAAAGTCAAATCTGTCAAGGTGTCATAGCTTCATGGTCATGTCAAGTTAAGAAGACACTTCCAAATTTTTTTGTGCCCGGATTAGCAATAATAACTTACACAGGAATAATATTTGAAATAATATAGTACAGGATGCCGTAAAATTGTTAGTAGCTTACAATCCTGAAACCAACTGACCATATGACGTAAATTTCAGTTATAAATAAGAATTGCTTACTTTCGTGATAGAAAAAGCTTAGTAAAATTACAAGTGATGATATTTTTGTACTAATCTGGTAAATATGAGATACAATAAACAAGAATTAGCGGCGTTAGCATCTCAAACATCACAAAATTTTGACCGTGAAGGTGTTCTCGTACTCAAAGAGAAGCAGGATGGATTCTTTCGAAGATCGGAAGGTGAGTGTTGATTATTCCATTTCCTGGTTTTAGAAATAAAAATACTATCAGCATATTCTGGGAGAAAAATTGAATTCTCTTTGTTTATGAAACAGCTTCCATTATATTCTTTAAAATCATTATCTAGTTCATTTTATCTATATTTTGTAAACATCAACAATCTATCTTCTATTGTTGATTGTAGATAAGAAATTACAAATGATTTTGTTATTACTTCATAAAAACAATGAATATATCAATGGTGCATGGGCGCCACCAAGATCTTTGGAGCCCAAGTCAACTGCACCTGGGTAGATCTGCTGATTGACGGCTCTAGCGTACCGTAGGTTGATGGTAAAACGTGACGTCGCCGTCCTGTTTGGCTCCTGCCGGTCAGAGGGAAAAATTTATAACAAAAAAAATGGTGAATAACTGTAAAAGTTATGAGGTGTCAGCATGTTGCGACACCAATGCCTCCTCCAACTCTTTCCAGTTTGCTCTCAGTGCTGTTATTCTTGCCCGCCATACTTGCCCGGCAATTTTTTTAATATCATTGCCGTTTATGATTGGTCCGTCCCTTGACGGACCAATCATATGTCTCCGAGACACGTCTTGTAGCGAATCAACGTTCCGTTCGTTCGTACTTGGAATAATTTGATTGGCTCAAAGTGCACGATGCGCGAACTTACCCCAAACCTGGCCAAGTTACGTGCCTGTATCTGTACTGTATTTTGGCTATTATCCTAACGACGTATAATCACATGATAAATGTCTGGTCCCCTGGTTAAATTTTCGTGGTACTCTGTGCTTCACCATTATGGTGATGGAATGTGTCTAGTGTGGCAGTGGTAGACCTGACCATTGGCACTCATCATTTTGTTATTATAGTCAAGATGCTAAACACTATATGCTGAATACTAAAATTAATTAGGGAACTACAATTTCAAATGAAATAAAGAAAGGACCTGAATCAAATATAAAATTGTGTGGTTTACCAGGCAACCAACCTCAAAATAAAATTGCAGGTCGCTAATTAATTTGTTTCAAAATGTTGAGTTATTTCTTTTTTGAAATAGTTTTTTGTTAATCACATTTTAATTTATGCCAAACTTGCAACTATTGGTTGATCATCACTGGCATAAAATAGCAGCTATTGAGTAACTTATAAAAATAATGAATATAATTGGTGAAGAAGTAACTTGAGAAGGTCTTTATCCAAAGGAGTACCCTGGCAATATGATTTATTATTAGAATGCGTAGTGATATATTATAATATTTAGTGTAACGACTTGGTAAAACACTTGACAATGAGTACAATGACTAAATTTCTAATTCAATATCTACAAATTTTCTGTAGTCGTTTTTGAAGGCAATGAATGAAATCTTTTACCCCCTCTGGGCTTTTGGGAATAGGAAAATTTGTATTGTTGATTTATGAAATATTGTTGACTTTTCAAATAATTCTATTTTATGAACTTGTTAAGCATAAACTGAAGTTGTTTAATTTCAAATGTACCAATAATATAAAGGTGCAAGATATATACTGAAGAATTTTCTAACTGTTCCTATGGACCTTGTCCACAATGAGTGGTAACAGTATAGTAGAAACTACCTTTCTAGGTGTGATCCTTCTTCTTCTTTCGCGCGTCGTGATTTGTAGCGTTCGTTGTCTGGTCATTAATTGTCACGTAAAACTAACTATTGTTCTGAGTATTTAGCATACTTCAGTCATCTTTGTCTAAGATTGTTTAAAATTGTAAGGCCTGCCGATGAAAATTCGGCTATTACGTGTTCGCCAGTATCAATGAGTTCAATGACTTATGGTTGGGGAAGCATCACCATCGTAGCAAAATTATGATATTGTTGGGCGTTGTAGATTCCTATTGGATATTGAAGCAAATAGAAAGAATACATTATCTGATGAAATATATTTAAATAAAAGAAACAACTCGAGCGTGTAAGTTATTAGCCACATGTTTCTGATGATGCAAATGATGTGAATATGCCGGTGGAGTGACTGTATGAACGAAATTGTAAAAAATTAATGAAAGGTGATGATGAAATCAAATAAATTGTTCCTACGCTAGCTTAGCATCAACATCAAAAATTTAGTTAAAGTAGATAGTATTATATTAGTGAAGGTTGTTTATGGTGCGCATGAGATAATAATATAATGGGTTAAGTTCGAGTATAATACCTGGAATGACGTTAGTCTATTGTTCTGAGACAACAATAAGACTGCGAAAATACTTACGTCTAAGGGCCTTCAATAATTGGAGGCACGACACGGCAGACAGTTTTTATGTGACGAATAGAAATAGACCTTAATAGCATGATGCTAAAATTAAAATTTGGGCGAACTGGTCAGGTTAGAAGGCTATGCCGTGCCTCCAATCAACGGAGGCATAAGAAGATTATGTTTTCATTAATTTTTTGGTAACACATCGATGTCATTCGCATATTACAGAAAGTAACTTTAAACGAGTAGGTAGGTACAATCTGTACCATATTATTTTGATAGTTGCGTGTTAAAGCAATAACAGCTCCTTTCAGCCATTGTCATGATACCGTAATTAGCATGTAAGATAATATACAGATACACCTCAAGACCGAGACCGTAAATTTTACGAAATATCTTCCTGCACACTTCTTGCTGGAAAACACCGGCGGAACTTAATTAGTCGTGTTTATTTATTTATTGAAAAATTCAATGTTTGTGCGTTATACATTGATATTTAGAAGTATACAGTAAATGTGTCTGTAGGTAAACGATAACACCCACACCAATGTCCACAAAGTAATATTATATGCAAATGAATAAAAGTGTTCTTTACTTGCTACAAGTAGGTATAAGTCGCGCTTATGCGGTAGGCACAGAATTTTAGATATGTCTTGGGCTATTTGCCCTACCCCGGGGTGTGTGGGAAATATCTGTCGTCATTAACAGGTGCTATTTTGTTTTAAATTGTAACTATAATCCAAAATTTGTTGCAGGTTGTTCCGTACGATGGTTCAGACTTCGAGGTAACCTTTTATTTTATTTAAAAGGACCTGAGCCATGGTATGAGCCTATGGGAGTCATAGTGCTAGGCCACCATCAGATCAAAGTACAATCCCAAGATGACAATGGACACTGGCCTTTTCAGATTGGTAAGTATCCTTAAGTAAGTACTTGATAATAATTATTTTATAACGAAAATTATAAAAAAATATTTTGACTCCATTTGCAATTACAGATTAGCCCACCCATCACATTAATATCATATCTATGCTCTTTAATATTAAACTTCTTGTTAATTAATTAACCTTGTGACGATACAGAAGGTAAATAATTAAAAGGAAGTTTACATTTGAAGCGGTACCACCTAATTATATCTTGAAAGTCTATAGGGCTATGTGCAATACCTAAGTTATTAGAAAGCCTGTTCAAAAGATCTACGTGCTGAGTTTGAAAACTGATATTAAAAACATACATTATGCTACCTACTGTTATTAGCGCGTTTAAAACGAAATCATGCTACTTATTCAGATTGATCGACCGCACCGTACGTAACCACCCAAGTTGGTTTAGTTTTACGCTAGTTTTTTGTTCTATGTTAACCAATTGAAATCCACTAACTTCTCACGTTATGATTGTTATTACGACTCGCTGTCAAACAGAATAATGTCTCTTTAATGTATTGTATGGTGACGTGACCGGGGAAGACCCAAGAAATGTTGGCTATAGTTCTTAAGGGCGTCTCATTGTCGGGGATGATGAAGAGCGTGCGAAGTGAAGCAAATAAAGTATAACAGTGGAATCCGCTGGGCTCCGAGGTGGAAGCTTCGGATCCAACCAAGACAATCTCTACGCTACGACAAAGACGATCACTTAGGGGTGGACTACAAAATAGAATGGTGGAAATGTAGTAACGTGTGAAACAGAGTTCGCGCGTAGTAGAGGGAAAGGAGAAAGAAATTAGGAAAGGCTACTGGCACTCTCACAAATTGGATAAAGGCAGGAGACTGCTACTTAACTGTTATACCTACTGAATAAGAGGGTGGTTCCAGATAGGCATCATGCTTAGACTTACGCTTCAACAAACATAGTTCAACAAACTTTACCTACCCACCTATTTATTTTCAACGATGACTTATACATGTCACGTTGTCACTAAGATAGCGTTGTCTGATGTAGAATAAACTTAACATAAAATTGATCTCATATAAGAAACTATTCAAATATAGAAACAGAACTCGCATTTGAATAAATAAGCAACGTGCGTTGGAAGACGTAAATAGGTTTGTACCTATTAAATATTGCTTCAGTACCGACATTGCCGAGGTCTAAAATCACGTGCTACGAGACCTTGTATGAAAAAATGTGTTTTAGTAACGTCACACGTTCATTTAGTGTGATTTTTTAGAAGTCAATAATTAATTTTGATGTCTATACACTCTATACTATACGTGTTGGATAGTTACATCTTGTTAATTTAATAGGCCGTAATTTAAATTTAAAATCGAATAATATGGACCAAGAGCCCATGAACGCCAGACCTTCGTTATTTTATAAAAGCTGAAAGTTTGTCAGCGCATGCTCCCAATACAGGTAAGAACGATGGCCCATTATGAAGTTCGGGTCATGGTGGCTTTGGCAGATAAACGGTACTAAAGTGTAGCAAGCGCAAGGCAGTGGGTGCGAGTGAGACGGCAAGTCAGGTCTATTACGACCCCTCACTGCGCATATTATGGAATTATAAAATTGGAATTCTAATTACAATTTTAGGTTTATTACGATCCCTCACTGCGCATGTATTGGCATTATATAAATGGAATTATAATTCCAATTGTGTAATTCCAATACTGTGAAGCTGTGAAGGATCGCAATAGACCTGATTCGCCATGTCACTCACACCCACTGCCCTGCGCTCGCTCCTACAGCTACCCTTTAATACCGTGTATCTGCCAAAGCCACCATGACCCGAACTTCATAATGGGCCATCGTTCTTAGCTGTATTGGGAGCATGCGCTGACAAACTTTCAGCTTTTATAAAATAACGAAGGTCTGGCGTTCATGGGCTCTTGCTCTAATAGGTAGGTACCTATAGGATAGCTATACATATTGTTCACCATAAATATTTGTGTTCACTTAATAGAATAGTGGCGTAATAAACTATTTACGATTTTTCAGAAGACACGTCCAAAGTTTTAAGTCATCCCTTTTCTCCTACGTAAACTTGAATTATTAAATTGGAACTGCAAACATAGATTCAAATTACTTTGGGTTTTTTGAGATTGGAAACAACTACGTACTTATGTAATTTTTTGCAATTTATGTTAATCTACACAATAACTTGAAGGAACTAGTCTGTTGGACTATATGGAATGTAGTTCCATGCCTCTGATAATGTTCCTTGAGATCTACTCGAACAAGGAAAACATACTAGTAGATATATCAAAATATATTATCGTATTCAACATAGGTATTTGTAAATACGTCATCGTTCCTTTCGAGAAAAATGATATGCGTATTGTATATTGATTTTGTGATCTAGTGATAAACCAATAGGTCGTCGATTAAACCAAATGCATATTTAAACTTAAAATTTGGTTAGCGAGCCAGCTTCGGTGGCTACGTGACGTACTGGCCCCAATCTGCAGATGTTTTTATGTTTATTTTATTTCTTATTTGTTGTAAACAGTGTGGGAGAACGGTGTTTGTTACAAGATGGCGACGTTTCATGAGTCTGAAAGAACATTGTGGTTGAAAGCGATCGAACTCGCGCCGTACGACAACATTCAAACTCAAGCTGATGCACTGAGGGAAAGACTGAATAAAATCAGGCCCAATATAGATATAACTAATTATAGATTGCAGAAAGGAATTGTAACTGGTAAGTGATTATATGCATATTGGCAGGTTTTATCTGCGCAAACGCCCATCTTAGAAGTTAGAACAGTACTACTTATTTGGTGAAAATACATCGTAATGTAGTACTTCGACTTACCTCTCCGAGTACACGTGTTTAGCATCTATTTGGGCAAGATTGTCTAAGCTGTTAGCGATACTTGTGAAGTTTCAACCATTTTGTACCTGTTAACTTCTTGTGTTTTCTTCATACGACGCATTTTATTACAGTAGATTGAAAATTTCAAGCTTGTTACTGACAAGCTACAATTTTTTTCACTTAGTTGGGGTCGACTTTTCAGTCTAACTACAAAATGGCTGTAGGTACTTCGATATTTTTCGCGAAGTGACTGCCATCTGAACTCCTCAACCCGATATCGAAGTACTGTAGTTAGACTGCGATAGATGTTCGTATCGCAACCAGGACCGATGGCTTAACTTACTCTCGAGGAACGGAGAGGGCTTCCTGTGACAAGAATGGTTACCCTTCCTAAAACTTACTGCAATGTGTTAATCTACTCGGTTACCACTTAGCCAAGAGCCCCTCAGTATCTGATTATTTAGGCCGAATTTCGAAGCTAATGTCACGTTTTATTTTTAAGATATGAATGAAGTGCCGTTATGCGAGTTGGCCCTGTCGTGCGACAATTTGCTGTGTGATACTCACGGCAGGCCACCCTCACCGCTTATTGTAATATACGTCAGATATGATAAAGGGCTATGTGTCAGATATGGAGCTACGGAAATCGTTGATGTAAGTAAAAACTTACGACATTGTTAACAACGAATCGGTTGCATATGACGTCAATAGAAGTATGGACGTCACGTGTAGCTGTCACGTACACCGACCGGTCTCGGCCAGTGAGAGGTACGTGAGTCACCGTGCTCACAGTTCCATACAGTTGACTAGGTTTAGAAATGTTTATACTATTATTTCATTATTTGGTTGCTATAGTTACACGTTACTAATATTCTAGTTACCTCACCTACTATAACTATAATCTTTACTACTAAGGTAGTAAATAGCCCAGTAGCTGGTTAGCGGGTTATGTAATTTGTGAATGCTTGGCACACCAGACATGTGTCACAGCACTTACAGAGAGGCAGTACCTAGAAGGGAATGGGTAAAAATGGGTCAAGGACGTTGACACTCCCCCAAATCTTAGGAAATGCAGGGTCCGAGTATCCGTCATCAGTAATATAATATTAAATGGAAGAAAGATACGGCATGTACCCCTTCCTAGCCTCCCCGCCCCTTCCCAGCCCCTTTCCTTCAAGGTAGGCAGCGCGTGTGCGACAACCTTAGTGTTGCACGCGTTCATGGCGCCCATCAGGTGGGCCGTGTGCTTGTCTGCCACCTATGTAGTATAAAAAAAATGTGTTTAAAACCGAAATAATAATAAGTATGTTAATTCGCCTACCTCAACGTAAGCACTAGTGCAAAACAGCGTATGCAACTAATCAGTGAGTGCGAACGAGAACATGTATAACTTCTCTCATTCAACGTATAATTATTATCACAATGTCAAAAGTGTACAGCGGAGATAGATATCTCAGAGCACGTCATAATGCTTTAATTATCTTTTCCACAGACTTGCAGTAATCCTAGTTTTTCCAAAACTATTCTATTTCGTGCGAGTGATGGTCTCACGGGGTCAGCGGTCGTACGTATTGTGGTATATGACGTCAAGGAGCGGGTCTCCGAGACCTCAGTACCGATGGGATATACTTCAATGCTGCTTAGTACTATACAGGTAACTGGTTCTTGTTTGCTCCCTCTGAAAGAGATGACGTTAATTTACTTGATGAGAAACCCTGTTTCGTGTGTCGGTAGGGTTGCCAACTTTTTTTGAAAAATGAACAGTATTTTTTTTATTTATCTAATGTTTTTTTTTTAATTTAGAGTCATTTTTGAAAACCACATAATATATGCGTGAGGCATAATGAGGTTTTCAAAAATGACACAAAAATATAATTAAAATAAACGAGGAGCTTATTTTTTATCAAATTTATTTTAACTCTGTTTATATCGTCCCGGCACGGCACTTCGCATTCATAACTGAAAGCGCCTTTCAGTAAATGGTGGGATCAGGCAAGTAATAGATTTATCTAATTTGACTGCGGTCAGTACAGTGTAGCAGTACAGCACTAACTACAGTCAAATTAGATAAAACTATTGGGCGTTAAGTCAGACATTTATAATGTAGGTATGTACTTAATAGTGTTTGCATTTTGATGCTGAAAACAGTATTTTGGATACTATTTTTTTGTTCAACAGTAAACAGTATGAAATGGTGAAAAACAGTATAATACTGTTTTTAACAGTATGGTTGGCAACCCTATCTGTCGGTGCTTTTAATAGATTTAATGTCATATCTCCAGGAAGCCCAAAGACTGCGCGTTGCACTCGTCTCTCGGGACCAGAAAACCGTGGGCTTCGTCACAGTCAACGGTTGGAGTCTAGAACCTTCTTACATCGGGACAAGCCCAAGCCATACAAACGACAGAAACAGCATAGATATTCCACAAAAAGTCATGTGCCATCGTCGATCGCAATCATTGCCACCAAGATTGGGGTTGAAACTGAAATTTCCGTCATATGGAAGTCTTTTGAAACAGAATTTTGTAAATAGTCACCAAGTGACGTACCGGTTTCATTCGGGATTGGGTGGCGATATCACTGTTCATGAAATAATGGCTGAACCGAAGCTTTGTTTTTTAATGCCGATACAACTGCTGTAAGTATGATTCGTACAGCACTCGGCGTTTGGGTTCTTTGGATGGAGAAGAGATAGTCCGGTTAAGACCAGCTTCCTAAGCTTTTGTAGTTTTCTCTCTATCGCACATCAGCCTCACAGTTTGATTATACAAGTATGATACATTTCTGACACCTCCAATTTATTTCTGATTCATTTCAATGGGGGTTCCAAGACAGTATGAACTCTCTCTGGGACTTCCCAAGTGTCACTATTGTTAGTCCTGGTGTACTAGAGTTGTGGGAATGAGGGTAGGATTAATTCCGTAAATATACAAGTATGAAACTGTCAGTCGATCTTAGCCGGACTCTCTCTTCTACCCAATGTGCCAACCCAAGCGCCGGCAATTATACTTACAAAATTAGTAATTTATGAACATGAACCTATAAAACTTATCGACGGAACGCGTTGAAGACGAGACTGTCACAAAAATGGCGGTGGTTAACTATGTAGTGAATTTTGTGTTGCAATGTGTTACTTATCCAAATTTGATTGAAATGTTATGCCTAGTTATTTTTTCTTGCTATTACTACTGTTTTTACCTACACCGTTTGTTTACACCAGATGCTGTATTTTTTTTTTCGCCACTAAGGCGTTAAGCAGACGGAGGCGCGGGGCGGTCAAAATGACCGCAACGCACTCTTATTATTAGATCGCATTTGGACCGCGTATGTCTGACAAGCGACATGCGCTATTGCGCGGACAAATGCAACCTTATAATCGTACAAGTACAAATAAGAGTGCGAGTGCGGGGCGAGGCGCCCCGCCGTCGGCTTATCGCCTTAAAATTAACTAAATGGAATGACGTTTGCCGCATAGTGGCTGACTTGCGTGTGAGTCTGATGTTCCATCTATAGGTTTTATAGATTAATGTTTATAAAGATATTGTTATTGGTTCATTTCAGGGATATTTATATCCTGAGAGAAAAGGAACTTTTGGAAGAGCTGCTATCAGTGGGGGAGATTTGCGGACAATGGCACTCACGACAGTTGGAGTTGGTTAAGACACATGCCATGCTTCTCGAACATTACTGCCATTCGCGGCGTGCCATGAGCCATTCGGAGAAGCAGTATTTTAAAGCCAGCTCTCGCAAAGGTAACAACTTAAATTAAGGAACAATTTGTGGGTATTTTTTTTCTAAAGTGGTAATGGTGGATAACATTGCCTGTTCAGTATTCAGAAACACACGGTCCACCTGATATACTCAGGTTGACCGTGTGCTTGTCTGCCACCTAAGTGGTATAAAAAATGGAATGAAATCCTGTAAAACTATTTTGTTTTTTACAAATTTCTATATTGTTTTATTTCAGAGGATGCATCCATGGAGTTTGCGCCAGTTAACTTGCACCTTCAACGCATGTGGGTTCACAACGACACCCTGAACAAGACTGGCTTCCACGACATCGTTACCGCTGGTGCCTTCGCAGCGCATACCCACAAATCGGAGAGGACTGGTGGACTCATCAGGTAACAAGATTTCCATTTTTTTTAATACTACTTAGGTGGCAGACAAGCCATGCGCTTGACCTCTCCTATTGACGTGTGCAATATCAGAGGTTTCACACTCGCGATGCCGACTCTGGAGTTGAGGAGTTTGGGCGGGGTTGGAGCGGGGGATTGGAGGACATGGGGGTAGGGATTTGAGCTCTCGGTACCCTACTTACCGGTGGGAACATAACACCATGTTTATTATGTATCATTGGTATTGATGTTAGCACACTACTACCTCAGAATTCTATAAGATGGCGTTATAAACGAAAACCCTATACATAATTTATTGTTATTTTCTGTAACTTTATAATTATTATTTTTATTACTATACGTAGTTGGCAGACAAGAACACGGCCCACCTGATGGGAAGCGGTCACCGTGGCCTATGGACGTGTGCAACATTAACGGTATTACACACGCGCTGCCTACGCTGAAGGGAAGGGGGAGGGTTTGGAAGGGGTGGGGAGGCTAGGAAGGGGTGGGGGAGGAGGGGTATAGAGAGCTCTGGCTACCCTACTTACCGGCGGGAACACAACCGCGGTCTTCTGTAGGACGGAGGTACTACTCCAGTCGGACAGTACATTTCGGACGTGCTATACCGTCGTGTCCTACCTCCTAATGCTATTCTTTTTATTATACTTAACCTCTAGGTTAGTACAACACGTGAAGGATATAAACAGTACGAAAGCGGAACAGAGTTCTATAACGAATAAGATACAGGCGGAGTATGATAACGTGGTAGCGGTGAGACGCTTAAGAGACGAAGTGTCGCAAGATATGGAGAAAATTTTCATGCTGCTCCAAGCGAAACAGTGTGCGGAAAGCATCAATATTGTTGAAGGTATCTTGGATCTGTATATTCTATTATATACATAATATATGCTCACACATTTTTCCTCCCGGGGTAGGCAGAGATAACAGCCCGCCGTCTGTTTCTGTTCTTACATACTTCACGCGCTGCCTCTACAGTCATTAAACCTTTCATACAAGCCCGCCGGTTTTGAGTGCTTTTGACCTTCTCTTTTTTCAATAGCTCATTAATAGGGATGACGAATAATTTTTTTTATTAAACTGTAGTCTGTACATTTTAGGATGGTCAGCAATATAGAGATACCGATAAATCGTTAAGTTTGCGATGATATTCGTTAAGATACCGACAAAAATCGTTAGTTTGGAATGTAGAGACTACCAAACATCGTTATCTTTGCGTCGTTACGAGTTTAGTCACCGAATTCGGTAGCTAAGGCGTTGCGATAAATGTCGAGACTGCCGCACCAGGAGATTTTTCCTGTTACAATCTATCTACTTCCTTTAATTATAGCAGCTTCCTTCTAAAATACTTTCCAACAATTTTATTTCAGGTATTAAGACTAAAATAAAAAGCATACTGGCACAATTTGAGCCTGCTGTAATCGAGGAATCACTGTCGTTCATCGGGTGGCCTAAGAATAATTGTGAAGATACGGATCAACAGGTATACTGAATCTTTTATAAAAACCGAATAAAAGTCCGTTCAGTACTTTTTCGTCTATCGCGAACAAACAGTCAGACAGACAAGAATTCCAAAATATTTCTTGTTATTCTCGTTCATATAAGATAATCCAAATTTTTAAGCTATTGTATAGCTTTTATCGCGGGCTTTGAGCGCGGCGACCGAATCAAGAAATTCCGTACCGGAAATTTGATTGATTGCACGGAACGTTCAACAACGGTTGAAACTTTAATATAATGCTATGCAATAGCTTAATCGCGGCAGTCCCCGAGTGTCACACTTTTTTTTTAAATATCTCCAATGTATAGACACAGCTACTTTACAATTTTATAATAGTATAGATAGATAGATGAGACGGTATAGAGGCTATTACGCGGGAATATGATACTCTAACTATTTTTTTTTATCCACAGATACTATCAAGAATAATGCAACTAACCGAACAAATAGCAGTATTGGAAACAAATTCCGACTGCGATACATTCGCCTCTTCCAGTTCAAGCTCTAAGGAAACATCACCTACCGGAGAAACGCCTACTTTATCGTCAAGCGTCCCTAACATTTCCAACTACCCTACAAAAAGACTTCTTGAAACAGAATTGCATTTCCACAACGATTACTTCAAGAATGATACAGAGAATATTGAGAGAGGGGGACTGAACCATTCGTTTCGATCTGTGAAATTGGCAGGGCCTAAGTTGGATGGGCATAGTTTATCTTTTGATTGCACTAAGAGACATGGTAGTTTGAGACACGATTTCAAAAGCTCTGCATCGTTGGAACAAGTGTCGTATAGATGTCTGGTTGATGGGATAAGGAATGATAAGAGGAAGGTGGGTTATATTTTTTTTTATCTATTTTTTTTTAGTTTTTGGGGTTTTTATTAATAAACACATGTCAACCCTATTATGCCTTTTAACAATATTCCTTAACAGCTAACTTAAGATCTGACAAGCTAACTCCCGCTAGTGTTTTCTAGACTGTTGGCTGCTGCAACCAAAGGGCACAACCTATTTTATTTACTAGCTAAGCCCGCGGCTCCGGCCGCTTGGACGTCGGTTTCGCGTTTTTTCACCCTATCTCCGGTTCTACTCCACTGATTATGATCAAATATGCCTAATAATTTAAGACTTTTAAACAAAAAAATACCGCATCAAAATCGGATAAGTAGTTTTTGGGTCCATCGCGAAAAATAGACAAGATTTGCAAAAAAAAAGATTTTTGTTTTCAGAATGTGTGGTAGATTTTTTTTTGTATTTTTGCGTCAATAAAGTCGAATAATTCCTTATCTGTTTATAAGCTTTGTGAATTATGCAACCTGTAACATAACAAAAATGCGAGATTCATAAAAATAGCTGACTGTTTTTCTGATTACAATTTATTTCCTCAATAAGAGTTTACATATAAGTATACTTTAATGCATTCTGTTCATGCAATTATCTCCTTTTGTCTGCAGACTTTGGAGTCAAGGCGGGAGTCGGCCACGTTGTCTAATGTGGAACAAGTGGACCAAGCAACGAGGGAAACCAATTTGACCTTCCTTCGAAATGTCGGCGTTGCTGTGGAAGATAACCTTAGCACCCTGGTTGACGAATTGAACAAGGCTACTGAAAATAATGGTATGTGTTATTTTTTGATATCAAATAAAAACATAGCATCTTATATTAAAATAGCATTTGGACTAAGATAGGCAGTCAAAATCACACAGTCAGTATACAGGGTGAATTTTTCAAAAGGGCTTGGATGGCCAAATCCGAAACTATAAGCAATAGCGAAAAATGCTCAAAGGAGTCACGAGCCCGATTTTGATGAAACTTAAAACCTCATCATTAGATTTTTGAAAAACCAATAATCCTAGCTAGGAATCGAACCTGTTGATTTTGAAAAAAAAAAACACCCTATATTATTACACCATACGATAGTGTTGCTATTAAGGATCTTTTTCTGGGAAGTAATGACATACCGCAAACTAAAGGAAAAAGCTCATCTTTAACAAAACACGTTTTATTTTTCTTACATTAACTGATTCATTGTTCAAAATGTAGATCATTGTTTTCAATACATAGCTGGATTTGAGACCTCAAGGATCGTACTGCATTAAATATTACAATTTTATTGATTCCGTTTAGAATATCCTCCAAAGAACGTTTCAAGTCATCAACTGTATCTCTGTATCATATGTGTCTTTGTAAATTTTGTTTTTGATATACCCCCAGAGAAAGTAATGTAAGGGAGTAAGATCCAGGGATCTCACTGGCCAAGGCACAGGACCATGCCTTGCAATAAAATTGTCGTCAAACTGCTGAACCAAAATCTCTTTTACGGCTATTATGGGCTAGAGCTCCATCTTATTTAAAAAAGACATCAATCATTATAATCATTCTGAGTATAATTTAAAACACGGAATAGTTACGATCTTTTCTAGGATTTCGAACGAAACAAATAGGTACATGAAATAGGAATTTTATTAAATTCCAAATTTCCCTTAAATTTGCCGTATATCATTACTTCGCAGAATTTGATCCTTAACAGCGACACTATCGTATGGTGTAATAATAAAGGGTGTGTTTTTTTTTCAAAATCAACGGGTTCGATTCTCAGCTAGGTTTATTGGTTTTTCAAAAATCTAATGATGAGGTTTTAAGTTTCATCCAAATCGGGCTCGTGACTCCTTTGAGCATTTTTCGCTATTCCTTATAGTTTCGGATTTGGCCATCCAATCCCTTTTGAAAAATTCACCCTGTATATGTGAAATTCATCGCATCAAAATCTGTTAAGTAGTTTTTACGCGTTCATCTCGAACAAACAGACAAAGAAACAAGAATTCCAAAAAACATATTTTTGTCTTCAAAATATAAAGTTTTTTTTTTAAATATTACTTTACAGTTTTATAATAGTATAGGTAGGTGTGTGTTTTACAATATTGTATATTTTTCTAGAACCAACAGAGGATGTTCTAGAAACAATAAAGAGCATGATGGACGGTGTGAGGTCGAGTACAGATGGCATAGTGAAGTGGATGCGAGTGTCACACGCAGCGCTTCGCTTACGCTGTGAGTCACCGCACTGGGCGCGGGAACATGGCGCCTTGCAGACTAGAAGAGATACTTGCTTCTCTCAGGCGGTAAGAAATCATAATTATTATTATTATTATTTTTTTTTATATAGGACACGTCAAAATGACTCCACCCCACCCGATGGTAAGCGAAAGGCAGAGTCTCAGGACTGGGGCCACCATCACATACACCGATAGTGCTACAGTGGCGGCCCTCAGCTTGACGGCCTCATCAAATGCTTTTTCACGCCCCGCTTAAAGGCCCCGGGACTATAGGAGGAAGGAAACACATGCGCACTTACTGGCACACGGGACAGTTTGAAGTCTGGTTATATCCCTCTAGCTGTCTCACTCCCTCTCTCATGTCCTTAGAATTTCTTCTAGTACATGTGGGTTTCCTCACGATGTTTTCCTTCACCGTCAGCAGATGGTAAATCATGTGATTAGCACATATGAATTCCACAAAGTGAAATTCACATTGGTGGTTTCCGGCCGGATTCGAACTCGATACCTCTGAATACAGGCCGCGTTCTTATCCATTCAGCTACCATCGCATTAATTAAAAATAATAAGTATTAATATTAATTAAAAATATTAAATATTTCAGTTAACGACAGCTACAGCGGGCCTCCTTTGCTGGTTATGTTCCATTCCAGGCGACACAATAGTTAAGGTGTTGAGTTCAGGCCTAGGACCTCTGTGTGGGTTCGAGGGCCTACTCAGTCTGTATTCTACCGAGAAGGCCATGTGGGGTGACATGGTGGTAGCAGTCGAGGATCTGCAGACCGTTGTGTTTACCTTGACTAAAGTCGGCCATAGGTAATCAACTTTTTAATATTTGATTCGATGGATTTGATAACCCTATACAGGTGAATTTTTCAAAAGTATAGCAAAAAATTGTCAAAGTAGTCACGAGCCCGATTTTAATGAAACTTAAAACCTCATCATTAGATTTTTGAAAAACCAATACACCTAGCTGAGAATCGAACCCGTTGATTTTGAAAAAAAAAACATGCCCATTTTTATTACACCATACGAAAGTGTCGCTGTTAAGGATCAAATTCTGCGAAGTAATGATATACGGCAAATTTAATTTAATCCCAGCCCTTTTTGAAAAATTAACCCGGTATACCTATTAACCTGCTGTGGTTTTCCTAAGCGACTATACTCGTAATAGGGTTTTAATAGGGTATTAGAAGGTTCCACGTGGTGCACCCGGGCACAAAGGTGACAGGGACTCCCACTCGCAGGGGACACGCTACCTGAATACGGCTGCTTGGAGTCTTCGCGTATCCCTCTGACTTGCAGAGGGCATAGTGGAGAGCAAGTAAAGGGTGAACTGGTTCTCCGAGAGCAGGTGGGAGAGGGTTGACATAACGGTCACCTGTAACCCTACCGGTGCAGCGGCGCGTTGTTCGCTTTTTTTTTCTGGGGTGAAACAAGGATACCGTGGTTCCCAAATCCGAGGGGGTTAAAAATGCAAGTTATGTATGTAAGAGTATCCAGCCAGTGGGAACACACCACTAGGTATTAGTGGAATTCGATTTCACACTTTTAATTTACTTTCTTAAATTTCTGGCATAATATTGTAGTTGTATTGTAAAATTGCTATAGTGCACGACATCTAACTTGGCAAGGTTTTGAAGTAGTGTGGGCCCCACTACTCCAAAACATTGCCAATTTAGATGGCATGCACTATATTTGTTTCTATGCGACGCATTTTACCACAAACAAGTATAGTGCACGGCATCTAACTTGGTAAGGTTTTGGAGTAGTGGGGCCCACATTACTCCAAAATCGTATTTAACGTAACGTAATTAACGTAATTTTTGTGATATTTCAGCAACTCTTCAGTGCCCCAAGTTACAGGAACGCGTGGAGCTATTACTGTCCTCATACCTATATCTGATTCACTTTATACCAAGTTCACATGTAAAGAAGTAAGTATTTTTATACCACAAGTTATAATCTCAATTTGATCTACAATCTCAATTTTTCAATTCTTTTTCACCTGTTTTTGTTTATAGTTTCTTTGTAAATCTATATCTATACGTGGTATTACACACGTCCATAGGCCACGGTGACCGGTTCCCATCAGGTGGGCCGTGTGCTTGTCTGCCACCTAAGTGGTATAAAAATATATATTATATACTAAAAGAAGACTTCGTTTGCTTGGTTGAACGTTCTAATATCAAGAACTACAGGGCCCGTAGACAAGACAGTTGAAAGACAAGGAAACGAATAGATTAGGTCGGCCAATCACACTCTAACTCGTGATTCCGCCGCGGCGCGCGCATTGTACGCTGGCGACGAGCTTGGATGTGATTTGTCGACCTAATCTGTTCGTTTCCTTAGCGATTTACGCTATGACACTTGTCTACGGGGGCTGGTGCGTCTCGGACACTCCAACGAACTTGTCAAGAGTTCATTCGCTGGATAAACTAACAGAAAAAATTGGCCCAATTAATAGAAGGGTTTCTTTTCAGCATCTCACATTCACCGTAACAGCAGTATTCTTCAACATCGGTGTAAACGAAAAGGCGACGTTGGCCGAAGCGTTAGGCGAAACGATTCCACAGTATCATTCCAATAGCGATAACTTGGACAGACTGAATAAATACTACCATAAGTATTCCAAGATATTCCCCACTGATCACATGGCTGCAGGCAGAGGTGAGACAACTTTCCTCATTTTGAAACAAATGTGTTTAGAAATCGATGGTCACATCGAATAGACGTGCAAGAGACATTGTACGGGTTTTCGGTCCTTTAGCCTTCCCTCTTATATTTTTTCCCTGTTTTTTTAATAATGTTCAGTTCATAAATAAGGCTGCAGCTGCATTTGATTATATTTTTCCACGGATATTTTTCTGTCAGAACAGTATTATTTGTGACTTTTACATGCTGCATATTTTCTCCTAAGAATAAAGGTATGCAAGTAGCAAAATGTTTTTTTATTTTTTGGATTAAAGGTTTTTTTCTCCTGTGAAATTGTCATTTTTTGATTGCACGTGTATTCGATGGAGCCATCGAAATGTTCTACGACATTCTACACGGTGTTATCTAGACCCAAAGTATGCATAGGTTAAATCGTTTTTGTCATCGGTTCTGGAATGTCGATAAACATACTTATATTTTTAATATATCATGGAGTTTTGTATATCGTAAGACCGCGGTAGCCTAGTGGTCTGGGTAATGGACTGCTGAGACGGGGTCTCGGGTTCGATCCCAGGTTCACCATGGCACACACCAATGACTTTTCGATGCTTTTCGAAGTTATGTGTGTATTTATCGCAGGTTTATAAGTGCCCGGTTAATGGCAATGGGCTCGCCACCTATTACATTGGGACCTAATAAACTACGAAATGTGGGTGCTAGCACCTCTGCCTACCCCTTCGGGGATATAGGCGTGAGTTTATGTTATGTTATGTTGTATATCGTATAATGCTTTGTTAATCTCAATTTCAGCTTCGTCAAGAACAAAACCTCTTGAGGAAGTGATGGAGAACTTGCGAATATCAGTTCACAAAAAGACTCCCAAAAATGTTGAGGTGTTACATCTGGCTTCGTTGGCTACCAGACTCATGAATGGTGAGTTGATTCACGTTCAGGAAATAGCACATAGGTAGTTCAATATGACGGTAATCTATATAAAAAGCCGCATATTTAAGGTCGCATATCTGAAAAAATAGTTGATGGATTGACTTTAAAATTTCATGGGTCGTTGCATATCACCCTACAGATTTTATACATACTTTGTATTTTACTAACATAAAACTGGCGAAATGTGAGTGCCAGCACATCTGCCTACCCTTTCGGGGATATAGGCGTGAGTTTATGTTATGTTATGTATTTTGAAGTTCGCCCAGAAACGATGAATATTTAGCCACGGCGAAGCTTGGTTAGATTTGGATATGACAAAATAATTCCTACTTAATTTTTCACAATAGTATTTTTATATAACTTATATATCTAAATATGACGTAAAAGTCAAATCTATTCACCGCACCCGGTGCAAAGGTGGCCATTACGCTGGTCGCGTTGCCCTGTTGAATAGCAATAGCCAACCGTTGCATCAGATACGAACTGGAGCGAGAGTCACCTATCTTATCCTTCAACCTAAGCCCCATTTAGCACACTCATTTTTTAACAAGTAAATGTCAAAATATTTCAGGCATAAGATTCACTTCATGCAAAAGTGCAAAAGATAGAACAGGGATGTCAGTCACCTTGGAACAGTGTACAATCCTAGCTTCTGAATACCATTTAGCTGAACATGAGATGAAAAAAGCTTTGAATATCATGAGGAGGTATGTTGATTTTTCAATACTTGAATGTATCTTTTTTAATATATAAAGAAACTAAATTATCTTTATTTTCTGTAATAGTAGGTCCTTTTTTTTGTTGCGACAGCCCTACGGATACCAACCCCCTTTGATCCACAATGGTCGAGTCGGGGGCAATCCTGACTTGAGCAACTCGACCATCTTGGGTTAACGACGGGGGTTGGTGTCGTCAAAATGATGTCGTCATGATTACATCTAATATAAACTGATTTTACTTAAAAGCCTGATATCCAATTTTATTGATACTTTCTTTTGTTAGTCCGTTCATAATTTTTGTAATAATATGTCCACAGTGAAGGATGTCGCAGAGAGAATACATTTAAGAACATAGGAGTAAGGAAGTATGCTTTCACTAAGAAACAAGTTATATCTTTGCCATCCGACTACAGGCCTCCACCTGGTACTTACGGCTCTTCACACACTTAGATAGATCGCTACTGATTAACGTTTTGATACCCTACAACCTACAACAGACGATATTTTTAAAAATTCATTCCTGTATTATACGAAAAAATTCTTTAATATAAATTGAAAAAAAATCGGATAGTGTCGTAAACTTAAAATATAACTCGGGAAGTGCAATGTTTGTTTTGACGGCGTAACAAAGAGCAGAGTGATTGCTAAAGAATAGTTGAGTAACACTATCGTCAGATCTTTGCCAAATTTATTTATTACACGCATTACTTATATAACGCTTAAACAACGACACCGATTTCGTAATCTTTATTTTGTTCTACCACTTAAATGGATAAATAATGAGATACTTTATGCAACTGTTGCAAAACTTCATACTTACTTTTATAGGTAAATTTTCGTCATGAATTCTCTACTATATACTTTTCATGCGTCTATGGGACCCAGAAAAACAATACCGTAAAATATTTGACTTACATAATCCATAAAAACTATACGTACTTTATAGAACAGAAAATGTTATAAAAAATATATGTAGTAAATTCAAAATTGATCAAAATATTTAGTAGCTAAACATAAAAACATAATAGTACCTACTGGATAATTCTAAATATAAAATAGTCTGCATAGTAATGAAAATATTACATCGAATATCTGCTTATTAAAACTCATAGCTTTTAGACGGGTAATTTAGCGAAAACAAATCGAAATTTCTCATTTTTATCGCAGTACAAGTATACTTACAATCTCCGCTCAAAATATGTACTTACTACCAATACATTTCTACTTAGATTTTTGATAATCTACGAGTATATATCGAATTTAGTCATACAATTTATCTCACAATACATCTCACATCGAGACTTACTTAATCATCATAAATTGAAAATGTTATTTATAAACAACTACTTACTTCTATTTCACATAGTTACCTGTAGTATGTATAATATTATGATGTAATGAACTGTAAAGAAAATATAACATTTAACATTTAAAATATGTAATTACGAATAATGAAGTAGACAAGAATCTTCCAATCTAGAATGCCAATGATTTATAATATAAAAAAAGAAACTATTTTTCATTATAGGAATATATCATTATTAAATAACAACATTATTTACAATATTGGTTCTCAAATTTTTTGAATTGAAATCTATGCGTTCTTTAGAGCTACCGAACCAGGTAGCAATTTTGCAAGAAGCTGTGACATTGACTGTATAACCGTGCAAAGGTAATAATATCTTAAAATAAATATAGCATCGAATGTTACTATAAAGCGTGCTATACCAACTCATCGTCAAGCATAAAAAACCCTAGTCATACAAAATCATGTTTGTTTAATACCTGTGTAAATATTCAAATTGAACAACAACAGAGAAATCACTGATTGTCAATAATTACGCAATTGACTTTGTATAAGTCATGATCCTTGGAATTATGCCGAATTTCTGATAATCACGCTAGGTTGCATCATTGCTCTCCGGATAAGTTTACTTCGTTTACAGATATATTGTTACACGTGGCTTGATATCGAGTGCACTACTACATGTCGTGCCGTGATAAGTGCAATTCACCAATAATAGCATTTGATAAACAACTATATTTATCGGTTTGGACCTTGGTACGGTACGCGTGTAACATTTGATTCCTATCTTGTCAGTTTTGTTTCCAACCGTCGCACTATGAACCAAAATACCAATCTAGCTGGACAAAAAGGGTCAATCCATATCTTTACTATTTATAGTATAATTGGTAGCTTATGAACCAGAGGATCTTTTTTAGCAACTACCCTCCGATAATTTAATAATTTCTAGTCAGAACTGAACAGGTGGATTTTTTACGATGAAATAATTCACTTTATTGCATTTGATATGTCAGTGTCTGGAAATAAATAGAAATAAAATTGTGTTAACATTAGTCATGATTCGTGAAGTCGATGGTATGTATTACATATTTCACAATATAGTTATTCGAATACTAATTATTAACGTACGGTACTTGTAGTTCAAGAAATAATATTCTGATTTTTTGTCGTTTTTCTGTATTTGGTAGACATGGAACTACTTGTACCCTCTTGTACCCTGGCTGTATTTTTTATATAATAAAGTCACATATATGTCCTTCAAAAAAAAAGTTATTTTTAGAAGCACACGATTGCCCAACTTGGATTTTTTTGCAGAATACGTCATGGAGGTATCTCGAAGTGAGACTTATGAACAGTGGCTAAAGTACCCAAAAATTAAAAAATGTTCAATCAATCAATCAATCAATCAATTAGCCTGTCGACGTCCACTGCTGGACATAGGCCTCTCCCAATGTACGCCATACCACCCGATTCTCCGCCTTTCGCATCCAGTCCATCCGAGCTACCTTTTTCAGGTCATCGGTCCATCTGGCTGAGGGGCGTCCCACCTTCCGTTTGCCGACTCGTGGTCTCCACTCTAGGACTCGTTTGCTCCAACGGCCGTCGGTCCTTCGACAGATATGGCCAGCCCATTGCCATTTCAGCTTGCTTATTCGGCGAGCTATGTCGGTAACTTTGGTTCTTTGTCGGATGACCTCGTTGCGAATTTTGTCCTTCAAAGAAACTCCAAGCATAGCTCGCTCCATGGCCCGCTGCGCGACTTTAAATTTGTGGACTAGCCCCACAGTCAGTGTCCACGTTTCGGCACCGTAGGTCATGAATGGTCAAAAAATGTTCAGGGCTTTTTAACTATTTTTCATCAAAGTTTGATTTAAAAGACGCTACGGAGCCATGCTTAAGAGCCCTCAAGAGTGGTAGGTCTTATTCCCTGAACGTACACTCGGTTTACTTCGTCTTATTCTCGGAAGGTCTACTTCCTTGAACGTCTACTTCCTGGAAAGTCTACATCCCGGAAAGTCTACTTCCTTCGGTTAACCTTAAATTGCTGATAGACTTAAGCATTCACATAAAATGCAAATAATTCAACACATTTAAAAACAAACAAACTATTACAAGTGGCCATTCAATAATCTTATCTTAATTAATTTTGAGTCTGAGAAACCTTTGGACCCCAGAAATGAACAATTTGCGAAGCTACTGTCTTTTGAACTGGATCGGCTTCCTGAAGAAAAACGAACTACGACTTATTCAAAAATATTGGATTTTGTTAGAAAAGTGAGAAACGAGGATAGCTTAGCAAATGTGAGCTCGCCTACTTGTGATGGATCTGAATAAGTGTAGGTATTTAAATCGGTTTGTCAATAAAAAGTGACTGGCATCATAATAATGTTATCGTTTTATTTGATTTCCATAATTAAAGGAAATTAGTACAGTATTATTCCTTAATACTTTTATAGAACCAACGTGAAGATGTTAAATATCGAACTACACTACAAAACACACAGTAATTTAACCTGAAAATGAAGTCCAATTTAACTAGACCTTAGCACACGTACCAAATGTTTGATTAACAGGGTCAGCGTAAATTGGTTATTGGTTTTGTCATAATTATATGGTTTCTAATCTTTTACGATTTATAATATGTTCATTTAAAGCGGTTAGTACCTACTACAACCCTTAAATAATATTGTCCAGCTAGATTGGGATTTTGGTTCACAGTGCGTCGCTTAAGAATTGTTGATTAGCAACGACGGACTCGGTTCTGTCTGTGCTAGACTACTACCTATTGAAATGTGCCTAAATTGGGTACTATTGGAATAATATGATATTGAATAATAACGCTCAAAAATCATGAATATTTATGCGGGACAAACCCTGAAGTTTTAATAAAAAATGGATCATAATAGTGTACGGCATCTAAGATGGCAAGATTTTGGAGTAGTGTGGGCCCCACTACTCCAAAATCTTGCGAACTTGATGCTGTACACTATACCTACGTGTTTATATGCGACGCATTTTGCCACAAAAAAGTATAGTGTACGGCCTCTAACTTGGCAAGGTTTTGCAGTAGTGGGGCCTACACTACTCCAAAATCCTGCCAAGTTAGATGCCGTGCACTATACATCAACAAAATAAAAGTTGATCGTCTCTCGTATCGATATTACGACATCGAATTTGTAAATGTCATAATTATGTAATATAATAGATTTTTGTAATGGGATATTATTTCGATAGTATTCCTGTATACATTACGTGATCAGTATTCAACACCAATAGTATCTTCCAATAAAATAGTGCCAAAATCATAGTAATTAACAGAATGTTATAATTATAAAAACATGTATATTTAAATTGTATGCGTATAATCAGGAAAGATATAATTTTCATTATATACTGTACTGTAATGTGCAGTTATGATTATCATATTAATAATAATATATTTGGTCTGATATTGTGATAACAAATTTTTGGTTGCGAGAGAAGCCGACTATTTAAAAGCATTGTATAAGATAATTTTTATTTGATTGATTTGATTATTTATTATGCTGTAGGAAGGAGAAATGTACGTTTTCTCTTATGGTTATTATTTTCTGCTAGTGTAGTTAGTAAATTGCTAACTACACTAATTACGTCAACCCGCTATCTACATCTGTCCTTATACACTTTTTTTTTATACCACGTAGGTGGCAGACAAGCACACGTGATGGGAAGTGGTCACCGTGGCCTATGGACTTGTGCAACTCCAAGGGCGTCACCCACGTACTGCCAACCCTGAAGGGAAAGGGCGAGAGTAGGAAAGGGTGGGGAGGCTAGGAAGGGGCGGGGGAGGGGAGGAGGGGTATAGTGAGCTTTGGCTACCCTACTTACCGCAGGGAACACGACACGATGGTTATTATAGTCGCAGTCTTCTGTAGGGCGGAGGTATTTCCCCAGTCGGACAGCTCATTTTGGACGGGACATACCGTCGTGTCCTACCTCTACTAAAATTATACATACCATCCTTACCTGTAGGTAAGTGGTATGTATCGAATGGGACTATAATACTACGATCGATAGAGTGTGATAACTAGTTCAACTACGGGTAGTTGAACGGTTTATTTATAAAACAATGCGGTGATACAGTACAATACGCATCAGGTGGGCCGTGTGCTTATCTGCCACCTACGTGGAATAAAAAAAAGAAATCTAGACGTAAACTTAGCATATCTTGTAATATGGGTTCTACAATGCGTATTAACAATGTAAACACATTTTTTATCATCATACGGTATACATACACACTATGCATCAAAATGCCCTGACCAATGCGGATAGATGTATAAGACGTATTCACTTTGCATGAAGGGGAAATCGAACTTGCAACTTCTTACATGGAAGTCGGACGCTCCACACACGCTACAAAGAGATCGTTTCATAGGTTTTCGCTTTAAAGTAGCTTATTATGATTTCAACATAGTCTCGCTTGTCTCGCAATCAATTTCGAATAATAATAACTCGATACTATAAGCCGTACGAACGAAATATAATTAATAAATACGTCTAGGTGAAGTGACTTAACTCTAAACTCTACCCAAAATTATTAATGGATTTCATTCACCCAATTTCAAATGAATAAAGTACTTATATTATTGGCTTGACTGAATGCATCTAGGTGAATTAGAATACAGTTGTATTACTAGCAAAAGCTTTCATATATTACGATAGTAGGTCCATATTTTAATAGTCACGTTTATATACGCTACTAGCCGTTGCCCGCGGCTCCACCCGCGTGGACGTCGATTTACGCGTATTTTACTATATTTTGAAAGATTTCCTGAATTTTCTTTGCTATAAACCTCACGGAGCCCGAGACCTTTTCAACGAATGTAAAACCGTGGAAATCGGTTCGTGCGTTCTGGAGTTATAGCGTCAGGAAGGAAAACCAGACTTATTTTTATATAGTAGATAAGTTGTCTAGGATAATCGTAGTTTTAGACAGCTTACAATAGAATTGAAACGATAGTATAGAATACAATTTTTGCTGGTAATTTTGTTTGTAACTTTGTCTAATCACAGTCATAACGTGAGTACTACAGAATATTTCCATTGTTTAATGTGTAAGCAAGGGATGGTGCAGAAGCAAATCGTTTAAAATATGTCGGTTAGTACGAATATGAGTGATTTGAACGTGTTCATGTTAGGTTTTGCCAATAGGCATTTGGGCCCCAAGTTGTACTGCCACACATTATGCTGGTTCGTTCGTTCGGTTTGTAGACTTATTTTGATTAACATTCTCCTACAACTAGGATACGTGTAAAGTAATTGTCAACCTTTACAATAGTTACAACACCAAAAAACCGTGCTTTGATTGCAAATTTTATAAACGTATTAATTGGATTCGATTATTGAATTTTAGTACTTAGCGTTTGTTGATAATTATTGCACAATATGTCTAGAAAGCCGCACCCAATGTGAACCCGCCATGGCTCCGGGGTCATTCGGTAACTCTTTAGAAATGTTATAAATAACAGATTCGAAGCACTGGTTACGATGTTACGTATATAAAATTCAGTGCCATAAAACTGATTTAGCTTTTTTAGAAAATGTCTTTATATTAATAATCTGGTAACTGTTTAAGTTCTTTGACTTACCTATACATGCTGATTTTATAGTCGTTTTGTACCGAAATATTTTGGACACAGTTTCGATAACAGGATCGATTGGAGCCATTAATTTAAAAATCAAAAATATTTTTTATAAAAATATCTAACCCCAATCACTACACAACCCGGACACCGATATGTCATGACCCGAAATATGCCTGCGAGCGCACATTCGTTCATTAAAAATTAACTGTGAATTTTTATCGAAGCTTTAATAATGTTACTCGATCGAGTGAAAAAGATTAAAGCAAGTTATTTTTTTATTATAACTCTTACAGCAATTTGGACATGTGAAAATGGTATCATACCTATATTATTCTGAGTAACCCTTTCGGGTCCAAAACGACTATTAAATCATGCTGTAGGTATATTATTATCAAAATTGGTTATGGTAATTTTGCAAATTGCTGTTAATAAATTGAATGTACTGATATATTAGTGTGACTGACGCCTACTCTTAACACGCTATTTTGGCATCGTTGTGCTATTAACAAACCCTGATAAACAAACAACTACAGTATTAGGGAATATCAGGAGATATGCAGGGACCTTACGAACAAACAGTTAACAGACCTGAAGCCACACAAGTATTGTGTGATTAAATCGTGTTACGAACTGTAGCGCTATCCTTAGTAGAAAATTTATACGATATCGAATCTTAATCAGACAAGATACTTTCGGATTTCGAGGAGTTCGCTATTAGCGCTACCGGCAGTACTTGCCTAGTCAGGAACATAGCGCTAAGAGTGAGCTCCCCGAAGTGTTGCACATGTGCAGGTCGCTGTAACCGTTACCTATCAGGTAGACCGTGTGCTTGTCTGCTAAGTGGTATAAAAAAAACATTTCCGAAGTAATCTCTCATGTCTGAATGAGACTCGATATCGAATTCTAAAATTACAGAATAGCGCTACTGTTACAATGAATATTCCTGAAAAGTCTGTCAGAATAGCTTCAAGTATTTAAATAGATAATTATGAAATTACCAACTTAATGTTTAAATACCGTTGTTAAGGGTTCGCGTCAACACGGACTTAATTATGACGTAACTTAATAATCAACTGAGGGAACCTCTTATATCTTGTAGCATATGTTAGTGGAGATACAATATATTTACCAATATATAGATTTGTAAGACAAGTACGCTAGAAGTAGAACGTATTATTGTGTATATAGGATCCTTGTTTTGTCACTGTCAGACTGTACGTGCTTTGACTAAATAGCGTAAGATACTGGACACACCCACGTCATGTTTACAAAATAAACTAAAGTTATGATCAAAACGTATGCGTACTTGCTAGTTAATGTAAGCAAGTACGGGCGTATTTTCTCAACTGTATATTGAACTATTTATTTTGTAATGTAGGTGATGACTCTATGATCTTACACTGTGAGGTTACTGGCATTTTGTTAAATATTTAAAACGCGTACTTACCGTTGGAACTATTTAAAATAACGTATTTTAAAGAGTATTGATATGCATATCTATACATTTTAAAATATAAACGGGTGTCCTATTACTGGATGTATGACAGTTTCAGTGACAAAACAATAACTAGGAATCCATACTTATTTATTAATGAAAAGTAATTATTGTAACGCACATACAGAACTTAGCTTGCGGATAATTTCAGAAGTTATTATTTTTTTTACATTTAGGTACTAGTATATTTTAGATAAGTCATAATATTATTCTGCTTTATGTGTTTGTTTAGTGTAGTGTTTTGTTGTATTTAGTGAACGGTGATGTATAGAACGCGCTTGTTTAAGAGTACTTTAGTTTTCCAATATTTTATTGATATATTATCGAAATATTGTATAGGTTAGGAGTGTGAAAACAGATGAATTTTGTAAAAATAAAGTAAAGATCCACAATTTGTAGAGAGGATAAAATCTGGTCGTGATTTCTTCCAAGTACTAAATAATATTATAACTATATTAAGTGAATATTTTGCGTACTTAGAATATCACATCCAGACTGATTGAACACGAAAATTTTTATTTAACATAAATATTTCTGTTTATGCTGTTATATAAATAAAAAAATTAAATGCCTTACCAGTACGTTCTATACACTCCATATTTAGTAATGAATGTTATTTTTAATTGCACAAACTTGTTGTTTCTATGTTTTATGTGTTCGTCATATCTTTTAGTTATACAAAGATATTCCTAGTGATTGTTTAATGTTATAATTGCTTAAACCAAGCACTGTGTTGCAATGAACAAAAATTACTCAGAGGTTTCGTTGTCATATAGAAAACAAAACAGTCTTAGTAGAGTTAATGGTCTTTAGTCTTTTATATAAATAAAAATGAATCATCGAATTGTGTGCACGCGCATAAATTTTGAACGATTGCACCAAATGGCATAATTCTGTTTAATGTGTGGTAATTTGAAGTCACGGGTATATAAAAGTGCTATAATGGGGTTGGCAACTGTCAAAGTGGCGCTGGTGTAGTTGGTTCCTAAAACATTGATCATTTGTATGGAGTTATTTACAAAATAATTTTTAAACCCAAGATGACTAAATGTATAGTAGCGAAATGCTCAGAATTTGGAGTACACCATATCCCAAAAGATTACAAAATTCGTCGGCTTTGATTGAAAGACATTTGCCTACAAAATTTTATTTCTAAAAATAGTTAGAGGTTATGTCGAAAACATTTCGTGGAAAATGATTATAAAAAAATTGTGAATACACAGGTGAGTGTTGCTTATTCAACATTATTAGTAGTCTTAATACATATGTACTTGATATACCTACATAAAATAACATACAAATTGATTTACTCCTATGATCTTAATAATAACAGTCATTTCTATATTCTAGGAGTTGAACACCAACATAAATATATGAAGAAAAGTGCTGTACCATCTATATCTCCTTGAAACACTTAACCACTATCAGAAACAGCAAGAACAAGAAAAGATATATTGGGAGTCCGGAACATGAGGAAATAGCTATTTGAAATGCCATCAACTTACCAATCCTGTGAAGGCATAGTGCCATTAAATATAGTGATAGTATATTATGATGATTTTGCAATGTATCTCAAGAGCATGAGATTGATAATGACACCAACAACTTGCTACACTCATCGAAGTACTCAAGCATCTAATATATAGTTCACAGCATCTAACTTAATAGTGTGGACGGTGGGCCCCACTACTCTAAAATCTTGCCAAGTTAGATGCTGTACACTATACTTATTTGTGGCAAGGCAAAATGCGTTGCATACAAACAAGTATTGTGTACGGCATCTAACTTAGCAAGGTTTTCGAGTAGTAGGGCCCACAGTACTCCAAAATCTTGCCAAGTTAGATGCTGTACACTATACTTAAGATTATTTTCCACAGAGCTACTACTTGCAGATGATGCAGGTATTGTAAATAAAAAAACTAAGATGACATAAAGTGTTTTATTTTTAAAAGCTTCATGTCTCCTATTCACGTCCAAGTATTATGTATGTCCACTTCATATTGAACATTTTTCATTGATTTTCTGCAATATCCCTTTATATAGGTATTATTACCAACAACAGAAGATCTTACCATCAATAAATGACGGGTTTCATACAGGTGCATAGCAATATTGTTCTTTTTGTGTACTGAAAAGAAAAAATATAGTTGTGAATAAGTAATGGTGAAAATGGGCTAGGGTCTCAGTTAAAATTTCACTTTGGTTTATATCCTACCTCAATGCAGTTTCCTATTAGGTATAAATCTATACTTAATTTAAACTACTTACTAGCATAGATAATGCCTTATGATTGTCTTATCAAGAGGTAGTAGAGCCGTGTTACTGTTAATATCACGATAGGTTTCTGGCAATGGTAACTATATTTCAGGATCTTCGTTATCAGCCCTTTATAGGTGTTCAAAATTGAAGTTTTGGTCATAAATCTCCAACCTGAAAGTAAAAGAATGTATATTATTATTATCCCCGTAGTTTAACTATATGCATAAGTATTACAAGTCTGTTACATTTTAGGTAATAGTATCTTCAAAACAAAAATGTTTCTGAATACGAAATTTGTGAATATAGTGCTAATTTATTTAAAACAATATACCTTTCCACAAGATCTGCTTTTTTTCCTCGTAAAGAAGCACCACGTTTTTTAAGTTCATCTTTGAGCTCTTTCACTCGCCAGTGAGAATACATAATTTTATAGTTCTTTAGACTACAAGTTCGCACAATTTTAAGTCAGTTTTTAAGATAATAAATTATATTTCAAGCAGGTTTCTTTTGTAAACAATAACGACACTGAATATGGCCGTCGTACACAAGAGAACCAAACTCGCTAGCGCCATCTGCGATTAGCTTTCACCGGCCAACCCCATTGCAACGAGACGAAGTGCGGGTACGCAACTATAGTTGAGTCAATTTAATAGGCCACATTTGACGTTTGTCAGTTTTATATTCATAATGAGGTGACCTGTTAAAAAAAGGTCGATTAAAACGAATGAATCGATACGGACTTGAAAGATAATGTGAATTTTTAAAATCCTCAGGTGAATCCCTGTCTCATTATTATTTTTTCTTTCGTAAATTTAAGGAGCAAAATAAGACAAGTACATGATCTATACTTATAATAAAACTGTAGAGAGGTCAATTCTGTTCATTGAATATATTTACAAAATAACTATTGGGGGATGATTGGTGATCGATACTAATGCAAAAAATGCAATCAGTAACTTTTTTTGTCACAACGTGGTTACTAATTTTATGATGATATTTCTTCACAAGTAATCATTGCATTCGATTCTACTTATCAGCTTTCGATTTTTAGAGTAACATGCCTAATTTTTAAAAAGAAAAAGGATTAACTGACACAATATTGTAATGACAAGGTAATGACGTTCAGTTCTATAAATCAGAAATTGTTCATTATGTTTAGAATGGTTTATTGGTGAAAGCAAAACGTAAAATTACTTGTATCTGTCATTATTACAATAAATATGTAATAGTAATTGAAAGAAGTTAAGCAATTGTGCAGTTCTAACAAAACGAAAAATATATAATTTGATGCCCACCGCGGCGCGTCGCGTAAAAGGTTGCGATGTTGAATTTTGATGAATTGTCAAATGTGGCCTATTAAATTGACTCAACTATAGTTTTTAACACAATTGGAGCTGAGGAAGAGAGATGGAGCTATATGGTGTATAGCTCCATCTCTTTTCCTCAGCGCTGCTGAACTGAACTAAATTGTTTTAATCGCGTCATGGCCAAGTCCCAGGTTTTAGGTACAGTCAACCAGTGCGAATTGTATTCTTTCGTATATCCAATTATATGGTAATGGTTTCTTTGAATAGTGTACAATATTCTAATAATTTATGTAAATTGCAACATACGTGCTATATTTTTATAATTTCCTGTCATTCCTATTGTTATAATGACAACACTTTAATCTATTGTACGCACATATTTTTACTTAAACTTAAATTGTTGTAAATGTGATTTACTTCAAAACAATTCTAGATCAGATTGTACTTAATTATCACTTTAATTAATTGTTTTTTCTTATGTAATTAATGTTGTAGGTGCCATTGAAATTTGGTGATGTTTGTTTTCCAATGTACAATTTATTTAGTTTAAACATTTTGTAAGGAATTGTTCTGTACATATCTTTTGTAGATTTATTTGGACGTTGACAACCATCTTGCAAAAGTTAATTGCCGGAGTTATTATGGGATAAATTAAACAATTTATAGATTGCAGTATTAGTATTTGGATTTGGAATTTGGAAAACTTCCCCGTGATGTTCCCTCCGCGACATGAGCGATGACATTTTTTCGATTTTCAGCTTGTCTTCAGCAGAAAGTATTGTGGTCATCTTTGATACATTGCATATTATGTAAAATATACTAAACAACCGCAATACTCAATGAAATTAACCTAATATTACAACCTAAGTTCAAACTACTATTAAAAAATTAAATAAAAATGTAAGCTTGGAAAGCTGCAGGTAGTCTATGGTTGTGATCGAGGCATTGTTTCATTTTCTTATAGTGTGGCTGTCAATACGTCATACGAACATGTGAGCAGTTCGCACATCATTGTAATGCACGAGATCTGTATTTTTATATTAGTTCTTTTTTCATTGGATTAGGCTGTGAATCTGTATGTGAATCAAGTGATCAATAATAAATTATTATGTTGCTTTATTCGTGTTTTATTATATCCAACCCATTCGCAGATTTATTAATTAAGTAAAGAGAAGTAAAAGTCGGATGTGACCAGACTAACGCTGGCTGAGTGTCACCCCCGATTTGCTTGTTTATGCTATATAGACTCACTTGGACATCATGATCGATGAGCTCGCTGCTGGTACACTCAACACCCTACTGCCCAATGTATCGTCAGATTGAGACTCGACATCGAATTTGAATATTTAGGCGGGTCTACGCTAGGCGAGCCGAGCACGAGCCGAGCACGAGCCGAACACGAGCCGAACACAAATTCGTCTAGCGTGAACCGACTTACAAGCCTCGAACGAGGTTTAATTTCAAATAAAAATTCGCTCCGCTTGAGCCTACCTACTTTACTCGTGCTCGGCTT